>CM056612.1:15395716-15698216 GCA_029721355.1 Tegillarca granosa | reverse complement strand
CTTTTTGGCAAGTTTCATATAGATTGGTTGACAATTGTGGCCGCTAGATGTTAACAAGCAAATAACATTACCCTATTTTGAGATATAATTTTTGTTGGGATATTTAATTAACGTCTAAAGATGATAATATCCTTATTTTGTTGTCATGTGCAGAATTTTGAATTTTTCTTTTTGTAAATATACAAATTCTGCACATGGCATAATTATTTTTTTTACCTATTTGTGGAAGTTTGTTTTACAGGTTTTTAATAATGTTCAAGTCTTTAATAGATACCGCATTGATTACCTGCTGTTAGGCGAGTGTTCAATGCGATATTTAACTTGATGCCCGCGATTAAAAAAGTAAATCGGATTAAATCGATTATTGTGCGTTCGGGCACCACTTACAACCGACCCAGACCTACTCAGTCGTGAGTACTTCTTAGATTCTGCTCACTGCTAATGTTATTCCTTATTATTAGCGAAAAAAGTTTTTAACTTCTTTTAAAATTTTTCAGCTCTCTTTGCTTAATAGGTTTATTATATATTTTTATTCTGTTTTGTTGCTTTTATAAGAATTTCAAAAAAAGTTTTATAGCGCTAAATTAGGACTAGATAGATAGATAGATAGATAGATAGATAGATAGATAGATAGATAGTCCGTCACTTAAAATGCGGTGGTATATTGGGAACTTTGTGTTCGAATATTAATTTTTTCTGCGACATATTAAAGCGAGAAATAATTGTTGAATAAAGTGACAAATACTTAGATTTGGGTTAACATTCAGAATTAATTAAAAAAACAAAAGAAAATCGGCGTTGATTCACGTAATGGGGAAGGTGATGACGCTTCCAATCACACTACGGAGCTCAATATTTAAGCTGGTTCTAGCCACAGTACCTACACAAGGCTAGTGCGAGTTAGTCACCTTACTGATTTGGTTACCAACATTCCACTTTTTGCATCTTAGATTGAACTTACTGATCAATTAAATGATGGTCAAAATTCGAATCGATAACGGCCATATTATTGTAATAATGGCGCTCCCCGTCGATTACCTCTTCTCGGGAATATATACTTTAATAAAGTTTACTGCAAAACAAGAGGAGTGATGACTTCCTATTGGAACATAAGAGGAGTGATGTCCTCCCGTTGAAACATAAAAGGACTGTTGTCTTCCTATTTGAAAATAAGAGGATTGATGTCCTTCCATTGGAACATAAGATAAGTGATGTCCTTCCATTGGAACATAAGATAAGTGATGTCCTTCCATTGGAACATAAGATAAGTGATGTCCTTCCATTGGAACATAAGAGTAGTGATGTCCTTCCATTGGAACATAAGAGTAGTGATGTCCTTCCATTGGAACATAAGAGTAGTGATGTGCTTCCATTGGAACATAAGAGTAGTGATGTCCTTCCATTGGAACATAAGAGTAGTGATGTCCTTCCATTGGAACATAAGAGTAGTGATGTCCTTCCATTGGAACATAAGAGTAGTGATGTGCTTCCATTGGAACATAAGAGTAGTGATGTCCTTCCATTGGAACATAAGAGGAGTGATGTCCTTCCATTGGAACATAAGAGTAGTGATGTCCTTCCATTGGAACATAAGAGTAGTGATGTCCTTCTATTGGAACATAAGAGTAGTGATGAACTCCTATTGGAACATAAGAGTAGTGATGTCCTTCTATTGGAACATAAGAGTAGTGATGAACTCCTATTGGAACACACACTTAATACAAGAGAGCAAAGGGGCGTCTTCGGAATCTCCTAAATCTGCAGCTGGGGGATATCACAAAGAGTGTTACCAACAACAATGCAGTTGAATGTGATATAAGATTGTTTTGGTATTTGGTAAAAGACTTTAATCCCTGCAGTCTAGGGTATATTTTGCGGGTGTCGGTAGACCTTTGAAGATTATTTTGCAGACAAATATACGGCGAAATAAGAGGAAGACTTCGATTATCAATGACTTTAAACAGAAAATAACAATATTTATTTGAATATATTCAATGACGTTTGTGATTCTAGATGTTTACTACCAGGCGGCGTTTTTTCACGAAGTCTTTGATTTAATTACCATGCTAGGTTTATATAAAATAGATGTAGAAACGAACCGTAAGAAATGGGCGTTTTTACAGAAATTGTCTAATTTATTATATCAACCCTTGACTTAGTAGATATTCCTGCTCAGGCTATATACACGTACCTATTTTGCTGACCAGAAAGGCTGCATACCAGACATTTTTTTATTTCGATTTTATGAATCATTATCGTATTAGATTAGACTACACACTCACAATTAGCACAACGTAATGATGACGAATTATACAAAGATTTTCTGGGTCGAACAGGTCAACTAGCCCTCCTGCAAGAAGAACAAATATTATAATTTTAAGGATCCATGTTTCCGGTTTTTTTGTTTTGTATTTTTTTTTCACCGAGTATAAGTGCTGCACATTATAGACTCTGAAATCGATCAATAAGCAAGTTAGATATCAGTTCTTACAATACTAATGTCGTGAAAGTGACTGATTGATTGGATTTTACGTCCCAGTAAGAAAAGTTCGTTTATATTGGAACGTCACCAGCTTTACGTAAACTGGCAGAAATTTTGACTGTTGCTGTGAGCTAATGGCATCGTGCAGTCAAGCAGGGAAGGGTTCCTTAGCGCGACTTGCATACTTAGACACGGGTCATCTGTTTTTTTCATGTTTCTTTCAAAGCAACAGCGATTTTTATTTATAAATGTCAAGTGTTTTCTGACCTACCATATACGGAACGAACGAACACTTTACCAACTAAGCCGCCTTAACAAACACGCCAGGGACAGAACGAAGAAAGACGATAAAGTATAAAGGTTCGCTGTCCTGTTTATATAGATTATTGTCAGCCGCTGAACCAACGCGAGCGATGACCGTCTTACATGTATATATATTTAAATATCATTTGTCATTAAATCATTCACTGACATTTTTCGCAATTTTTCGGTGTGCTTTTTAAGTACATCCTGGCATATCCCTTAACATTTAATTGTACATACGCATGCGTGCGTATAAAAATTGTGTTATCATATACCTTGTACAATTGTACAGTGTATTTATTAGAGATTTTTATTTTATGGTTATGTTAAAACATGACCACGCACTTTTTATATATACTTGTAATTTATATCAAATTTTGGTTATTTTCATTATATTTGAGTTGATTTGAAAAAGGGTGTTTTATGCCCATATCAAGATTTTTTCCAGCATATGGAGGCAGTCGGTTGTGGGATGGTGGAGGAAACCAGGATTGCCCCGGGGAAACACCTACCTTCGGCAAGCGAACCGACAAACTTTCTCACTACCTTTAAGATTTATCCTAGTTGGATTCGATTTATTACCCCAAAAATATCAATTAAACGGATCAAATTTTTCATGGAAAATTGGTTATTGGACGTCGCATCAGCTATTTGCTACAAAAGAAAAATTTATCAACCTTTTAAGCTTAGTTTGAGGACAAGTTCGTGTAAGTGTGTATTTTTGTCTGCCTTGTTTCAGCGCGCACTCGGGGCAAAAACATCACTACCCCAATCACATTGAGTAAACAAGTAGATACTCTCTCCTTCAAATGCTGAATAGCTCGGCTAGGAAACAACATATGAAAAATTTTAGTCTTGTGTTCGACTCAAGTTACCGGGATTCGAATCCACGACCTCTCGAGCCGGACCCTCTACTACTGAGCCATTGATGTGATTTTTCCATGATAAAGCTCAAATAAATATCTGCAAACAAGAGAAAAAAGTTCGGAAAATGAGTATTCAAGTTCATTTCCTTGCAGAATGATCACAAATTTAAACTCAAGAAAAAATCAATGGAGCGTAACAGAGGTAAAACTTAATTAGTAAGTCGATTAGGTAGATATGACATGAATAATAACAAAAAAGGTGCAGATAATGAAGGACCATAACTAGGCAAAATAATAATAATAATAATAATAATAATTATAATAATAATAAAAAAATAAAATTAAATAAATAAAAAATAAGGAACAGGAACAAAGTAACATTTCAACTTGTGAAAATAAACTCAAATACTAATGTTTTTACATGCTTGTAGATTCTGGCACAACGCTTTACTTTGCCAAGTTACAGATCAAAATCTTACTTTGTTCCGGTTCCTTATTTTTTATTTATTTAATTTTATTTTTTAATAATAGAGAATTAATAGACCGGAACAGTATTGAAACTTAATCAGTAACGTCTTGTCATTGTTAAGTATTATATCAAATGAATAAATACAATCTTACAGAACGACGATCTTATAGTCTATATACAATGTATAACAATATCAAATTTCATGCGTTACTTTTGAATTAGATAAAAATTCACTGGACAATTCGGATATAGGTAATTAATTAAAAAAAAAGTAATATTAATAATATTGCTTTTTATTGTTTATTGCATAAATTAAGTAGATTGGGTTATTTCAGATATGTGGTGATCCCATAAATTTACACAGAAAACTGACAAGTCTGAAAAACGGAGGAAGTCGGAATACCCAAAGAATGTAAAAGTGCTTTCACGGGTAATCTGAAGTTTGATTCCATATCGAGTATAAACATAAAATTAAAAAACAAACATGGCCTATTTAAAATCCAGTATTTGTTTTTCTGTCGTTTCCAGCGGAGTGTAAAAATTATTCTAATAATTCACTGTAATGGATCATATCTTTTTAACAAAAGAAAAAAATTCTACCTTCAGAGAAGATTTATTAATAACAAGATTATATTATAAACACAAAACAATTCAAAACAAGAAAATATTTATCATTGGGATTCAGTAAAACATAAAAACATATAATAAGTTATATACAATCATTATAACTTTGCTTAAGGGTGTGGTTTTGTTTGATAACTATTTATAAAAAGTCACAAGTTATTTCTTCACATAAGACGGTACATATTGTCGCCCGTCGGTACATATTGTCGCCAGCGACATTATGTACATGCAGTGACTATACATATTGTCGCTCATCGGTACATATTGTCGCTAGCTATAGCGACTTTATCTACATGCAGTGACTGTACATATTGTTGCTCATCGGTACATATTGTCGCCGGCGACATTTTGTACCTGCACTGACTGTTGTTGACATATTGTCGCCCATCGATACATATTGTTAACGATTTATGATTCCCTATATACACAAAATCATAACCATCATCATCATCATCGTCATCTCCAGCATTATAAACCAAATTATATAGAGTATGCCTTGAACAGTCAAGATAGGTAAATAATGTCGCCGGAGCGTCAATATTTACCGCTGGGCGACAAAATGTACAGTCATTAAAGATAAATAATGTCGCCGGGGACAATATGTACAGGCCCACAATATGCACAATTAGTGAAGGTACATAATGACGCCGGCGACGATATGTACAGGGGCGAGAATATGTACCGTCACAAGGTCCCGGGTGTACGGGTTGGCTTAAAAAATACGTTTAAAGCCTATAATTTTCTGATAGTTTCTGTTTGTATGCACCAAAAAAACTTTTCTTTAAAATAACAAGTGAACCAAGCAGCCGTCTTAGTGAAAAGATTTGACATGTGCAGTTATTGGCCATCTGTGTTCGCAAACAAACTTTATGAGTAAAAACTATTGAGCCCATCCGAGGTTTTTTTTTTGGTTGAATTGTACAACCTTCGGAGCTAATTTAGTCTTTAAGAATGTTCTAAATGCCTCGTATTTTCACGTGCACATAGTAGTCTTCGAATGCATCGAAAGTATTTATAAGTGTGCCGAGTTAGCTTCCGAGTGCAACGAATGTTTTTGCTACTGCTCGGAGCAGACTTCCGACTGCGCAAAAATGATTACCGAATGAGCCGAGAAACTAGTAGAACAAAAGTTCTAAGAACTGCATGGAGCAGATCTGGTTATAGAAATTTTTTGGAGTACACAGAGTGGCTTTCTGAGTGCATATGTCCTTATAAATACATCGAGAAATCCTTTAGTGTATACAGACTCATTATTAGTGCATCGACCAACCCTCCGAAAGAACCTAGTTCTCTGGGGGTACACACAAACAGCTTTACTTATGTACAGAGTCTTCACAAAATGACCAAGGTCTGAGACTTCAAGAAAATATTCAGGTTTTTATTTACATTGCTAGCCATGTGGTTACACTGTTGTGTTTTATTTATCCTTCATTGAAAAACATATCAACGTTTTTTTTTTTTTTAAAAAAAAAAAAATATGTCATGACCTTTAGGAGGTTTTTATGTCGACATTATCGAATTTTCAAGGTGGTCATACTCCAATGCTTCCTATAAGTAGGTTTTTTTAAATAAGGTTACTTAAGCGGATTAAAACAGACACTAAAATACGATCATTTATATGGGGAATGTCCACTCACTTGAAACAGTCTGGTGAATGATGTCAGCAATTTAATAAATAAAAAACAGAGAGAGAGAGAGAGAGAGAGAGAGAGAGAGAGAGAGAGCTACTGAAAGTATAACAAATTTTACTTGTTAAGTGTCTTATTAGCCCAGTTATGATGACAAATGCGTTACTATAATCATTATCGACAAGATTCCTCTTTTTAACAGAAATACTGTAGTTGTAAATAAAGCTAAGTCAAACTTGTTACACGTCCAAGAAATAAAAATGTTAATAGGATTACATTGATTGTATCTTAAGGTACCGCCTACAACTGACCCACTATACCGACCTACTGAGTAGTGAGTACTTCTCAGATTCTGCTCACTGCTTTTGTTTTTTGTTTAATATCGTTGAAAAGTTTGCTAAATAGGTTTATTTTGTATTTCTATTGTTTGGTGATTTAAAAAAAGCCACTTCATAACAATGAATCGGAACTTCAATATTTAGAAAAGCCATTCCTTTTTTCGAAAGCTCGGTGGTCCAAATGTAACAGTGACGGCTATCGAGTGAGAGTATTTGAGTTCGGATCCCATAATTTATATAACTTTTAAAAATAGAAGTGCCGGGTTCTTAAGTAATATAAAACACAAATACCTGTTAAATTTTGATGTGCCATATGTGTACATTTCGGAAAATCATTCCTCATCAGTGACACTAGCGGCCGAAACGTTTGATAGATAAAAACATAAGCCAAACAGTTGAAAATTAATGAATCTCAAGTTCCAGAATTATATGAAATCCAAATCCAGCTAAGGAATACTTTGCACCAGAGAACAAACCTTAGTTTCGAATAAATTTTTAAAATTAAGACGGCTGAAAATGTTGATAAATGGTATATTTTCTGACAGCACAAAGTACTGCCTACCTAAAGTTGTCATTAGCGACACATATTAAGTTTCGAATAGATAACAAAAAAATTAACCGTGTAAATAGCAGTAATGTCAGAGCGTCTAGTTGAGGCGTTAATCTGGGGTTTGTGCAACAAACTAGAATAAAAATACCCAATAAATAAACGAGGGTAGATTGATATGTTTTTAGCCCTGTATTAAAAGAGGTAAAAATATCCTATGTCCTTTTTCAGTCCTACTATTTCCTGATTATTTAAAGTTATGTAACTGAAGATTGATGTCATTTGGCCAGTTTATATCACCGAGAAAGCATTCTCAAGTAAACAAGGCAAGTGGCTTTTGCAAATTGGATAAAAGAGCAATGATAGAATATTTACATTGGAACGATTTAGCAACTAAGAATATCCATACTTATAACTATGTTAGCAGCATCACTAGACAATGATGCCTTTTCATCTGCTATTTAAAAAGTGGGTGGTGAAATTTAAACGCGGCAGAGCTTTGAGAATGCCGCCCCCGTCCTGGAAGGCCTCTAACTGTTGCTAACAAAGCAATAGTCAATAAAGTCCACGATATTGTAATGAATGACAGGGAAGTCACACACACACACACACACACACACACACACACACACACACACATATATATACACGGTATAGTTGACACTCAGAGGAAAGAATACATTTCATTTCATTCTGACAGAGGAACTTGCAATTCGAGAGCTTCCTGTTTGTTTGATACCAAATTAAAACTTATGACAGTTGATCAGGAAAAACACCAGACGCACTTTGTCGCGTGCTAATCTAATTCTTTTAGAAGCAGACTTGCTAGCCTTTTTAAGAGAGTTGTTTCTATGGATGAAACAGGGCTCCATTTAACCTCAGAGACAGTTTAAACAATGCAAGCATTTCGTTTCTAAAGAAGACTGTTCCATCAGCTGGAAAGTTTTGGTTATCGGTTTCCTTGGACGCGCTGATGGTGGATTTATCTCCAAAAGGAACAAAAAATAAATGGCATATACTATGCATCCCTTCTGAAGTATTAAACTCAGTAAAAGTGTGTTCTTCAGGACAATGTCTCTGTTCACAAGTCGGTCGTTGCGATTTTTGCTTTTTTCGTCCGATCTCGCTCCATCAGACTTTAAAAACTGAAAACGACCATTTCCGGTAACCATTTTTAGTAAGGTGATAACTTCATGCATGCAGTAAAGGGCTTTCTGAACGGTCAAAAAAAGGACTTCTTGAAAGTGATACTGAGGCCCATACATCGCTGGCAAAAAATGCATATTTATAGATAGTGAAGGGGATTATGATGAAAGTAATGCAACATATCTGCCAAAACTTAAAGCTGCATTAAGTTTTTCAATTTTCTGATTTTTTTTGATTTTCTAAAATATATTTTAATAAAAAAAACAGATAACTTCTAATCACGATCCGTGAGATTCATTTTCTATATCAGCTGTAAATAAACGGAATTCTCTAACGGGTTGGCCAATGTTTAACCGTAATTATTATGAGCTTGGGGCATGCGCACGGATGTACGGGGACTCCAATGAATGGAAGGTGAAACCTGACAAATTGTATTGATTGTCCATCATTGATATCCAAATGTATTCGCAATGGTGTTATGTATCCTTAGCTAAGCAAAAAATGACAAATTCAATGAAGTACTATGTTAAATTTATCGTATTTCACCGTTTTGTAAGTAGTGTTTAAATGACCCGGATTTTCATGACGTTACCGTATTCTAAAATTAGATACCACATACTACATCTTGCGGGGAAATTACTGTTATTTCTGTATTTATTCGAGCTTTTATCATTGAACCAAATGTAACATTGTTCATTAGGGACATCATTAATTAATCAGCACCATTTTAATTTTTTTCCTAGGCAAACTTAATGCAGCTTTAAGCCGTTACAAATAAGGTTTTCAACATATTAATAAGCCCTCGTAGTCCTTGAGTTTTGGTATTATACAACTTTTGAGTTGTGTTAGGCATGAAGCCTAAAGTGATAAGTTATTCTGTCGTTACAGGTTAGGGATTTAGATCACTCGGCTATCATTGATGTGAACGATTTAGAACACTTAGCTATCAGTGACGTTAATGATTAAGATCACTTGGCTATCAATGACGTTATGGATTTAGATCACTTGGCTATCAATTACGTTCAGGATTTAGATAACTTGGCTATCAATGGCGTTAAGGATTTAAATAACTTGGCTATCAATGACGTTAAGGATTTAAATAACTTGGCTATCAGTGACGTTAAGGATTTAGATCACTTGGCTATCAAAGACGTTAGGATTTAGATCACTTGACTATCAGTGACGTTAAAGATTAAGACAACTTGGCTATCAATGACGTTAAGGATTTAGATCACTTGGCTATCAATGACGTTAAAGATTTAGATCACTTGGCTACCAACGACTTTATGGATTTAGACAGCTTGGCTATCAGTGAGGTTAAGGATTTAGACCATTTGGCTGTCAGTGACATTTAGGATTTAGATCACTTGGCTATCAATGACTTTATGGATTTAGAACACTTGGCTATCAATGACGTTAAAGGATTTAGACCATTTGGCTATCATTGATGTGAAAGATTTAGATAACTTGGCCATCAATGATGTTAGGGATTTAGAACACTTGGCTTTCAATGACGTTAAGGATTTAGACAGTTTGGCTATCAATGACGTTTATGATTGAGACCAATTGGCTATCCATGACTCCAGTTTACCTGAGAAATATTAGTAAATTTAACACAAGAAAACATGGATTTCTTGGAACTAATTGAAGACAGTACTAATATTTATTAGTTAACAGGAAATATAACTTCACATTATAAATCATAACTTAGGTACATAAACTACAGCTATATGATATATATCACATTAACAAGTATTTTAATTCGCGAGATCCTATTTTCGTGGGTTGTAAAAGACAAAAAATTTCATTGGATGGTATAATCGTGGGTACAATAACTGTTCTATATTGCATGAAATATTACATTTTATATGCTTCCGCTGTAATTGAACTTCAATTTTCGTGTATTAAAGGAGAAATGATTTCTCTAAATGGAAAATTCTTGAGGAGATAATATGATAATCACACACAGAGATAATATCAATATTTTATCATCGTTTACATTTAAATTTGTTTGTGGTTCAGTAAAAACAAAGCAATTTGAATTGATACACGACAAATAATAAATACAATAATTAGAATACGGGGGAAGATTAGGACGCAACGAAAATATGACAAAATTTGAATACCACGAAAATGGGAACATCGTTTCATATTAACAGACAAATTATATAATACTATTAAAAAAATCTTTTTAATATTATATATAAAAATACATTTAAATAATCTGTTCGATTTAAATATATACTGGGCAAAAATGTTTCAATCACTTAGTTGGTAAGAAAGAAAGAAAAAAGAAGAGAGAAGAAAAAAGAAAGAAAGAAAGAAAGAATAAATAAATAAATAAATAAATAAATAAATAAATAAATAAATAAATATTCTTGTAACTGACAAAAGACATTTGAGATTTTTTCTAATGTTCAGAGTAGGTACAAAATACCTGGAAATAATTCGTTACCCGGGACTTTTGTAGTTCTGTTTGTAGTGATCTAAACAACATTTGTACAGTATATCGGAAGAATTTACGCCAGCATAAATTCTTCCAGTATAATTTATATAAATATAACAGTTGAAGTTTAATTAATAAGTAACTTACATGTTTACAAAAATATCGTTACAATATATATCATGATTATTTACCAACAAACTACAATAGTAATATCTTACTTAACAACAATAGAATGTTTGGTAATTAAATATAATATTGTGTTCTCCAGTACATCAATGTGTTTATGTATAATTATGTTAACATGTTCTCTGTATTGTTAATTGACAATTGTGAGAAATAAATAAAAATTTGAATTTGAATTTTTGGATTAAGTCGTAATCGTTCGCCAATAGTTTTTATGGTCAAACAAATATAGAATGCAGTTTATCAAACATCGTGTTCTCGGGTACAAAAGATTAAGACCATAACTAGTTTGTCAGTGAGTACTTCTCTGTCACAATGATCATAACTAGTTTGTCAGTGAGTACTTCTCTGTCACAATGATCATAACTAGTTTGTCAGTGAGTACTTCTCTGTCACAATGATCATAACTAGTTTGTCAGTGAGTATTTCTCTGTCACAATGAATTGGGAAACTTTAACAACGGTTTCTCAAATATATCGTATTAAGTTATAATCTACTTTTATATGATTATTTTTCAAATCATGTCAATATGCATTATGTGATTTCTATCTTCTTTTTTTAAATCGATTTTTTAACAAATAAACTTTTCATAAAATACTTTTCAATTGTATTGTTACATAAAACTTCAAAAGCAGCACATGGCAGTTGTAAGTACATGTAGCAAAATTATTTTCATTTCTGTCATGAACCCCCCCCCCCTCCCCTTGATTGTTAAATGAAACAGAATGCTTAGTGCCATCTCCCTATAATTTGTTGATACATGTATACTTTTTGCGTAGTTTAAAAAAAAATAAACAAGGTCATGTGACCGAAAATGTCACAACGCTACTAGTATACTAAAACTTTTAATGCTAAAATACACTTACAGGGCTGAACCAGAACAATTGTTAGAGGAAGCATGCACTCATTTAGTTAAAAAAAACTTATTTGAAGTTTTAAAACTTGTACTTTCTAAAAGTGTAAAAGTTTATTAAACCATTTACTTTAGAGAATATTTAAGAAAAAGTTTTCAAAAAAAAAAATTAACTATAAGTAATTTACTGTACCATGTTTTGACCCATGGTATTTTTGAGACACCGTGTGTGGTCAATTCACAGTATAAATCAAACTTTGATTTTGTTTGACATTCATGCCTCTGATAATTGATTTAAAGAGACGATTGTTGTACAAACGGTACGAACCAATTCTGCTTACTTAAATGTATTTAAACCATTGTTTCTGTAATTGCCGAAATGGTCGTCGGCGTTTTTCGTCAAATTTCGCTAATAATGAATGACGGAAATAACCGAAATGAATAATCGAACAATGTTTCCCCTCGCGTGTTGACATGAAGAATGGTTACTAACGGTTAACAATCAAATGGCGTGTTGGACATAACTATATTTTATGCAGTTGTTGCTACATGATGACCCTTAGGATCTACTATTAATTCTATCTTAATGATATAATTGTCCTATTCATATTAATGTTAGTGATGTATTGTGTTTACGGTACAAAGGTACAGAGTGTAAATATTAGCGATGTATTGTGTTTAAGGTACAGAATATAAATATTAGCGATGTACATTGTTAAAAGGTACAAGGTACAGAGTGTTAATGTTAGCGATGCATTGTGTTTACGGTACAAGGTACAGAGTGTTAATATTAGCGATGTATAATGTTTAAGGTACAAGGTACAGACTTAATGTTTGCGATGTACAGTGACTACGGTACAAAGGTACAGAGTGTTAATGTTAGTGATGTATTGTGTTTACGGTACAAGATACAGAGTGTTAATGTTAGCGATGTATTGTGTTTAAGGCGCAGAATATTAATATTAGCGATGTAAAATGTTTAAGGTACAAGGTACAGACTTAATGTTTGCGATGTACAGTGGCTACGATACAAACGTACAGAGTGTTAATGTTAGTGATGTATTGTGTTTACGGTACAAGATACAGAGTGTTAATGTTAGCGATGTATTGTGTTTACGGAACAAGGTACAGATTGTTAATGTTAGCAATGTACAGTGGCTACGGTACAAAGGTACAGAGTGTTAATGTTAGCGATGTATTGTGTTTACGGTACAAGGTACAGAGTGTTATTGTTTGCGATGTAGAGTGGCTACGGTACAAGGTACAGAGTGTTACTGTTAGCGATGTACAATGTTTAAAGGTACAAGATGCAAAGTGTTAATGTAAGTTATGTACAGTGGCTACGGTACAAGGTACAGAGTGTTAATGTTGGCTATGTATAATGTTTAAAGGTACAAGGTGCAGAGTGTTAATGTTAGCGATGTATTGTAGTTACGGTACAAGGTAGAGAGTGTTAATGTTTGCGATGTACAGTGGCTACGGTTCAAGGTACAGAGTGTAAATGTTAGCGATGTATAGTGTTTACGGTACAAGGTACAGAGTGTAAATGTTAGTGATGTATAATGTTTAAAGGTACAAGGTGCAGAGTGTTAATGTTAGCGATGTACAGTGGATACGGTTCAAGGTACAGAGTGTTAATGTTTGCGATGTACAGTGGCTACAGTACAAGGTACAGAGTGTTTATGTTAGCGATGTATTATGTTTAAGGTACAGAATATTTATATTAGCGATTAACATTGTTAAAAGGTACAAGGTACAGAGTGTTAATGTTAGCGATGTATAGTGTTTATGGTACAAGATACAGATTGTTAATGTTAGCGATGTACAGTGGCTACGGTACAAGGAACAGAGTGTTAATGTTTGCGATGTACAGTGGCTACGGTACACGGTACAGAGTGTTTATGTAAGCGATGTATTGTGTTTACGGTTCAAGGCACAGAGTGTTAATGTAAGCGATGTATAATGTTTGCGGTACAAGGTAGAGAGGGTTAATGTTTGCAATGTATAGTGTTTAAGGTTCAAGGTACAGAGTGTTAATGTTAGCGATGTAGAGTGTTTACGCTACAAGGCACAGAGTGTTAATGTTAGCTATGTATAATGTTTAAGGTACAAGGCACAGTGTTAATGTTAGCGATGCACAGGGTGTTAATGTTAGCGGTGTAGTGTGTTAAAAGGTTTCAGAATGTTTATGTTAGCAATGTACAGTGGCTACGGTACAAGGTACAGAGTTGCGTTAGCGATGTACATTGTTAAAAGGTACAAGGTACAGAGTGTTATTGTGGCTATGTATAATGTTTAAGGTGCAAGGCACAGAGTGTTAATGTTAGCGATGTACAAGGTGTTAATGTTAGCGGTGTAGTGTGTTAAAAGGTGTAAGGTTCAGAATGTTAATGCTAGCGATGTACAGTGGCTAGGGAACAAGGTACTGAGTGTTAATGTTAGCGATGTATAGTGTTTAAGGTACAAGGTATAGAGTGTTAATGTTAGCGATGTATAATGTTTAAGGTACAAGGAAGTGTTAATATTAGCGGTGTAGTGTGTTAAAAGGTACCAAGTTCAGGATTTTAATGTTATCGATGTATAGTGTTTAAGGTTCAAGGTACAGAGTGTTAATGTTAGCTATGTATAATGTTTACGGTACAATGTTCAAAATGTTAATGTTATCGATGTATAGTGCTAAGGTTCAAGGTACAGAGTATTAATGTTAGGGATGTATATTGTTTACGGTACAATGTTCAAAATGTTAATGTTATCGATGTATAGTGCTAAGGTTCAAGGTACAGAGTGTTAATGTTAGGGATGTATATTGTTTACGGTACAATGTTCAAAATGTTAATGTTATCGATGTATAGTGTCTACAGTTCAAGGTACAGTGTTAATATTCACAAAATATTGTGTTTACGGTACAGAGTACAGAGTGTTAATGTTAGCGATGTATAGTGTTTATGGTACAAAGTACAGAGCGTTAATGTTGGCGATATATAGTGTTTACGAAAAAGTACAGAGGGTTAATGTTAGCGATGTATAGTGTTTACGGTACAAAGTACAGTGTTTTAATGTTAGCGATGTACTGTGTTTAAGGCCCAAGGTGAAGAGTGTTAATGTTTGCGATGTAGAGTGTGTAAGATACAAGAAACTAAGTGTCAATGTCAGCGATATGTAGTGTTTAAGATTACAAGACACAAAATGTGTAAACGTCATTTATATATACTGTTTAAGATACAAGACACAAAGTATTAATGTCAGCAATTTATATTGTTTTGGTTAGAAGATATATATATAGTGTGAACGTCAACGATGTTTATTAGTTTAAAAGACAAAAAGTGTCAACGTCAGCGATGTAAATAGTTTAAGATAGAAGACACAAAGTGTTAATGTCAGCGATGTATAGTGTTTAGATACAAGACACAAAGTGTTAATGTCAGCGATGTAAAGTGTTTAGGATACAAGACACAAAGTGTTAATGTCAGCGATGTATAATGTTTAGGATACAAGACACAAAGTGTCAACGTCAGCGATGTATAGTGTTTAGGATACAAGACACAAAGTGTTAATGGCAGCGATGTATAGTGTTTAGGATACAAGACACAAAGTGTTAATGCCAGCGATGTATAGTGTTTAGGATACAAGACACAAAGTGTTAATGTCAGCGATGTATAGTGTTTAGGATACAATACACAAAGAGTTAATGTCAGCGATGTATAGTGTTTAGGTTACCAGACACAAAGTGTTAATGTCAGCGATGTATAATGTTTAGGATTCAAGACACAAAGTGTTAATGTCAGCGATGTATAGTGTTTAGGATACAAGACACAAAGTGTTAATGTCAGCGATGTATAGTGTTTAGGATACAAGACACAAAGTGTCAACGTCAGCGATGTATAGTGTTTAGGTTACCAGACACAAAGTGTTAATGTCAGCAATGTATAGTGTTTAGGATACAATACACAAAGAGTTAATGTCAGCGATGTATAGTGTTTAGGATACAAGACACAAAGTGTTAATGTCAGCGATGTAAAGTGTTTAGGATACAAGACACAAAGTGTTAATGTAAGCGATGTATAATGTTTAGGATACAAGACACAAAGTGTTAATGTCAGCGATGTATAATGTTTAGGGTACAAGACACAAAGTGTTAATGGCAGCGATGTATAGTGTTTAGGATACAAGACACAAAGTGTTAATGTCAGCGATGTATAGTGTTTAGGATACAAGACACAAAGTGTTAATGTCAGCGATGTATAGTGTTTAGGATACAATACACAAAGAGTTAATGTCAGCGATGTATAGTGTTTAGGTTACCAGACACAAAGTGTTAATGTCAGCGATGTATAGTGTTTAGGATACAATACACAAAGAGTTAATGTCAGCGATGTATAGTGTTTAGGATACAAGACACAAAGTGTTAATGCCAGCGATGTATAGTGTTTAGGATACAAGACACAAAGTGTTAATGTCAGCGATGTATAGTGTTTAGGATACAATACACAAAGAGTTAATGTCAGCGATGTATAGTGTTTAGGTTACCAGACACAAAGTGTTAATGTCAGCGATGTATAGTGTTTAGGATACAATACACAAAGAGTTAATGTCAGCGATGTATAGTGTTTAGGATACAAAACACAAAGTGTTAATGTCAGCGATGTAAAGTGTTTAGGATACAAGACACAAAGTGTTAATGTAAGCGATGTATAATGTTTAGGATACAAGACACAAAGTGTCAACGTCAGCGATGTATAGTGGTTAGGATACAAGACACAAAGTGTTAATGGCAGCGATGTATAGTGTTTAGGATACAATACACAAAGAGTTAATGTCAGCGATGTATAGTGTTTAGGTTACCAGACACAAAGTGTTAATGTCAGCGATGTATAGTGTTTAGGATACAATACACAAAGAGTTAATGTCAGCGATGTATAGTGTTTAGGATACAAAACACAAAGTGTTAATGTCAGCGATGTAAAGTGTTTAGGATACAAGACACAAAGTGTTAATGTAAGCGATGTATAATGTTTAGGATACAAGACACAAAGTGTCAACGTCAGCGATGTATAGTGGTTAGGATACAAGACACAAAGTGTTAATGGCAGCGATGTATAGTGTTTAGGATACAATACACAAAGAGTTAATGTCAGCGATGTATAGTGTTCAGGATACAAGACATAAAGTGTTAATGTCAGCGATGTAAAGTGTTTAGGATACAAGACACAAAGTGTTAATGTAAGCGATGTATAATGTTTAGGATACAAGACACAAAGTGTCAACGTCAGCGATGTATAGTGTTTAGGATACAAGGCACAAAGTGTTAATGGCAGCGATGTATAGTGTTTAGGATACAAGACACAAAGTGTTAATGCCAGCGATGTATAGTGTTTAGGATACAATACACAAAGAGTTAATGTCAGCGATGTATAGTGTTTAGGTTACCAGACACAAAGTGTTAATGTCAGCAATGTATAGTGTTTAGGATACAAGACACAAAGTGTTAATGTCAGCGATGTATAGTGTTTAGGATACAAGACACAAAGCGATGTATAGTGTTTAAGGCCAGTTGATAAACAAACTTAACTTATATAGTTAACATTTTAAACGAATTTCACAACCTAGGACCAGCAATAAGCTTGTATTTATACAAAATTAGTTACAATTCACCAAAATGGATTTATTTGCAATGAAATTGTACATTAAAACAATCCCACCTCCTTGTTGATAAAAACAGTGGAAGTCCTTCGGATAAGTCTATAGCATTGAACTTGTCTTCTTCACCAAATAAAATAAAATCTACCACTCAATCAACCAATCAAAATGTACATTACACAAAAATAGTGTGAAAAATTAAGATTATCATGTTAAAAACAAAGATATAAATACACTTGTACAGTGACGAATACTAGTTCATCCTTGTTACACTCATTCGAACATAAGATCTGCATAAAATTTAAATAAACAGATGGCATATACAGTTCACGGGTAGTTTTTCATATAAAAGGCTTATAATATCTCATTTTCAATTACAACACTTTACAACATGCAAACGCTTGAACGAATGGTCCTAAGTGTACTGAAAATTACTTAGTAACAGAGCTGCAGAACATCTTTAATTAAATCGGAGATGATAAGAAATTTGATTGAGATTTATATAAAATTTTTGTGTTTATTTTATAAATGCTATAAAATAAATAGATAAATAAATAAATAAACTTATTTTTCTGCTAAAACCATAAGCCCTGCAAGACTTAAATAGAGATGCAATGAAACGTTTCTGTATACCTCATCCCAAAACTAAACCGCTAGAAATAAAACACATATTGAGAAACAACACTTCATGTGTTAAAATTTACCAAATGAAATGTACAACACGTACGTATTAAATAATAATGAAGAAATGTGATAAGGACATCAGAAGTGGATTATATAGTTCTGGCTTCATAAATATGCCGGCGTTATTATTCTTATAGCTCACGAAAACGTGTAAATTTCATTTTGTGAATTGGAACAAACAATCCTTTCTTTGTGCAACAAACATTAAACTTGTTGATGATCACATATTGTTTCATTTGTATCAAGTTGGAGATACAATACTGTTATACTATATAGAGTTTCTTAAGAAATATGATCAAATCGAAAAAGAAATTGACATCTAAATCAAAAACAAAATGTCATGTAACCAACGACAACCGTAATCTGTAGGACAAGTAGAAGTTATCAATGTATTATATACTTGGTAACTGATGAACAAAATATTGTTTATACTAAAAGCTGTGGATAACATTATCCACCAATTACGTTGGAATCCACCTTTTAAAATTCAGGTTCTGTTTCTTAATCATTTTAATTCAAAAAGAAAAAAGTCTGGATAATAGTCTTGTGGTGCAAATGTAAACAATTTTTTAAGCTTTAAGACTGCATTAAGTTTTCCAAAGAAAAAATTAAAACGGTGCTTATCTAATTAATGGTGTTCCTAATTAATAATGTTACATTTGGTTCAACGATAAAAACTCGAATAAATACAGAAATTACAGTAATTACCCAGCGAGATGCGGCATTTGGGATCTAATATTAGAACATGGTTACGTCATCAAAACCCGGGGCATTTAAACACAACTTTCAAAACAGTGAAATACGATAAATTAAACACAGAACTTCGTTGAATTTGTCATTTGTGACTTAGTAAGGGATACATAACACCATTTCAAATACATCTGGATATTAATTAAGGACAATTAATGCAATTTGTCATGTTTCCCCTTCGATTCATGGGTTTTTCCGTACATCCCACGTATGCTCCAAGCTCATAATTACCATCGTTAAACACTGACAACCGGTTAGAGGATTCCGTTTATTTACAGCTGAAAGAAATGAAATTTTAGAAAATGAATCTCACGGATCGTAGTCAGAGGATATCTATTTTTAAATTATTTTTTTTTAGAAAATCAAAAAAATTCAGAAAATTGAAAAACTAAATGCAGCTTTAACAATATAAAGACCAACGGTTGTATGAATCGTTAAGTTCAATAAACTCATGCAATTTAACAAAAAAATAATAATACATAATCACAGACGATATAATCCGAGATTTTGTTCTAGTTTTATCTTAGACAACATATCAGATTACAAAAGGTATGTTTACATAAAAGCAAGATGACAAGGACAAGGGCTTATTTAGGGAAGGGAGACTTTTGTCACATCTGATATAAATTCCCAGGTGTATGACCGTGTATATTACGATTATTAAACATTTTATATCGTATCGATGAGGTATTTCACACAGGATTGTCACCAGACGTGGATTATTATATACTTTACCGTACAGTAATCCTGTGGAACAAAAACAGGACTTTTAAAGGGTACCTGTACCCAGAAATTTTTTTATCACAATTGTTTTGTATATTACTTAAATATAACAATATCGAAAACCGCATCAAAATTGGTGACAAAACAAAAAAAGATATAGCTGTTTGAAATCCACGTTTCATAACAACACGGGAGATTCGATATCGACCTTTTTGATTTGGATTTTTAGAGATGTATTAGAAAATCACCGATATCTACCTTATTATGGAATTGAATTTTATGGAATTTTCGCTACAGCCATATTTAAGTACAACGAATAAAATATGTCAAAAAGAAAATCGTTACAAGTACCCTTTAAACATATCACAAGATGGACCATAAAATGTCATGCCAACCAGAGCAGTCATAATAAAGAGAAATTAAATGTAACATTATGTGTAGAATTTTAAATATTTCTTTTAGTAAAATCTAAAATTCTGCACACGACAATGACAATCCGGATGTTTGACCTCCATTTCCATAATTTTAGACTCCGTATCTGTATGTTATGTACTCCGTCTTTAACTTCAAAACAATATATTTGAAACGATTTCCAGATAACTAAGATGATATGGCACAAATACAGATTAAGCAAAACACATCAATAGGTTATTTTACATAGAAACGGACTATCCGGAACTGAAACGTCAGACCATTTGACACAAATAATGTAAAACCCCGGATGTGTGACCTCGTAAACCACCTCATAAAGGTCATCACCAGTGTACACTATTGATGTTTCAAGAACTGAGTGCCGTTTTGGTCCATAAATATCCACTGACAGGGAACCATTACCAGAATTTTCGGTCCATACCTGAAAACATTGTAAAAATGAGTCAAAACCAACCAATAAATACAACAAGATAAAATAATATCAAAATTAAAATGTTAGCTTTTTGTTAATATGACCTCTGCAACATGCATAAAAACCATGCATCGACAAGTCACTCCTCAAATATAATAATAATAATAATAATACATTGTAATAATAACAATAAAACATGTTTTTTTCTACAAGTGGTTTTTCATACCTTGGATACATGAAACGCTTTTGTTATGTAAACAGGTATTATGCATGTATATAAAATTACGCTTTTTTATGCTTTATACAATTCCGTCATAAACTTTAGATAGCTATTTGATCTTAGATTGGAATATTTTCAGTTAGCAACACAATATTTATGGTAAACGCATGTATACCTTTATGTTTCTCCAGAACGGTAAATTTTCAACAAAGTTCAGTTCAAACTCGTTAAAATGCCCCTTGAATGCGTTTCTATTTCCATTGACTTTATTTGTAAGACCCACTACCACCGACTTATTGCCAAACGCCCCAAAAATATTTAAATGCTTTATGCCAGCATCTAGACGGAACAAATAGTGAGCCGAGTTGAGTAATGGTGTTTCTTGCCTAAGTCAAGATTCTTTTACATGTATCGAGATGGTCAGATCTAGGATGGTAGAGGAACCCGGAGTGCCCGTTAAAACCCAACAAACTTCGGCAAGAGAACTGACAAACTTTCTCAAACCAGAATCTGTCCTATTGGTATTCGAACCTAGGCATAAAAAGACATTGTGATGTATAATTATAAGCGCGCGCCTTAGACCACTCGACCACCGAGTTCACTGTAAATAATAGTTTTATTAAATCGAGATTTCGCTGTTTATTCCAAAAGGGTAAAAAAGAGAGTAAATGATCTGTTATGTTAAGCATCTCTTTATTTATTCTCTTTGTCATGATGCCTGTTATGAATGGTAATTAAATCGTAGATATACAGTTATCCTAGAAATGTACAAGAAATTTCGATATAACGACCGTCAAAAATTATAATTACTACTGAGTAGAGCAATTTTAAATTGAAACGTGAAACGTAAACGTTCGAGAACTCTAAAATACAGGCCAGTTTTTACCACGGCTTTGGACAATGCGCCCCAGATACATCCTAGTAAGTTTGGCCCAGATCACCTATTGATCAGTTCGTCCCATATCAAAGAAATCTTCATTTTTTGTTTAATCTTTACTTCATTTTTAAACATTTTAAAAACCTTCTGAAGTTATTTGTAAATCTTTTTTAAAGAAAATTTGATGGGACATTTTACAGTTTTTCTTATAATTTTGTAATAATTTTCTTAAACTTTTCGAAAAAAAGTTAATATTGACCCAAATTATATACAACAGCTATTATCATATGACTAATATATGATCTCTGATTACGATTGGGACAAACTGACCAACATAGTTTGGACGAATTTGTCAACTTGAAAAGGTTGGAATTGGAACGAAATTACCAGATACGGACCCTTAGGTTGGCGCTAGATTTAATTAATAAAATAATTTTTAGATGTTAGACTTGGTTTTTAAATAAATAACATCATATAGATGTACAAGAACATCCACATTTTGTTCGAATACTTCACCCACTTTTATCAATTTAGAATTTAGTACTTACCTGAAAATTATTTTTCATGCCAACATGTCCAAATGACAAACCGGATCCTTCCACTCTACAGGAATGAGATGCATCATCATAACTCACAGAGTCGGTAAACGGAATATCTAAAATTGCCTCAACACTCTCGGTTCTTGATAAATCTTCTAAATCTATAGACGCTGCGTCTGAAGTAAATGTTAATGGTTCTACTGTAAGAAATGCATTACACTCTGGAGTATAGCTATACGTAGTACAGACGTCGGTAGATGGAACGGCACAGATGTAACAGTCCATAGTGGTCAGAAAATTTCCAGTTGATGTATTGTAAAAAGTTAAAGGAGAATTCTGAGATCTCGATTCTTCTGATTCACTTATTGTAAGTGGAAAATCTGATAACGAATCAGCAGGATAAAGATCATCTGAAACGTATCTACGAACGTTTTCTCTATTGTATGAATCTAATGTCGGCTGCTCGAGTGAATCTTGTTTGGTGATATTTTGAAAAACATTCAAATGATCTAACATCGCTGTCCTTTCTGAGCTTGATATTCCAAACCCGCTGTATAAGTGATCTATACTGGGCGATCTATGATCCGAAGATATAGATAATGTTGGGACATTAATGTGTATTCTGTCACCATAGACATCAACTTCAGTTTGTATTGTGTTATCTCTTCTATTTACCGCATTATTTGTATTGCTAAGTCTATCAGACGGTTTATCCTTCGCTCCTATATTTTTATTCAATTTACGAATGTTATAATTTGATCGTTTAAACGAACGTCGTAACTTTAATCGACTTCTGTCACTATAATTTATCTCGCTATCAGAGAAGCTGAAAGAACTGTCTCTTTTAAAATGTTTACTCGACCTTGACCATCCATCTTGACTCGAATCGTCATCACCCGATTCGTGATTAAACGAATGTCTACCTTTGGAACGACTACCTACAAACGGAGGAATATGCAAACACCTATCACTGGTCGGTGAGTTTGGAATACTTCCACTACGTGTCAAGGCAGGGTCAAGGTCAATTATTCCTTGATAGGGTCTTCTACATAGACGGGGGTGATTGTAAAGTTCTGTAAAGAATGGTGAAAAATTGTCTTTTTCCGCAGTGGGCGATTCGGGATTGCTACTACAACTTTCAACAAGAGCAGGATCAAGGTCAATTCTTCCTCTATATGGTCGTCTGCAAACTAACTGATGACCATATGAATTTCTCTGAGTATTTCCGAACATACGTTTTTGTGTTTTTCCGGGACTATTTTCCTCTGCAATACCGCTATCAATAGTATCTACCGTAGATTGCCTAACAGGTGGGTGTAAACTATTTTCGGACTGTTGAGTTATCCAAGCATCTAAATCATAGTTTCTAAACACATCAATTTCTTGCATTTGATATCTGTGGAATCTCTCTGTTTCAAGCATTTGTTCTATCCCTGCATCGAGAGATAAACTCCTGCTACGGCCAAAAAGTGGCATTACGTCATCACTTCCATGTCTACTCAATGTTCGTTTTTCCTCTTCACTTAAGTAAGTACTGAGTGTGGCTAATGACGGTTTACTGTCGGCACTCCCGATTTTGTTTTTCCGTCTAAATATATTAACAGGCTCTTCGTAACCAGTTTCGTTGACTATATCTTGCCAAACCACTTGCGTGTACTTTTCACTTTTAGGTTTGGGAATCACAATTTGAACTCTTGAGCTGTTACATTCGTTTACTGATCTGAACTCACCAGAAGTAATTGTCATAAAATCCTCAAAATGAGGCACCGAATTATTCAACGTTTTATGTTCTTCATAGATAACATCCATATTAGGTTCATAACTTGTCTTTTCTACATCTGAAGTAGGGTGGTTGTCTTTTACCGTAATACTGGTCTGTCGATACAAGCCGTTTCTTTTTCCTACAAAATATAGATATTTTCTTGATTAACTGACCGATGGATGATCGATAAATTGACTGATTAAACAGGTTATTATTCAAGTCAATATTTTACTTATATCGGTATGTCACCAGCTAAAGATGAAATGCCAGAAATTATTACGTTTGCAACGCACTCAGGAGAAGAATTTTAAACAGAGACGGCTTATAAATTTAAAGACTTTTTTCAACTACATGTATAGATTTCAGAATTTACATGTATGTTTTAATCCAACCTATCACATACAGAGCGAATTTCTCCTAACCTTAACACATTGCTTGGCAGCTGTATATAGGATCAAAAACAATTTCTATATCAAAATCCCAGAGGATTCCGATACAAACTGGTGACGAATCATTCACCTATTTTTCTTCAGTTCCACTATTTTACATTTGAAGCGAAATAAGACGTGACCAATCCCATACCAATCCATAACCTTAACACATTGCTTGGCAGCTGTGTAAAGGATCAAAAACAATTTCTATATCAAAATCCCGGAGGATTCCGATACAAACTATACACCTATTTTTCTTCAGTTTCACTATTTTGCATTTGAAGCGAAATGAGACGTGACCAATCCAATACTTAAAGAATTAAGAGCCTCAATTGACAATTTCACGTCCTATAATAAGAATTACGTCTGCACGAGCGCTTTTGATGTTTATTTCTGTATTTCTATTTTCAGAACAATTGCAATTATAAAAAGAGTTTCTTAATATAGAACAAATTTTATGAAAAACAACCCATATATTCATATATATATATATATATATATATATATATATATATATATATATATATATATATATATATATATATATATATATAGTTTTGTTTAGCATATAAACATGTATTTATTAATTGCTTGAAATTTGTTGTTTTTTAATCATACCGGAACAAATGCTTCTGTGATCATTTAAGTCAAATAACCAATTATTTAGTGACGTCATTAAAAGAAACTTCTAATCACGTCTATTAGTCACATTACGGGATTTGCGCACCGGATCTTGTCACTTTTGCACGATTTTTGACATTTTACAGATTTTATCACCAATGGCCAGTAAATAAACGTGACATGTATTTCATTCAAATAGTAATCTTATAATTGTTTTGTCAATCATTCCAAAATGCAGACAGACACCATCTTACGATCGATCGAATTGGTGGTGTTTATCGTCTATATGTAGCCTTGGGCCAATATGCAAACAGACACCACCTTTCGATCGATCAAATTGGTGGTGTTTATCGTCTATATGTAGCCTTGGGCCAATATGCAGATAGACACCACCTTACATTTGTGATTATTTTTATAAATTTGGAATTACGTCTTCATCCAAACTTTTCCGAATATCCGATAGAAGATGACTGATAACTAGAACACTAGCAAACCCTTGAAAAATACTCATCTGTACAGTAATAAAAATGGAGAAAAGATTTTTTTAAAAAATTTAATGAACCAGAATGAAATTGTCTGCGAACCATAAAATGTCTCCGGCATTATAGGGTTTATTGAACCGATATTGTGAAATATTGTCCCGAGTTGACTCGACATTTGCACTTGCAATCTCTTGCATATGTCGAGTCAACCAGTTCAAAAACCCATTTATTATATCGCAAAATATAATGCATTTGCTTCCTACTTGTACTTCATCTGAAATACCATTTTGTCTCAAAATACACAAATATCACACTAGTTCTTATTATATTGACATAGAAACTAGTGCAATATCGTTTTTGAAAGAAATATCCTCTCCAGCCATGACTTGGACGAGTGTCAGTTGACAAAGTGATCAATATGGAAAATGAATTTGTGAGACCTCGGACCAGAACAAAGTTGCTTGAAAATATCGATATATATTTTAAGCTTACACCTCAAAATTTATCGTTTTATTTCTTTGTTAAATATATATTGCTATATAATATATAATAGTTATGAATACATGAATATTTCAGTGCGATATTCAAAACGTATAATCTATAATCAGGTTTTGCTGCGTGTGTCAATATGATAATATGATTAATAAGAAGTGGAGAATTTTTTTTTCATTGCTCCGATCAGTTTTTGAGACGGCCAGTTAAAGAAAAGTGTAGAACACATGAGTGCCCTGTAAACACCGATCTTTGTCATTGAACAAACAAAATGATAACAAAAGGTTTGGAGATCGAAGCTTAACATAAAACAGTCATAAATAGCTGAATAAATAGCTGTTGGGGTGTAAAATAATATTCAGTAAATATCAATCAACTCTCTGTATAGATCTTTGTTATCGATCTCTTCTTCAATATAAGGAAGAGGAAAGACCTGGGAAACATTTAACGTTAGTGATAAGAGGCAACACAACCAATATATGTTGAGTGTTGTTTTACGTCAAATCATCAATTTACGTAATGTAATTTTTTCCGATGATTAATTTTAACATAAGTTCGTTTGGTTCGTAAGTGTGCAAATTTTCTGATCTGCGTCGTAATATTTTGCGACTTTTGGAGTGCAAAAACACTCGCATGCAATTTCGGCAGATAAACATCAAAGACCTCTCAGTCCATTATACCGGTACTGAGCCTACGACAAGGAACCCCCCCCCAACACACTTGCGGTCGAACTCATAGGTACACCTTTGGGCCTTAACCCCTTCCGACTTAGGACGAACAATGTTAATTATACTTTGCATTATAATCTAGTTGGTTTATTTGTGGACTTACCTATTTCTTTTCTCCTCATTACCGTCTCCTGTAAGCTAGCAGTTCTCAATGTAGGCTTGTGAAACGTTTTACCTGTAGAATGTCTTCTTCGAGTTTCGTAATCACTAAAATCATTATCGGAAGTATCCGAACTCTGTGAAATACCCTCAATAAACATATCCTCGTCTCCGGAAATTTCAGAGAGAACGTTATTATAATCCATTGATAATACCTTGGAATCTTCAATCATGTGATCCTCCAACATATTAACATTGATTTCAGAAGAGTTTCGGGATTTTTTATCATATCTAATATCTTTGTGTTTTCGTTCTTTTTGATCATATTTTGGTATTGCAGTTTCGTTATTTTTTCTATCCTCAATATCACACGAAAAAGCACTCTCATTATCATTTTGCTTCTTTGACGAGAATTGTGTTTGTTTAGGAAAATCAGTCTGATTTTCTTTCGACAACAAAGGAAGTGATCTCGTTTCGAATACGCTTGTTTTTCCGCCTTGCAGAGAAGATATACTTAAACTCCTCTGTAGACTTTCGGATCCGAATGAAGACTGACTTCCTATAAATGGCTTTTCACTAATATAAAAACATGATTTTTTCAGGCTGTCGGATTGTAACAGTTTTATGGTTGGGCTTTCAGAATCCGATGTTGTTCTATGTTTATTATTAACGCTAGGATTCACCTCAAAAGTCGAACTTTTCTTGTGCCTGTCCGACTTTTGTCCATCCGAACTCGAATCATTGCTGTCTGAAGATATATCCGTTGCAGCTTGTTGAACTAATTTGTTTATTTTATGATGTTTTGGCTTGTCATCACCGTAGCTCGATGCAACACTCCCCTCATCTCCTTCACAATTAGACCTCAACCCTGTACTAAGTTCAGGACTATCTGTCGGCAATTTAGATGAATCGCAAGTATCCGTTTGATTATGCACGAAAGTCGATCTATGTTGTTCTTGAGTTTCATTCCGTGACCTCTCCATTTCTATATTTTGACTCATGTCAGAACTATAATCACTTTGTGACTGAACCGGAAGTTTATCATCGTCTTGTAGTCCAATTAAGTTTGTTTCCTCTTCCGGATATGTATCACAAAAATCAATACTTTTCGTGAAAGTTTTCTCAAAAGAATCCATTTCCTTTGGGATTTGATCCAATAATTCAGGACTTGAACTGGGCATCTTAAAATTTTCGACACAACTGGAATTTAAAGAAGACTTAATGAGAAGAGATTCCGAATCTATTCGAGACAGTTCTCTTTTATCACCATTTTTTGTACTATCAAAGGAACTTCCTGGACTGAAGGAGTTTGACCTCTCAGACGCCATTAGTCGCCGTTTATCATTTACTTTCGTTGTTAATGAAGCAGGGCTTGCTCTTAGTAAATCGCTGGTTGAATTGTTTTTCCCTTCTTCGTCTTGGCAGTCCGAATTTTCCGCACTCATACTACTTTGTCTTGAAACAGAAGGTGTAGGCGATTCTTGAATCACAATTTCCTCGCCATTTTTTGTAATAATCTTTCTCAAAACTCTTCGTTTTGTAACAGTATATTGCTTTCTCATCCGCGAAGTAAAACGTTCAGATTTATTCGATCTCTTCGGTACAGTTTCGTCGTCAACAGCGACGGAATCAATTTTCTCTAACTTTGGTACGTATCCAATATCGTTGTCTCTGTCGATGGAACCGTGCAATTTTTCATCAATCGACGAAAGTGATAAAGAATCGAAAAAATGCCTTTTATCCGAAGCATCTTTAATCGCTCTTCGTGTTAGATCCCGTGGTTGATAGACTTTGATCTTATAAGGCGAACCATTAACATGTCGATCTTGCCACTTTATAGATAACGTGTGAATTCCCGCAGACACGGGAATAAACGACATTTGAAAACTTCCCTCTCCAATACACTGACAGGCAAATAAAATAGCGTTATAAATAGCATTACCGCCATATTCTTTTATATTTTTAACCCTTACAAACATGTTGCCATTTACATCTTCCAAATGGTCCGTATTCTTCTCTTGAAGGGTTTTTAAACCATTTTCTTTAAAATCGGAATTTGAATTTTCACAGGACTGATGTAAGCTGACAATATTCTCACAATAAACTTCATTCCTTGGGCCTCTTATATTGAGGGATAATTTGAAATGTTCAAAAACGTCGGATATGAAGACATTAAAACGGACTTTTCTTCCCACAACACCGTCATTTAATCCTGGTCCTTTGACGGTGCAGGTGGAAAATCGTACTCTCTGTTGTGAATCTGTGTACGGAGCATAAGTCAATTTTTCCGACGTTATTTTTATAGCTAGAATAAACTGGAAAACTTTTTTCTCCGTATTATTATCAGGAATTGCCATTTCCTCAGGTGTAAGCATCGTCTATAATAATAATAATAATAATAATAATAATTCGATAGTCAAATACATGTATATGTCATTACAGATAACTCTAGTGAAGCCAAAACCACAATGACTAGTTGCTGATGTCTACGACATTTACTGTGTTTTGCAATTATCAGCCTGGCCCCAGTTTCACAAACATTCATTCAATTGAGTGTACACTCAACTCAAATTAGGGGGAATTTCAATGTCAATTTTTAAGACATTACAGAGTTTAAATTGAATATTTGATGCTATATTTAGATTTTTCCATGTAGGTTTGTTGAACGAAAAAAAAAAAACATTGTCACATAAAACTTATTTTTTTTTTAATATTGCTGAGAGAAATTGAGTGAATGATTCTGACACTGGGACCAGATATCTATGACAAAAAGTAAATTAGCTTCAATTGTTTTTAAATATGTATTTTTCATATTAAAGTATTTATATGTATGTTTAAAAAAAACATACCCCTAATACAATGGTACTTTTGACCCAAAAAACATACCCCTAATACAATGGTACTTTTGACCCAAAAAAACATACCCCTAATGGTACTTTTGACCCAAAAAACATACCCCTAATACAATGGTACTTTTGACCCAAAAAAACATACCCCTAATACAATGGTACTTTTGACCCAAAAAACATACCCCTAATACAATGGTACTTTTGACCCAATTATCATACATGGTTCTTTTAGAAGATTTCATATTTTTCACATTAGTAGTGACAGCCTTACGAAGAATTTTAAACAAATGATTAAGATTTTTTACTTCAAAAGTAACCGTCAACAATTCATTTTGAATAACAAGGTCATCTTATTATCTATATCCACAAACAACCCTATTTCATTCCATCTAAAATGAATTATTAACTGAACGAATCAATCAATCAATCAATCAATAGACAATTAATCATCAATTCAGGCAAAATTAAAAAAAAAAAAAAAAAAAAAAAAAAAAAAAAAAAAAAAAAAAAAAAAAAAAACAATGAATAAATCAGTGTCTTACCTCTGGTATATTTAAACATTGTTTAGCTAGCCTGATACCCAGACGACAGTTATTGACCAGATTGTGTGGTTTTAATAGCTGAAATCCAGGACATATCCCAGGTCGGATGGATTGTAACAAAGCACATAGAGCTATCCCATCATTCCACGATGTCGTAAAATTTACAACATTTTTGTTTGGAATTTTTGTTTTAACCCATGCTTTTAGCTTTTTCCTTCTTTGATCATCTGTAAAATAAAAACAAACACATAAAAGTATATTAAAGATTAAGAACTAGTTGAGGACCTCTTCTGGTCATTTTTTTACATTTAATAAGGTATGATAGAGCTACGGGAACTTTCTACATCGAAGTAAACTGCTTCCAAAAACAAACAAACAAACCAGGCTTATTAAGGGTCCTCCTAAAAGTATTGTTGATAAAGTCATCCTATCGAAACTTATTTTGAATACATTAGACGTGAATGGTTCCATGTTTCTTTCATACTCAAAATTGATTCCGCACGTGACGGATGTAACTGGTTAGACAGCAGGTGCTTGCCCTTCCGAAGCACCCGACCTAACTTACCTCAAAGAAGTTAACGTTTTAACTGAATAAGCCAGTTTTCGAAATATTTGATTTTATTCTATTCCATTTTTTAATTAAGTTAATTAATTTTGATTGTGATTTGGACATGGGCCGGTATGTTTGTGTTTTATTTCCTATAATACAGCATAATCAATGAAATACTTATGATTCTCCTGTGTTGACCCGATATATGTAACATAGGTATATATTTAACATTGATTTTTAGTTGGTTATGAAAACCTCCTATCTTTATTGAAATCTATCCTGTGTTTTATGTGTTTATTCCCAATTCTCCCACTTTAAGTTACCCATAGTACTTAAAACACAAAAAGACACTGGACAGCACTGTACAGTAGTGATAAGGCAGAATGGGGGAGGGGTGTCGAGGCGGGGGGGGGGGGGGTTGTCGAGGGGTGTGAAAAGTAATGTACATTAAACCCAGAGGTCTTTACTGAACTCCTGTTCATTTCAAAAAGAAAGATAACTGATCATAATAAAGATAAAATATTTAAACCAGACAACCTAGAGGATGATACAAATGATTTATTTAAAAATGTATCCTATTATCATAAAATCGAAAATTTGTGAAGTATTAAAATCTTTAGGACTAATTTAAACTTTGTTCATGAATTATTATGACCACTCTTTAATTCTACGTTTTAAATGTTTCAATATATATTTTAAGTTTTATTTTGCAATTTCTAATACTATTAACCACCATCCATATTAGATTTCTTCCATTATCTATCTGTTGCCGTTTCAATTTAAAAAAAAAATTAATGCGTTTACAACCAATTGGCAAGTGTTGGTTATATTAAGTATTTATCAGTTTTTGTGTAAGGGGTACGTCAGTTTGATAAGCCAGTCAAAAGACATTGATAAAATGCAATATTTCAAACAACTGATCCAATGGTTATATCATAAACCATTTTGAATATATTTTATGATTAATTTAAAAAATGATATATGACAGTTATACTGTATCTGAACCATTATTCATAAAAACGAAAACTGAAGTCCACTTCAAAATACTATCACTTTGTATCATGTATTTTTAATGTGACTTTGAGATAAATCTTGCTATCCCATCCTCTTTTCATGATAAGTTTAGACATTGTCAATTGATTGAGCCGAAAACTTTGCACTCCAATGTACCAGATGCATCACTGTACCATTTTAAATGGATAAAAGATCTAGCTAAAAGAATATTATTTATTTATTTATTTATTAAACTGGTGTACATACTTATGTTAGTTCATTTGTTTTACGTTCAATTTTACTACCATACAAACGTAATCAGATACAACTACTTTTGTAATTTAAAGATGAGCCAATGGAACATTCATGAAGCGTTAAAATAAAGATTCTGTGTCACTTGTCTTATGTGTGTTAAATCTTTATGACCAAAATGCACGTACTCTATATGAAAAGTCAACACATAGTAGTGTTTTAGGTAAGGATTTCTCCAATGCTGATGTAAACTGGTAGTATTTCAGTATAAGTATAAACCTTTGATCCTGATGTCAAACTCCTATTACATACGGCACGTTTTCTAACATTTATATATATATTCTATATTCAAGCGTTTTAAAATAGCAAACCGATTTGATCAATTTAGCTATATCTACATAATGATTTTAATTATCTAGTTTCACATGTCTGATATAATTCTGCGTTTCATATATAATATACACACGAAAAAGATGTTTTATAAATTTACATGACAAATTCTACAGCTTTTGATTGATGAATATTCTGTCTAGACATAACACAGAACCATTTACTTTCTTTACTTATTTAATTCCGGATTATGTCGTCAATCAACGCTTAGTTAGTATCCCAAAAGGGCAGATCTGACTGTATTCCCAATCGGGTAATTCTGACTGTAATCCAATCGGGCAGATCTGAGTGTAATCCCAATCGGGTAATTTTGACTGTAATCCAATCGGACAGATCTGACTGTAATCCAATCGGGCAGATCTGACAGTAATCCAATCGAACAGATCTGACTGTAATCCCAATCGGGTAATTCTGACTGTAATCCAATCGGACATCTGACTGTAATCCGATCGGGCAGATCTTACTGTAATCCAATCGGACAGATCTGAGTGTAATCTCAATCGGGTAATTCTGACTGTAATCCAATCGGACAGATCTGACTGTAATCCAATCGAACAGATCTGACTGTAATCCAAATGGGCAGATCTGAATGTAATCCAATCGGACAGATCTGACTGTAATCTAATCGGGCAGATCTGACTGTAATCCAATCGGACAAATCTGACTGTAATCCAATCGGGCAGATCTGACTGTAATCCAATCGGGCAGATCTGAGTGTAAAAAGGTACATGTATTGGTTTGCTTTTCTTTTTCTCATGTCAATTTTTCCCTCTATGGATTTTAAATACAAGAATTGTCCATCTCTTTAGAAGTAAAAGTAACCTGACTTGCGTGCTCACGCCAAAACTACACCTCATGGGTACGTAATTGGTGTTTTCTTTAAAAGAATATTAATTTTACACCGCTAAGATTGCGAGACCATCGACTTCCCTATTCAAGATAAGCTCGAAATAGATAAAACGGACGTTTAGTAGAATTTATTTCACACAAATAACGATGTCAAATTTATTTTTCTTTTAGCAAGAGTGATGAAAAATGCGAGAACATGAACGTTCAACTATTAACTGTAACGGCAGGTACAAAAAAGGCGCCATGAAGGTTTCTGAATCTTTGTATTACCGACAGAAAATAAACATTGACGAAAGGTTTTGTCAGAGAGTAAGCAACTTCTTCCTAAGCCCAAGAGAAACAAGTTTTTTGATTGGTTAATTGGAATTTCTGCGAGTCAAAGGGTCCCTGTAAAACACATTATTTCCACATTATTTGAAAATAGGTACATGTATTTACATAATATTCGTAAAAGACACCGTCATTATATCAATGGTAAGTTCAATGACTTATGTTGCTGTGTCAATAATCATGTGACTTCGTCGTTTTTTTCTAGTTAAAGCTACAGTTACAGAGATAATCATTATATCTTCGAAACGTTACTCATTGGAATTTGAATCCAACTTCTAGGCAATTTTTTAAAAATACATTTTCCAGTAGTAACTGCTAAAGGGCTAATAGATGTTTACAAAATTGTTTGAATCACTTTATGATTGTGTATAATTGGTAATAATTTTAATAATACTAATGCAGCATTTAACAATTCATTACTCATTTTAAGAATAAGCTACGTCACCAAAAACCGAAAAATGTAACTGAATAAATAAATAAATAAATAAATAAATAAATAAATGAATAAATAAATAAAAAGGAAAAAGAATTGACGATATTTACCACATATCATGTTTTGTACTTAAGAATTTAAAAATACCTCCTATAACTTTATGATTTTTTTTTATTAAAACTTAAAAACCTTACTTTTCAGGTAAAATTACGATTAAGGAAACTCGATACACTTAGTGACAATCATATGTGTCTAAATAAAGTCTCTTGTTTTAATCTCAGGTTTTCCAAAGCAAATAAGTGATTCAATTTTAAGGAACTCTTCTTTAATTAGGTAAGCTCAAAAGTATCGACTAACCTTAACAACAAAATTAAAGTTAATATAGACCTTACCCGTCTGGAACAAATCAACAATTCTATCTTTGATCTTCCGCTTAAAGTGTATCGAGTGACCTTAACAGCAAAGTTAAAGTTAATATACCCTTACCCGTCTGGAACAAATCTATCTTTGAACTTCGGCTTAAAATGTATCGAGTGATCTTAACAACAAAATTAAAGTTAATATAGACCTTACCCGTCTGGAATAAATCAACAATTCTATCTTTGATCTTCGGCTTAAAGTGTATCAAGTGACCTTAACAGCAAAATTAAAGTTTATATAGACCTTACCCGTCTGGAATAAATCAACAATTCTATCTTTGATCTTCGGCTTAAAGTGTATCGAGTGACCTTAACAGCAAAATTAAAGTTAATATACCCTTACCCGTCTGGAATAAATTAACAATTCTATCTTTGATCTTCGGTTTAAAGTGTATCGAGTGACCTTAAAGTTAATATAGACCTTACCCGTCTGGAACAAATCAACAATTTTATCTTTGATCTTCGGTTTAAAGTGTATCGAGTGACCTTAAAGTTAATATAGACATTACCCGTCTGGAACAAATCAACAATTTTATCTTTGATCTTCGGCTTAAAGTGTATCGAGTGACCTTAACAGCAAAATTAAAGTTAATATAGACCTTACCCGTCTGGAACAAATCAACAATTCTATCTTTGATCTTCGGTTTAAACGGAATTTTTCCATCTTCATCCGTATAATACAATTTCTTTTGTTTCTCTCTGATAATATGTATAGGGTTAAGGTATTTGATGCAGCATACATAGTACACGAAACCCCTGAACAGACAAACCACTAAGAACCAAATGTAGTCTCGTTTTCTCTCTGAAATAGAAAAAAAAACGTGATTTTGAAAACTTTGTCTTTGCAACAGACGACACATATCACGTGTTGAGATATCGTCGGGTAGATTAGAACGTCATTTTATTCACCCCACAATAAATGTTACGATTTTGCCGAAGCCATAATGATGAGGGTATCTCATAACTTCGTTCAAGAAAAATTGTCTGGATGAGAACCTGTAATTAATTTATATTTAAAGGAATAACAACTGATCACTATAGGCATGGTGAACTAAGTTCCGTGAAAAATATATCAATCGTTTTCAATTTTAACAACAATAAAAGGAAATAACTTTTCTTTTGAGAATTAAATACAATTAACTGACGAAAATGTAATAGTCTCAAATATGGAGAGAGAGAGAGAGAGAGAGAGAGAGAGAGAGAGAGAGAGAGAGAGAGAGAGAGAGAGAGAGAGACAGAGAGAGAGAGAGAGAGAGAGAGAGAGAGAATGAGAGATTTGAAACATGAGGTAATTGTGACTGTGTTAGCGCTGCACAATCAAATGTCAGTGATCACCGAGTCATTTCACAGCTCTGTCACAGATTTCAACGCTTTGTCAACAATTTCACCATTACACCTTTTAGAAACTTTGGTCTGGGTCAATGAGATACGTGTAGTAAGCTACGTCTTTCCCCAACAATATTATATATATATATAAACAGAAATAATGACAATGCAAAGAGAGATACACATAAAATTTTAATGCTTTGTTAAACCTTAGAGTTAGTTATGAAAAACGAGCTTGGCAGATAAAGCTACCAACATTTAATATATTAGTTCGTCTAGATTTATTTTGCCGCCATAGTGTGTCGTTCACTACCAGTGATGAGGTGAGTTTGAGTAATGATGTTCCTTTGCTCTAGTCAAGATTTTTTTCACTCATATCGTGGCGGTCAGTTCTGAGCTGATGAAAGATACCGGGGTGCAAGAAGGAAAAAAAAAAACCGACCTTCGGTAAAGGAATTGACCAACTTTCTCACACTAGGATCTGTCCGAGTTGGATTCGAACCTAAGAGTGATTTGTCATCGTGTAAGTCGCTTACCGACCTCATCGTCGTCGATGTTCATGAAACTGAAAACCTGGTCACGTGCTGGTAATAACTTGCAGCTCAGCGACTTGAGATCACTGAGGGCACGTGCCCAGGAATAGAAATTATTGAACACCACTCAATAGCTAACAATAGCACAGGTACCGTATAAAATAAATTGAGCGAAACCGTGGATTTGGAAACGTTAATTACATAATTAAAAACTATGAAGATCACATAGCTAAATTTTCTCCTACAAGTAACTGGCAACTAGTAGCTACATTTCTCCCAAGCAACTTGTTACTAGTGGCTAAATTTTCTCCCACAAGTAACTGGCAACTAGTAGCTACATTTCTCCCAAGCAACTTGTTACTAGTGGCTAAATTTTCTCCCACAAGTAACTGGCAACTAGTAGCTTCATTTCCTTCAAGTAACTTGTTACTAGTGGCTAACATTTCTCCCACAAGTAACTTGCAACTAGTAGCAACATTTCCCCCAAGTAACTTGTTACTAGTGGTTAACTTTTCTGCCACAAGTAATTGGCAACTAGTAGCTACATTTCCCCCAAGTAACTTGTTACTAGAGACTAACTTTTCTCCAACAAGTAACTGGCAACTAGTAGCTACATTTCCCCCTAGTAACTAGTTACTAGTGGCTAACTTTTCTCTCACAAGTAACTGGCAACTAGTAGCTACATTTCTCCAAAGTAACTTGTTACTAGTGGCTAACTTTTCTCCCACAAGCACAGTACTGTAACTGGCATCTAGAGGATAACTTTACTATTTTCTAAGCGTCCATATAATTATCTTTTTTTGGCGTTGTTTTTTTAATACCACCACTAATGTACTAAGCTAGTAGTGTCGTGAAAAGTGTTATTCATATCTCTGGATATTTGCCAGTTCATGTTTTCAATTTTAATTATAATCTTTTTTAATCGTTTTAGGCATTTCAATCTCGCCTGAAGTTTCTGATAAGATACTCGGAGAAGCACGGGGTTATTTAATACTTTATCTGTTTTGAAATGGCTATTATATTCAATATGGCTGACACGCCATTGCACGACAAACAGAATAAGTTGCATTAACGCATAATGATTGGCCTGAAGTCAAAGATGCAATATTCATTTTCACCAGAAAAATCCAAATTAAAATTATATACCGTCTGTTTCCATAGCAACCAAAATGTAGTTTGTGCACGTAAGTATTTAAATCTTTCGAAAATTAAAAACAATACATTAATTATGGTTACAAAAAAAAAAAAAAAAAAAAAAAAAAATCCCGAAAACGTGACTTCGCGAAAATAGAAAACTATTGAATACACGTATTGAAAATCACGAATTGGTTTTAGTACATGAATCTGTATTTTAATTTACCAATACAAAATCACAAAAACAATTTTAAAATATCTAACATTTAAAACGAGTGTCCCAAAAATATATCAACTCTTTACTAATGTACAAGTACCTTAAATTCTTTATTATTGTGCTTTTAATCGGACCGCTATGTGTCTTTTTTTTTCGGAAACTCCGGCTTCACCCACCATTCAAGAACTGACATCTTCGTAAAAGAATCTTGACTGAGGTATAAATACCAGAAAGACTTACTACACTGGTCTTCAAATGTATTTAACGACATGCATGACCATCTTTCTTACACTACGATCTGGCCGAGTTGGATTCGGAAAAAATAAATTTGATCAAGTTTTACTTCCGGCGTCATGCAACATTATGACCAAATATTTATTTTTTCTAAATTGATTAAATCTGAAAACACGAAATTAATTTAAACATAAACAGTTATACATGTATCTTCCGATCCCTATAGCCTTTTTTAATGGCCCCTAGATTCTAACACGTAAAAACCGCCGTTAACGACCACTCCTATTAGACAAATTATTGTTTTGCGGTCTTACATTTTACACTCATATCCTAAAATTTGCTCCAGCAACAATTTGGGGAATATTATTTTGTTTGGTTTGTTCGTCCTTTTGTTTTACATTTTTCTCCGCCCGTCCGTCCATCCGTCTGTCAGAAATTCATCCACTTCATCCTTTACATTTCTTAATGGGCCGTTATTTTTTTAGAAGTGTGCACAACCGGTTACGTTAGCATAATTTACTATGAACAGTGTTTAGTTATATATGTCAAAGGTCAAAGTCACAATACCAAGCCCTTAACAAACGAACTGGGGTGGGGTATCATAAAGGGTGTGTTTCTTCTATTTCCACTCCAACTATGGTATAAAAGAGCTTTTCAGAGATTGCTTCTAGGATATTTTTCAAACTTCAAAGAAATGAGTGTCGTGGCATCCTTTGCTTTTTATTTTTACAAAATGGCTACAAGAGCTACATGTAGAATGCTCTAAAAACAAATTTTAAGGAGCCATTCCTCCCATAACACCTTACTTGGTAGTTAAATATTACAAAACACTTGTCATATTCTATGGGGTTCAAAATAAACAAGAGCTATACTTCCAGAGATAAATACCCCTCTCAGAATCGTAAGTACAGTCCGCCAACAAAACTGGTTTGTGATATATTTCGGAACTTTCTACGAGTGATAAGGAGGGAATGTCATGAAGCTTTTCTTATTTACTGATTAAAAACTGGCAACAAGAACTATTTTTCTCGAGTTTCATTCCTCAGTATTTTTATGAAGTTATTTATAAATTGGTGAATCTGAAACCATGTTCTATTAAAAGATATCAAGTATATAAATAGAAGAGAATTGTTTATTTATAGTAACAGCGTGAGAATTGTCTTATTAACATTGTCATTTATATACCTAGCTTGTTTGTATTATTTCTGGCCCTGTTATTTATCATATTTATCTTAATTATATAAATAAATCATTTAATATTAATGAAAACTAATACATTTCCAATCTTAAATAATGATATTGCAAATTAAAGATCTCACTGCTTCATTTAAGGGAGTCCGTATCTTATTGCAGCTGATATTGAATGTTATTTCATATCAACTTTTTTTTTCAAAGTCTTTGATTTGCTAAGAAACATCTCTTGTTCTTGGGAAGTGTTGTGGGCTTTCTAAATGATAAAGGTTTTGTTCCATAACAGTGGATATCATTTTACCACAGCATCTGATCCAGTAAGTATATTTATTTAAACCATAATATCACAACTCAAATGTCATATTTAAAATACATACGTGTCTTGAGATACATTAGAATTTATTTTCGGCTCCCCAAAGCGGCAGTGGCATTAAGTTTATCCATTATTGAAAACAAAAAATCTAAAATGATTTTTTTATCAATATGAATTGGTTGTTTTTACGATCTGTGTGATTCATTTTCTGAGGCCATTCTTATTAGCTTATAATAAATGGAAATCCTAAATGGTTGAGGCAACTCAATAAATGTTAATTATCAGCTTGGAGCATGCGCGGAAGTCCTACGTGTGAGTAAACAATGGAGTCGACAGGACATTGTAGGTACTCGATATGATGTCACCTCGCGCAAGTTGATTTCATGCGAAACATAAAGAGACTGTGCAGAGAAAACACGTTCTAATTTTATTTGACTAAACATATCGAAATTCTAATATCGATTTTGATGGCAAACCAAATATTTTGTGTAGTAGCATGCGTCTTTGAGCACTGTTTGTTGACGTTATCTGGTTTTCGATAAAGAATCACGTGATGTGTTCTAAATAAGATCTTTGGAACATCAAACCAGCAGTAGGATTCCCCGCCAATTTCAAAGTTAGTAAAGGTTTTATCATGGAACCTGGTATTAATTTTTTCGTTAGACATAGTTAAGGAAATGGATGTCCAGAAAATCACTAGGGGTAACAAGAAAAAAATTATAAAGGACTACTGCAGGTTGGACTGTAGAAAAAACTCATTTGCCAATAGGATCATAAACGATTGGAATTCGCTATCTAATGATGCCGTAGAGTCAGAGACATTGAATGCATTTAAATCTAAATTGAACGAAGAGTGGAGGAATATAGAGTCGAAGTTTAATTCAGTTTGTCATATATTCTTCAAGTTTTCGAATTGTACATAGTCAGTATTTTAGTTAAGGTGCAAATACGTTACCATTTTCCAGCTATGAAACATTTTTAATTAGTATTAATAAGAAAGATATATATTAAAGTGCAATCCAGAAAAAATATCAAGAATTTAAGAAACATAAAATTAAAATCCGGTCAATACAAGTGATAACACTTACAATAGACCGTGTATCCAGTAAGTTATCCAGTACGAAAATGCGCCGTTTTATATTATGCCTAGAAAAACGTATCGCAGCTGTAAAGCTACAGTGCAATGTGGCCAAGTAAGATTTAAAAAACTTAATATTTTTAAATGAAATCAAAATACATCTAGAGTATATTACTGGATGCCAAATAATGTAACAGTCACAACAGACAAAAGCTTATTAATAGAGGGAACGAACGTTTGGTAGACAAAGAAAATCCCACATTGGCAAAAGTCTTCGAATCATCACAAATCCAAAAATGTATAAATTCGTGTCGATTCTTGGAAATCTTGGTCTGTGTGGAATAATAGCATAAAACGTGACACACTCTTGGATTTAGTCTAAGTTTGAAAAAATAGAAATCAAAATTAACTGAAATACAAAAGAAAACAACCGTGCAATATCAGAAATATCAGGGCGTCTAGAGCGGGTGGTAATCTTGGGATCGTGCAATAAAGGATAGTGCAATGTTTACGAGCTATTAGGCGAGTTAACAAGTAAGCCGTCAGGCTCGTAAAACAATGCGATATCAAACTTGTTGCACGTCTACAAGAATACAATAGCTTAATCGGATTAGGTGAATGTTGCTCATGGGTTTGACCTGTATAAATGACCCAGTCTTCAGTTATATGTTACTTTGTTAAATCAATTCACCAAAATAAACAAAATAAGCACGTGCAAGGTCAAAATTTACATTTTAGTTTAAAATTTCCAAAATTATCCCCGCAATTAAATTTTCGGAATTTGTATGTGGACCTTTCTATTTCATAAGTCATTTGTCATCTGTTGAGACAGAAAGGTCGAACGGAGATTCATGGACAATTGGTGTTTTAGTTTTAGGAATACTAGTACTTTCAATTGAACTACAAGGCAGAAATAGCCTATAGTTTCCTTGTCTGGGGTACTTGGGGTTGCCCCAACTGTTTAACTACATTCCTTACTCTGGCCCAACTTTACCAGGTATTTTCTGTCCATTGCGTGTTTCTTTTTGTTCTGCGGGATTGTGCCATGGAAACAATTTTAATATCCGCGATGTCCATGAATTGAAACATTGCAAGCTTATTTACTGAGCATATCCAGTATGTGAGAAACCAAGAATATCAAACTGAGTACTATTCATGTTTTTTTTTCGGCCTTTGTATTAGTTTGTTAAATTATTATTTTCTTTAGTTTTATTTTATAAATTGTAATTTGCTTAGCCTTTTATAAATGTTTTTTTTTTCATTTTAAACATTTATACTTTTAAATGTTGCATTTGAATTATAAAAAAATAATAATATGAATAGGTCGGTGGTCTAGTGGTAGAACTCTTGTCTTGTGAATCAGTATTCCTGGGTTCGAATCACAGCAAAGCTATAAATTTTTCTTCAAAAATGTCGGGTGTAATTTCTTAAATAAATCATTAAATGTGACACACATTTGGATTTAGGTACAGTTCAAAATTAATTGAAATACAAAAGAAAATAACCGTGCAATATCATAAATATCAGGGCGTCTAGACGGGACGGTAACCCGGGGATCGTGCAACAATACGATATTAAAATCGAAAATAGAAAACACAATGCTTAATCGGATTACATCAGGCACAACCTCGAACTGAACCAAAATACTACTGAGTAGTGAGCTATTCTCAGATAACGCTCACTTCTCTTTCTTATTTTCCTATTATCAGCAAAATCCCCCCTGAAATTCTTTTAAAAACATAAATTATAAGGTTTATTTTGTATTGTTTGGTATTTTATAAGAATTTTCAAAGCATGCCTCAAAACCCCATGATTTAACCATTTTTGATTAGAAAAGCTAATATCATCGAAAATGCTTTTGTCTAGTAAAAACATTGTAGCCCACCAAGAACGAATATTTGGGTTCGATTCCAATAACTTACGTTTATTTTTTCTTTAAAACTTGAAGCGGAGAAATAACTCTGAAATATATCGTCATAAGTGACACCTATAAAATTTTTGGTAAACTTGCGTTTTTAAACATTTTGATTACAGAAAAAAAGTCTACACAAGGAGGGGGCGTGCCACAAGGAGCAAACCTTTAAACACACATCTCCCTTAATAAATGAACATTATTCGTAACTAGTAAGGCATTATTCAAGACAAAATCGCTCCAAAATTGTCGTCGATTGGACTCTAACCAACAATACCTGGACACCTTAGGTTTACAAACTAGCACTTTATCTACTTGGAAGACGTCGGGGTTTTACTGTTACGTGTACATGTACTTTGTTCAACATAGTCTGGAACAACGCTTTGGTCTTGCATTGCGTTGGTTGTTGTCGTACTTAAAGCTAAAACCGATAATTGACTGGGTTTAACTGTGAAAACATAATATGTTTACAGCGTCCCTTAGTAAGGTCATTGATACTAAGTAAACCATCCTGGAAAAGGGTAGTTGGTTCCTTTCCGGTAGCGATCTTCAGTATGTACTTAGGGATAACATCGCTTCAACGATCAAGGTGCTGGTTTTCCCTGGGTGCTCCAGTTTTCTCAATTATCCCAAAGCTGTGACAGCCTCGATATAAGTGAGAAATATTCGACTACGACGAAAAAATCATTGATCCATTCCTGATCGGCATTGTAATAGTGTGCACTAATGACGACCAGTTTGTTGCTAGTACACTCGTCTTCAATGTCACAGATAAACATCGATGACCACTCGGGCTATACTGGTACTTAGCCAATCAGTGAGACTCTATGATAAGGACTTAAAAGTGGGTAGTAACTGTTCTTTCGCCAAGCACTCGGCAGTAAAAATGAAAGTCGCGGTTCTTTCGGATGGTAACTTATTATAAACGAGGTCCCGTGTCATGACAGGCATGGCACGATAAAGAACCCTGCTGTATAATGCCATTAGCACAACGCACAGGCAAAATTTCTGCACGTTCGCCTATAGCTGGTGATGTCTCGATATAAGTGAAAAATTCTTGACTGGGGCGTTAAACACCATTACTCAACTCCTATCACAAGGAAAAACCTTTCTTATTTACAGTCAACCAGAGATTTTAACACACTGCGCTGAGACGCTTTGAATTTAAAACCCTCTGCTATAACCACCCTGTAACCCATCCACCCCTCCCAAAACATTGTTGGTAAGCAAATTATGATGCAGTGCGTTGGTGTTCCGGTAATCAACAGCTATTTTTACAAAAACAACTCTTCCCAAAAGAGGTATATTATTAATAAAACCCATCATAAAGGAGAGTACAGATGGGCCACCCACAGACTTAGACTTCGATTAATATTCTACATTTGTAATAAGCAATGACAATACAGTACCTAGATGTTGCGGTGAGGAAGAAACATTTACAAGAAACAAACATCCTAAAAGTATGGTGGCTTATTTCTGACATCGACATAATTTTAGTCGACATAAAATTATCTCAACATGTTGACTTAATATCTTGACAAGTCGAGATAAAATCATGAAAAGTTGTGATACCAAAATAAAAAGTAGAGATAAGTAACACGACTTGTAGAGATAAAAATAAGTCGAGATATCGATATAATTATCACAACTGGTCAACATAAGTAAATCTTTACCTATACTTATGGTGATTTTACAGCATATGACATTTAGATTTTTTTAAAAATCCACACTTTTATCAGATAGTGCTACGTGTCATCATTAAAGGCAAAGCAATTATTTTAAAATTTTTATTTGCTTTGAACAGTCTGAAATCATTAAACTTCTTTATAACCAGACATACGAATCAGTTCTTAAAAACTACTTCAAAATATCATTATTTCATTGCTTTAACATTGCAACATTTTATTCAGTCTTCAAATTTGAGGAACAATAAACCTCTAAAAAAATCGCATAAAAATGTCGATTTTCTGTCATTTTTAAAGCTAGACACAAACACACACACACACACACACACACACACACACACACACACACACACAGAGAGAGAAAGAATTCCGATAATCTATTACATTTTTACATTGTTCGAAACGTCATAGTTTGCTCTACAAATATTTAAAATTCATTGTGGTGACAATTAGCTAGTTAATTTAAGACTCTCTTCACTGCTGGGGTTGGTTGGTTGTACTGTTGTTGAACGTCGCATCAGCGAATTAAATTTACAGCTTTTCGCGACGAGATGAAGGTTTGAATCTCCATGGATTCATCTCAGAACAAGTTTGTGGTAGCCAGAGATTTGCGAATGTGTATTAAGATCTGCCGTGTACTAGTGTATACTCATGGTCACTTTTTGCTAACTCAACGATTAAGTAAACCACAGAGAAGCATACCAATACCCCTCGTCACATTATTTTTGCACTGGGTGAACCATCGAAACTCTGTACCCTTAATGTCAAGCGCATGGTGAGAAATCAATATCTCCAATTTTCAAGTGTTGTGTATGACCAGGGGGTTTAAACACCTCCCCCTCCCCGATCATTTTCCTGCTCTCGAGGTGAACGTGTCATTTTTAAGTTCACTTCAAGCTTATAACATCTACATTTAGTTTTATCAAACAATCTTTATTTGTAATTAAAAAAGCGATAGTGAAAATTTGCTAAATTTAAGTTAAGGGAAATCTTAGTTAAGGAATGATTGTGAAACTGGGACCAGATCATTAGGATGAATATTATACATTTACATTTCCTGTGTAATTGCAATAAGTTTTGAAACATTTGTTAAACAATTACTTAAAGATAATCTAAGAGAACAAATAAGTGTCCAATCCAGATGTCTGGTTAGTGGTAACATCCTTGCAAATACAGGGGCCATGTCTCCAAAAAGGAACTCACCTGACCATTTAAACCCCCCGCATAGTCAAGCATAATTACAAGTTAAGTGTGTCAAAACTATGTTTACCAGAATTATATAAAATCGGACATTTTTCCTAAATGCTAAAAGCACAATGTGTGCAAAAAAAAAAAATAAATAAAAATAAAAATAAATAAATAAATAGAATAATCAATAAATAAATAAACAAACAAATAAATAATAAATAAATAAAAAAATTTTTGAAAATTTAAAAAATGTAATTATATAAAGATCACGAGATTCAGATACATGGTCTTTACAGACAGCTGGTCTTAATTAATGGTTAAAATATAAAGCAAAGAGAACTTCAAATAATGTGGTCTCCATATAGAGAAGGTCACTATAAGAGGTTTTACTGTATTTTAATTCTTCTAAATAACAGATATTTACAAAGTCTTCCTTAATTAACTGCGTACTTACCTGGCATGACGTATGACAAATAACAGTCAATTCTAAGAAAAACTGCAGGTGTACAAATAAGCTGCTGTAATTGATTTCTGTAGCCAGACCAGTGTGGGTGGATGGGGATGAGAGAGAGAGAGAGAGAGAGAGAGAGAGAGAGAGAGAGAGAGAGAGAGAGAGAGAGAGAGAGAGAGATTGGCAAAAACAATCACATGAAAAAAAATCGTTTCTGTAAAAAAATATTTGACTTAAGTGTGTGTGTGTGTGTATGTGTGTGTGAGAGAGAGAGAGAGAGAGAGAGAGAGAGAGAGAGAGAGAGAGAGAGAGAGAGAGAGAGAGAGAGAGTGTGTGTGTGTGTGTGTGTGTGCGTGCGTGTGTTTACCTCGTCTTTTCTTAAGTTGTTTCTTTTTTATTCTCGGTCCGCTGTACGTTTTCCCCATAGCTTATTAACCCAATACGTTGCCTCTCCATCAAACACTTCTATTAAAACGCATCTTGTAAATACTCCCAATAAGCACAGATACCGTTTGGATCCTCGTATGAAACAACGCCTGATCTGTTATTAAAAACAATAGTTTCCTTGGAACCCACACATTTAAAATCTTAGAATTTTAAAATTAAAAACCCCGTGTGGTTTAAACTATGATTTTATTGTTCCAGTTTCCAGAAGATCCACAACCATTTTTAAATCACATGAAACCTTTCCCGTATTTTTCAATAAAATGTCATCTAGTTTTTATAACTACCAATCCGATATATATATGAAGTATCATGTAATTCCTTGCCTGACATTAGGCTAAAACGTCACAAAACAAACGGAATCATGTTGCAGGAAGGATATTAACGACATAACGCTTCTTACTCAAATACATAAAAAAAAACATGTTCTAGGAAAAGAAAGGACCATTAACCGGTCTTTAAATGTATTTATGAGCATATTTCATAATGATTATCTCTGCGATCTCAGTTCCAATCCACTTATATCCAGGTAGATCGTCGACAACGCACATACATTGTTAATAATACCTGTACATTTTTACCTGTGTCTATTAATTAAAGGTAACATCAACTGTAGCATTATAATGGTATGATATTATTTTCCATCATAACGAGTTGTGAGGTATATTGGATGGTTTGTAATATCAAAAATCAATACACAGGAGCCACGCCCTTTATTGTAATTGCCATTATATTTCATGGATTCTTAATGAATTACCGCATGTGTGTCATCTAAATAGGCCGAAAACACATGCTGTTCGATTCTCTTAAAATATTTAGAGTTGAGTTGAGTAATGATGTTTAACGCCCCAGTCAATAATTCACTTATTTCGAGACGTCGCCAGCTATAGGCGAAAGTGCATAAATTTTGCCTGTGCGTTGCGTTGATGGCATTATACAGCAGGGTTCTTTATCGTGCCAAGCCGTGACACGGGACATAGTTTATTTTACGTTCCCACCCGAAAGAATCGTGACTTTCATTTCGTAATGCCGAGTGCTTGACGAAAGAACAGTCACCACCCACTTCCAAGTCTAGTGACTGTTCTTTCGCCAAGCACTCGGGTTTAAAATTAAAATATAACAAAATTAAAATAGATGTAGTTAAGTCGTGTGCGTATTAATTGGTCGATAATCGTGGGTTCGAATCCCAGACCTTAAACGAAACAGTTCTAACCTAGTAACTACAAATGTGTATGCACGCAGAGATGATGGACCTAGGGAAACATTGCGATGACAATGTGCCACATAAAAGTGTTATCGCAATCGAAAGCGGGATAATCTTCGTCCAATAGATTTTATTAAATACTAAGGAAGAAATAGCATACATGTACAAGTGAATTTCAGACCGAGAATCTGCCCTTACTTAAGGCATGTAGCCTAAACCTTTACCAACAAAAAGCTAATTTACTTGCCGAAAGCATGTTTCTCGGCCGTTATTGGTTACTTAATATAAGGTATATAACATAGATAATTCTCATACCAAAACAACTAATTATGCATTTAAAAAAATCAATGAAAATCGTAAAAAAAAATAAGATAAAGAAATGTTCGGGTGTATCAGATGTCCGGCTTCATCGTTTGTCGTTTGCCACTTCGTTATTTCTGGTTCAAATCATTGTACCATCATAATGATTTTTGCTTTTTTATGGTCTTGTAAATTTTGAAAAAGAGATGATAAACCCAATAGCAGGATATTTCGTGGAATTGTGTTTTACGGCTTATTCAATGTGTTTCCGACTTCACGGTAAGTAATTTTTTTCGGGTGAAATGATATTTCATAATATTTATTTATCGTGATGAAGAAACAAAGTTTGATACCCGAAAAATGTCATGATATTGTGTTTTACAATTCTGTCAGGTCATTGACAGTGTCCGACTCGTGATGCAATGGCTGTTGGTTCGAATAAGCATTTTTATACTTTAATAAAAAGCCTGCGTTTCACAATCTCTGCAGAAGTAAACTTTATTGAGTTTAATATCCAGTAATGCAGTTTTAGCATTGTTGGATTTGGGAGGGGGACCCAAGGTTTTGTTTTGTTTTGTTTTTATACAAAAAATGGTCAGTAAAAAAGGCACATCTGAAAATTTTAACAGACTTTTGAAATAAAAAAATGAGCCAACAATCTCTATATGTATTTTATAAGGCAATTATAAATGACTTCCACCTTGTATACTAGTTACGTAAGACCTATGGCTTTCTTCCGTTTCCGGTTCTCGAGGTTCCTGTATCATTTAATGCTATTGCCCCAAAGCACAAAAGCGTACGCGGTACCTAGACACCGACGACAACCAATAACATTGAAATGAACATGATATTAATGTTTAACAGGATATCACCAATTTATTCCCCTTGTTAACTATTACATACGTGTATGTCGTTTGTCAACATTTGAGAAAAACAATTCTATAATCAAATTGTTGGTTACACACGTCACTATCAATCAAATTTTAGCCTATGGATTATTTTTAAGAATCAACTAAACTCTTTTTTTCTCCATTACAGAAATAATTGACGTTATCACAATTCATCAAGTGGTTGTAACAGATCAAAGTTGTTTTCGCATCAAACCAAAAAGCATGATTTGAGAATCAAAATCTGTTTTGTTGCCCGAAGGAATGTTGTAAATCAAAGGTTTTTCTTATCTCACAATAAGATACATATCACGGAATAAGACAGGGATCCAAAACAATTTAAAATAGCACTCAACATGTTTAAGCAGTAATTTTTATATTTATTATATTTTTTAAGGTTTTGAAACATCGGTATGGGTTTTTACGGTAGATTGATTTTAAGGAGGTTTTCAAGAAATTTGAAATTCAGACAACAGTTGGGTTGAGCAATTGTGATTTTAGCCTAAGCATGGATTCTTTCACTTATATCAAGACAATTAGTTTAGAATTATTGAGGAACCCAGAAATACGAGAGAAAACGTCGAACCTTTAGAAAATAAACTGATAATTTTTATCACAATAGGATTTGAACGAAAAGAGGCTGGGATAGTAACCGTGATCTCCGAGTCCGCTTTAACCAATTTGCCCCCTAAGGCGGCTTAACTTGAAGACATTTGCTTGATAATCACTTATATATGCTACCACCTAAAGATGACAGAGTTGTGCAAAAATTAGAATTATTACAAATTAATTTCAATAAATTAAAAAGCTTTACAAGCGTGATACATCTTAATGTAATATTGTTAAACATATATATTAAGTTTTCAGCTTCTAAGAATTTCAGTTCATTATCATTGGATAAACTTCTTCAAGTCACTGTGATCTTGAATGTTGATCAAGGCCAACAAACTCTGCAAACTAAGTTTTGAGTGGAATGGTGTAATTTGTTTTGTTGGCCACAGTCAATATTCTTTCACTTTTATCAAGGCAGTAAGTTATAGGATGGTGGAGGAAACCAGAGTGCCTGAAAAAAACATCAGATTTACAAACATTTTAGTCTAGGGTCTGCCAGAGTGATAATCATACCTAGGCCTTTAGAGGTACTGTGATCCGTAAGTGGGCATTTTAAACCACTCGACCACCGACACCATTCACTTCCGCAATTTCTGAAGTTTCAAGCATCTAAGCCTTTTTTGGTTATGAATCTGAATACAAGTTAAATCTAGAAACATTTGAAGCAGTATACATATTACGTAAATTATTTATATGCACAGCACAAACTACAACTACCTGATAAGGTGATTATATATACGAGGGCTGTTCGTGTTCGATGTGTAATTTGTATTGTACTACAGCACGATAACGCTTTGCACAATTTCGTTGATGATAATACGCTTGAAATGGTTATAATTTTAAAACTATGTGAAGCTGAATACACGTGTTTATAGTCGTTTTAAAAATTGTTAAGAAACGGGTTTAGAATATTGAATTAGAGATTATATAAAAGTTTGCACAAAACGCCATCATTCGGTTATACAGAGTCCGTCAAAAGGTACAGCAAAATCTGCTGACATGTGATTTAAACGGGCAAGGCAAATGTCTCAAAAGTCAGGGAAAACATTAAAAGTGATGGCAGATATACAATCCGTAATATTACCAAAGCTGTTGGCATATCGCGGGTGTATTACATTTTGAAGCTTAGTTTGAAAATACGAAAGATTTCTGCCGGATTGATCCCGCATATATTGACAGATGACCAAAAACAGGTAGCAGTACAAACCGCTAAGGAATTGCTCAAAATGTTTCCAAAATTTAATCGAAGACAGTTTGCAAACATTGTTACTTGTGACAAAAATATGGGTTCACTATTTTGAACCAGTAAGAAAAATTGGAAACATACTATGGTTAACTAAACACGGTAAAAGGCCTGTAGTTGCTAAAAGAAGCATAAGCTCAAAGAAGGTTTTTTATTGCTTATTCTTCTCGTGATGGTATATTCGTACAAATTCCGGTGCCGAAGGTATTACCGAGATGATATATACTAAAAAAGCCCAAGAAATACATGTATTATCTTAAACGACGCCCTTTGTCAGGATTTAGACATATTCGTCTACTTCATGATAAATGCTACATCGATCACATACATCTGAGCTTGTGAAGCAATTTGTTAAGACGGCAAAGGTTAAAATCTTGCCACACACACCGTATTTCCAAAACTTAAAAAGTTCGTGTATGGTCGCCTTTGGCTCAGCCATCAGTTACACCTAAAATACATGGCTCTTTTTTTGTAATACTGATGTTGCCGTTTGTGAGAAAAAAAACAACATCGCGAATCGTTCCATTACTGTTTCTGGTAAGGAAAAATGTGATGAAATCGTTCAAACACACGTAAACCATGTGATAAGTTTATTAACTGCATGCATGTAGGTCAACTTAATTTCCCCCGTTTTTACATAGGATAGCGTCATGGCCCCGAAACGACAACAACAGTATTTGGAGAAAAAAAGTTGAGAACCATGTATTTTAGGTCTCAGTCATCATTCAATGCCTCAGAGGTCTACCTAAATCTGCTTACTGTCAGATATGCCCCTTTTTATGTTTATGCATTGCACTTTCTGATAATTGAAATGTTTTTACATTGATGTGTATTATTAAACATTGGTATGATTTTTGTTCATTACCATTATTATAACATTTGAACCATTACATTTTTACTTAAGAATTAAACCATATTTATTATTTCTAAAACCCCATTTTCAAGATTTGTGGCCACAGTGTACGATACTTTTCAATTTTTTCTAGTGACATCGTTTTATCCGGAAGTGAACTAATGTACCATGTCAGTGTCTGCTCAAAATCTTTTTTTTTTTTTTTTTTTTTAAAAAAAAAAAAAAAAAAAAAAAAAAAAAACAACTCTGCACACTTGGGAAAATTTTCAATTTCGTTTCAAACTGAAAATTTTCTTTATCCAACAATAACCCTTTAAAAATGAAGCTTTACTAATATTGAATTTTGTTTAAGCGCACAAAAAGCAAACAAATGTTTCAATGCTTCCAATAACAGTGCAGGTGTTTTAAATTGGATGCCATTTAAGTTGAAATAAAGAATGACTTGAGCCTCGATAATTTTATGAATTGCAGTTTATTTGAAAGCTTGAACAAGTGAAATAATGGAATTTTATGCACTGGTCAAGATTCTTTCGTTCAATTCAAGGACAGTGAAAGAAAAAGAGTGTCTCAAAAACCACTTAACTGCCACCAAAGTTTACCCCCCACCCAAAAAAAACTGTTACATGTATGTGCATTAAAAGCTATTTCTTTATAAAGTGATTTGGTGCCAAAGTTGTGACAGAATAGTAAGATAAGCTTAAAACCCAAAAACATCTTACAACTGTTAGTCTATACCTCTTAACTCCAATATACTATACTGATCTTATATATCATTTACTTTAACAAAGTTGCAAAATACCTATCAAACCACAAAATAGGCAAGATAACTTTGATAGCTTGAGGATTTGATGTACTAGCTCATGGATCACAATGCCTCACACTTGTATGCTTATATCTCAGTTAAACAAATCTCAGTTTTCAGATCCCTTACTGAAGGTGGGTTGCGTTGAGTAATGTTTTTTTTTACATCCCAGTCAATGCCTCACACTTGTATGCTTATATCTCAGTTAAACAAATCTCAGTTTTCAGATCCCTTACTGAAGGTGGGTTGCGTTGAGTAATGTTTTTTTTTTTTACATCCCAGTCAATGCCTCACAATTGTATGCTTATATCTCAGTTAAACAAATCTCAGTTTTCAGATCGCTAACCGAAGGTGGGTTGCGTTGAGTAATGGGTTTTTTCCATATCCCAGTCTAGATTCTTTCACTTATATCAAGGCAGTCAGTTCTCAGATGGTGGAGGAAACCAGAGTGCCAAAAGAAAGCCTACAACCTTAGCCAAAAGAACTGAAAAAAGTTCTTACAATAGGATCTGTCTGAGTGGGATTTGTACCTAGGTGATGAGAGGAAATGTAATCAGTAATTACACACTGCAGTAGGATCTGTATGAGCGGGATTTGTACCCAGGTGATGAGAGGAAATGTAATCAGTAATTACACACTACAATAGGATCTGTGTGAGTGGGATTTGTACCTAGGTGATGAGAGGAAATGTAATCAGTTATTACACACTACAGTAGGATCTGTCTGAGTGGGATTTGTACCTAGGTGATGAGAGGAAATGTAATCAGTAATTACACACTGCAGTAGGATCTGTATGAGCGGGATTTGTACCCAGGTGATGAGAGGAAATGTAATCAGTAATTACACACTACAATAGGATCTGTCTGAGTGGGATTTGTACCTAGGTGATGAGAGGAAATGTAATTAGTAATTACACATTACAATAGGATCTGTCTGAGTGGGATTTGTACCTAGGTGATGAGAGGAAATGTAATCAGTAATTACACACTGCAGTAGGATCTGTATGAGCGGGATTTGTACCCAGGTGATGAGAGGAAATGTAATCAGTAATTACACACTACAATAGGATCTGTCTGAGTGGGATTTGTACCTAGGTGATGAGAGGAAATGTAATCAGTAATTACACACTACAGTAGGATCTGTCTGAGTGGGATTTGTACCTAGGTGATGAGAGGAAATGTAATCAGTAATTACACACTACAGTGGGATCTGTATGAGTGGGATTTGTACCTAGGTGATGGGAGGAAATGTAATCAGTAATTACACACTACAATAGGATCTGTCTGAGTGGGATTTGTACCTAGGTGATGAGAGGAAATGTAATCAGTTATTACACACTACAGTAGGATCTGTTTGAGTGGGATTTGTACCTAGGTGATGAGAGGAAATGTAATCAGTAATTACACACTACAGAAGGATCTGTTTGAGTGGGATTTGTACCTAGGTGATGGGAGGAAATGTAATCAGTAATCACACACTACAGTAGGATCTGTCTGAGTGGGATTTGTACCTAGGTGATGAGAGGAAATGTAATCAGTAATAACACACTACAATAGGATCTGTCTGAATGGGATTTGTACATCGATGATGAGAGGAAATGTAATCAGTAATTACACACTACAATAGGATCTGTCTGAATGGGATTTGTACCTAGGTAATGAGAGGAAATGACATCAGTAATTACACACTACAGTATGATCTGTATTAGTGGGATTTGTACCTAGGTGATGAGAGGAAATGTAATCAGTAATAACACACTACAATGGGATCTGTCTGAGTGGGATTTGTACCAAGGTGATGAGAGGAAATGTAATCAGTAATTACACACTGCAGTGGGATCTGTATGAGTGGGATTTGTACCTAGGTGATGGGAGGAAATGTAATCAGTAATTACACACTACAATAGGATCTGTCTGAGTGGGATTTGTACCTAAGTGATGAGAGGAAATGTAATCAGTAATTACACACTACAATAGGATCTGTCTGAGTGGGATTTGTACCTAGGTGATGAGAGGAAATGTAATCAGTAATTACACACTACAGTAGGATCTGTATGAGTGGGATTTGTACCTAGGTGATGGGAGGAAATGTAATCAGTAATTACACACTACAGTAGGATCTGTATGAGTGGGATTTGTACCTAGGTGATGGGAGGAAATGTAATCAGTAATTACACACTACAATAGGATCTGTCTGAGTGGGATTTGTACCTAGGTGATGAGAGGAAATGTAATCAGTAATTACACACTACAATAGGATCTGTCTGAGTGGGATTTGTACCTAGGTGATGAGAGGAAATGTAATCAGTAATTACACACTACAATAGGATCTGTCTGAATGGGATTTGTACCTAGGTGATGAGGAAATGTAATCAGTAATTACACACTACAGTAGGATCTGTCTGAGTGGGATTTGTACCTAGGTGATGAGAGGAAATGTAATCAGTAATTACACACTACAATAGGATCTGTCGGAGTGGGATTTGAACCTAAGTGATGAGAGAAAATGTAATCAGTAATTACACATTACAATAGGATCTGTGTGAGTGGGATTTGTACCTAGGTGATGAGAGGAAATGTAATCAGTAATTACACATTACAATAGGATCTGTCTGAGTGGGATTTGTACCTAGGTGATGAGAGGAAATGTAATCAGTAATTACACACTACAATAGGATCTGTCTGAGTGGGATTTGAACCTAGGTGATGAGAGGAAATGTAATCAGTTATTACACATTACAATAGGATCTGTCTGAGTGGGATTTGTACCTAGGTGATGAGAGGAAATGTAATCAGTAATTACACACTACAATAGGATCTGTCTGAGTGGGATTTGAACCTAGGTGATGAGAGGAAATGTAATCAGTTATTACACACTACAATAGGATCTGTCTGAGTGGGATTTGTACCTAGGTGATGAGAGGAAATGTAATCAGTAATTACACACTACAATAGGATCTGTCTGAGTGGGATTTGAACCTAGGTGATGAGAGGAAATGTAATCAGTTATTACACACTACAATAGGATCTGTCTGAGTGGGATGTGTACCTAGGTGATGAGAGGAAATGTAATCAGTAATTACACACTACAATAGGATCTGTCTGAGTGGGATTTGTACCTAAGTGATGAGAGGAAATGTAATTAGTAATTACACACTACAATAGGATCTGTCTGAGTGGGATTTGTACCTAGGTGATGAGAGGAAATGTAATCAGTAATTACACACTACAATAGGATCTGTCTGAGTGGGATTTGTACCTAGGTGATGAGAGGAAATGTAATCAGTAATTACACACTACAATAGGATCTGTCTGAGTGGGATTTGAACCTAGGTGATGAGAGGAAATGTAATCAGTTATTACACACTACAATAGGATCTGTCTGAGTGGGATTTGTACCTAGGTGATGAGAGGAAATGTAATCAGTAATTACACACTACAATAGGATCTGTCTGAGTGGGATTTGTACCAAAGTGATGAGAGGAAATGTAATCAGTAATTACACACTACAATAGGATCTGTCTGAGTGGGATTTGTACCTAGGTGATGAGAGGAAATGTAATCAGTAATTACACACTACAATAGGATCTGTCCGAGTGGGATTTGTACCTAGGTGATGAGAGGAAATGTAATCAGTAATTACACACTACAATAGGATTTGTACCTAAGTGATGAGAGGAAATGTAATCAGTAATTACACACTACAATAGGATCTGTCTGAGTGGGATTTGTACCTAGGTGGTGAGAGGAAATGTAATCAGTAATTACACACTACCATAGGATTTGTACCTAGGTGATGAGAGGAAATGTAATCAGTAATTACACACTACAATAGGATTTGTACCTAGGTGATGAGAGGAAATGTAATCAGTAATTACACACTACAGTAGGATCTGTCTGAGTGGGATTTGTACCTAGGTGATGGGAGGAAATGTAATCAGTAATTACACACTACAATAGGATCTGTCTGAGTGGGATTTGTACCTAGGTGATGAGAGGAAATGTAATCAGTAATTACACACTACAATAGGATCTGTCTGAGTGGGATTTGTACCTAGGTGATGAGAGGAAATGTAATCAGTAATTACACACTACAATAGGATCTGTCTGAATGGGATTTGTACCTAGGTGATGAGGAAATGTAATCAGTAATTACACACTACAGTAGGATCTGTCTGAGTGGGATTTGTACCTAGGTGATGAGAGGAAATGTAATCAGTAATTACACACTACAATAGGATCTGTCGGAGTGGGATTTGAACCTAAGTGATGAGAGAAAATGTAATCAGTAATTACACATTACAATAGGATCTGTGTGAGTGGGATTTGTACCTAGGTGATGAGAGGAAATGTAATCAGTAATTACACATTACAATAGGATCTGTCTGAGTGGGATTTGTACCTAGGTGATGAGAGGAAATGTAATCAGTAATTACACACTACAATAGGATCTGTCTGAGTGGGATTTGAACCTAGGTGATGAGAGGAAATGTAATCAGTTATTACACATTACAATAGGATCTGTCTGAGTGGGATTTGTACCTAGGTGATGAGAGGAAATGTAATCAGTAATTACACACTACAATAGGATCTGTCTGAGTGGGATTTGAACCTAGGTGATGAGAGGAAATGTAATCAGTTATTACACACTACAATAGGATCTGTCTGAGTGGGATTTGTACCTAGGTGATGAGAGGAAATGTAATCAGTAATTACACACTACAATAGGATCTGTCTGAGTGGGATTTGAACCTAGGTGATGAGAGGAAATGTAATCAGTTATTACACACTACAATAGGATCTGTCTGAGTGGGATGTGTACCTAGGTGATGAGAGGAAATGTAATCAGTAATTACACACTACAATAGGATCTGTCTGAGTGGGATTTGTACCTAGGTGGTGAGAGGAAATGTAATCAGTAATTACACACTACCATAGGATTTGTACCTAGGTGATGAGAGGAAATGTAATCAGTAATTACACACTACAATAGGATTTGTACCTAGGTGATGAGAGGAAATGTAATCAGTAATTACACACTACAATAGGATCTGTCTGAGTGGGATTTGTACCTAGGTGATGAGAGGAAATGTAATCAGTAATTACACACTACAATAGGATTTGTCTGAGTGGGATTTGTACCTAAGTGATGAGAGGAAATGTAATCAGTAATTACACATTACAATAGGATCTGTCTGAGTGGGATTTGTACCTAGGTGATGAGAGGAAACGTAATCAGTAATTACACACTACAGTAGGATCTGTCTGAGTGGGATTTGTACCTAGGTGATGAGAGGAAATGTAATTAGTAATTACACACTACAATAGGATCTGTCTGAGTGGGATTTATACCTAGGTGATGGGAGGAAATGTAATCAGTAATTACACACTATAATAGGATCTGTCTGAGTGGGATTTGTACCTAAGTGATGAGAGGAAATGTAATCAGTAATTACACATTACAATAGGATCTGTCTGAGTGGGATTTGTACCTAGGTGATGAGAGGAAACGTAATCAGTAATTACACACTACAGTAGGATCTGTCTGAGTGGGATTTGTACCTAGGTGATGAGAGGAAATGTAATTAGTAATTACACACTACAATAGGATCTGTCTGAGTGGGATTTATACCTAGGTGATGGGAGGAAATGTAATCAGTAATTACACACTATAATAGGATCTGTCTGAGTGGGATTTGTACCTAGGTGATGAGAGGAAATGTAATCAGTAATTACACACTACAGTAGGATCTTTCTGAGTGGGATTTGTACCTAGGTGATGAGAGGAAATGTAATTAGTAATTACACACTACAATAGGATCTTTCTGAGTGGGATTTGTACCTAGGTGATGGGAGGAAATGTAATCAGTAATTACACACTACAATAGGATCTGTCTGAGTGGGATTTGTACCTAGGTGATGAGAGGAAATGTAATCAGTAATTACACACTACAGTAGGATCTGTCTGAGTGGGATTTGTACCTAGGTGATGAGAGGAAATGTAATCAGTAATTACACACTATAGACTACTCAGCCATCAATGCACCATGCTGAAAGTTAATAGTAATCCTTGTTAACCAGTTTCCTCTACCCTCTTAAAACTAACTATCTTAAAATAACTGAAAAAAAACTTGATAAAAAAAAAATACTTAAAACAAACAAAATATTATTAAATGTTTATTCATTGTGTTAACAATATGTGTTATTTGTATCTAGCATGATGAACCTTTCATATTACAGAAAACATTCTTCTTTTCTGAATCTTTAGTCGATATACATGTATAGGAAAAAAGGTACAGGAAATTAAATCTGAGTTTTTGTCTTTTTTATTCTTCTAATACAGCAAGAGTTTTCTCCCTTCCTTAAGAGATTCAAAATCTTTTAAATGTTGATTGAAATTACTGCAGTTAATTATATTAGTTGAATGGATTAGATTGTCCACAGAACATTTTTACATTTCTAAAAACTTCATAAAGGAACAAACATCATACAAGTTTGTTTCATAAAAAGTTTGAAATTTTAATTAAATAATCTTTCATATTGGTCACACAACATGTTAGGTAACCATGGTAACTGATAATGGTAACCATGCAACTTGTTCTTTTATAGCACTTTTCAGTTCCTCACATTCATTCTCACAGTAAAGTCACAAATCAAAATATTTTTTTTAAATTATCTTGAATCTTCATTCATAGCCCCTGTAAATAAATAATTAAATAAATAAATATCATTTTCTTAAGTAACTTCAACTTGTAAATAACTAAAAAATAAAACATGTTTTACAAGTTTAAAATAATTGATATTTATAATATAAAAAAACAAAATAATTCATGAATTTTTGTTATGAATTTTTACATCAGATGTTAGAACTTAGCTTACGAAAACAGATCGCCCAGACTCCTACAAATGTTTCAACTGACCCCTGCATCACTTACATTAATATATGCCTTCTGCTGCCTTGTCTACCTTAGCTAGAATTTTTCTTGGATTGAACAAATTGTGAGAAAGTTTGTTTATTTACAGAGGGTGGTTTTCTTTTGGCTTTCCTTCATCTTATGGATATCAGCAAGGGAACTGAACTGGAGTATAAAACACCAATATTTCACAAAAACATTAGTATAGTTTTTTTCTGTGCAAGGGATAAAAAAGTTTTTTTTAATGAACTTTATTTTTTAAATTTTTTGCCAATACAGTCAAACCCGTCTATAAAGACCACCCATGGGAATCAATAAAAGTGGCCTTTATGGACAGGTGGCCTTTATATACAGGTTCAAATAATATAGACAAAGAGCAACTGGGATAGAATTTTACTGGCCTTTATAAGCAGGTGGCCCATATAGAGAGGTGGCCTTTAAGGCAGGTTTGACTGTATCTGAAAATTTGATGTGACAGAAATCAACTTTCAATCAACAACCTTCTTTTAACAATAACATTCTGCTATCCCATTAGCAGGTTCAATCAATCGATTAGCCCAATAACAAGCATATGTTGTTTTTCTCTTTAAAGTCACCAATAAAAACTCTATTTCCTATTGTAAGTCACAACAAAAACTAAAGTCTACAACTGTTAACAAGAGACTTTTTGGTCTTGATCTGATGGAACCATCAAATATTTTTGTCTTCCTTTTTTCTAGGTCACAAATTTACTGATAATGATGAAACTTGATAAGTTGTTGGTTCATATTGGTGTACATTTTAATGATCTAATCAAGCTTGAGTAAATTTATCATGCTTTTCACAATTGCAAATTTTGTCACAATTTTTATTCTAAGACCGATACAGAAAATTTTCATTTAGGACTAGGATACTGGTCTCAGTGATAATCAAAAAGTCAAAATTCTTGTTTTTATTTTACCAAAGGGTCAAAATTCCTTTTTTTTTTTAATTTCACCAAAGTGTTAAAATTCCTGTTTTTATTTTACCAAAGTGTCAAATTTCCTTTTTTTATTTTAAGACTATAGAATATGTATGTTAGCATTTACAAATTGTATACTTACTTGATCATTTTAGCTACCTCCCAGTTTGGATTTGATGAAATTGGTCCCTTAACAATTGAACCATCTTTGGTTACTATAGCAACTTCATACTTCAAAATAAAAACAACAGTTACAATTAGATTACCAAAGGGTAGGTTCCCTCAATTTCCAAGTGAATTTAAATAATGTTTAAGCATAACAAGAATACTGAGTATTTGTCAAACCAACAAAACAGATTACTTTTATTGTTAGTTAAGTTAAAACATTTACTTTTACATTTTCTTCAGCATAAACACTTGTACTGACATATAAAGTTTTGGGGTTTATAAATCAATATTTCAATAATAAATATTATGTTTTTTGATACCAGTATAAAGTATTTCACAAACATGTTCTCCATCAGAATAATTTAGAGTGGCCTTTCTTTAATTAGACTTGTATTTTACTAGAATAAAAGTATTTCAAAAATATATGCTTTCTAAAAAATTTCTGTAGCCATGATAAGGAAGTGGTCTCCCTTGTGAGAGATGAATTAATGTTGTGTACACCAAAGTGATGATGAATCCACTAACATGTATATTACTGCTATAAATGCTAAAATCATGGAAGAAAAAAGAGTACACAGTGAAAACTACTGCGGGGGAATGTACAGATATTCTTACAGTTTATCTGCACAAAAGGGATCAAATCTAACCAGTAAGACCTACTATGATCTATCATTTGAGGTGTTGAACCACTAAGCTACCACTGTGATCCATCATTTGAGTTGTGGAACCACTAAGCTACCACTGTGATCCAACATTTATTGTGTTGAACCCCTAAGCTATCACTGTAATCAATCATTTGAGGTGTTGGACCACTAAGCTACCACTGTGATCCATCAACTGAGGTGTTGAACCTACCACTGTGATCCATCAACTGAGGTGTTGAACCACTAAGCTACCACTGTGATCTATCATTTGAGGTGTTGAAACACTAAACTACCACTGTGATCAATCATTTGAGGTGTTGGACCACTAAGCTACCACTGTGATCAATCATTTGAGGTGTTGGACCACTAAGCTACCACTGTGATCCATCATTTGAGGTGTTGAATCACTAAGCTACTTAGCCACCACTGTAATCCATCATTTGGGGTATTGGACTACAAAGCTACCACTGTGATCCATCATTTGGGGTGTTGGACCACTAAGCTATCACTGTAATCCATCATTTGAGGTGTTGAACCACTAAGCTACCACTGTGATCCATCATTTGGGGTGTTGGACCACTAAGCTACCACCGTGATCCATCATTTGAGGTGTTGAACCACTAAGCTACCATTGTGATCCATCATTTTGGGTGTTGGACCACTAAGCTATCACTGTGATCCATCATTTGAGGTGTTGAAACAATAAGCTACCACGGTGATCCATCATTTAAGGTGATGAACCATTAAGCTACTTAACCTGCACACATCTGATTTTACAGTACTAATTCTGTGGTAAGAGAGTGGTCTCCCTTAGGCAATAGAGTTGAGGCAGTATTTAACTACTTTACCTGAAACTATATTGTGGTAAGAATGTGATAAGAAAGAATACTGTAATACTTATTTATCAGAATTGATCCTGTAGTGGGAGAGTAGTCTCCCTTGGATTGAGAGATACAAGTTCTGGGGTGAGAATGTGATGAGACAGAATTAACTATTTAACAGAACTGATTCTTTTGTGAGGAAGTGGTCTCCCTTGATTCTGTAGTGAGGGAGTGGTCTCCCTTGATCCTGTTGTGAGGGAGTGGTCTCCCTCGATTCCGTAGTGAGGGAGTGGTTTACTATATATGAATAACAAACCTTATTTAGGGATCTGGCATCTCTATAATACAATATTTTTAAACATCTGTCTATATGTCTTTCAGCATCTGTTAAACTCATGTTGGGATTCTTCTCATACGCTTCTCTTAACAATGGCTGAAATATACAAGTGCAAAAGTTGAAGCATTAAGAGGAAATTCAAGAAGAAAGTACAAATGAACTCAAACATATCAATCACTGTTGACTCATGACTTATTAAGATTTTTGCCATTCTATTCACAAAAAATGTCAAAATTTGGTGAAAGTTTTTCCTGACCTAAAAGTTTTCTATGAGACTTTAAAGGATTAACATCTCCAATGGTTAAATTACAGGTATGAATACAAATACTATTGCTGGCAATATCAGAAATGAGTTTTCTTCCATGATGGCATATGTTATGTGGAATACCCATGTGAGGAATTTCTATCTTTGAATATAGACTTTGTTCAGACTGACGGACATGATTTTACTTTATAGTAGAATAGTTACAAAGAACACATACACAGGGAAAAATTCTGAGTAGAACAATCTTTTCTCTCAAAATAGAAATTAAAGTGGTTTGAACAATTCTGTGACTGATTTGTTCCTACAAATCCATGTAATGTGATAGGCATTGTATGGTGGAACAAATATCATGATATTGTTAGATAGGGTTATTGTTACCCTGGTTACAGAACCATTAGCAACAACAGTTTTAAATGATTGTAATAGAATAAACAATTCTTATACTACACCTGTGCTATATATGCTCCATATCCTGTAGCTATAGTAGGTGCTTGGTAAGCAATACCAATCTTGTCTATGTAACCAAGGAAACTGTAACAAAAAGAATAACAGACTTGAAAATGTTAACCTGCATGCTAAAATTATAGAAATGTTGATTCAATTATGTAATCACACTTATTGTCCTTGACCCATGAATTTCAATGCCCTGTAAGGATAGTTATCACTGAACTATATTATAAAATTATTAATGTGTTTTTCAACTATTGTTATCCATGATGTGTAAGTTATCAAAACCTCATCTGGGTTCTCTTGGGGCTTCAGTTGCAAAGTTGGCTGAAGCATGTGGTTACAGCTCAAAGAACTTCTCACCCCCAATGTTCAAATGCCGCTCAGTCAGATCCTAGTGTGAGAAGTTAGTCACTTTGCTTGTCAAAGGTAAGTGATTTTTTCAAGACACTCTGGTTTCCTTTAATATTTTAGAACTTAACAATATATAAGTGAAAGAATTTTGACTTGGGTGTGTTCAATACCATTACTCAACTTATTAGGGTTTTTAGCACATATACATGTACATAAAATTGAATTACACATATATAAGAACAAAACCTACGGTTCTCCATTCTGTAATCCACCAACAACAAAGACATTCCACAGTGGATTAAAATTAGATCTTCTGTTGTACATAACACGAGTTAACCAGGAATATAGACTGTTAGGAGTGTAGTTAAATCCATCATTCAAACATTCTTCTTCAATCCTAAAAATAAAGAGTACAAAATATTCAATTAAAGCACAAAAAGTACTGAAATTAAAAAAAAAAAAAAAAAAGAGGAACTCAGTTCTGGGATGGTGGAGGAAACTGTAATGTCCTGAAGTAACCACTAAACTTTGACAACTGAACTGCCAGACTTTTTACATTAGTATCTTGTATCTCTGCCTGTGTGATATTTTAACCTAGACAACCAGATGTACTGTAAATCTAAACCACTTTGCCACAAGTGACCCTACAAGTGAAAGCAAGTGGAAAATGTTTGATGATGCACTCTGTCAGCTTAGCTACAACATTAACATTATTCAGGACACCTGTCAACAAAGCTATAAATATAATCCAAATCTTATACACTAAATCAAAACTTCAGAATTTTTCATCATAGGAAACAGACCTAAGCAAATAACTCTTCCTACAACAACATTTTGAAACATTACAGGCTTCTTTCTCATGTCTCCATGCAGATATATGATCTAGTGATCCAAAAATTTTTTTCATTGTTGTTGCCACTGTTGATTGTCCTATTTAAGACTGAGAATTTTAAAATGCAATTGCTTTCGAACAATAAAATTGGGATTTGTTCTCTTTTCGTTGAATATTTATTTTTTATGTACTGTTTTACTACTTAGTAATATATAATCATTTAAACAGAGATTGAGAAATTTGCTTGAGCTGAATAATTAGGTCAAGTACAGGGTCAAGTACAAGGTAATCTCTCCTTTATTGCGTTCAAATCATAATATTTAGGTTTAATGGTAGAGTAGTTCATTATACATGTATTTTCTACCAAGTATCTTACTTTTATTCACTTAAATGTAGACACTGAAAAAAGTGGCTGAAACTGAATGATCAAAACTAAGTCAGATATACCAATCATAAAACTATTATCATCTGTAATAATATTTGAAACATACACATTTTTCATTAACTGCCCATGACCATGATATTCTGTGTTAAATATGACATAAATTAACATTACACTTAGCAAATAGTCCTATTCCTCAAGCTTTCTTTTAACTGGTGACAAAGTGGTATAATTATTTTCACTTAATGAGGCTGTTGTGGCAATGACTGAATAGTCTCTGCATTACCTTTCAGCTCATTAAATTGCATTCCATGTCAAAAAACACAAACTTTGAGTTTCCAGTTTAGCTCTATCACATTTTTTTTTACCGTATATAAAAAAATAAAAGGAAAGAAAAAAGATTCACAACAAAAATCTGGCTTCTGGCAACATAGAATTTTGTCATTATTGCTAGTGACAAAATATTTGGAGCAAAAACTAACAAAATATTTGGAGCAAAAACTAACAAAATATTTGGAGCAAAAACTATCATTGGATATATAGGTAGGTGGCCGAGTACAGCTACTGCATTTTTTCTTTCCCCGTTACAACTGCATGTATTCACCACATTACTAATGGAAACAACCTAAACTAGATTTAAGCTGGCTTGAATATTAAATGATTAAGTGTTTCAATACATGATTTGTGTGCCATCATTTTAGAGGTCATGGCAGGGATGCTATATATAAGGGTAAAAATTCAGCATGACAACAGCAAATCTGTATAGGTTTTTATGTGTTAAGATCACATATTAATTGCATGTACAAGTATGAAATGCACAGTAAATTAACACAAGTATTAATGTTAAACTTTTTGACTTTTTATTTCCTTTAAAGTTAAAAAAATAGCCATAATGTTTACTTGTTTAAAGGAGATTATTCTGTGTTGTTGTGATAAAATTTTCTGGTTTTATTAGTGTAAAAAAATCAATACACAAGTCTATACATACAGTTTTGTGACTGCTGAAAGCTATCAGGTGGAACATTTAAGTAATGTTTACTTACACTCTCTGTTCTATTAAAGATTTTAAAAACTGATAATCAGCATAATCTCCCCCTGCTCCGATTATGGTGCTGTCATTAACCTTCATTAATCTGGATAGGTTTCTGTATCGTGCAAGGGAACCATAAGATCCAAGCATATCTGCAGCAATGATAACTCCTCCATCGAATGTCAATCCCAAAACAGACGTACCAGTTACTGTTGGTGCCCTGAAAAGTTTATTTAATTAGAGTATTAAAGTGAGCTGGAGTAATAACATTTTATATCTTTGTCAAGATTAATACACTTATACTGACTGAGGCAGTCAGTTTTGAGAGGGTGGCGAGAGCTTCAATATTTTCAGTAAACCACTGACTTTTAGTAAGTTTAAATGATAGTTTTCCCCATTTATGATTAGAAGCAAGGGAATGAAAGGTAATATTGACACACCTACACATCCCATATGACGTATGCATTTTGTCGTAATTAACTGACACCAAACTAAATGCCATCTTAGCTGGAGTATAAAATGCAGAGCTTTTTAAAATCCTTACGGGGATTTAATATGGAAAAAGACACGTACACTCATTCCGGAAATACATCGCTGTAATAATCATGCGGGTTAGGGTAGAAAATTCTGGAATAGTTCATTCAGCTGTAGGTAAGATTGCCGTTGTTAGACCTACAGTATATATATTCCTTTTGCTGTCAAGTTGATATTACCTGGCCAGCGAAAATGGTGAAGTCGGTCATGTGCAATTCTATTTTCTTAACCCGCATGATTTTTCAGCAATGTATTTCCGGAATGAGTGTTTGTGTGTTTTCCCATATTAAATCCCCGTAAGGATTTTAAAAAGCTCTGCATTTTATACTCCAGCTAAGATGGCATTTAGTTTGGTGTCAGTTAATTACGACAAAATGCATACGTCATAACGGTATGTGGCATTCTACAAAATTGTTTGATATCTCTTCTAAAACCTTGAAAAACTAGTGCTACGGCAGACGTGAATCAGACAGTAAGTTGCTGATAATTAAGAATGTTCCGTCTGATGAAAGGCTCTCATTCCACAAAGGGTGAAGAAAAACATGGTCAAATTCAAAGTGAAACTGTTTTATTTACAGATATGATCTTTAAATGTGCACATAGAATATAACAGTGATAAGAAAAAATGTTCGTTAACTTCAGAATACATCTTAAAATACTGGTTTCTGCATTGTCATTCTAACCCCCCCCCCCCCCTTCACTTCTAAATACTTAACACCATGCAGGCAATAACCATATTGCCTTACTTACAAAGTATGTTTGGCTGGTCCATACTGAGATACTTTTTGATTATTTCCTTGTCCTGGAAACTGATAGAGACCACCAGGAGTGGGTCCATTTCTCCAAAATTCAGTTGTGAATTGTGTTTCCATGTTGTACGCCGAAAAATACTTTTTCCCGGATGCAGGTGGCGCTTTTCTAAACTAATCCGAAAAATTATGTCTACTCAGTAAATGTCGTTTCAACTTTAGTCGGTTAACATGAATAAATAATTTTATCAATTGACAAGTAACCCATATGAAGAATAGTGTGTTATAACAGTGAATCTGCTTCAAAATATACAAGAATGAAGTCGTAAATTTAGATATGTACTTCGTTAATGTATAAGACAAGAGAGATAACTCAGGTTGTTTTTCTTCGTTGGGGTAGTACTTCAAGTTAAGCCACCTGAGCTCAGTCGATGTTAGTTGTCTCAGGCGCAACTTATACAAGTATTTGTGAGTGAGTATGATTTAAGTCTGACCAATTAAACAAGGAAAACCTTCCTAGTGTACCATTCATTTTAAACATTTTTGTGAAAAACATTTTTATATTTTTGTTTTAGAATTAATGGTTGGGGGTACAATTAGACCTAGGGTACAAAAAGAAGTCATACCTTAAACATCCCGACAGTCCGTGGCACTTGATCCATCCGGACGGTCTGTGGTACTTGCCTACTCAAGTGGGTAACAAAACGTGATCCATCCAGACAGACTGTGGCACTTGATCCATCTGGACAGTCTGTGGTACTTGCCAACTCAAGTGGGTAACAAAGCATATAATCTATTCTGACAGTCTGTGGGACTTGCTTACTCAAATAGGTAACAAAGCATGTGATCCATCTAGACAGTCTATGGCTATTACCTACTCAAGTGGGTAACAAAGCATTTTATCCATCTAGACAGTCTGGCACTTACCTACCCAAGTGGGTAACAAAGCATTTGATCCATCCAGACAATCTTAGGACTCAAGTGGGTAACAAGGCATGTGATATATCCCAACAGTCTGTGGTACTTGCCTACTCAAGTGGGTAACGAAACATGTGATCCATCCCGACAGTCTGTGGCACTTGCCTACTCAAATGGGTAACAAAGCATTTGATCTATCCAGACAATCTGTGGCACTTGCCTACTCAAGTGGGCAACAAAGCATTTGATCCATCCAGACAGACTGTGGCACTTACCTACTCAATGATCTGATCCATTCTGACATTCTGTGGTACTTCCCTGCTTAAGTGGGTAACAAAGGATGTGGTAAATTCTGAGAGTTCCTTGTACTTCCCTGTTAAAGTGGGTAACAAAGGATGTGATCCATTTTGAGAGTCCCTGGTAATTCCCTGTAGCTTTAGTTTGTAACAAAGAATGTCACACTGACAGTTCCTCATACTTACTTGTTTAAGTATTTTCACTTTTTGGAATGAGTTTTTGGTAAAACATTGTTGAAGACATAGAAGCAGTTAAAAGCTTCAAATAAATAATAAGTTCTTATTGTTAAATTATTTTTTTTTGCAGATTTGTAATTTACTTTTTAAATTGGAATGATGCAAAGAAAATTCTCAAAATAAAAAAAAAGCCTGAATGAGAAATAAAGTTAAATATTTCTAGATATTAAGTTAAAGTCAGTTCTAAAACAATATGAGTGAAAAGGATATGCAGGTCCCAAATCAAGCACCTGTTGAAGAGCCATCTGTCCAAGATGAACCTAAAGTTGATGAATCTGTTCCTGAAGTTTCTGAAATTGAAGATATCACTTCAGGTAAGAACATGAGATACCGGTACTTATCACCTTAGTCAGTCAGGTAAGAACATGAGATGCCGGTACTTATCACCTTAGTCATTGAAGTAAGAACATGAGATACTGGTACTTATCACCTTAGTCAGTCAGGTAAGAACATGAGATGCCGGTACTTATCACCTTAGTCAGTGAGGTAAGAACATGAGATACCGGTACTTATCACCTTAGTCAGTCAGGTAAGAACATGAGATACCGGTACTTATCACCTAAGTCAGTCAGGTAAGAACATGAGATACCGGTACTTATCACCTAAGTCAGTCAGGTAAGAACATGAGATACCGGTACTTATCACCTTAGTCAGTCAGGTAAGAACATGAGATGCCGGTACTTATCACCTTAGTCAGTGAGGTAAGAACATGAGATACCGGTACTTATCACCTTAATCAGTCAGGTAAAAACATGAGATACCGGTACTTATCACCTTAATCAGTCAGGTAAGAACATGAGATGTCGGTATTTGTCACTCAGTCAGGTCTGTTTCTTATTTTTTGTTAGATTTGGAGGGCGACTTGGACAACCTATCGTAGAATCATTTATGTTCGTTGGGTTAAAGTTTGGTGGTTTTGCCTTTTTAAAAAATTCTGTTGGTATAAATTTTCATGGAATTGAGTTTTGTGAAAAAAAAATCCCATTGAAGACAATAGTAATTAAAAATTTTTGATGACATTTTATTTCATGGTTTTCAATAACCCACGAAAATAATGAAATTAAATCCCCCATGAATATTTGTGATTTTTCAGTATTTCTTAAAGCATAAAATGTATCATTATACCAGACTTTTTGGTACCTCTGAACTCATTTCTGATTACATAGCAGGGTTAGAATTTGGCACTCTCATACTCGTGAAATGCCAGTAGTTTTTACAAAACTCGAGTTGAAAATCCACTTGCATGCAAAAATCAATGAGTGCCTTTTCCCTGTGAAAAAATGTATCTCATTCAGTCATTATCAAAAATGTTTCTTCGAGTTTAATATTCCAAATCATTCTAGCCAATGTCAACAAGTATTGGTAAATATATAACATGTGGTCCCCTTCTTGAAACATCTAAAGACTGTTCAGCCATGCAGATCGGACCTGATATTCAGAATACCTTGCATGGTATTCATGCCGATAATGTATTTATATCTTTTTTAACATTATCAGCATGAATATTATGCAAGGTATTCTGATTATTTATTCATTATCACCTAGACAGAACAGACTGTCCAACAAAATACTGGTAGTTTAATAAATGAAAAGTTAGTGTGAAAAATAAATAAATAAATAAATATAAATAAAAATAAATAAATAAATAAATAACTATAGATGGATGGATAAATAAACATATAAAATAGGAAGATAGATAGATAGATAGATAGATAGATAAAGTAAATAAGATTTATTGTTTTATTTCATTAATATTAAGGTATTCAGTTATTTGAATGAAAAATCATTTACAATTTAGAGAAAGATTGCAAATTTTGGCCATTGATAAACTTTCTCACTCTAAGATCTGTCAAGTGGCATTTGAATCTAGGCAATGGGAGACTCTGTGATCCATAAGTTGGTACTTTACAGTTCTTGATCCCTATCTCCTCCTACAGTAGGAGTCTTGGTGTCAGAGAGGTCGACGTCTTAAGTGTGCATTTACAGTTCTTGACCCCTATCTCCTCATACAGTAGGAGTCTGGGTGTCAGAGAGGTGGACGTCTTAAGTGGGCATTTACAGTTCTTGACCCCTATTTCCTCATACAGTTGGAGTCTGGGTGTCAGAGAGGTCGACGTCTTAAGTGGGCATTTACAGTTCTTGACCCCTATTTCCTCCTACAGTAGGAGCCTGGGTTTTAGAGAGGTGAACGTCTTAAGTGTACATTCACAGATCTTGACCCCTATCTCCTGATACAATAGGAGTCTGGGTGTCAGAGAGGTCGACGTCTTAAGTGTGCATTTACAGTTCTTGACCCCTATCTTCTCATACAGTAGGAGTCTTGGTGTCAGGGAGGTCGATGTCTTAAGTGGGCATTTACAATTCTTGACCACTATCTCCTCATACAATAGGAGTCTGGGTGTCAGAGAGGTCGACGTCTTAAGTGGGCATTTACAGTTCTTGACCCCTATTTCCTAATACAGTAGGAGTCTGGGTGTCAGAGAGGTGGACGTCTTAAGTGTGCATTTACAGTTCTTGACCCCTATTTCCTCATACAGTTGGAGTCTGGGTGTCATAGAGGTTGGCGTCTTAAGTGGGCATATACAGTTCTTGACCCCTATCTCCTCATACAGTAGGAGTCTGGGTGTCAGAGAGGTCGACGTCTTAAGTGGGCATATACAATTCTTGACCCCTATCTACTCATACAGTAGGAGTCTGGGTGTCAGAGAGGTCGACGTCTTAAGTGGGCATTTACAATTCTTGACCCCTATCTCCTCATACAGTAGGAGTCTGGGTGTCAGAGAGGTCGACGTCTTAAGTGGGCATTTACAATTCTTGACCCCTATCTACTCATACAGTAGGAGTCTGGGTGTCAGAGAGGTCGACGTCTTAAGTGGGCATTTACAGTTCTTGACCCCTATTTCCTCATACAGTAGGAGTCTGGGTGTCAGAGAGGTGGACGTCTTAAGTGTGCATTTACAATTCTTGACCCCTATCTCCTCATACAGTAGGAGTCTGGGTGTCTGAGAGGTCGATGTCTTAAGTGGGCATTTACAGTTCTTGACCCCTATTTCCTCATACAGTAGGAGTCTGGGTGTCAGAGAGGTGGACGTCTTAAGTGTGCATTTACAATTCTTGACCCCTATCTCCTCATATAGTAGGAGTCTGGGTGTCAGAGAGGTTGACGTCTTAAGTGGGCATTTACAATTCTTGACCCCTATTTCCTCATACAGTAGGAGTCTGGGTGTCAGAGAGGTCGACGTCTTAAGTGGGCATTTACAATTCTTGACCCCTATTTCCTCATACAGTAGGAGTCTGGGTGTCAGAGAGGTGGACGTCTTAAGTTTGCATTTACAGTTCTTGACCCCTATTTCCTCATACAGTTGGAGTCTGGGTGTCAGAGAGGTCGACGTCTTAAGTGGGCATATACAGTTCTTGACCCCTATCTCCTCATTCAGTAGGAGTCTGGGTGTCAGAGAGGTCGACGTCTTAAGTGTGCATTTACAGTTCTTGACCCCTATCTCCTCATACAGTAGGAGTCTGGGTGTCAGAGAGGTCGACGTCTTAAGTGGGCATTTACAATTCTTGACCCCTATCTACTCATACAGTAGGAGGCCGGGTGTCAGAGAGGTCGACGTCTTAAGTGTGCATTTACAGTTCTTGACCCCTATTTCCTCATACAGTAGGAGTCTGGGTGTCAGAGAGGTCGACGTCTTAAGTGGGCATATACAATTCTTGACCTCTATTTCCTCATATAGTAGGAGTCTGGGTGTCAGAGAGGTCTTAAGTATGCATTTACAGATCACAGTGCCTCATTATCAAGATTTAGATTCTTCATGGACAGATCCTACTAAAAAAGTTTTTCATTTATCACTGAAATTGGTTATTCAGGGCATTCCCATATCTCCAACCATTCATCATTTGGAGGGAAAAAATCCTGACCAGGACATATAACACCACTGAACTAACAGAGTGATATAAATTTGAATATGTGTATGATTCAAACAAATTGTTTTTAAGAAGGAATTTCATTGGCATTAACTTTCCACATGCAAAATATTCTTATCTTGCAGTACTGCCAGTATTTTGACTTATATTTGTATCCTCTTAGAGTCTGGAGAAACTACTTATCCAGTTAATGAAGATGTGATAGATAAATTGTCATTTGGAGTTCTTGAACATTGTCTTCCTGATCTACAAAAAGCCAAAGGTTCTTTAGAAGAAATTTTGTAAGTAATTAGTTCTATAGTTCCCTTTCTAAAACAAAATAGTTATTTCCATAATGTCCATCTTTAGCTGACTTTTCTTCACTGTTAATTTTAAATACAGAACAATGCCATCTATTTTCCCCTTTAGAAATGTTTGTTATACAAGAAAATGGTCTGGAAATAATTACAGATACATGGATAATAACAACCCCAACACAGCTTCTCACACCAAGACAGTATCTCAGTTGGTAGAGTGCTCGCTTCATAAGCGATAAGTTGTGGGTTTGAACCCAGACCAGGTCTGATCTAGAATTGAAAATTGGTAGTGACTGTTCTTTTGCCAAGCACTCAGCATTTGAAATTGGAAGTCACTGGGTTCTTTGGATGAGGCCTTAAAGACTGATGCCCCATTGCCCTAAGTGCACTGGAAAGGTCAAAATTTCTGCCACTTCACCTATTGCTGGTGATGTCTTGAGATAAGTGAAATATTAATGACTGGGACGTAAAACCCCAATAAATCAATCAGTCAGTCAAAACAGCTTCTCACAAACTACAGGTATTAGACTTGTTTAAAAATTAATAGTAAGGTAGAGATGATGCAGATGTTCTGTGATAAAAATTTATAGTAGATCAAAGTCAGCTGAAGATGGGTATGCCAGCCCCTGAGGCTACTCTATAGGATGTCAACCCCCCTCCTTTAATGTACTTAAAGAATATAAGGTTGTTCATGTCTATCTATTACCCATCTGTCTGTAGATACAGTATTGTCGTAAGGGTTTCTGGTCGACTGAAGGTTCAGTTTTTACAAATTCTTCTGTAGGTTTACCTGAGACAAATAAAACCTTTGTAAATTCTCAATAAAAAAATTGTTGAAATTGACCTTTGTAAATTCTTTTTTAAAAAAATTTAAAATTAAGATTCTGGCCTGGAAAATACCTGCTAAATTTTTTAAAAGCTGTTGTCAGCATCAATGTTGGAATCAAAAGTTAATTGATATTATTAAATAAAATTAAAAAAAAAAAAAAAATTTGATGGTCAGGACTTGATATTAATTTTACCAGGTAGAACGACTGACATATTATCTACCTTCCACTTGTCTGTTGGGTGGATCACAAAACTTGTTTATATTGTGTTTAACATCACATCAGCAATTTTTCAGTTATCTCTGATGAGAAACTTTGTTAATCCCTTAGCCTAAGAAATGCAAGTGTAGCAGTACTGTCAGAAAGCAGTATCTCAAATTGTAAAGTCTTTTGTATGATCTGACCTTGGTTTGAACCCAAGACCTCTCAGTTTCAGATCTTGAAGGATTATATAAATATAACTTGCAAAACTTTATGATAAACCTTAATATTGCAGGCAAGATATGCTATTCTGTGTTGTTTAAGTACTGTTAATTCTATTTTTATTGATTTCCTAGGAGAAACCAAACCATTTTGATTGAAACAGTTCAACAAGAGAACGGAAAATTTGCAGAATGTAAAGCCATGGATGATCTTACGGAAATGGTAATGTTCATGTTTTATAGATCAAAGCATTTCTATTTTGCCCAGTTCATAAATTTACTTTAGTTCATTGAAAAAGAGAGAGAGTAGAGTAATGGTGTTTTAGGCCCCAGTCAAGAATCTTTTACTTATTTCGAGGCAGTCAGTTCTGAGATGGTGGAGGAAACCACAGTGCCCGGAGAAAACCACCGACCTTCGGCAAGCTAACTGACAAACTTTCCCACTGTCCTGAGTGGGATTCAAACCGAGGAGGTGAGAGGCACTGCGATCCGTAAGCGCACACTTTAGACTACTCGGCCACCGAGGCTCCTCATTGAAAAAGAACTGTTGCTTCTACATGCATTGAAGAATTTTAGTAAATTATATTCTATGTCAAACTGACACAGTCATGATATTTTCTCTAACATTGAGGTGATCATTTCTTGGCTATGGAAGGTTGAGAAAATCTGATTGCCTTTTAAAAACATGACAATTTTTATCAAATTAACAGACAATTTCTCTCACACTTGGATCTGCCCTAGTCAGACTTGGATCTGTCTAGAGCAGGCTTGGATCTGCGTAAATCAGGCTTGCATCTGCCCATGCTGGGTTTGAATCTGCCAGAGCAGACTTGGATCTGCCTGAGTTAGACTAGTATCTGCCAAAGTCGGAGTAGTATCTGCCTGAGTCAGACTAGTATCTGCTTGAGTCAGACTTCGATCTGCAAGAGTCAGACTAGTATCTGCCAAAGTCAAACTAGTATCTGCCAAAGTCAGACTTTGATCTGCAAGAGTCAGACTAGTATCTGCCAAAGTCAAACTAGTATCTACCTGAGTCAGACTAGTATCTGCCAAAGTCAGTCTTCGATCTGCAAGAGTCAGACTAGTATCTGCCAGTCAGACTAGTATCTGACTGAGTCAGACTTCGATCTGCAAGAGTCGGACTAGTATCTGCCTGAGTCAGACTAAAATCTGCCAAAGTCAGACTAGTATCTGCCTGAGTCAGACTAGTATCTGCCAGAGTCAGACTAGTATCTACCTGAGTCAGACTAGTATCTGCCAAAGTCAGGCTAGTATCTGTCAAAGTCAGGCTTGGATCTGCCTGAGTCAGACTAGTATCTACCAGAGTCGGACTAGTATCTGCCTGAGTCAGACTAGTATCTGCCAGAATCGGACTAGTATCTGCCAAGGTCAGATTTCGATCTGCCTGAGTCAGACTAGTATCTGCCTGAGTCAAACTTGGATCTGCGAGAGTTAGACTAGTATCTGCCAGAGTCAGACTTGCCCATGTCAAATTGAATTTGTCTAGTAAGGCTTGATGTGCTAGAGTCAGATTGGATCTGGCTGAGTCAGGCTTGTATCTGCTTAAGTCAGATTGGATCTGGCCGAGTCAGGCTTGGATCTGCTTAAGTCAGATTTGAACTGGGATGGTGAGACATTTATTGATGCTACAATATCGGTTGTAATGTGACTCAAGTTTTCTTGTATATTGATGCTTATTTCTGAAAAATCAGTGTGATTGGTGGCGGGAATGGTGTTTTTAGCTCCAATCAAGATTATTTTAAGTGTATTAACTCTGCTCCAGATCTGTTATAGATGCAAAACCAGAATACATATAATGTCTTTACTGGTACTTTTTCAAAGGAAACTAGGCACAAAATTTCATATATTACGTTATGTACAAAATGAGAATCTCAAGTAAGCTAGTTTTTTAAAGTACAACTACCAAGACCACACAATAAAATCCTCCTGTCTTTTAGAAGTTTTTGATTGGTTAATTTGTCCTTGATTACCATGGAAACTGTATTTAAAAATTTAAAAAAAAAATTGAATTTGGGCATATTTTCTTGGTTTGTTATTTGGACCCATTGATTACCTATATAATATAATCAAAATCTGTGACAGGTTATTTTCATATTATTTTGGCCCTTTTATGAATAGCCTGAACTTTTTATGTATATGCTTTATTATAATTTACATTTAGATGATGAAGTCCCGAAGATACTATACAAAGTTGATGAATTTGAAGAAAGAAATGGCAGTTTTAAGTGAAAAATCTTTTAAATTAAAGGTATGTTTAGCATGGTTACTTAACATTTTTTACATTTTCACTTCAAAGTAAAACCTTGATCAAATCCTGATTATGCCTCTCCATATCTTCATAATCTGACTGATCATTAAATTGTTTTGAAGTTTCAAAATCCATTTTCCCTATGCTTTTCCTTCATAAGCCTTTCTCATTTAACTGTAAAACCCCTTTATTAGAGATGGGATACTGCAGAAAAAAATTACCACGGTATACCACAGTATTTTACCAAATACCACGGTATACAACACATCCATGATGATCCAAAATGTATGTAGTATATCTATTCCTATTTAAAATGTCAGCTAAAGAAGTCAAGCATTGGATATATTTGAGAATATCAAGGGTCTCATAACACAAATAAAAAAAAACCACAGAATTATTTGTATTTCAGCCAAGTTTATTTGGAAGCAAAATGTACATCTCATAAAACTATTGTCAAACAAAAATTTTAACAAAATTCAAATGAACACATCAAATTACCCTTCACATTTTTCACTACATCATACGGCTTGTCGGTCGCCATATTGACTTTTTTAGTTTCTTGGTGAAGAGTTCTTATATTTCTTGATTGTGGAATTTCTTCCTTTCAGCGGTGCACCAATGTTTAAATACCGGTATTCAAAGACTTTACCGCGGTATTACTGGTACCTGGTCAGTACCGTGATAAACCGGCATACCGGTAATACCGTGCACCTCTACCCTTTATATTGACAAAATTTAAGTATTGCAGTATTTATCTTAATATCACCGCTTCAGTGGTAGCATGTGTGCTTTTATTCTTAACCAGGCTGTAATAGGGGTTAAAGATACAGTAGTAGGTCTGTGACCAAGGACTTAATGTTTTGGAAAAGTAGAATAATTTTTCACTCAAAAGCCTCAAGTTTTTAATTCCATTCATTTAAGTTTGTGATTTAGTACCTTAACAAAAATTGTCTGAGTGTTTGCTAGTACAGAAAGACTATAATACACACTTACACAAACTTATTCTTATATTAATCCTTTAAAGCTGCATTAAGTTTTTCAATTTTCTGATTTTTTTTTTTGATTTTCTAAAAATATATTTTTTTTTAAAATAGATAACTTCTAATCATGATCTGTGAGATTTATTTTCTAAAAGTTCATTCCTTTTAGCTGTAAATAAATGGAATCCTATAACCGGTTGGTCAGTGTTTATTGATGATTAAATTACGGTATGAGCCGGGAGCATGCACACGGATGTACGGAAAACCCATGAATCGAAGGTGAAACATTACAAATTGCATTAATTGTCCGTCATTAATATTCAGATGTATTTGAAATGGTGTTATGTATCCCTTACTAAGTCACAAATGACAAATTTAACGAATTTCTGTGTTTAATTTATCGTATTTCACCGTTTTGAAAGTTGTGTTTAAATGACCCGGTTTTTTCATGACGTAACCATGTTCTAATATTAGATCCCACATGCTAGATCTCACTGGGAAATTATTGTTGTTTCTGTATTTATGCGAGCTTTTATCGTTGAACCAAATGTAACATTGTTTGTTAGGAACATCATTAATTAGATTAGCACTGTTTTAATTTTTTCTTTGGAAAACAAAATGCAGCTTTAAATAAATGACCTTGTTTTGGTTGGGAATAGCTGACAAATTACTTATGTGACATAATAAACCTCCAAAAACTATAACATAAATACTACACTTTTTCTATTGTAACTCCATTGATATAAACAGCCTCACAGTCTGATGTTATCCATTGTTTTATGTTTTTTTTTTTTTTCAGAAAAGAGCAGTAAAACTGCAACAACAAAAACAGAAAGAAGAATTAATGAAAGCACAACAACTAGAAAGAGAACAAGAAAAAGAAAGGATGCTGACAGCTAAAGTTGCCAAAAAAACCTGACCCACAAGCTGCTCAAGGGACATAATCAAGAAGATCAGTTGAAAATAATAAGATTATAATATCTTATTTAAAACATTCCAAGTGCAATAGGTTTTTATTTATATTTGTTGCAGAATCAACAAACATGCTGAAAATAACTTTGTATTTATGATAATTGTATAGACTGTGATTTTTACAGAGTTTTTTTTTTTCCAAATAATTACTTATGCCCACGGATCAAATGATTAAGGGGGTATTGTTTATTAAATGATTTCAATTGCTTGTCGTTTTTCATTTGTTTTTTTTATCTGTGTGTCCACATTTATGTTACCTTAGTTAATGTGTCTGTGTTGTCTAAAATTTGGACTTTCAGATTACATTCCTTTTGGCCATTCACCTAGGTTTGAATCCCAATCAGGCAAATCCAAGTATGAGAAAGTTTGTCGATTCGCTTGCCAAAGGTCTGTGGTTTTCTCTGGATACTCCAATTTCCTTCACCATTTCTGAACTTACCACCTCGAGATACATGTATGTGAAAGAATCTTTTACAGGGGCATAAACACCATCAATTTAATCCAGTTAAATCACATCTCTTTCAACAACAAGGTTCCTTTTTTTCTGAATATTATGTTTTTTTTTCCTCCATCCCAGTAACTGGGTGCTGTAAATTTACTTAAAGTGAAGATAGGAACATGGTAGCTGAGTAATCTAAATCATAGATTTATTATGCCTCTCACTGACAAGACCTCTCACCACTTAACGTGTTCACCAATAAGGCCTCTCACTGCCAAGACTTCTCCACCAACGCTTCTCACCACCAAAGCTTCTCACTGCCATGGCTTCTCCACCAAGGTCATTCACCACCAAGGCCATTCACCACCACGGCCTCTCTTCACCGAGGCCTATTTTCACCAAGGCCTCTCACCAGCAAGGTTAAATCCAACTTGTTTGCTTCCGAAAGTTTGATGGTTTTCTCTTAATACTCTAGTTTTCCCTTGTCATTCCAAAACTGTCAGCCTTAATCTTGATAAGCAAAAAAGTGAGAGTCTTGACTGGGGCTTAAAACTACATTTCTTCATCCCACTCATGAGGAAATCTTAAAAAATGACCTTATGACCTACCTAGGTATTTTGTAATCACAGTTCATTATAAGGACTTATTAATGTACATTATAGACATTTGTTTAGAAATGTAGTGGTTTGGGACACTCATATAGAATTGCTACAACACCAGTAAACATAATCTTGTTAGTTCTATTCTGACCCACAGGCAAAAGTTTCATCATTGTTGTCAGGCTTTGTGACCAAGTGGTCTTAATCCAGCTCTGTCAGATCCTAGTGTTTGATAGCGAGTTTGTTCACTTGCCAAAGGCTGGTGGTTCTTTCCAGACATTCCAGTTTTCTCCACCATTTCCAAGCTGAATGCCTCAATAAAAGTAACAAGTCTTTTAAAGGAAGGGAGATATATAAATTTGATGTGCTTACCATCCTTCCTTTTCATCACCTACTTCTTGCCTAGGGTGATTCTCAAACACCACAATTTTAAAAATGCTAAGCATATTATCAACCTAAGTTGTCAATTTTTCAATTGACAGTTCTTGTCTCAAATTAAACTATTTTATGATTTTTTCAAAACTTAGTGGAAAGTTTTATCATTGTTATGAGATGAACATATTTTTACACAAGGTTTTTGCCAGTTTTTGTCTGAGATATGGCCCTTTAAAGATTTATCTAGTAATTTTCTGAAATTATTTATACAACTACGAAAGACAGTGGTAGAGTGCTCACTTCATATGTGGGAGGTCGGAGTTAGAACCCTGACTGGTAGTGGCTGTTCTTTTACAAAGCATTTGTTATATAGAAATGGCAGTCATGGGATAATTTGGAGGAGACCTTAAACCCCATTAAATCAATCAAGTTAAAAATAAGAGGTAATAAAACTAAGTGTACCTTTTAACTGAACAGAGACGCAGCAATTTTTACAGTATTTACTTTCAAATTTTCTTTATTTGTACATTGCCCTTTGGAAATGTCAATTTGAAATTCATGTTTATAGCAAATCTAAACTGTGGTAAAGATACTGCCTGCTGAATTTGTTTGCAGCAGTAGCGTTTGTTTTAAATGTTGCTGCCACTCTAGCTACAGATCTTTTTCTAAATACAAAACAGACTCATTAATATAAAATACAATTGCTTTTAAATATTTAATATAAAAATACTTGTTTCAGACCTGAATGTGAGCGTGCAAGTGTTTCTGGTATACATTTTACAAGTGCGAACTTACGGCGACCGTAAGAGTGCAAGTATTACCACCCGCAATATCGCCAATAAATATCGCAGATTCCCTCCAATAAACTGGTACCTAGCCAACAAGAATTTCTAATTACATCACTAATTACTTAACTACTTAAAATGATAAAAAGGCAGAGTAATTGACATATATTTTTTTTCATTTTAAAGCGCGCACACACACACACGCGCGCGTATTGACAATTATTTCTAGTGTCACGATTGTTTTTTTAGGTGGACTTATGTACAACATTAGCTGCTGTTTATCTTATTTCAAAAATGTCTGCACATTATATACATTTATTTTCACTGCAAACCGAAAAATTTCCAATCCATTAATTCCACACTTTTATCGATTGTTTTTTGTTTAAATATTGTTCATATCACATCAGCACATATCACATTTTTGTTCAAAATTGATAATTTGAATGCTGTAATTGTTTCAGTCAAGATTCATTTTAAAGTATGGAAAGGTATTCAAGTTAATTAAAGTATCTTGCAGAATTAAATTTCTGAAAAAGGGAAGAAAATAATCACTGAGACACGTAAAAATCTATTTCTTAAACCTTTCGATTTGTACTATTTTGTAGATGTCATTAGGCCCTTTCTCCATTCTCTATATGTCGTTGTAAAATCTCTACAACTTCTTCATTATTTTCGACTTTTGCAAATTCTAAAGCTGTAGTACCATATATGGTCTTTTTAGCAATATCAGGTTTATATTGCAATAAAATCTTTACGATTCCTACAAGACCAAAAGACGATGCTGCCATTAAGGGGGTTATCCCTTGTGAATCTTCCTTGTCAGAACAAGCAAAACTTTTGAGCAATAGCTCAACTACATCTGGATGGTTATTGGAGATAGCCGCCCATAAAGGCCCAGAGTCATTGTTAATGAAAAAATCTGCTCCTCTTTCGATCAACAATGAAACAATTTCAGTTTTTCCTCGCCCGCTTGCATGATAAAGTGCTGATCTACCAGCGAGTTTTCCTATTTTTTGAGTCAAATTGATTTCAGCACCATGGTCTAAAAGTAATTTTACAACATCAGTATTATTCATTGCTGCCAAATGCAATGGAAGATAGTCACAGATATATGATTCCCCGATCGCTGATGTTAAAGTCTCCGAGAATGGTGCATTAATTTTATCGAGTTCGTCTGATAAAATGGTTCTGCATATATGAACGTTACCTCCAAGACAGGCTAAATGCAGAAGAGGAAAATCCCTGCTGATATTTTTCCTTTTGTCTGAGGATAAATGTTTCCAAATGATATCAAACAATCGTTCATTTGCAAATGTGACCAACCAATGTAAGGCAGTTATTCTTGAAAATCTAAGTAAATCCATCGCTCTATAATGCCACGTCCAGGTTTCGCTTCGATCTGAATTTCTCAAATCTGTAAAAATATCATCAAGATATACAGGAAGTTTGCTTGTTTCCCTTGTAAATAAACCTAAAATGTGATCTTTATCGCTCTGAAATTTTTGTTCAAAAGTTTGCATGAACAGATCATCTTTCCAACACTTGTTCATTATAACATAATTGTATATATTTTTCTCTAAGTCTTCCAAAAGCCTTTCTAACAAGTCATCGAAAAACATGCTTTGAAGCACGATAACATGAGTATCATCTTTAACCATTTCTGCATTCAAAACTACTCGTTCAAACAGAAATCTACTTGGACTAAGTTGAATCATTTGTTTCGGATACTTTTGTCCAAAGTGAAATGCCACTACATGATGAATAAGATCATGGCAGAATTTGTAAACATCGTCTTCCTTAGTTAGGAAGGAACCCGTTAGTGTGCAGAGATTGTCACCCAGTGCTTCAATAAATTCATACTTGTTAACTCCACAAGCGTGTATAAATGAGTCCGTTTGAGCATCTGGCTGCTCAAAAACGTTGAATTTCTGAGGTATAAAACAATTTCCATTAGCAAAACACAGAACAAGAATACAATACTTCCTTTTGTCAGATGATTTAAGTTTATCAAGTTCTTTACGATAGAGAACAAAGGGGCACTTAAAGAATATAAAATCATCGGTCTGGAACTTCTTTTCAGCAAAAAATAATTTACAAAGTAATGGGAATTTTCCATCTGTTTCCAGTAAAATGTACTCAACCGTTTTTGTTATAACAATGTTGCATTTGTTAACGGACATATGTCGTTTGAAGATGGCGATCTTTTCACTCGGACTCAAAAAGCAGGTGATGCCCTGCAAATCAATTATGCATTTGTTAAGTATACAATTTTCCGTCAAAAACTCGGGATCATATACAATTTGCCTTCTAATACTGCATAGGAATTTGACATCTCCCTTGGTTAGGCATTGGTTTAGCCCCACGTCGTACATGAGCCATAAATTGAGGATATTTTTATCAAGAGTGTAAACTCCAACAGGATCATCTATAACATACAGTTGTTTGCTGTTTGGGTTGAGAATTGCTTTTATCTCTTCAGGATTGTGGATTACAAATACTTCATAGCCTTGAAGTTGAAGTTGTAATGCTAAATGGTCAATGGTTGCGGACTTTCCTGTTCCACCATTTCCAATCACTGTTAGAATATTGGTTTGTTTTATTTGATCATAAATATATTTTGTAGCATTCGTCTCTACGTATACCTCGTCTTCTGTTTCCCACTTGCTCATTATCAATTTGTTCTGTTCTGAAAAATAAGAAGTGATATGAAAATCATAAGATAAAATTGAAAGTGGATTGTATTGCAGAACTGGATGTCCATAAGTTAAAAAATACAATTTAGTATGTAGATAATTGAGTTACACGAAGTTCATTCACCAATGTCATTCTGTTAGTATTTAGACGGTTATCACTTCACTCAAAGATGGCGCTGCCTCAAACAAAGTGTAAATGCAATATATTACATGTATTATAATTAAACTGTGAATCATTCCTAATTGTATTTGAACCACTGCGGTTGCTCAGTTGGTAGAGTGCTCGCTCCGTTAGAGGGGGTTATGCGTTCGAACCCCGATCGGGTCTGACTCAAGACTTGAAACTGGGTAGTGGCTGTTTTTTCGCCAAGCACTCGGCATTACGAAATGAAAGTCACGGTTCATTCGGAAGGGAACTTAATAGAATAGATTCCGTGTCACGGTAGGCATGCCACGATATAGAACCCTGCTGTATAATGCCATCAGCGCAACGCACTAGGCAAAATTTCTGCACTTTCGCCTATAGCCGGCGACGTCTCGATATAAGTGAAATATTCCTGACTAGTAGTGGGACGTTAAACACCATTACTCAACTCACTCTATTTTGCGTTTAACACTTACTTGTAGGTAAATCCGTTACGAATAAAAACTTGACTGTTTTAAAATGGATTTCGTGTTTTATTTCTATTTTCAGCCTTTTTAGAAAATTCGTAATACACTATCAATTGCTTTTGAATGACGAAATTATTCAACATTAGTTTAAGCGGACATTAAACCATTTGATGACTTAATATGATTTTGCGGACTCAACATGATTTTTAACCAAAGGTGCCGTATTATTAAAAAAAATAAAAAATAAAAAAAAAAAAAAATAAATAAAAAAAAAAAAAACATCAATAAATAAATTAAATAAAATAAATAAATAAATAAATAAATAAATAAATAAATAAAATTTATAATAATAATAATAATAATATAATAATAATAATAATAATAATAATAATAATAATATAATAAACGGAATATTTTATTTTTTAAAATTCCTTTCTTTTGCACTTGTTGTATTGTTTTTCTAGAATTTCCAATTCTTTTCGTTGTTTTTTTTTTAGTTTCTATGAACATTTTTATGACTTTTTCATAAAATCTCTGATAAAGTTAGAAGTTGAACAAAATCAAGAACAGGTTTAATTATTATAATAACAAGACGAATGTATATTGAAATAATTATGATTGTTTGAAGACCCACCTTTAATATGCTGAGGTACATAACTAGTGGTATTCTCATCTGAAATGTAAATTATTGAAATTTACAATCACTGTAATTAGTATTAACATCTATTAAACCATCCTATACATTTTAAGTAAGAATTCAGCGAGAGAGAGAGAGAGAGAGAGAGAGAGAGAGAGAGAGAGAGAGAGAGAGAGAGAGAGAGAGAGAGAGAGAGATTTATGAATGGAAACTCAAATGTTTGGCAAAGAGATAATAAAACACAAACATACTAGTCCTTGTCCAAATCACAACGCCCCCCCCCCCACCAGAAAAAAAAAAATTGTAAAAACTCAGTTTTAGAAATTATCTAATAGTACTTTTTCCCCTCGAGATATTTCTAATATGAGTTTGGCCCAAACCCGTGTTGTCAGTTTAATAAAACAATGGTCTGAGATTTTAGAACGGTCCCATATGTTTGGTATTACCAATTTTTTTTTTAAAATCTTTTCATTTTATTTTTTTTCGTTTCGTCGTCTTGTTTAACTGGCTGTTTAAGGACGTTTCTTGTTACAAATATTCTTTTATAAAATAAATAATATAAAAACGTTTTGATGGAAATTTGAGATAAATTTACAAATCTTTAAATCTTACAATTAAAATTCTTTTCACAATACATTGTATTTTATATTTTACATGAATTTATTTCGTCTTTTAAATAAAATATGAATGCTGTTACACTTTTTCGTTGTATTCTAACATAAAGAAATACTAGTAACATGTGAATGTTACACTACAACCTTTAAACATTGATTAAACATCGACATTATTGTATACCTACCTCTCTCTGTTTTGTTTTCAATGTCATATAGTTTTTTCACGGTTTCACTTTCAAATTTAGAAAATTTGTTTTCAACTTGTGTTATTTTCTCACTCTGACTCTTTAAATTAGTTTCCACAGTCTGCAAGAGTTTGACAGATCTGTCCAACATGCTCTTTAGTTTTGTTTAGTTCATCTCGAACAGTTTTTTCGGCTTCAACCAAGACATTAAGTTCAGACATATATTTATCCCAGCTTTCGTCAATGGGAGACGTTTCTATATCGCTAGTTGCTTTAGAAAACTGTCCACTACTGTGTAATCTTTGATCCATTCTGGACATTATTCCTTTCAAATCTTGAAATATCGCGTTGAAATCCTTGTCTGTCACCTCTGTATCACATACATGGCCATATACCTTATTTCGAAGGATACGGATCCTTTCAATGTCATCGCCTAATTCAATTTCTCGGAGTGATGGCATATTCCCTCCCCAAGCTTTCTTTGATGGCAAAATACTTTGACTATATCCAGGATTTATATGACTTATAACAAGAACTAACAGTTCACAATCGCAAAAAGAATAATTCTCTAGCGAAGAAGCATGTTCGAGTTTTTTTATTTGTTCTTTCGACAATTTTGACTTCAAAACGGCATCTTTTTTAATTACAGCCCATACATCTTTTGCCGGCAGTGAAAGGCTTAAATCATATCTTAATTCCTGAACACTTAAAGTAGTAATTATTTGATATAACAATGAAATATCAAGGTTTTTATACGATGAAGTTTGAACACTCTGATTTATTTTAAACATTTCACTGGCACTTAAGGGTCGCTTCCACTCTGTTGTTCTCAATTTTGTAAGTAACTGACTTGGTACAGATTGTAAACTTAATATTTCTCTTAAAACATCGGTGCATAAATCAACTATTGCGCGGCATAAACGAGCATAGTTTGTTCTTTCCTTTGTAGGTGGATAGGTAACAGTCGCCGTTGCCATCTTAATACAAGTCTTTTTTATATGCCTTGAATCAATAAACCCTGAACTCGTCCAAATCTCGAACAAGGTTAAGCAAACGTTGCATCTTAAAGTTTCAGCCTTCGCTTTAAGAAAGATAATTTGCTACAAATTGGCATTACCGTGAAGAAGACCAACCTGAAATCCGTCGATGGGATTTTAATTACTATTACTTTATTGTCTCTCTTTTATAGTCCTTTGTTTTTGTAATAAATCGTTATACATAACTTTTTGTTGGTATTTCAAAGGTAAGTCTCAGATCATATCATTTAGAACAATAACTTATAACTGCTATTGCAATTTTTTACGGTTTTTTTTAAAAACAACTTTTTATTCCTGGTCATTTTGTATGTGGACACAGATCCATACTGTATGGTATAATGGCTTCGTTTTTTCTATTGCTCTTTATTCTTTTTATTTTCGTGTAATTGATCTAAAACAAATGAAAAGCATACCTCTGTTCTTAAAAATGTGACACTAAATGAAAACACTTATAAATGACAAACCTAAGAATATCAGATATTGCATTCATATTACAAATCTCAGTCGGAAATATTAATAAATATTGTAGGAATTGAAACATATTGTAGTAATTGTAGGAATTGATACGTATTGTAGGAATTGATACAGATATTAGGAATTGAGAAATATGGGCATTAGATATGACGACAACATTAATGTAGTTCAAGTTTTTTGTTGTTCCATCTCAGTGGTTTAGTGGTAGTGTTTCTACTTCAATAGCGGGAAATCGTGTTTTTTTTTTTTAACCCAAATCGGGTCATACATAAGGTTTAAAATTTGGAAACTGGTTTCTCGCCTGGGGAAAGAAAAGAAGTGACCAAAGTATCGACTAGTTCACACCGTGCCAGGATGATGAACTGGGTATAAGTAGTAAGCTTTTTTGCAGCATACTGACTGAGTGAGCTAGCGCCTTACCAAATGTCGCTCTGAGTGCGCGCTAGTAAACGGCAGAAAATACATGTAATAGAAACTTACACATCTAAAGTATACACGAATTGTTTTAGGGATTATTAACATTGATTTAGTATCGGGTGGCTGAAAAATTGCTGATGTGACGTCAAACAACAGAACAAATACAACAACTTTAGTCCTACATTACACAATTTAATAGTTTAGAGGCGCATGAATGAGTTGAGTGTACACCAAATGAGTGAAACTGGAGCCTAATACCTAACCATTGTGATTACTTCCTTAATGGATTACCAATCACTGCTTTACTGGTAAAACATGTAAACCTCATTCTCCGCCCTATCGTAAATAGTCGCCAAAAAATACGACTTATTAGATTATCAAATTACTTAAAGACTGCTAATCCTTTCAAATTCATCATGCCGACATTGTTTATATTATAAAATATGAATGTTGTTAAATAATTTGCCTACTTACTAAGTCTTTTTGCCTGACGTCACGGTATCATGAGCAGAAAGATTTCCGGTTGTGTTGACCTAGACATGTTCTATGTAAGACAAATTGTTCAGGCGTTGAATGGCATAGTTTTGTTTGGTGTTACGTACAATGCATGCATGGGAACCAGTATCAACAATGATACAGCAGTTTACAATGACTTTAAGTTTAGGGGGTTTAAAACAGGTTTTGATTGCGAGAATCCTTTTCATTACTCAATCATTGAGTAAAAATAAATAAATAAATAAATAAATGAATAAATAAATAAATAAATAAATCCTTTAAGGCATTTAATGTAAAAACTTATTAACTTTTTATTATTATTATTATAACTGCTTCAAAAGACAATATTTAAATTCTAATAACAAACGGCACTATTACATGGTCGGGTAACTAGCCATGGTTGATATACCACACTGGTTGTCTTTATTTCTGGACATCAGAATGTATCCACTCATTCCCCAACTTGTTCCCCAACTATAAATACAAACAAAATCAATATAAGATGAGGTAACTATAGCAACAATTTTCTTTGTACATGAACATAATTTTAGCAAAATTTATACATCTTTCAATACCTTATTTTTTAAACTCAATTAATATAACATAATTATGTCTTTGTAAAGTGCTTTTCGGAACATTTTGTGAGTCTTTGTAAAGTGCTTTTCGGAACATTTTGTGAGTCTTTGTAAAGTGCTTTTCGGAACATTTTGTGAGTCTTTGTAAAGTGCTTTTCAGAACGTTTTGTGAGTCGTTGTAAAGTGCTTTTCAGAACGTTTGTAATGTCCTTTGTAAAGTGCTTTTCAGAACATTTTGTGAGTCTTTGTAAAGTGCCTTTGTAAGATTTTGTTATGCCTTTGTAAAGTGCCTTTGGAAGATTTTGTTAGCCTTTGTAAAGTGGCTTTCGGAACATCTTGTTAGCCTTTGTAAAAAATTATAACAACAAGACTATAAGCAGAGTTATCGAGATTTCAGATTTACAAGATTCGTGTTATGTATAACTCGGAGATAACTATTATTGTATTATTGTTACACTTGTGCCTTCAGCATGTAAACAAACGTTATTATTGAGTAAAAAAAAAAAAGAATTAAAAGAGCAAATACCGGTATGATCTATTCTCAAAATGGTTTATCTAGCAAACATTAATTAAAAGGCTGCTGCTGTTGTTGTTGTTGTTGTTGTTTTAATGTTGGTTTACGTCACATCAACCATTTTAAGCTATTCGCCACGAGAGCAAGTGATTACTTTTAATGGATTAAGAACAAGATCATGTGTGTGATGAATGTGTAGTATGGTCTGCCATGTAATAGCGCGCACTCAGAGCGACTTTTTGGTAAGGTACCAGCTCACCAAGTCGCAGACAAGTATACAAACATTCCACTCACTCAGTTCATTCATTTTAAACCGGGTGAACCAGTCGATATTCTGTTCTCTTAATGCAGAAGGTACAAGGACAAGGCAAGAATGCAAATCTTAAATTTAGTCATATTTATGACCAAAGACCTTCCACTCTCGAGGTAGACACTGTACCATTGAGACACCAAGGTAGTGATATTTCAAAACGGGTGGAATACTTTTTTACATTCTTTTTTCATTTCAGACCCATTACTCATCAAAATTTAGCAGGTATTTGCTATATATTTACTAACTCTGAACGGGTACCGCTGGTGGAGTAAAACTCCCCGAGGGTATTCATAACTCAGTAGGCAGTACTTTGTGCTGTCAGAAAATATACCATTTAGCAAAATTTTCAATCGTCTTCATTTTTGAAATTTATTTAAAACTAAGGTCTGTTCCCTCATGCAAAACATTCCTTAGCTGGATTTGGATTCACATATTTTTTTAACTTTATATTCATTAATTTTCAACTGTTTCGCTTATGTTTTTTATCTATCAAACTTTTCGGCCCCTAGTGTCACTGATGAGGAATGATTTTCCGAAATGTGCACATCTGGCACATCAAAATTTAGCAGGTATTTTTTATATATTTATGATCGACTACTTTTCTATTCTTTTTTAATTGAGCACAAGTACTCAATTACGATGGACTGGTTTTTTCCTTTCTTTTTTGTTTGAGCACCAGTACTCACTTACGATAGACCTCTGCAGTGCATTTAGAGCAATGTGCAGGAAGGGTTCATTTGCATGCCACACCTGCTGTGGCACGGGACATTGGTTTTTATACGCCCGTCATATGACGGGACGTATTATGTTACGGTGCTGTCCGTCCGGGCGGGCGGGCGGGCGGGCGGGCGTCTGTTAACAATTTGTATTCCGTTCAATAGAGACCACAAACATTTATGGATTCAAATGAAATTTGGTATACAGCTTTACCATGGTAATACCTTGTGCAAGTTCGAATTACAACTTTTTCGGATTATTTTTGGAGGAGTTATGCCCCTTTTTTAACTTAGAAATTTTTGTATGTATGATCATGTGGTTTCCGATCATCAGAGCCTACAACTATTTATGGATTCAAATGAAATTTGGTATACACATTTACGATGTTATTATCTGGTGCAAGTTCGAATTACAACTTTTTCAGATTATTTTTGGAGGAGTTATGCCCATTTTTTTTTTTAACTTAAAACACCTTTTTATCATACTGCACAGATCACGACAACAGTTCAAATTATAATTAAGCTTTATAGATATAAATTATTTCAGGTTGGTTAAAAAAAAGGTTCTCAAAACATTTCAGACAAAAAATGTATTTGTTTCCTAAAATCTTCCTGCATGCAATGCTTAACACATGAAAACACTGCCATGACCTAACATTATATTTTAAACTTCTTCCTTCCTGGAAATGAATATGAATTATATAGCAGTCTACCACTATCCATTTAGCAATATATTTTTACATACATATATCCTAGTTGTACTTATACTTCTCAGTAAGGAATGGAACAATCTAGAGGATTAGTGACGAATTCATTCGGAACATCCTCTGGATGTGAAATGATAAAGGCGACAACTTTCTCCTTTTTAGCGGCATATATTTGCATCTTGGGGACCTTGAAAACTCCTCGATAGATTTTGCTAAAAATTTCTGAGGTTATGGAGTCTAATGCGATCTAGCTATCTAACTTGGTGAAATTTTTGGGAAAAATCGGTATCATACTTAATTTTGGGGTCAAACATGCGAAAAATGAATTTTTCCAAAAAACAATTACGTTTAACGCACTCCTGTTCAATAACAGTTCATTGTACGAAAAAATCGTCTATTGACCGAAAAATGTTTAAGATCTGACGGAAAAGACGGTATTTTTATATTTTTTCTATCTTTTACATAAAATCCACAATAACTGTTTAAAGTCGGCGCTATCATCCAAAATAATTTAACGTCCCGTTTTGAATTCGTACCCATATTAAAGTAACCAATTCTTTACCAAATTATTGGTAGGTTTGGCACTTATCCGTTAGGTCTGTGTCAACTTTTGAGTGGCAAGTTCTGTGGATGAGCTCTACTGATAGAAATCCTCTAGATTGTTCCATTCTTTCCCGCGAAACCCCTAAAGGTGTTGCCACACTAGTAAATAGTACTACTCGATCAATATAACACGGGCGTATAATGCTACGCTCGGCGGTGCTCTTGTTAAGGGTCTCCTCCGAAGGGTGCCGAGTGCTTGTCATTTCCAATTTTCAGGTCTTGGTCGGACCCAGCCGACCTTCCACATACGCGGCAAGCGTTCTAACAACTGAGTTTTTTTTTTTTAAAGAAGATTTGTGACGGTACGTATTGTCGCCCACAAGACGAAATATCATCTTTAAGCTGACTAAAAGGGGGCTTTATGATGGTTTAAATATGTGTTGATGCCACCTTTAAGCTCTCTTAAATGTACAAATGTAGACTGCAAAAAACGTTTATTTCTTTTTTTTTTACAAAAGACCATTAAACGATTTATTGATTCATTTTCAATATCATTTGATTCCATCCGCAATCCATATTAATATGCGATTCTTTCTTGCCGACGACAATATGTACCTACACCTACTGTACATATTTCGCCCAGCCCATCGGTACATATTGTCGCCGATGACAATATGGCGTTCAAGTTGAGCCTTTCATTTTCTCCAGCAGAATAGGGCGACAAAATCTACATCACACATCGCCGGTGACAATATGTTTCATGAACATTTGTACCTTTTTACCATAACTAATGTTTCGATTGATGTTTAACTGACGTAGAAGAAGAAAAAGGGGAAACACATATAGAAAACAAAAAGAGCAACATACATGCATCTATAAAGGGCATGTAATGAAAATGGTGGGGTAGGGGGTTAAATGGCCATATTTTTATCATGATCAAGGTGAGGGTAGTGTACATATTGTCGCCAGGGTCAATATGTACCGATTGGCGACAGTATGTACAGTTAGTGAAGGTACATACTGTCGTGTGTACAAGAGCGACAATATGTACCGTCATCAAGATTTCTTCGGAAACCAATTTATCCGATAAGACCAAAAGTAAAACATTCGACATTAATAGTCTTTTTACTCACTTTTGAAAAAGAAAAACATATTTGTAAGAATTAAGCACCTATTTTTAACCAGCCAATAAGATCCATTTTCATTTGTCCCATAACCTATAGCCAACATTGCATGATTCATTTCTGAAGTGCTACAGTTAGGTTCGTTGTAAATTCCAGATTTGTAAAGCTGAAAACTTGTCCAAGCAGCATCAACGGATACAGAAATAGGTCCAACTGTTGCTACGGCAACCTGTAACGCTGTTTCATTTCTTGAGGGTATATTCAAATATCCGGTTGCAGTAGCACCAATAAACAAGCGATCAATCTTGTGAAATCTACAGAAAAGTCGTTCCTAAAATATAGGAAAAAGCAGTCTTACTTTGTATTAATGATATGTATCTGGATTTTATAATCAGGGGATTTGATACTTTATGATATGTATCCGGATTTTGTAATCAGGGGACTTGATACTTAACGATATGTATCCGTATCATAAGGGGACTTGGTACTTTTTTAATAAAAGTTATTGGATTAACAAGTCAGGAAAGAAATATAGAGAATTTTTTTATTCCAAATTTTTATATTATCGTTAATCAGATGCATTTATCTAAATGGTCATTTTTTATATAAATATTTTAATACATACCACCCCTCTGTATGGATAGACCTTTTCCATCGCCACCCCTTTATTTTCTTTCACGTAATTGAAAGCCCAGTGAGGAAATCCTCCATAGCAACCGTTATCTCCTTTGATTTAAAAAATAGTAAAATACATGTAAAAGAATTTGTGAAAAATACAATTAGCAATAGCAACTATATCAAAGACATAAAATAAAAAGGAAATGAGACAACAAAAATGAGACACAGATATGAAATAGGGACTGTTGATTTTGTTTATGGATAAGATATAATGCTGAAATGATATCCAGCAGTATGGTTACAGTGATTTTGTAGCGAAATTTAAAAAGAAAATAAATAAATAAACAAAAAAACAATAAAAAAAAAAAACAACAAAAAAAAAACAACAACACCCAACCACAAAAAAAAAAACAAAAAAAAAAAAAAAAAAAAAAAAAAAAAAAAAAAAAACCACCCCCCCCTCAAAAAAAAAAAAAGGCAAATGGCAAATTTCTTTTTTGTTTAGGATTATTTTATTTTAGATTTGAATAAAAAAACCATTAAGATTAGGGAACCTATAGTATAGTTTGACCTTACTGACAGCTACAGTTGTACTCTGACGCCACATTGTTGGTGACATGTCGAATCAGGTTATAATAATAATAATGATAATAATAATAATAATAATAATAATAATAATAATAATAATAATAATAATAATCCAACCAAACGTCTGAAAGCTGTTGTTGCAAACAAAATGAGAACGTGTAAAAGCAAAATTTAAAAGTAAAAGATTTCACAGTATGTTAAAACTAGACTAGATTTCACAGTATGTTAAAACTAGACTAGATTTCACAGTATGTTAAAACTAGACTAGATTTCACAGTATGTTAAAACTAGACTAGATTTCACAGTATGTTAAAACTAGACTAGATTTCACAGTATGTTAAAACTAGACTAGATTTCACAGCATGTTAAAACTAGACTAGATTTCACAGTATGTTAAACTAGACTAGATTTCACAGTATGTTAAAACTAGACTAGTTTTCACAGTATGTTAAAACTAGACTATTATTAAAAAAGATAGTTTAATAATCCTATTTCCGACTTATACAAAATATAAGCCTTAATAGGAACCAATACCAACTATAAAACAGCAGTTTACAATGTAACCGTACATAACATTAATCACGAAAAACAAACATACCGGCCCATGGTTAATCCATAATTTCAAACACAAACATACCGATCCATGCTCAAACCACAATCTCAAACACAAACATACCGACACATGCTCAAACCACAATCTCAAACACAAACATACCGACCCATGCTTAAACCACAATCTCAAACACAAACATACCGACCCATGCTCAAACAACAATCTCAAACACAAACATATCGACCCAGGCTCAAACCACAATCTCAAACACAAACATACCGACCCATGCTCAATCAACAATCCCAAACACAAACATACCGACCCATGCACAAACCACAATCTCAAACACAAACAAACCGACCCATGCTCAAACCACAACCTCAAACACAAACATACCGACCCATGCTCAAACAACAATCTCAAACACAAACATACCGACCCATGCTCAAACCACAATCTCAAACACAAACATACCGACCCATGCTCAAAACACAATCTCAAACACAAACATACCGACCCATGCTCAAACAACAATCTCAAACACAAACATACCGACCCATGCTCAAACCACAATCTCAAACACAAACATACCGGCCCATGCACAAACCACAATCTCAAACACAAACATATCGATCCAGTGTCAAACCACAATCTCAAACACAAACATACCGACCCATGCTCAAACAACAATCTCAAACACAAACATACCGACCCATGCTCAAACAACAATCTCAAACACAAACATACCAACCCATGCTCAAACCACAATCTCAAACACAAACATACCGACCCATGCTCAAACCACAATCTCAAACACAAACATACCGACCCATGCTCAAACCACAATCTCAAACACAAACATACCGACCCAGGCTCAAACCACAATCTCAAACACAAACATACCGACCCATGCTCAAACCACAATCTCAAACACAAACATACCGACCCATGCTCAAACCACAATCTCAAACACAAACATACCGACCCATGCTCAAACCACAATCTCAAACACAAACATACCGACCCATGCTCAAACCACAATCTCAAACACAAACATACCGGCCCATGCACAAACCACAATCTCAAACACAACATACCGGCCCATGCACTAACCACAATCTCAAACACAAACATAACGACCCATGCTCAAACCACAATCTCAAATTCAAACATACCGACCCATGCTCAAACAACAATCTCAAACACAAACATACCGACCCATGGTCAAACCACAATCTCAAACACAAACATACCGACCCATGCTCAAACCACAATCTCAAACACAAACATACCGACCCATGCTCAAACAACAATCTCAAACAAAAACATACCGACCCATGCACAAACCACAATGTCGAACATAAACATACCGACCCATGCACAAACCACAATCTCAAACACAAACATACCGACCCATGCTCCAACCATATTCCAAAAAGCAAAGTAACACTATAAAATCTGGCAATTTAAATTTAACACGTGAGACTCCAACGGGAAAGTGAGGCCGACTGTTGCAGAAGGGTAAGCACCTTATGTCTAGCTAGCTACATCTGTCACGTATGAGATCAAAACTGAGAATGAAAGGAGCACGGTATTATGATAAGGGTCATTAAACTTTTGAAAGCCTTAATAAGCCAAGTCTGGGTATATCTCAGAGTCAACACTTTATTTGTGAGAACATGCTTTGTTGTATATTTCCCCTTGGTGGGAACAAATTCTACCATGCATCAAAGCAAATGATTCAAACAACTTATTTTAACAAAGGACCTTTCCTTTACTTTGAAGCACACACTGTATTGGGGAGCTTTTAATGTATAAAAAATATTTCGAAAAATTGAAAAAGTTACTGAATTTACACATATTTCAACATAATTGTTTAGTTGTCTACTTATAAACTGTAATGTTTTTACGTTAAGTATTATATATCAATGTAATTGTTGTGTTACAGTTTTTTATGCATCGGATTGGATGTTGCAGAGAGTAAAAGGTCTGATCCGGTACCCCCAAAACTAAATCATCATCATCATCATCATCATTGTAGTTATGAGTATAAATTATTATTATAATTATTATTATTATTATTATTATTATTATTATTATTATTGTTGTTGTTGTTGTTGTTATAACTATTTGCTAACTATACCTTGAGGATATGAACAGTCTATTATGTTCTGTTCAGAGAGTGGTATTAGTTTCCCAGTTTTCTTAAAATGTTGACCTTCCAACGCTCCCGTGGCTGAAAATGCGTAACATGAGCCACACCCTCCCTGAGAAATAAAATTGTCAATTTGCGATTAAAAGAAACAAAAAAGTATGAACTGCACTCCTCCGAAATATCTAGTCTCACTTAAGCTGTTTGCGTTATATGTAAATGATACCATAGTCGTTTCTTATTCTATATTGTGTAAAAGGGTTACCCGCTTTATGGTTCATCAGATAACAATGGTACTTCATCTTTTATCATTTCTTGAAACTTGTTAGTTATTTAGACTTGGGTTAAAATTAATGCCAGCCTATGAATTCAACACAGATAAGAAAAAAATTCTTACACAGAAGGGTAACATTACCTGAGCGGTTAACCTTACTAAAAAGGTCACATGTGCGGGAAGTTTGCGTACGCGGTTCGAAGGCCAGCGCGTTCTGAATCAATAAAAAATCAATAATTGTTTGATCGTTATTAACATATGACAAATTTTAAGCGTCTTTCGAATTTCGAAGTGTTTACCAGCAGACGACAGCTGACCAAACTGCTCAGAATTCAATCCAGTATAAAAAAAAGATATAAAATTATCAACGATAATGATATATATACGAAATAAATGACAGTAATTTACTATCTATAAACATAATTACACGTCGTTTCGCGTTTGTATTCATTCCTTATCGATTTGAATTTAAGTATCGACTTCAATCACGTGCCCAGCCTGATAACTATTATATAATGATTAGTTACTTTAAACTTATTGTTTATATATCACGAAAAGTACTTTCTTCTGTGATGCAATCAATTAGGCGATGCTCAATTCTTAATACAAGCAAGAAACCATTATGAAAAAAGATAACTACTTCAACCACAATTTACCATTTTATTGTACGTATTTCTGAGGTCTAGGGGCCTAAAACCCGGATTACGGATAACGATACTTTCAATCATAATATTCACAAACCCAAAAGTGAGTTTATTTTCATTGTTCAAGTTTGATGGTTTGTTTTGACTACTTCGGCCCTCCATCATATCAGCCACTGCGGTAGCTCAGTTGGTAGAGTGCTCGCTCCGTAAGTGGAAGGTCGTGGGTTCGAACCCAGGCCGGGTCTGACCCAAGACTTGAAAGTGGGTAGTGACTGCTCTTTCACCAAGCACTCGGCATTACGAAATGAAAGTCACGGTTCTTTCAGATGGGAACTTAAAATAAAAGAGGTTCCGTGTCATGGCAGGCATGGCACGATAAAGAACCCTGCTGTATAATGCCATCAGCGCAATGCACAGGCAAAATTTCTGCACTTTCGCCTATAGCTGACGACGTCTCGATATAAGTGAAATATTCTTGACTGGGACGTAAAACACCATTACTCAACTCAACTTAACTCCATCATATCCGAAATGACCGCCTCGATATAACTAAAAGAATCTTAATCTACTCGTTTTTCTGTAAATGTTTTTATATGCAGATTCGATCAATGCTATAAGAATTTCCCTTATCCGAAAAAATAATTTAATAAAGGCGGTGTAAAATGCCACTTAAGGTGGCTAATTTCCACAAAATGTGCTGTGTAATCACCGATCAAACACTTCACTAAGTCCAAGACGGACATGATAATTGTACCTGATCTTTGACAGGAGTAACATAACCCTTTTGTCTCCAGTCCACTGTGTCTGGTAGGTCAGTTAGACTTAGTCCTTCCGGTATCCTCATCTGGTCCCCTTTAAGTGTCCTATTTACTTGTAGTCTATTCATTACTTTATTAAATTCTTCATTTGTCTGAAAATCGGAAGATGAAAGTTCTGTAAATATCCCACCGGGCTTAGAAATTTCTACTTAAAACCCAAGTTTAAATATATATCGTTCAAGGTCTAAGGTTCTGGGATGTAAGTTTATCTCTTGGACAAGCACATTTTACTGTCTTGTTTCATCACGAATAGCTGAAGTGACGTAAAACAGCATTCAACCAACCAACAGAAAAACAGATATGAATGGATTTAGAGGCGAAGCTGTGTTTAGGCAAATATATCAATCATGTAGATAAAAAAAATAAAATTTATCGTGGGGATTTAAATATACTTTATGCGAATTTTTCTATTTTTAATTTACAAAAAATTCACTAGAAGATACGATTTTAAATTAATGCAAAAAATTATTTTTGACGGTTTTTTTTACTTGCTATGTCACCATATTTGTTCATTCCAAGCGTGTAAGTGAAAACTCCAGCATCTGCATCTTTGTTGTGTTTGGTGATTATTTCTAGATTATTCTCCCATATTACTCTTCTGAATTAAATACAAAACGAAAGAAGTTGTCATTTCAGAAATTCGTTGTAGATACCTAACATCAGCGTGTTTGTTGATGTTTCGGAATACATGTATTTCTAATTTTTTATCATTTAAATTGTTGGGGGAGGGTCTCGTGAATTAATCCCCCCAATATTTTAATCTACTAAGACCTACAGTAGAGCAGTTTATCAGTCGTTGATTTTCGCATTCAAATACTCGAGCTTCTTTATTAATTGGAGTTAAAATCCCCAGTAAGTGTGTTTTTAAAATTGTTGACATCTTTACCAATTTGGACATTTTGTCCCATGCATTTTGACATTTTGTCCCCAAATTTTATCTTGAACATTTAATGAAGGTTTTTGCACAGAGTAAGGAACGAAATGCCTTTATCCCAAAAATGTACGGTCATGTACATGCAAACTATAAAAACATGTATATATTTTTCAGAAAATGAATGAATGAATGAATAAATAAATAAATAAATAAAAACACCAAGATACCTTAGTTTTTCTTCGTTTTCCGTAGCATACTTTTTGCTGAAATCGACTTTGAACTTTTCCCAGTCTTTGTCCAAAGAAACATCCGGAACTGTTCCGGCAGACACAAATATTTCTTTGAGCAATATTAATATTCCGCAAAATAAAGTCTTCCTGTGTTATATAGGATAAAAAAATGAGTGGAGTATTCATGTAACCATATCTTAGAAGTTGTGGCCAAACCCACAAGCGAAGACAGTTGGTGGCTCTTCAGACCACTCGGCCACTCAGAATTGTTTCAATTTAATTAATCAAATTCAACATCACTTACTCTAAGCCCCTAAATTGTGAAAGAATAAAATTTGTTAAAATAAATGACAAACACAATTAAATGGCGTTTTCGGGTTTTGCAATTCAAAAGCAACCAAGTAACACAAAACGTTGGTTTATCGCACTAAAGTGTAAGAGTTTCTTCCCTTAGACAATGTTTAGTTACCCTGAAATGGTAATGTTGACACAGTTTTTGTACCACATATATAAAATAATATATCATATGACAATTTTTTGAATATTTTTTAAATAAAAATTAAAAAATTTGCATATGACAGATATGGCTTATCAAATATCTATCACAAAGTTCGGATAGGGGTCAAAGTCTTGACCATAGAGCCATTTAAAAACTTACATGTTTTTGGCGTTTTTACAATACAGTGACTCTTGTTCATGTATAGGCCAAGGTAAAGTTTCGATAAGAAAATTATCGATTTTTATCAAGTTCTATAAGTTGTGTAATGTGTACAAATTTAACAAATAAAGACTTTAAAACTTCAGATAATAAATTTGAAGAAAACATATAGGTCATAATAATGTGTGAAATCCATGATCTAATTTGAGGTGCTTACCCTTCCGGAGCACGCGGCCTCACTTCCTTGATGGAAGTTCACGGTATAACATATTTTGCCAGTTTGCAAAGTTTTTACTTTGTTTTTGGGATTGTGATATGGACAAGGACCGGTATGTTTGTTTTATATTTAACGTGAACTCTAGATCTAGTCAGGACGGTAGAGTGTTCGCGTTGTATATGGGAGGTCGGACTTCGAACCCCATCCGGGTCTGACCAAGAATTAATAAATAGGTAGTGACTGTTATTTCGCACAGCACTTGGCAATAAGAAATTAACAGAGTCCTTAGAAAAGACTTAAAAAGTACACGGTAGGCGTGCCACGCCCGTGTGAAAGACCTTCCCTGCCACATGCCCTAAGCAAAGTTAAACATGTAATAAAATTCTGCTACTTCAGCTATAGCTGGTGACGTCTCGATAAAAGTTAGATATTCTAAAACTTTTAATCAATCAATCAAGCATTTAACCAATCAAATCAAAGCATCTTATCAGGTGTGTCATATACCACTTTTTGAATTTAATCATAAAAATACATTCAAAAAGTGGTATATGACAGGCGCGACCGTCTTATAAATATGTTTTATGTTGTCTTTATTATTTATTTATTTATTTATTTATTAGCCTGAAACTGGTTACAAAATATTTTACAAGGTACGTTCAACTACCATCTTCTGTAACCCTATCTAATTTTATAGTCGAATAAGTGGGATGGTTAGGACATTTACACTACTATCAGTCCACTTTTTTGGCATAAACAAACTTGGAGAACAAAACTCCGTATTTCAACAAGATCATTTAAAAATATCAATAACCTATGTAAAAATTACTGACCTAATGGGGAAAAATAACCAGATGCTTTAATTCTGTGCACAATTTTTTTTTAATGTTTTGAATAAGATGGCAAATTCACTATGTCCAAAATATTAGTATCCCTTATGCACCTTCCTAGTTTACAGTCTAAAATATGATGTCATGATTCGAACATTCATGATGATCACCCCTTGAAAACCCCGAACAACAATGAACACCCATTACACGCTATAAAATTTAAACCAGGGGTCGTTTCAAAGTTTTGTTTATTTTTTTCATATAAATCTTTTCCTCTGTTATTTTATTATTTTTATTTATTTATCAATTTTATTTTTGTTTTTATATTGTTATATATATATAATTTTGTTTTTATCCTAGCAATTTTAATAAACTTTTACAAATCGACTTTTTAAACGTTTCCTTAAGTAAGCAGATTACCTGCTCCTTATATATACACATACATACATACATACATACAATACATACATACATGTATACTAGTATCTCTCTCTCTCTCTCTCTCTCTCTCTCTCTCTCTCTCTCTCTCTCTCTCTCTCTCTATATATATATAAGATTTTGTATGTCCACCAAATCACTTTTTTAGCAATAAAGTCTTTACATTATGCCCAACATAGTCGAAAGATGTTTAGTTTACAAAGTCGGACTAGTACTCCCAGTACTACACGCCCTTCTGTGTCTGCTTAAACATCAGTCTCATTAATAGATTTTGTTTTGTTCTTTGTTTAATAATGCGATAATTTTCTGGTTGGTTTTCAATACTTTAGGGGTAAGAAATTATGTTTTTATGTAACCAGTTCATCATTTCACTTTATCATTTCACTCTTGATGTACAAAATGTACTAAAAGGCTAGAAAGGGTAATCTTTTTGTGAGTCAAAAGATGTAGATATGTCACAAAAGAATTGAGATAAATACTGTCAGATGTTCCAATGTTGTGATATGGGGTGTTGTTTTGAAGTATCACTGTATGGCTAGGCTTGCAATGTAACATTTTCATTTTTCTTATGTAATGAATGCACTGCATAATTAATGTCAAATCAATCTTAATTATTTTTGACCTCTTTTCACTTTTGAAACTAACCCCGGTGACAGAAACTGTACCATTCAGCCTATGTTATGTTCTTACATTAATTTTATTTCTGTTGCACGAGATGCCCTTTAATTTTTCTCCAACATTAGAAAATGGCTTTTTCCTACATTTTTCCAACTGAAAAAAAGATCAAAACTTTTTAAAAGGATTTAAATATGTGAAAAATAGGATCTAAATTAAAATTTTGGAGAAGTTGTTAAATTGTATTAGATAGTTTTTTTTCAAAATTGTATATCTATTGCATCTTTAGGACATTGATGCCAAGCATCATATAGTAAGGCAACGGAATTTGCATATTAATTTATTTGACATTTATTAACCTTAAAATACCCTGATTTTATCTTGGGTGAAGCCCAATTGGATCACTTGAGGAGATTATATTTCAACTTTGTTTAAATGTGTTCTAGTACCGAAGAATTCGGAGAAGATTTTTTCATTTAAAATGTTAGGCCAATGATTTTTTAATTTAATCTTACTGTTATTTTTATGAGAAAAGTACAGAATATAAGAAATGTATAGGAAAAAATAACATGTGACAAACAACTATTGAACAATATAGTGTCGGCCAAAAGTAATTATATAATAAAAATACCTATTAATTTTTGATATGCCAAACATTCACATTTCGGAAAACCATTCCTCATCAGTGGCACTAAGGGCCGAAAAGTTTGATAGATAAAAAACATAAACCAAACTGTTGAAATTAAATAAATCCAAAGTTCCAAATTATATGAATCCAAATCCAGCTAAGGAATGCTTTGCATGGACATTTACTAACAAGTCATCTAGAATTTAATACTCAATGTTTCCCAGTGTGTGTGTGTGTGTGTGTGTGTGTGTGTGTGTGTGTGCTTTTCTTGTTGGCGTTTCCATTATTTGTTTGTATTGTCGTGTTCTTGGTTCTACCAGCTACTTCCAAGTATGCGATTTTCAGTTGGAGTTTTCTTTCCCCTACTTTAAAATTATTAGTCGTATTATTCTTTTTATGTCAAGAATTTTAATTCACATATTAATCAGGCTCTCGTTTTGGAATTGTGGGTATTTAAATGAAGATCGGATTTCGGTAAGCGTGCTGACATATGTGCTCACACTAGGATACGTTTCTTATTGAAACAGCAAAGGTATTTAAACATAGTTGACATGTTAACTGCTGCTTATGACATCAACTTCTGGATTAAAACATCATTCTCTTTTTAAAAGAGTCACGATCAATTCTTATAAATGCATTTGAAGTGATTTTTTTTGGTCAAATTTACGTAATACCATCTCATTACAAATAAAGCTTAACAAGGTATTCAAAAATCATCTACTTATTATCATAATTACATCGAATAAGCTAACTCTACTACATCTTTACCTGCAGTTTTTAGATAAGTATTCTGAAAAGTTCACACCTGTTCCGGGGAGAATTTAATTACGACAAACATGATTGTATGACATTGTTGCCCAATCCTCAGATTATTGCCTTGTCTATGTACTTTGATATTTCTGTTATTACCATTTGATTCGTAAAGTTTTCCCAAGTGTCTTCCAATTCTAAATGTGTTACTTACAATATTTTTTAAAAGAGTTATTTCTCCCCTTCAGTTTTTTTCTAAAAAGCAACGTGAGTTGTGGGATTCGAACTCAAATACTTTTACTTGGTAAGCAACACATAGACCACCGAGCTTTCTATGAAGGAATCAATGCAGTCTTATTTTAGTGTTTTGAAGCATTCTTTTTTATAATAATTTTTTAAACCCTTAAAATCGAAAAATGATCACTAAAATATATACCTAACCTTTTAAGGCAACGAGGGTTGAAAGGTTTTTGCTGAAAATAAAGACCAACAAAAGCGGTGAGAAAAATCCGAGAAGTACTCACTACTCAGTAGGTTGGTAGTCAATTCAAGGGGTTGTCTAAAGGCACATTTGATGTAATCCGATTAACTCTCGTATTTGTTAGACATGCTACAAGTTTGATACCCCTTACTTATAATCAGCTTGAAAAAAATTTCCATGATACTCTTAAACTCTTTATTAATTTGTTAATTTGTTTTCGACTGTTGTACGTTTATTTTTCATAATTCGTCTAGAAGCATTCCTTATAATTTATCTATTCTACTGAACTTTCTTAAAATTATATTGCAACTTTAGGTAAATTCAGATGTGGCAATCATAAGTTATCAATTGAAACTGGGTGTTATGCCACTGTGCTGCTTTGACTTTTTAAGAAATGATACAATTACAAGTAGCTTGTGACAATTGTAATACATGTAATAGGTGAAACAGGAAAGGGGGAAATGTAGCGGCCAATCCGGGACTCGATTCCGGGTCCTTCCTAATACTAGCGGGACGCTCTACCGACTGAGTTACCCGGCCTCCTATCAAGCCAGTAACACGTAACATGCAATACTGGGGCCAGTATCTCGCAGCTCTCTTAAGACTTGCGAATATGTAATGTGTACTTACGATGATCTCAAAGAATTCCCCTGTATCTCGAAGCATTCGTAAGTAGGAACCGTAACCGGAATGTTCTCTTAACTTTAAGTAGAGGAATAGACCTCCCTTAACTCTTACTTACGATCCGTATCCATGTGGTAGAGAAAGAAAGAAAAAGTCCGGAATGATTCCTTCTTTATTCTTTGTAATAAAAACCTGAATAAACCGAAACCTCCGTACTCTGAAAACCGGACGATATATATATATATATATATATATATATATATATATATATATATATACAGTGCCTGTGTGTGGGGGAGTTGAATGCTGATGCAAATTGTGTAATACAGACCCTGCTGAGGGTTATAGGAACCTATACAACCTTCAGTTAATCGGGGAATAAATAAAAGAGTGGAGTGGATTTTATCTGTTTTACGCCGCATTAAGGAATATTTCACTTCATCAAAATGGTCAGTTCTAGATGTAGAGAAAATCAGAGAGTACAAAGAGAAAACCACCGACTTTCGGCAAGCAAAATCACAACATAACAACATTCTTTCATTTTATTTTTATTTTGCACCTCATCACTTTTTGTCTACAAAACTTTGTGGCTCAGCGAGGATTGCCCGCCTCGAGAATGGGAGTTTGTGGGTCCAACATTTGTCTGGTGTTTGGCATTAGGAACATGGTATGTCGACTGGGTAACCCGATGCGACAGGATGATTGAGGTTGGGAAGTGGTATTTTGTCTGCGACATACTGAGTCGATGGGCTAGCACCTTGTTAGCATTTTCTTGTTCCTTACTAAACGTTGAATAGAGTGACATCGAGGTAATTTTTGTGGGGAAGGGGGTGTTAGAACTAACTAGGTATAACCTTTAACGGTCGAGATCCTTACCTCTTACCCCTACTATATATATATATATTTATCGACACTCAGAGTGAAAAAAATAGCAAGTCATTGTCATGGGAGGGGGGGGGGTTATCATTCCAAACCCTTTCAAATATATTTAAGTCAAAAACCAAAAATAGCCCTTAACAAGAAGTTAAAGAAGAAATTAAATGACATAATTGTACGCTTTTCATGAATATGATTGCTTTATTCCTCTGATCAATCGACTATTACAATTGTTGAGAAAACGTTGTGACTTCATGCTCACATTAATCCTTAAAATATGCTTGGATTGGTTAATGATCAGTGTTAGATAAACTGTTGTCAATCAAAAAGTCCACCTACCCCATGATTTAAGACTGTGTCACTATGATACAAAATATCTTAAACAGTGGGTTTTTAGAAAGATTTTCAATTTTTGGTATGATTTAAATTAAATTCTTAAGTGATCATCAAAAACTGGAAAAGAGCTGCTTTACGCCCCAGACGAGATTCTTTAACTTATATTGAGAAAGTCAGTCCTGGAATGGTGAAGGAAAACGGAGTACTTTGAGAAAACCAATGACTTTCAAGAGAACTGAAAATTTTTTGATGTACTAGAGTTTGCCGAAGAGTGCTTGAGATGGAACCTAGGTAGTGGCCGTAAGTTTGAGCTATATACTCACACTTCGACAGAAATTGAATTGTTTTAATAAAGTTTTACGTCCCAGTCAAGCTTATTTCACTTATATCGAGACGTCGCCAGTTATAGGTGAAGTGAAAGAAAATTTTTGACCTTTGCAGTGTTCTTATGGCAATGTGCAATGAGGGTTTTTTAACGTGCCAAGCCTGTCGTGACACGAGACATCGGGTTTTTAAGGTCTCATCCGAAGGACCCTGTGACTTTCATTTCTAAATGTCGAGTGCATAGCGAAAAAAACAGTCACTACTAATCTTGGTCAGACCTGGCCGGGGTTTTAACTCCGACCTCCCACATACGAAGCAAGCACTGTACCGACTGAGCTACCGTAGTCGTACAGAGGAATCTAGAGTCATAAACTGTAGGGAGTAAATAGTGATACAGTTGCCTGTTTGACTCATGTTATTATCTGCAAAAAGTTATTCACACGGCTAAAACCGTCAGTAGATATTCTGTAATGAATGAACGGTCCCGTTAAAACCACAGATAGACCAAAGTTTAAATACACGATCAATAAAAAAACGATAATCTTATCACCCCATTTATTTATTTATTTTATCATTTAAACTTTTGGATAACTTGCTTGGGTAGCAATACCACACATATTTCCCTTATTCCTCTCCATCAGAAAATATCCATCCATTCCCCAACTTGTACCCCAACTGAAATAAATAAATAAATAAATAAATAAATAAATAAATAAATAAATAAATAAATAATACATAACCGCTGGGATTTGATCGAGAAAATTAAGTGAAACGTTTGCTGTATTTGATAAAAGTTATTAAAACTAGAAATATTTTAGAATTAAGTGTTTTTATATATTATATTTATAGAATATAGTTATATTGTTATTATATGAATATATTTCCGCACCAATATGGATGCGGAACTTTTGTTTCCGAAAATTTAATGTTAACATACGTTCACATATTTCAATAAAGACGCGCGGGTACTTCGACTCTTCGTTAATTCAAATTCAGTATCCCGTGCAAAAATACGTTCCATCCAAAAAGAACTAAGGTTAGAATTGAGTTCCTTTTGTCAGCCAAAAAGATGTATTATTATAGATGCGACTGAATCAACAACGTCGTAAAGGAATGGATTTGACATAAATTAGGAATTTAAGACCTTTACAGCGTGAACACAATGAGTGTAAAAATGGGCTTTGCAAGTTCACGAATAAAACGATAGACAAATCATTATTGTTACTTTCTGTTTAAGATGGCCAATATGACAACTGTCTTGTGATGATACCTGTTTTTTACAATCCAATATTGTTTTTTGAAAATTAAGCCTTCTTTTCCGTATCCGACTGCCAAAACACCATGATCTAGACGCTTTGAACTGCATCTTGGTTCATTGTATACACCGGATCTGTATAACTGAAACGATGAATGGCTTGCATCCATAGCAACCGAGATTGGACCAATAGAAGCGACAGCTGCTTGAAGATCACTTTCACTTCCGCTTTTAATGTCTGTAAAACCAGTATCAGTCGCGCCGACATCAGAGGCTTTAAAAGCGCAAGTTCTAGTCTAAAATAAAATAAATAATAATAATGATAATAATAATAATGCGCAAATACTGTAAATGCCGATTATCCATGCTAAATACGGTTAAACGTTAACAGGACAAAGTATGGTCTTGAAAGCGGTCCTTTACCATGCTACCATTTAAATTTGGAGATAAAGATAAAATATGCTATCCTTTAATCTACAGACTTATAATTAGCTAGCCACTGGTTTTGTCACCGTGTACGCTGGCTGTGTAGTAAGGGGTACAGAAGGAATATTTCGAAGACGGGGGTTCGAATTTTATATGTCTTTTTTTCCTTGTATTTTTTGTTTAATACATTTTATAACTTTATTTCTTCTTTTTCAAAGATATTTCTCACTTAAATGCAGTATATATATATATATATATATATATATATATATATATATATATATATATATATATATATATATATATATATATATATATATATTTCTTCAACAAAAAACCCCAATTATAATATGCACTGCTTAGCCTAACACACAATTCATATGCATACTTGTTTCAATGTCGCCGGAATGTGTGATCACCTTCTACATCTATATTGTATTCTGCCGCTGCCATATTAATGTGTATATACATTGTATTGTGCTACATACACCTTTTGTTTTTTGTTTTTTGCCTTATGCCAATAATATCATAATTAATCTATTTATTATAAATGGCGTATATTATAATTTACGGGTCGTCAGCTGTTAGCCGTTAGCCTTTAGGCAGGCAACAATGGAATATCAAACTTGTTGCACATCTAAGGAAATACAATGGTTAATCGGATTACATTGATTTTGTTTTTAGGTAGTATTTAGATGTGACCCAAAAACATTACTGAGTAACGAACACTTGTTCTTTTTCTGAATACTTTTGTTGTTCCTTATTTCTTTTTTTTTTCGACAGCCTACTGTCTAAATTTTCTTCAAATCAAAGTTGATACCTTCTTTGACACCATACTATTTCTTTTAAACCCTTTTTTCATATTTTTGCAACTCCACTGCTGGTGGAGTATACTTCCAGAGGGAATCCATATCTCAGTAGACAGTAATTCGTGCTGTCAGAAAATGTACCAGTTTAGCAAAATTTTCAGCCGTCTTTATTTTTTTAATTTATTTCCCTCATGCAAAGCATTCCTTAGCTGGATTTGGATTCATATAATTTTGGAACTTTAGATTAATTAATTTTTAACCGTTTAGCTTATGTTTTTTATCTATGAAACCTTTCGGCCTTAGTGTCACTGATGAGGAATGATTTTCCGAAATGTGCACATATGGCACATCAAAATTTAACAGGTATTTTCGTTATATATATTTAGCCAAAATTAGCAAAAATTTATTTGTTTTTGGCTTCGACACGAGATCTCCCAAAATTGTTACCTTCTTTCTGGACATTTTCCGTATGGATGAATCACTCGGCTTATGACCTTTTCGGAAATTTTGCGAACCATGGACAATCTGTACAGAATGTTGCCTAAAGTATAACTAATCTATTATGGACCTCTCCTGAGGGAACTGTTCTCCTATAGTGTTGTCTGGACAGATATAAGTGACCGAGCAGATAGGTAAAGTCGCTAAACCTCTCCCGAGAGAACTGTTCTCCTATAGTGTTGTCTGGACAGGCATAGTAACCGAGCAGATAGGTAAAGTCGCTTTACCTCTCCCGAGAGAACTGTTCTCCTATAGTGTTGTGTGGACAGGCATAGTAACCGAGCAGATAGACAAAGTCGCTATACCTCTCCCGAGGGAACTGTTCTCCTATAGTGTTGTATGGACAGGTATAGTGACCGAGCAGATAAGTAAAGTCGCTATGGCCCTCCTGACAACAGTATAGGATTGCTTGATTGGTTGAATTGGGTTTAACGTCCCAGTCAAGAACATATTTCACTTATATCGAGACGTCACCAACTACAGGTGAAGTGGCAGAAATTTTTTACATTTCGAGTGTACTTAGTGCTTGGCGGAAGAACAGTCATTTCCTATTTTCATGTTTTGGGCAGACCCGACCGGAGTATCAAACCTTGACCTCCTACAACAGTATAGGAGATAATTTCCCGACGAACGCAAAGGGACTCTCCTTTGATGTCGTGGAACTATACAAAGAATACTACTTTTGTCATGTATTGTTAAGGGCGAGTGATTTCTACATAAAAAGTGTTCATGTAGTTATCTAATAGTTATTCCACGAACTACCATGTAATTTACTAAGTATATATACCTCCTACATACCTTTGCTACATAAGGATAAGATGACTCCGTGTCTATACCATTGTTAACTTTGATGTAAGTAAAAGCCTGGTCCATTAATCCACCTTTACAACCCTTATTGCCTAAAAAACCAGATTTTTTTTTCGATATTTTTGCTTTTACCAAACTTTATAACATGATTTTTCTTGTTTTAAGAAAAATACATTCTGCAAAACTGGGCTTGATTGATGGTGATTAAATCCGTAGTCAAGATTTTTTTTATATATCGAGAATGTTAGTTTTGAGATGGCAGAGAAAAACCGGCACGCTCAGAGAGAAATCACCAATCTTCTGCAAGCGAACTGACAAACTTTTTCGCACTAATATCTGCCCGATTGGGATTCTTACCTTGTAGCTGTTCAAGTATCCGTTAACGGTATTTCTAATTCTTTAGGCGCACACTTTAGATCAATTGGCCACGGAGGACCTATCTTTGCAAGAACTAACTTTACAAAAAAATGGATTGGTGTCATCTCTCTCTCTCTCTCTCTCTCTCTCTCTCTCTCTCTCTCTCTCCCCCTCTTTTCATATGTCACGGTTCAATGGCGATTGTTCAAAACCTGATTATATATTAGTACAATTAGTTCTAAAACACTTCGTGAATACCGGTAATATGAAGCACCTTACCTTGTTTAGATGAGCAATCCACTAAGTTAGATTCTGACAACGACGTTAGTTTACCAGTTTTCTTAAATGTTTGGCCCTCCAATGAACCCGTACTTGAAAAAGCCCAGCACGATCCACATTGTCCCTTTGTAAAGTGCATTTAAATGTTCAAAAATAAAACTTATTATGATACATAAACTGTTTCTACAGGAATTTGTAATAAATAAATGTAGTAAATATTTTTTAAACGTTATTGGTAACATGCATACGTTAATTGAATTTTGAAAAAATAAATACTAGAGATGATAAAATGATCACAGTCAGACATAATTTCTTACCTGATTTTTCACAGGTGTGACGTAACCTTGTTTTCTCCAATCTACCTCATCCGGAAGGTCTCTGACATCTACATTAGGAACATATGTGCTCTCACTTTTATTCTTCATGTCCATTATGTAGCCATTCATAATGCTTGTGAATTCTGCATTAGTCTATTAAATGACATCAAAATGGTTTTGGAATCAACTTTTTAAAGGTATATTTTGTCATTTACTCATTTACTCGACAAAGGCTTCGGTTGCCGAGTGGTCTAAAGATCAGAGCACCTCTCATTTGCCTAGGTTCAAATCTCCTTAGTCTTAGACAATTTGTCTATTTTTCTCTAATGTCGGTTTTTCTTTTTTCCTTTCCTTCTTTTTCCTGTTTTTTTAGACGTATCCAGAGAAGCAACTTTTCTTTTACGTCAAATTTCAAGTTTAATCACTCAGATAGATAATCAAAAGGTTTCAGACCAAACTAACGGTTATTTAAGGTTAATAAAAATGTAATTTGTATCGTTTGAATAAAATGAATAAGAAACAAATTAATTTCTTTTGGGTTTTGGAATTGAAAAATGGGGACTAATTTTTCAGAGTGGGTATTATATACATCACAATGTTTATATAAATGCGTGTAACTCGGGTTTTACTCACTCTGAGGTCTCCAATAGCACGAGACGAACGGTTTTTATTTTTATTATGGTATTTATATATATATCTATATATATCAGATCACTGGATCAAATGCTATAACTTAAGAGTTATAGTAAAGACAAACAGTTTGCCAGTTTGTGAATGCTGTATTCAGAGGAGATTTTGGAATAAGAGTTTATAGATATTTCTGTTATTTAATTGTTAAAAATTATTAATTAATAAAAATGCTATGGTTGACCATCACATGCCAACAATGTGTTAGTTATTATCCAAGAAATGTAGTAAAAGAATCTGTATTTATGTACGAAAACGTTGCGCTAACCATAACTTCGAAGCCCAGTTAGTACGACATGCATAGATATTTAAATATCCGTTAATGGTCTTTCTAATTCTTTTAATCTGAAATCAACAAATTCACACTGTTCTGACGTCGATCAGTATATTTAATTATTATTAAATGTAAATAGAATTCTTACCATATCACCAAATTCATTCATACCAAGTCTGTATGTATGGTGGCCCATATCAGCCTCTGTGTTATGTTTTATAATGTATCCTACGTGATATTCCCAGATCTTCATTCTATTTATAATGATGATAATAATAATAATAATAATAATAATAATAATAATAATAATAATAATAATAATAATAATAATAATAATAATAATAAATGTAATAATAATGATGATGATGATGATGATGATGATGATGATTATGATGATAATAATAATAATAATAATAATAATAATAATAAATAATGATGATAATAATAATAACTAGAGATTGTAACTGGGATACCAATTACGTATGATTCCCCACCATCCATAATCTATATATTGTCTAAAATATACACCTGCTGATGGACTGATCTCGAGATGGATCGATAGTATCCATTACTAGTAATCGAAAGCTGACTAAGAGAAAGGGCGGAAGACAAGTAAATTTAAAGTTAACATCGAATTGTACAATTATAATTCGAGTAGTATTCATTTTAATATATATTTTCATTCCCTCATACCCCATTGTTGCAACAACGTTTTTTGTTAAAAGAAACCAATTGAATCTGCATGTTTAAATTTATAATTCGAAATGTATGTAAATTTTACAAGTTCAATAGATCAGAATCATGCATTCTGTCTTCTAACATAGACCCTATCCATTAATTTGGCAATTACAATTAGCTGGTGTATTTTGATTGGACAAGTATTCAACTTTGATTGATAGCAAATCTATTTCACGAACTGTGAGGTGTTTAACCAACAAATTTGATTGGCGTGTGTCATGTCTGTGAAGTAGCCATAACCTACTTATTTAATTTAATGGAAAATTGACAAAGAGATTAAAGCAATTATACATATCAAAACATGTAATAATGCTATTGAATTTGTTTACAATTCTTTGAATAGGAATTTAATCCTGTAAAATTGCCTTAAGAAATGAAATCAAGTATGCCATAAGATAGTGTTTCTTGACTGAGGGTGGGAGTTAAGAATTCTGGCTTCCCACCCCTACCCTCTCTTGAAAAGGATTTCCTGGAGGTTTTTATCACTCTTTTCAAAAGTCCATAATGAACAAGAAAATATACAGATGAGTGGAAGGAATTTTAACTATTTAAAAGCTATACATGTACATAGCACTACCCACAGTGGGAAATGACCTCAGATGCCCTTTATTAATATCACTCTATTCAACTTTTCATAAGGAACCAGAAAATACATAAATTAGGGGTGGGGATTTCAATAGTTTAAAATCTACTTAGCACCACCCAGCCCTGCCCTTCAGTGGGAAAGGACCTTAGGTGTCTTTGATTAGTGTCATTCTTTTCATTTTATTTAAGGAACCAGAAAATATATACTTTAGGGGTGGGGATCTCAACAGTTTAAAAGTTATGACAAAGCCCTATATATGGTTTTATAGCACACTGCAAAGTGTTTAAGGAAAAATTGGTGATTTTTGTTTTTAAGACCCCATCTTCCTGTCCCTCCCCCAATAAATACACATGGATGTAAAATCTTTAATGGTGCAGGAACCTATCCTAAAATTTTGAACGAGATTGAATGATGCGTTTAACTTGTTTGGCAGTGCTAATAAAAATTTGATATATTTTTAACAATTTAATACATAGTAACTGAGAATTTATTAAGAACAAATTCTGTATGTGAGAAAGAGGTTAGTCACTTAATTAACATGTAGTTCATTAACATTCCATCATTTTTGTTTAGTGCTTAACTTTATACATTAATTCAGATTACCCATTTTTATCGGGCGCTCATATATCTGAGAAACTGAATAAGAAAGAAGAAGATTCTGTAAGATTTATCTCTCTTTGTACATATTGGACAGAAAGATGTTTGGTATTAAGATACGCAATTTACACGCACCGACCGCTGAGCCGTCGAAATAGAATAAAAATTTGATCACTTATCCATATCTACCAAGATAGCAGATTATTGGTACCAAATTTCATAACTACCCATCATACCGTTTCCGAGTTCTGCACCGGACAATTTTAAGGAAAAATAAAAAATTATAATAATAATAATAATAATAAGAAGAAGAAGAAGAAGAAGAAGAGAAGAAGAAGAAGAAGAAGAAGAAGAAGAAACAGAACGAAAACAATATGATTCCCCACCTTTGGGTGGGGAATCATAATAAAAATAATAATAATTATAACAACAATAACAACAACAACAACAACACTACTACTACTACTACTACTACTACTACTACTACTACTAATAATAATAATAATAATAATAATAATAATAACAACAATAACAACAACAACAACAACACTACTACTACTACTACTACTACTACTACTACTACTAATAATAATAATAATAATAATAATAATAATAATAATAATAATAATAATAATAACAACAATAACAACAACAACAACACTACTACTACTACTACTACTACTACTTCTACTACTACTACTAATAATAATAATAATAATAATAATAATAATAATAAAAAAAAACTAAATAGAAAGATTGGTTGGTTGAATGTTGTTTTACGTCAAATCAGCAATTTCAGCTGTTCATGGCGGGACAATTTTATTAACATCGAGCATTAATCTTAATACAGGTTCAAGTAGTGTGTTAGTACGGAAGTATTTCTGACCTAAATTGTGTAGTTCCCGGATTTGGCGATGTTTTGGAGTGCTAGTATAGTTGCCTTCAAATCGCAGAGAAATATTACAGACAACTTATTACCAAGTCGCAATAAGGAAAAAAACCTTTCTCACTTGCGGTCGACCTGGATCGAATAGCGACGACGGTGGCCAAACCTCTCGGTTTCTGCGGCACAAAATAGTGGAGAAATAAAACAAAACAAAAACATCATAATTCTACGTTTTTTTGCTCACTTTTGGGTGGAATATACTACGGAGCCCGCGAAGGGACATTAAAATAAATAGTTGTTTGCGTTCACACGCAATGAAATTTCATTTGCACGCAATAGTTTTTCGTTCCCACGCAAAAGAATTTCGTTCGCACGCAAAAGTATTTGGTTCGCACGCAAAAGTATTTCGTTCCCACGCAATGTTTTTGCGTTCGCACGCAATAATATTTCGTTCCCACGCAAAGTATTTCGTTCCCACGCAATAATATTTCGTTCTCACGCAAAAAGTGTTTCGTTCCCACACAATAATATTTCGTTCCCTCGCAAAAGTATTTCGTTCCCATGCAATAATATTTCGTTCGCACGCAAAAGTATTTCGTTCCCACGCAATAACATTTCGTTCCCACGCAATAGTCTTTCGTTCCCACGCAATGTTTTTGCGTTCGCACGCAATAATATTTCGTTCCCACGCAAAAGTATTTCGTTCCCACGCAATAGTCTTTCGTTCCCACGCAAAAGTATTTCGTTCCCACGCAATGTTTTTGCGTTCGCACGGAAAAGTATTTCGTTCCAACGCAATAATATTTCGTTCCCACGCAAAAGTATTTCGTTCCCACGCAATGTTTTTTGCGTTCGCACGCAATAATATTTCGTTCCCACGCAAAAGTATTTCGTTTCCACGCAATGATATTGCGTTCCTACACAATGAAATTTCGTTCCCACGCAATAGTATTGCGTTTACACGCAGTGTTGTTGGAAAAGACACTTTGACAGCTGAAAGTTCAATTCGTGAAAGTTCAATATAAAGATTGTAATTTAAAAAAATGGCAGGCCAACGAAACATTAAGAAAATTGATTTATTAATCAACCTATATTTTAATTATAGTTTGATTTACGATCATTTAGTCTTTGTTTTAGCCGAAAATAATGGAATCAAAATAAGTACAAGACATTTGAAACGTCGTTTATCAATATTCAAATTTAGAAGATGTTGTTGACTTTATGAAAGAAGAAATAAAAGGACCAGGGCTACATCATGGATATCGGATCATGTTCGCAAAATGTTGAAAAAGAGTGAGGAAGGAGAATAACTGTACATTTAATAATGCAGGAAATTGACCCAGAAAGAGTCGAAATAACAACACCAAAGCGCCATGTTCGACGCGCTTTTTTTGCGAAAGGACCAAATTATATTTGGCACATCAATAGGTACGATAATTGAAACCTTTCGGTCTATGCTTAAGCGGCAGTATCGATGGCTAATTTCAAGAAGAATAATCTCGTTGAATGTTTACCATACTAACAACAACCACAGAATAATAGTGATAGTTCTTAGAATCTGTTAAAGTAAGGGATCACCGTGCATAGTGAGAGGAGATTGCGGCACAGAAAATGGACATGTACGTGATATTCAGAAATTTTTCATCGAAACAGCTCATTACATTGAAACAGCTTAACATGTCTGGAGCAAGTACATCAAACCAGACGATTGAAAGCTGGTTGGGATTTTGACACCCGATTCTGGATGGAACTTTTCCATAGTATGGAGGAAGAAGGGCTAAACAATAGAGATTTTCTTGATAAAAATCTTGTTCAGTTTTGCTTTATGGCCTTGATACAGGTAGGTTAAATGCTGTTTGATAGTTCTGTCTCATATTCAATATAATGTTTCAGCTGAATAAATTATACTTATAACAACCATAGCCGCATTTTACAAACAAATGACTCAAAAATGAATGATATGACGTTAAACAACATTCAACATACCAAGCGACTAAAGTATGTTTGTAGCTCCCTAATCATTTCAAATAGTCCTACAAGACTGTTAGTATAACCTATTGCCATCAAATAGCTGCAGTGAACCAACTGTTTCCCTTAGAATTTAAAATTTGTTATTTGTTACTTTAATGCTATTTGTTATTAGTAGAGTTTTAAATAATATTTGCTGTGTGCCGGTTTATAAGCTGCAACAATTTGAGATAGGATTATTTATTTGTTTTTGAAATATTTTTAAATATGCATTTTTATTTCAGGACGAATAGAATGACATTGTTGACAAATATGGAACACGCATACAATACTTCCGACTGCAAATAAAAATGTGCCTTCCGGTCATCCGGATTTGATGTATTCCATTCGATGATGTTGGGTTCGGTTCAGTGCCAGACGAGGAATTGAACGTGTATGCAACTGAGGCAGAATTTAGATATTCTATGTAGATGTTTATAATTTAAACACAGAAACAATCAGAAAACACAACTTAGATATCCCAAAGGATTCGAATTCTGCAGTAAATGTGTACAAGTTTCTGTGAACTAAAATACTGACTGAAACCTGTCAAGACCGAAGCATTGCGCTCGTGTCACACGAATTTTGGATGTAAATCACGCTCAAACACTTAACTTTTACAAAATCAAAATAAAAACTGACAGCATTATTATAGTTATAATATTATAAGTTTGGTAATATTTTCAACGGCCGATACAAAACTCGTATATCCGGTATTATAAACTAATCCGGTAATATTTTGTTTCTTGTATGTTTTGTAGAATCCGCCGCTGTTGTTGATGTCTCAAATTCAGGTGATTAACGACTTTACACCATTTTCCCCATTTATTCCGGGGATGACTCTGTCTTCGGATTGTCACACGAAAAACTTTGAAAACCATTGACAGATATGTGACTGTGTTATCAGGATAGTAATAGTTATTTGGTCTGGGGTATTAAAGTGAACAGAATGTAGAACACTATTGCTGTTTGTGCTGATTATTTAGGGTCCATTTTTTTCTCATGATCTGTTGTACTGTTTCACAGTATTGCAGGACAATTTTATATCTGATATTCTTTGTTCTTAATTAGTTGATCAAAAAGTGAAAATAGAAAATTATTCTTGTAAAATGTACATAGTTTTTGGTGGCACTAGCTATTCCTAACATCAACAAAAATATAGAATAATATTACAGACATTAGTAGACAATGTTGTTTATTTTACTTTGGCAGGATATCAAACGCTATCTGATATGATAGTGTCACGTGTTATGGTATAAAGTATTTTCCCTAGTGTTCTGATAAATCACCGACAAACTGATTAGATGGTCTAAATTCAGTTGAATTTTATGCTCAATGCTTTCAAAAACATTGCTAAAACATTCAGTTATGTATAAACAATAAAAACGCTTACGATCAAAATTCGATCTGGTCGAACTTTGATCGCTCGAAGTGTAAATCCCGGGACTTGGTCTGTATATTCGAGCCATCTGGGTGAGACCGAACATCGAGTCAGATATTGAAATCGAGATGGTATGGACGTTTTAGTATGCCTACCATATTTTATCCCCTCCTTTTACGTGGAAAGTATGATAATATATCGACTTAAATTGATGCGAAATGAATTAATATAATGAATAACTCAGATTTGCCAAACCAAATTAAATTTACCAATTTCATTCTTCAAATTTCAACAAATGTCTTTTGAAATACTGTACACCGGAAAAACACTTTACAGGTGGTACCAGCAGTATATTGTCGCAAGATGCATGTTAAAGTGTGAATTTGTTTCACGTAAATAAGACAAAATCAATTTAATAAATTAGTTTAATTAGTGTATTAAAATTTTGTTATTGCTTATGTAAAATAAATAATAAAATTACAATAATTAATAAAATTTTCCTATTCGGGTTTTGTCAGCTTTTATGCCCCAACGTGGTTCGAACCAACAATCAAAGTTATACAAAACCTTTCAATAAGTCTATCCTACTACATGTCATAAAAACTTTCATATCATACAGGAGGTATCTTTAAAAACGATTTAAGATTAGGGTTTATACGAACACGAAATGAAAGATAAATCTCGATAGATAATTGGTAGGTTGGTTAAATGTTGTTTTACGTCGTATTAACCATTTGCAGCTATTTGCGACGTTGTAATCCAGTATTGGCATAAACACTAATACAGCCAACAAGGCAATTTATTTACCATCCGAAAAAGATTTATAAATCGTAGGCCTCATAATGGTTGTAAGAGTTGTTTTTATATTGTCCTATACTTATCAAAATAGATTAGGAATTGTTTAATGTATGACAATCTGTCACGAGGTGTGAAAATACACAAAATCAGGTTTACAATCTGTCACGAGGTGTAAAATACACAAAATCAGGATTATTTTCGTTTACTTGTATGTTTCAGTATTTGTTTCAACACAACATTAATAAGGTCTGCATGTAACACAGGGCGGACCTTAATATTACTTACTTTGCACTGTAATTTCTTTTTCATAACGGCGGTCTAGTGCCTTAAAATAAAATAAAGTGTAAAGAACAAGTGTACACATTATTTTGTGCAACACTCTGCGAAACGGAATTAAACACACACACACACACACACACACACACACACACACACACACACACATATAAGTTCTGGTTAATCAAAGACGCACGCAGCATTTCACAATAAGCGAACAAGGTTGCACGCAAAGGAATTGTGTTGTGTTTGAATCGAGTTGTATTTCCAGTGAGGTTCAACTTAAAGAAGATAATGAACCACTATTGTTTGAGTTTTTTAAAAATTACACAAGAGATTTTATACATGAAGGTCATATAATAATGACATAGTTGTGTTTGAATATTTATGTCTTTTAAAACTGAATGTAATTCAAAACCATCAAGCCATTTATCTGCACATTGTATAACATCACATGTTAATGAATTTGTCATATTAGTTAATTAAAGTGTTCAACACCTTAGTTTAAACAATATTTTATTTAATAACATGACATACAACATGCATAATAATTTACAATATAGATAATACTTATATTAACCAGTTTCCTTAACAATTGGTACACAACTAATAGTATGCATGACTAAGAAGAACGTATCATAATAACAAATAAATAAATAAATAAATAAATAAATAAATAAATAAATAAAGTGAAGGTTATTAAAAGACAAATTCATAATATTTAAATGTACAATAATTCACTATGTAAATGTGTTTTAAGAGACATATGTTAACCTCTAGATTCAATATACATTTAAACGGGACTTAGACAGAAAATCTCTTTGTTAGAAGAATGTAATTTTGCACTTTGTCAAAAATAGCAATATTTTCGTCATAAGTTAAGTTTTGATTCCCAAACAATAATATGTCAATGTCATAAGGGGCATTTATAGTATGAATAGTGGCATTTCTGATATGATTATACAAATTACACTGTAGTAGAAAGTGTTGAGTATTTTCGGTTTGACCGCATGCACAATAGGGGTTTTTAACATATTTTTTTGCAAACAAATGATGATTTAATGAACTACATTTTAGCCTAAGTCTAGTGTGATAAATTTGTCTTATGCGACTACCTGAATAAAAGCATTTAGGAATTTGTAATTTCTGGTTTAAAAAGGATTTAAAAATGTTAAGTGAACTGTTTCTTACTGATACAGGAATATTGTTCCAATCTCTAATAGTGGAGGGAAGGAATGATTTATAATCTATCCTACATAATATAGTTTCTAAATTTTGAGGCGAACGGGTGTTATAAGAATGGATTTCTGAATTTGTAGATAAGATCATTTGAGAGAGATAAGTAGGAGATTGCTTATGATACATCTTAAAAAATTGAATAAATCTATGTTTTTTCCTTCTTGTTTCCAAAGTTTCCCACCCCACGTCGTGATATAATAAATTTCAACTTGTAAACCTAGTCGCCCCAGTAACTATTCGAGCTGCTTCGATATTTAAACGTTCTAATTTTTTAATATACTCATCTGTCAGGTTGTCCCATATGACGTCCCGTCCAACACCTTCAGGCGGACGGAGAATTGGCTGAAAGAACTAACAAAGACAAGCCAGTATATCCTCTAAGGAGTTATAGTTATATAGAACCACGTGTCTTTCTGGCAGTTCCAGAAAGTAAGATTTTGTAAATGTAATATCAACATCCATAGCTTAAGATATACGCCCTTTGAAGGTTTCAAAACAATCCATAACTGGAATATGTAGTTGAGTAGCACATGTGCTTGTAAACGGCGCGCTTTCACGTTCATGTATAGGGTGCGTGAAGAAAAGAAACAATGGTGGTTCAAAACCCAATTGAGATACTTCATCAAAACCAGTCACAAACGCCAGCATTCTCTCTAAGCCATTATTTTCTTCTGAAAAAAAACCAAAACATTTCATATTTGCATTTAGATGAATAATTTGACATAAAAATATTTTGTTAAATCAAACAACTGTTTAAAATATTATAGCCGACAAATCAGTTATCGAAGGTTTGTTTTAAGATATCGTTTAGGTCATTTTTGGATAAAAAAAATATGAAAGTCAAATGACTAACATATAACCAAAATTAATATTTCAGAAATGGTTCTTCCTATATTTTGGAGGAATAAGTAGATAGCTGCAAGTTTAATTTATTTAAACCAGTGGTTGTCCAAAATAATCCTTCATTGGCAATAAAATTTAAATTACCTTCTTAAAGTTTATTTGTTGGATATGGATTCTCCATATGTCACACTATATATATAAATAACACGTATATCTATAAGAAGTGTACAACGTGCATCTGCAGCAAAAGACTTAAACTAGTCATAATCAATTGTATATCCTGTAATTGTTTATTATTATTATTATTATTATTATTTTTTATTTATTTATTTATTTATTTTCATTAACAAATAATGATTATTATACTAGTCCATGAAGACAGTTGACAACTATACTGAATAATCATCTAAATAAACATCTCCAGTCCAATGGATATCCGTATTATAAAGTTTTCCGTCTTAATTTTATCACAATATTTTAAACAAGCAAACATTGGATAAGATCGAGGTAAATCGATTTGTAATTGTTAAAAGCGTTTATCTCAAATTAAAGACGGAATCCACAAATAAACTTACCTGATGCTGCTTTTTACCTGAGGCGTAATTCTACTGAATCTACTGTCAAATTTTCAAAAGTCACGTGATGATACGTTTTGTTGGAATTGTAATGACACTGCGTGGGAACGAGATACTATTGCGTGGGAACGAAATACTATTGCGTGCAAACGCAAAAACATTGCGTGGGAACGAAATACTATTACGTGGGAACGAAATATTATTGCGTGGAAACGAAATAACATTGCGTCGGAACGAAATATTATTGCGTGGGAACGCATAAACATTGCGTGGGAACGAAATACTTTTGCGTGCGAACGAAATACTTTTGCGTGCGAACGAATAATCATTTCGTGGGAACGAAATAACATTGCGTGGGAACAAAATATTATTGCGTGGGAACGAATTATCATTGCGTGGGAACGAAATACTATTGCGTGCGAACGAAATACTATTGCGTGCTAACGCAAATAGCATTGCGTGGGAACGAAATACTATTACGTGGGAACGAAATATTATTGCGTGGAAACGAAATAACATTGCGTCGGAACGAAATACTTCTGCGTGGGAACGAAATAATATTGCGTGGGAACGAAATAACATTGCGAGGGAGCGAAATATTATTGCGTGGGAACGAAATACTTTTGCGTGCGAACGAATTATCATTTCGTGGGAACGAAATAACATTGCGTGGGAACGAAATAACATTGCGTTCGAACGATATATTATTGCTGAGGAACGAAATACAATTGCGTGCGAACGCAAACAGCTATTTATTTCAATGTCCCTTCGCGGGCTCCGTAATAGATTCTAATATATAAGTGAAATAATTTTGGCATCGGCGTAAAAAGCCGCTATTTCATTTCCAGTTCCGGTTCCAAAAGTTTCAAAGCAGCGCGATATCAAAAACGATTATGAATTAATTTTATAACACATCAAAATATCACTTCTTCTAAAAAACGGTCACGCTGGCTCATTGGCTGAGCGTCCGCCTTAAGAACGGTAGATCGTGGTTTCTAACCCTGGCTCGGTTAAAACATTTAAAGACTTAAAATTTTGAGAGATTGCCTCCTCGCCTAGCGCTTGACATTAGAAGGATATGGTACCGACTTGTTCACCCGGTGAACTGGAGAAGTAGTATGCTTGCCTGCAGCATACCGACTCGGTGATCTAGTACCTTACCAAAATGGTCGACCTGAGTGCGATCTAATACACGGCAGGCCACAATACACACTCACGCATACACTCATACACAAACTTGTTCTTAGTGTTCTGATATTAATCCATAGAGATCAATTACATTGTCATGTGCTTCTTTTGAATTGTATCATTTTATAAAAATTCAAAAGTAGCACATGACAACATTACTATCGTCGCGCATAGCTGGAAATTTATGGATGGGACGTTAAACGGCACAACACAACAACAACAAAACATAACAATAACAACAACAACAACATACCAACATAACAACATCAAGAACAACGTCTAGTCCAATAAGTGAAGGGTAAAATTAATTTATTTTCACCAGTAAATCGAACTCACACGATCTAGGTTCATACACCACTTCGGTTTATCTTGGTGTAAGGGTGTCAGTTTTTTTTTTCGAATTTCGATGGTTTTGTTTGGGTTGCATCCACCATCTTAAACTGACAGACTCGATATAAGTGAATTTTTTATTGTTGGGTATAAATGTATGTATCAACTTGCTCTATTTTTGTCTGAATTCCTCTGGTTATCGGTGATTTGACTCGTGGTAAGAATATCAATATATTTATGTCAGAAAACATAATTTTTGAAACAACCCTAAATTGACTATGTATGTTATTGATTTTAAAAGAAAGATAGATATTTTTGTCTAGCATGGGATCTATCATATTTAGAAATTACAAAACTTCATGGATAAAATCAAATTATGATCTGATTTAAAAGTATTAATTTAATATCCGACTGGTTTCATTATATAGATGATTCAATATTGGGGAATATTTATACAGAGGCATATTTGCCCGTCAGCTATGTGCACTGCTGACCTATGTGGATGAGTTTTGTAACTACACGGAATATAGTGTCCATCAATTAACTCACAGAATGAAATTCCATTCGAGTTTGATATCTCAGACCTGAATTTCTTTTCTTTTCTGTTTCACATCTAGTTATAAAGTTCGCGTACACTGGATTAATGACGAAAAACAATTTAACTTGCGATCTAAAAAGAATTAACTGTCTTTTTGACACCAGCTACGGTAACACGTCAAAACACTCGGGAAGCAGTTTTGGTAGCTCCGATGGTAGAACACTCGCCCTCAATTTAGAGCAGAGGTTCCCTGATTCGATTCCTCTGTCGACCCTGCAAATTTTTCTTCCCTGTTAAACACATTATCATAAAAATCGTGACTTTGATTAAACAATACTAGAAAAGGGACACATTAAAGTCGTTCAAAATTTTTTTCATAATTCGATTCGCCCCATGGCTAATTTATTTATAACGTCTCGTATCTAAGTGGTAGAGCGCCCGCCTCGAGAACAAGAGGTCGGGGTTATGAACCCATTCCGGGTCATTCATTAGACTTTAAAAATTAAAATACTATTATCTGACATGGCGCTTGGCATTAAGGAGAGAGAATATCAACAAGTTTTACATGTGCTATGATTATAGATTCATTGGGTGGTATAATTGTCTGGGACATGACTCGGTGAGCTAGCAACGAACAAAAAGTCGCCCTTAGGGCTCGCTTATACAAGACAGACCACAATATACACTCACACACCCCACGCATATAAACTTTTACTTAGATTAATCCTCAAAGATTATTTATAAAAACCACAATTTCCTTGCGAATATATCAGAAAAAATACTTATACGCCATTAAACTACAACTACAACCATCCAATCAACATTCACATCTAATATCGTGATGTTTTGTTGGATTGGTCAGCATTCCAAACTACAACGGCATTTTTATCTCTATGTTAAGAAAGTTGTTCAGTGAAATGTACAATGTACAAGTGGCAGTACGCTAACACCTGTTGTATTTCAATAGCATTGCAAGTGAAATATACAATCTGACATGAAGCCGTCTAATACTGGTTGTATGGACCCAAGTGAAATGTATAACTTGACAAGAAGTAGTACACTAACACTTGATGTAAAGGGCAAGTGAAATATATACAACCCGACTTGAAGCCGTGCGCCTCATACTGATTGCATTATAGTGGCAAGGTAAAATGTGCAAACTGACATAAAGCCGTCTAAAACTGGTTGTATGGGGCCGAGTGAAATACACAACCCGACATGAAGCCGTGCGCCTAATACTATTTATTACAGTGGCAAAGTGAAATGTGCAACCTGACATACATTTTGTAAATTAGTCACTAACACTTGATGTATGGAGGCCGATTAAAATGAACATTTTAACATGAAGTAGTATGCTAATACTGGTTGTATGATGAAGTCCAAGTGAAATGTACATGCAGATTAGGAAATAGAACCACTCTTCATAAAGATATTGCGATTTTCAAGTGTAAAAAAATATCCATTTAATCAATTTTAACTTTATTTCTTTAAACATATAATGAATCACAAAATAACTATATTGCACATTTTTGTCCTCTGAGATTTGTAATTAGTGTTTATACTTTAGGATAGCTAGCTTGTGTTGCTAGACCACACATGTTGTTCTGGTTTCTGGCCAACATGAAATATCCTTCCATTCCCCATCTGGTACCCCAGCTGAAAAAAATCAAATTTACAATAATTTTTTAAATAATTTTAACATTTTGAAAACCTTGGCGAATACTTATGTATGATTGCTTAAAACATTAGAAATAGTGACCCGTTGACTGAGTTATAGATGCCTGGAAAATGAGGCACCCTTACTTGGAAACTTGTGGGGGGGATTGATCGGTCGAATAATGCCGGATAAAACTGCTTTGAAACTTAGGTAATGTTGCTTGGAGTTGGAAGGTGAAGCATTATCGTTTAACGAAGTGGTGGTTTCCCGTAAAATTACTGCCAAGAGAATGTTCGAGACCTAAGGCAGGGTTGTTTATAAACTTGAATTGACGTAATCGGATACAAAATGGACATTTACTTGGAAACCTCGAGATTGAAGTATAGCGATGGCGAAAGTATGGGTGGAAACCAAGGCGTAGTTGCTCTAGATTTAAGATATGGTCATTAATCATTTGAGCATTCTTAAAGTTAAGCACTGTCGCTAGAATTAATGTTAAGTGACTTGAATACTATCTAAGTATGTTGAAATCTTTATGTTAAGGAGTCATTTATGAAATTCGACATTTTAAACCTATATTAAGTATAATAGTTATTAAACTTGTATAAATTGTCTTCAGTGATGATTTTGTGTAAAAGTCGATTATTTTGTCCTTATCAAATGATCTTTTATGTCCTCGAAAAAAGTTTTTTGAGCCTATGAACGATCGGCTAACAGAATATTTATCTTTTATACCGAACTGGTTATGAAATTTATAGCCTCGATTAATTTCAGCCTATAATTTCCTGTATTTTATTATTTAGCAAACTAATAATTCATTGGCGTATTTTGTCCAATGAACAGTGGACTAAGACTTACCTGTTTTTTACAATCCAGAAGTCTCCTTGTTCATTACTTCCGTAACCTACAGGTAAAACTCCATGGTCCAACCTCTTTGAACTACACTGGCGTTCAGAGTAAATACCAGATCTGTACAGTTGGAATGATTTGTGTCCGGCATCCATGGCGGCAGAAATAGGTCCAACAGTGGCCAAAGCCTGTTGTAGCATATCTTCACTACCATGCTCAATATCTGTAAATCCAGTGTCTGTGGCTCCTACATCGTTTTTCTTAAATCTGCAGAATTCGGTCTGAAATGTAAATACATATTAATTGAATGACATCCACCTCTAATTTATAGCCAGCGATAGACCATATACATCCTTTGTTTTTTTTTAAAGTAATTTCATCTTTTGTATTTCAGCTTTCACTGCTGTGTTGAGGAATATTCACTTGTGATGAAATACACTATGCCTTATTGAAGACTTTAATGTGACCGACTAGAATACTAACGAAAAAATCAAGTTGATTAAGTGTTTAGTATTAGGTAGGGGGAAAGATACAAATTTCATGTACGTGATATTAGGTTGAAGTTGTTATGATATTAGGTTGAGGTTGTTCAAAGCTTGAAAGTACGATTTATCAATAATCTTTATTGTAAAATTCCAAGTAAAATAATCTTTTATCAAATCAACTTTTTAAATAATTCTGACTATCTCAAATTTGACGTAAGACTATTCAATTATGATGCTCTAAGGGGGAAAATTAATTAGAAGGGTAATATAAATATTGACAAATAAATTAAATGAACTTATGCTTTAAACAACAAGACTCTAATATCAAAATCGAGTTAAATTTCGTTGACATTTTAAGGGATTCGCAACGTTAAGTTCGGTCAAACTTACTCCGGCTTGGTATGGGTAGGATTCTAACTTACTCTGGCTTGGTTTGGGTAAGATTCTAACTTACTCTGGCTTGGTTTGGGTAGGATTCTAACTTACTCTGGCTTGGTATGGGTAGGATTCTAACTTAGTCTGGCTTGGTTTGGGTAGGATTCTAACTTACTCGGGCTTGGTATGGGTAGGATTCTAACTTACTCTGGATTGGTATGGGTAGGATTCTAACTTACTCTGGCTTGGTATGGGTAGGATTCTAACTTACTCTGGCTTGGTATGGGTAGGATTCTTACCTACTCTGGCTTGGTATGGGTAGGATTCTAACTTACTCTGGCTTGGTATGGGTAGGATTCTTACTTACCCTGGCTTGGTATGGGTAGGATTCTTCTGTGTCGATTCCTTTGTTAATCTCGATGTATCTGAAGGCATTGTCCATCAAACCTCCCTTACAACCCTTGTTACCTGTAAATAAATAAATAAATAAATAAATAAATAAATAAATAAATAAATAAATAAATAATACATACATACGTACGTACGTACACACATACACACATACATACAAACAAACAAATAAATAAATAAATAAATAAATAAATAAAATAAATAATTAAATAAAAATAAATAAATAAGTTTCGCGAATCATTTTTTAGATCAACTCATTAATGATGAATTAGTAAGGTTTTATGAAATCTGAACGGCTGGCCTTTAAATAATCTATGTATTACAAAAAGTGAAAGAACTTTTCATGTGTCGCGTAATAGCGGTCCTATATAATGCTTATTTCAATATTGTTTCCAAAAGTAGTTTATTTCGGTATAATCATGATGCATTAAGACGCTTTGTAAAGTTCTTGAGATACGGTGATCATCTGTAAATGTCAGTTATTTTAGTAAAGTACTGTCAGAATGTCTTTATTACAGTCGATAAAAAGCTCAATAGAGCTTATGTTATTTTTGGTAAATTTTCCTCGACTATAAATAAATATTTATTATTATTATTATTATTATTATAGTGTATTTGGAAATTACTACAGAAAATCTAAGAAAAATTCAATAGTGATGGATGTTTTTTCGCACCTTTTTAGGCAAATTTATAATGGAAAATCGCCCCACCTCGGTTAATTGTCGTAGAATAATTCTGTAGAATTATCGCTTTTTTTGGAAATTGTTAATTTATTGCGAAGAAAAGATTCTTTTGCAAATAAGTTGAACTACGTTTAAAGAACATCACTTATGCCCGTATTCACAAAGGTGTTTAAAACAGAACTACCTGTCTGAACGGCTTATATTTTAAAATCTGTTTCACAAACAATGCTCATTCTGAGCTGAATTCAAATTTCCAGGTAAATCTAAACCTGCTTTATAGCAGGTTTATATGTTAGTTTTGATTTAAAATGGATGACTACATTGATTTTCTCGACCAATTTGATTTATTTGATCGTTTAAATAGGAGACCTCAAGTTTTCAGAGATAGAATAGACCCATTCGACTTTTATGATGAAGCTGATTTCATTGCTAGGTATCGTTTTAGTAAGGATAATGTCACTGACATAATGGAGTTAATAGGAAACAGGCTAGAGCACAAACGAAGAAAACATTCATCTGTTTCGCCGATTCAGTTAAACACCACCTGTTAAGTGTATAAGTAAAATGCGTGTCGTGACTTTTATTTACGATCAGGATTATGTAAATGAACACTAATCAACCTTGTTGAAAATCCTTACAAATTTATTTTCTTGAGAAATATAAACAGCGACTTTAAGTCACGACCCGGATTAAGGAAATACGTGATACAAAACTTTATTCGAATTTTATTAACCTTTTTTTCATGAAACTTTTCAAAACACGCCGTTACAAACACAATGATATCATAATCAGTTGCAGCTTGTAACTAACTTATATATATTTCTGGTGTTCGCCAGTTGGAGAAGGTTTGCTAATTTCCAAAATAATGTCAATACTGGAAAAGACACCTATGCGATCCCGTATCCAACATGAAGCAATAGTTTTGCACAAACGTTAGACGGCATCACGTACTATGATGGCGATGCCCTAAGTTATATTATCAAGGATTTCTTTACCTTCTCTGGCTGAGCAATCTACGAGGTTTTGTTCGGATAAGGATACGAGTTTTCCAGTCTTCTTAAATGTTTGTCCTTCCAGTGAACCGGTAGCTGAGAAAGCCCAGCATGATCCACATTGTCCCTAGAATTGAAAAACTTCGTTCATTAATAAATATTATTACAGTCAAAGGATCGACGTTTTTTTCCTGTTGTCGATGCCATTGTCGTTTTTGTCGTCCACATATAAATAAATAAAGTTATTTGTAACTTTTTGTGTATTAAATATTCGAGAGAGAGAGAGAGAGAGAGAGAGAGAGAGAGAGAGAGAGAGAGAGAGAGAGAGAGATGGATTCATAATTGAAAATGATACATATTTGTATTTGCAAAATGGGGGTTGGGGTTGGTGGTTGCTTTTTCTCTTAAAAGTCGTTACTTCAATTGTTAATCAAAGATAAAAGTCAATAGCTCCACAAGAAATATTTTCAATTACTGACGTAAATATTAAACATGAAATATTGAATTAAAAAGGCCTACCATATCCTTTAAACATATATAAATATTCTTTTCCCCCTTTCTTATTAGAGCTATAACATAATGCGTGAATCTCACCTGGTTTTTGACAGGTGTCACGTATCCTTCTTTTCTCCAATCAACCTCGTCTGGTACTTTAACGTTGCTTGGTGGTAAAAATGTTGATCCAGCTTTACGGGTGGCATTCATGACGTAACCGTTCATGGTCCTTACGAATTCTTCTGTGGTCTTAAATGAGAAATATTAATGGCGTAATATAATCACATAATGTTGGCCAGCATACCAAATACCCCCCCCCCCTCCCCCCCCCCCCCCGCTTTTGTATGTGTTGACCAGCTAGTTCCGTAAGTTAGGGAATAAAGCCAGTTTACGATTCAATAAAATCACATTTTTCCGAATTTGAAACGTAGATATTCCAAAACGTTTCAAACAAACTTCATGATGTATTAGTAATTGATCATGAATTTATCCAGCGGCCCTCTGGCTATTCCCATTCTATAATTAAGAACGTCATAAAATAAAACATTGTAAAACATTAAAGATAAGGGGATTAACGGTTGATTGTTCGGTAAAAAGGTTTAGAAGTACGGGTCACTGGTAATACAAGTGCGTTGGTTAAGGGCCTTGCAATCAGCTGTATCATTACCACGGTAATTTGCTGCCGTCACTCGCAAAATTTAGAATTTTTACTAAAAGAAATATTCAAATTAGTACACTAACAATTAACCAAGTTTTCAAAATTTTGCACATGACACTGTCATGAAGGTAGCACTTGAAAGCGCAAAGCTTAAAATGAATGTTTAATCAAATTTTAATCTGCAGCTTGGCCAAGGGCCGGCAAAATTGTAAACTTAAAAAAAATTAATAAAAAGGTTCAGATTAATATTTTTTGTACCATAGACATATCTTTATTATGTTTAAAAATTGCTTACCCGTTTCCGATTTAATTGGAGCTGCTCATCTTATGGATTTTACAATAATGTATTTTGAAGTAATAATTCGGGACATCAAATGCCAAACGGTCAGGTGACTGTCATCAGCTGAGTTTAAATACCGTTTAAAAAGATTATTGCATATGGCACATATATATGGCAGTTAGTTTGTTTACCAAAGGGTAAGTCGTTTTCAATGGGTGCTCCGGTTACCTCCACTGTTGCCCATATTACGGTAACTAAAACTCATTATAAGTGAAAACGAGTCTTGACTGAGCTTTAAACATCCGTCCTTCATTCCACTACACTTTTAGTAAGTAATGTAAAATAAATGTTACCATATCTCCATATTCGTTCATTCCAAGCCAGAATGTATGTACTCCGCGGTCAGCTTCCAGATTGTGTTGTTGAATGTAGTGGACATTTGTTTCCCAGATTAAACGTCTGTTAAATAAATAAATAAATAATAAATAAATAAATAAATAAGCAATTAAACGTTTTGCCACATAAGCAAAAACAGAAATTGAAAGTTTAATAATAATTATCATCCAACGAATAATACCCGAAATGAAAGAGAGTGAGGAACTGATGTTTTTTAAAGAAAAACTTCGATAATAGAACTGACAAATTCGCTTACACTAGAACCTTCAGGCGGTGATAGACACGGTGGTTAGTACTTGGCGGGCGCTTAAGAACACCGTCAGCTAGCGAGAAAATAGTCATACATATGCAGGTTTTTAATGTTGTGTATTAATCCCAAATTTGACTCATACGGAAACAGTAAAAGAAAAAAACCACCAAACCTCAGCGAAACTAGCAGTTTTATAGCAAACTGAAAACTTTTCTCAAACTAAGATTTGATTTTGTTAGATGCACCGAAATCTGTATGCGAATACAATCTCATTCCTATTTCAGTGAAATTGGGATGAATCATACACATATGTATACATGTAAATGACAACTTAAAACATATTTTGTGTATTTTCAGATTCCTGTACTGTTGCTTGTAGTGCTGACCCACTCGCCATCAAATTCTGGTCTACCGAAAGTATCGACAAGAACACCACCCTGCCATCTAGCCATCCTTTATCCCGAAGTGAACCTGGGTTATTTAAGAGTGGAATTAGCGTACCTCATGAGTTCTTCTTCATTCTGGTACAATTTGTTGTACTGTTGCTTGTAGCTGGCCCACTCACCGTCCAACTCTGGTTTTATCAAAGAAGAGGCAAGAGCTGCCGCGAATAAGCCTAAGATGACTGCAAGCTTAAACATCTAAATAAATAAATAAATAAATAAATAAATAAAAGGGATTAATTAAATAAATAAATAAATAAATTCATTGATTCATTAAAATAAATAAATAATAAGAAAAAGAAAAGAAAGTCTGATCAATAAATCAATCCATTAATAAATAAATCATATTCAACTTTGAACTGAAATAAATGAAATATAGACAAAAGCCGCCATGAATGGAATGGAAGATACACTCTTTAATGCCTGGTCAAAGCATCAAAGTCAAAATATGTAGATGTAATGGTTCTCTAACTTTTTTGTGAAAAAAGAACTGTACAAAATAACAATTTCTCACACTTCTCTTCCATAGCATAATTCGAACCTAGAGAGTAAGATGCGCTGTGTGCTTTAGACCACCTGTCCACCGAGCCCCCCCCTTACATTAGTGAGTACACTAGCGACATGACTTCAGTAATTTTATAATGTATATGCCTATCAATTTCTGACACAACATGAGCAATATAATTTAGCCAGGAAGTTGTAAGCCACTGGAATACTCTACATAACAATGTAGATTTGTTAAATGTTGTTTTACCTAACACCAGCGACTTTTCAGCTATTCATGACGATTTTTTTAAATTAATCTCGACAAATAATTTTAACACATGTTAATGCGATGCTTGAGTGTACACATGTTTCCGATCTACTTTGTATTAGTGTACACTTACGGCAACCGTTAGAGTACTAGATGATCGGCAGCAATGTCACAGATAAGCATCACAAACCTGGTATTTAGCAAACTAAGAAAGGTCTACGACAAGGAAAATTCTTTCTCACTTCTACCAGGGTCAAAACCCCTAAAGTTTGAAAGTTAATGATTTAACCCCTCTGTCACAGAGGCCCCTACCTTTATCGTATACATGTATTGTCTGTCAAACTTTTAAAAGAATTCTAATATCTGTTGGTCGAATAAAGACATTTGTTTCTTTTATGGCTGTCAGCCGTATCAGCCAGAACTAAAAATTCAACCAGAACGGACCAGAATGTGAAAAATTTCGTTTATACGCTCTTAAAGACACGAATCAGTTAACTATTCCACAAATAAACATGATGAAACACTGAGTGAACAACTTCGCATAAGCAATGTTTCAAAGGTAAGCAGATGTCAATTTATGATTTTGACCAAGTATTAATTTTTGCACAATCTCAGGAGACAATGAGGATTTTGCAAAGTGATTATGGTATATATTTTTAGAACTTTGGAGTCAAACTTCAGCCGGTTTCAAGGACTAGGACTTGCTATCGACCAGGATCAAACTTAAAACAGTGTTCAAAAACTAACTCCTTTACCACTTGGCAAAGGAAATGATGTTTTCGATGTTGGTCATCCTTGTGTAATATGCAATCTTACGTACAAACAACTAAAAGTATTCCGCCACTTTCTACAAACAGACCATTTAAAGTTAATTATCATTTATACATTAAAAGATTTTCACTTTCATTATTTTATAAACATTTACAAATGAGTAGAGTGAAGTAATAGTGTTAAATATATGCATTTTTCACTTATAACTAAGCCATCAGGAGAAGACGGTTTTTCACAAAAGACCTGTCAGAATCTCAATCTAGTATTATAGAGCTTCTTCACTGCATTTTATTCTTGTATTTATTTTATTTTATTTGTTATTTTGTTTTAATTTATTTTATTTTATTTTATTTATTTATTTATTTTTTTGTTTATTTGCATTGATTTTAAATTTAAATAAATTTAAGCGCGAATCAAGGATAATACAAAAGGGGAGATGAGAAAAGCTGAGAGCCGAAGGATAGAATCTCCAAAAAAGGTCCGGGAGCATGCTCCTCTGGACAATTTTTTTTAAATGGCGCAAAATCCTGGTACAATCTAAGCTGCATAAAATAGCTTTATATCTTTGATTCGGAGTGTCGGGTTTTGATATATAAGAAAAATGCACAAAAAATGTATCATCAGCGTCGTTAAGGTGGGGGAGGGGGCTATCCCCCTCTAGATCCGCCACTGGCATTTAATCTATAATGAAACAAATTAAAATGAAATCTTAGGTTAGGGTTTTCTTTAGAGTATGTGTAAAATGTTTTGATTTTAGACTGATGTTATTAGACCGTAATTGATCAATGACTTGTAATTATAACACCGAGAGTAGATTAGGCCTTTAAGAACATAACAAAATAAATGACAACCACTTCTGAAGTCAAACAAGATTACCTTAAGCCATTCATTAAGGGGCATGGCGGATAAAGGAATTTAACAATGAGTAATTGTCACTCTTATCTCCAACTAACTCAAAACTTTAAACTGTTTTTCATTTGATATTAAAGTTTTTTATGTGAAATGATTATTACAAATTATTAACAAGACTTTCTTTTGTTATCTCCACTAAAATTTATATTTTTTCTGAATTGGCCTAAAATAAAAAAAAATCGTGCCATTTTGATTATTCCTATGGTTTTTTTTTTTTTTTTCAAAACATTTACATAGGATTCAAAAGGTTGGTGAAGGGAATACCAAAGGAGGATTTAAAAGGTTGGTGAAGGGAATACCAAAGGAAGTCTTGCCACCGATTTACTTCTTATTTCGTTTTTAGCAGTAGTTGGGTTTATAAAATAGAGGGGGGGGGGGGAAGCTGGAAGTCACGAGAATCTTAAATGATTGTTTGCATAATATAAGGCGTTGAGCGTCGACGTGATAAGTAAGCTGACGATTTACTGATGTCTTATAAGTAGAGTACTGTCATTGATAAAATATTATCAACCCAATATCAGTGTTGACATATAATCACTTTAAACCTGACCTTTTACCTTTCCAGTTGTATGTATTATCTGTCATGACTGATAAATGTCAACCAAAAATATTTCTTTACAACCAGAAACTTGTTGCACAATATATCCAGACACTTTTATCTAACCCCCTCCCTTTAAGCAAAAAAAAAAAAAAAATAATAATAAATAATTAATATATATATATATATATATATATATATATATATATATATATTCAAAATTTCAACCGACGTGTACCATGATTTTTTTTTTCGCGAATATCTGAACCGTCAGCACCAAAGAGGGGGTGGGGGTGAGACTTTAGTGCCCGGAAAAACCACCAACCTTTGACAAAATGACAAAAGAACTAAATGACATTATTACGCTAAATGTGTAGTGGTAAATCTTGAATCTAGGCGTTGAGCGGCTCTCTGATGTGACCTGACACCGTTTTGTGATTTAGTGGTTGTATCTAGATGGATAATACCACAGTTGATCTTATAATGGAAATTGACTTTAAAATTTTATTTATCATTGGCTTATAAAATCATTTTAAATCATTTTAAATCAAACTAATAAAATAAGAAAACTAGACGAGAAAATTGTAAATAAAGGTGGTTGATGGTAAAATTCCTGATTTTAAACAGAGGCCATGAGAATAAGGTGTCTATTGCTGTGGTTTGATTTTGAAGATTGCTGACTATTTGTTACCATTTTTGTTGTAAAGATAAGAATGAGAGAAGAAAAAAGACAGGGATCTGTCAACTATACCAGGCTGCCAGTTTCGGTATTGTGGACAAAACGGAGCGTCAATACAAATTCGAACTGACAAGCCTTCCCAAGAAAGATTGAAATCTAAAGTAAAAGGTTTTGTGTTTAATAAGCCTAAGCTTTAGACCGCTCGACTTCTTAAGCTTTCGTAGAAAAAGTTTAAGTGTTCAAAATGCAGATTAAATTCAATGACTGTTTGTTTGATTTTACGGAGTTTTACGTCCCAGTCAAGAATATTTTACTTCTACCGAGGCGTCACAATCTATTGGTGAAGTGGCGAAAAATTTGTACTTTGCAGTGCGCTTAGAGAAATGTTCAGGGAGGGTTCTTTAGTGTGTCACGCCTGCCGTGACCAAAGGCATCGGTTTTTAAGGTCTCCTCCGAAGGACCCCGTGACTTTCATTTCTAAATGCCGAATGGTTGGCAAAAGAACAGTCACAAGAAGACAGATTTGAAAAAGATCACCAAACTAAAAAATAAAAAGAATAGAAAAAATACTGTAAATAATATAAATGTTTAAATTGATTAATGGTATAAGTCAGAAATAAATTAGGAAATTTTATAAAATGATCTCAATCCTTACCGTTATGTCTGGAGTCCGTTATACAGATACTGTTGTAGCAGACTTTACACTTTACAATTTATACTATAAAAGGTATCTCCCTCGTGATCCCATCATGTGATTTGAGCGACCTCCCTTGTTATCTAGGTTATCTCCCTTATTATCACGGGTTATCAATACCCGTTATCATTGTATAACGAGTTATGTATTAACAATAAAGCGGGATGATATTTGCATTTTTGTTAAACTATGAAGACAGACGAATTTTTAAATCTGTTCATATTCCCAATGCCAAATTTCAACAGAGTATTACTCGCTTTATAAAATTTATTGCATGTTTCGAGTACACTTAAATATAATACATTGTTAAGTAGTATGAACTTGTTGTATTTAGAAATTGAGTCGAATCCACAGAATCACGGGATTCATGATACCAAGTTAACCCATTATGTTGTTCCTGAAATATAACTGCGCACATCTTAAGATAAAGGTTGTCGTTCATCTAGGTAACACTATTAAAATACTCAATAATTTATCGCTGTAGTCTTTTTAAGCATAAACATTTGTTTGATGTTTATGACTTATGTAATATGTTTTGAAGTTATAAAACAGGAATAAATTGATGATAAATGACTTGCTTTCATTTAACTTTTCCGAGGTAGTTAGTTCTAGTTCTGAGATTGTAAAGGACCCAGGGGAGGGGCTCCCTAATAAACCAACGACCTAATGCCAAAGAAACTCGTATAAAGCGACAAGGGATCATTTGTCCACTCAAGCCGGTTTTATTTAATGAAGGTTGGCAAAAAGTGAAAAAAGTTACAACGCTTATATCAAACTGTCGACTTTTAAACAGATACCAAAATATAATGACAAAACTGTTACCACACCACGTGGCTATAATACTATTAAAAGACCCATAAAAATATCTACCAAACAATTTAACACACAGATTACGAAAATGTATACATGAGATGTACGAGTATAGTCTGCCTTGTACTAACGTGTACTCTGGACGATTTTAACATGCTTCCTGACAGGATCAATACGCCGCAGACTTGACAGGGTGAGTACGCCGGAACTCTGACAGAATCAGTACGCCGCAGACTTGACAGGGTCAGTACGCCGGAGCTCTGATAGGATCAGTACGCAGCAGAATCGACAGCGTCACTACGCCGGAGCTCTGATAGGATTAGTACGCAGCAGAATTGACAGGGTCAATACGCAGGAGCTCTGACAGGATCCGTACGCAGCAGATTTGACAGGGTTAGTACGCGGGAACTCTGACAGAATCAGTACGCCACAGACTTGACAGGGTATATACGCCGGAGCTCTGACAGGATCAGTACGTAGCAGATTTGACAGGGTCAGTACGCCGGAGCTCTGACAGAATCAGTACGCCGCAGACTTGACAGGGTTAGTACGCCTGAACTCTGACAGAATCAGTAAGCCGAAGACTTGACAGGGTCAGTACGCCGGAACTCTGACAGAATCAGTACGCCACAGACTTGACAGGGTAAGTACGCCGGAGCTCTGATAAGATCAGTACGCCGCAGACCTGACAGGGTCAGTACGCCGGAGCTCTGACAGAATCAGTACGCCGCAGACTTGACAGGGTCAGCACACCGGAACTCTGACAGAATCAGTACGCCGAAGACTTGACAGGGTCAGTACGCCGGAGCTCTGATAGGATCAGTACGTCGCAGACAAGCATTTTACTCCTCCAGTCGCATTATTTCGAGATATCTTGAGATGTCTTCTTGAATGTGGTAGAATGGGTTAAGGCTAAATAGCTTCTGTCATTAGTCTTCATATTCTAACGTTCAATTTACTGACTTTGACTCAGAGTCTTTTGACGTTCTACACCCAGCGATAAAGACCATACTACTCTCAGCTCTAGGAAGTTCGGTAACATGCCTCCTTAGCTGTCTTGATAACAACAAGGTTGTTGGAACATGTAGATTTTTAATTTCATTATTCTGTTTCTGTTTCTATGAGAAAGCAATAATTTCAAACTAAATGAATGACAAGGACGCAGAATCGACAACAAATGTGGTCATCTTAATGACTACAACAAAGAGGGTCATTAGGATGCTTTGGTCTTAAAAGTTCACGAGACAGGATTTGATGGCAAATATTTTTAAATTGTCCCATGGTCAAGAAGCCACACATGATCAATACGAGGGTATTATTTTGTGAATGGCAGAATGTCAAAAGGCAGTATGTAATAATAAAGAATGCTAGAGAGGAAACCTCCACAACGAACATGTCAAAAAAACAACCGACTTCACAAAAACAATAGATGGTTTTACGCACGTGTATTGATTAGTACATTGAACCTTATCTAATCAAGGATTGTTAAAACCGCTAAACAACAATTTGTTGACCGTCAGATATTATGAAAAACAATTTGTTTGTGATTTTGTGATCCAGTGAACAATATGATTAATAATAAATTGTCTCTGTTTGAAATCTTAAAACAAAAACAAGCTTTATATCATTATCACGTCTAACTTAGTTATAAAATTTGCGATTCAATTTTATGTAAACAAGTAATTATCCAAAGTCATTGTTATACAAGAGACTCAAAAGCAGTAAGCAGGTACAGTTTTTAGCAAAAACGATCATATTGTCACTTATGTACACCGGATCCAAAAAATACCAAATATCAGTTTGATTCAGCAGTCATCGCCACACAATTGTTATACAGAAAACCGGCTCCTTTTTATATGGATGACTATTATCGAGCTTCTGATTTCTTTGACAAATTTGAAACAAAAACTAAATATTTCTAAAGGTAAACAAAATTAACATTTCCTTTAACATCCAAATTACAATTCATACGTTTCAAAGATATAAAAATTACTGACAATGTTGTCCTATGTGAGTAAGTTTCGAAACTTTCCCTTAGTACTATGCCTGTGTCAGAAAACATTCGGAAACGGTATTTAGTGATCAAGTTTCTTGTCAACATTACCGCAAACGCTAGAAATACAATAAGAGGTTAAAGGTTTCAAATATATATTGATAGTATCGTATAATTTGTATATATGACGTCATTATGGCGTTTTATAATGGCATGATTCTATACTTTGTCAAAAAGTAAAAACTGCAATTAATAAAAAAAAACTATTTCGGATTAATTTGAAACAATTTTTTTTTTGTATAAATTGTTATCTGAATACATATATCATTATTTATCTGTTTTATAAAGTCATAACATTTCGTACCTGGGCTGTCACTGACCTTGACATTAATTATGAAAGACAACTTTGAGAAGGGGCTAGCGCAAGATCGACAACGACAACCGTCAGGAACTCTACACCCGCTTAAAATATCTGATCATATCAACAAGCCGTGTTATCCACGACAAAATTTGCCAAATATGTTTTTATATCATAAATTGAACAATTAATAATTTGTTTATTTAATGATTTCGAAAAATCATCAAAACCACTACTTTAATTTATTTATACAAGAATTGCTTGAAATTTAATACTCATAAAGCATATGTTTATAAAGCATGATTTCCAAGCGCAACAAACGAAAACTGTAGCACTTATTAATTTGTCCTTGGAGTAAAAAACAATAAACAAGTGGTGATAATAGAAATATGAAACAATCTGTAAAATAAACAATAAAATTTACTGAGTTCCACCTAAAGTTTGTTGCCTAACATTACGTAGTAGCTTGTTTCTATGACACCTATGACGTATGGCAGGGGAGAGTAAATAAGCAGGGGAAAAAGTTTTGACTTCAGTCAATGATAGCGTGCCACAAGGTATAGTGGTAATTCCTACATTTGTTTGAAGAGCTAAACGAAATTATATTCAAGAAGTTATTCGAAAATTTTACAGAGTGGAACAAATTTTGTTTGACAAATAACTGAAAATAGAAACCTATAATTCAACAAGTTATATACAGATTTAGAGACATTAGTTTTTAAACATCACTTGAAGAAGTTCAATATAAAACATTGTCAAGTCACGGACATTAAACGAGGTTTGTCTAAAATCTTTGTTTAACCTTCCTTTTTATTATTGTACGGGCAACGATTCGTTTCGGACTGACAGATTATAACGTCAAAGCATGGAAAAGGATAATATATTTACAAAATGTAGGAATGAAATGGTAGCACAGCTTAGAAGATTCAAGAAACCTAATACCGTCAGCGATACCGACAGTGATGCACGGTCGACAAATTTAAATGTAGGTGGTGCACGTTTTAAACATTCTACTTCTGTCAACAATACACAGTTTGTAAAATCGAGTTCTCTAAGCGATGGTCGACAAAAGAATTCTGTCAGTAACATACGAATTATAGTCAGTTCACCTCCTCCAGACATCAGTTCAGATTCAGAAAACCGTTTTAACGATCAAGCTCGGAGAACGTCTGACTTCATGGGCGAGGTGCGAACATCCAAACAAAATGCAACTAATACAACTTCAGGTTCAAATGATGAAATCGGCGACGTTAAGTTGAGAAATTCGTATTCCATCAACAAAGAAGGGTTGAGAAATGCTGATTCCATCGGAAATAAACAGTTACGAAGCGACAAATTTGTCAGCAAAGATCGGCTAATAAATGATAGTTCCATCGGAAATGAACAGTTAAGAAGTGACAGTTTCGTCAGCAAAGAACGTTTGAGAAGCACGGTTTCCATCAGCAGCGAACGATTGGTAAATGACAATTCCGTCGGCAATGAACGGTTTAGAAATGCTAATTCCGTCGGCAAAGAACGGATAAGAAATGCCAAGTCTGTCAGCAATGTACAAATTAACATCAGTTCAGCCCCTTGCAGATTTTCTCATTACAATTCAGATACCGATGAGAGTGTTACATGTAACTGTATGGGAAGAAAAACGTCTGATCATCGCAGAAGAGATATTAATAAGCAGCAAGGTAACACAAATCATCATAATTTTTCTCAAATTAACAAGAGTACCGGGCTGCCACAACCTTCAACTGGTAGACAGTTGTCTTTATCATTCGTTTCTGCTTGGGAAGGAAATTCAAAGCTAGTGATCTCCACTTCAGATAAGATTATGTACGCTAAAGAAAAAAGAAAAGATACATTGAATCACGATGACAACAGCATGAGTTTCTTCTATTGCAACGCTAAAAATCGCCGGAATGCGGTATGCTACGTACTTCTGAAAGACGAAAAAGAAGTTTTTAATTTGCTTAACCAGTTTGCAAGACAAGTACTATTAGAAGCCTTTGGCTTTATTTAACACTTATTAGACAAATTTCTTTTTTTTTTCGATATATCTATATATTTTAAATGTCAGTTGAAATATTTTTTTTGCTCCATATAAACATTAAAGTTTAACATTAAATTACTGAAGGAGAAAAATAGCAAATATCTATTATCTATTGATTTATTAACTATTTATTTATCGTGTATTTTGTAAAAAAAAAAAAAAAAAAAAAAAAAAAAAAAAAAAAAATTATGTTGCTTATGTCACGTTGTAAAAGATATTTGTTTGTAATGTATATTTCATTAATTTCGGTGTACGAATAATAATTCACTTTTACATTTGACACGTCAGGAGAAATTATATCAAAGTGTCATTTAATCTATTTAAATATCTTTGTTTCTACTCAAAGGAAACAGTTTTGATAGAAATGGTGTATAAAGTGCGCACAATTCTAAACAGTGTGCGGTGAATTATAATTGAAAACAGATATACAGACGATTTAAAGGCGTTTTAATAACTTTTGTCAGTTTTATCATTATCTTCTGAAGACATGAACTTTTTTAATCTTAAAATGACATTTTAAATTATTTTATGTTCATGTCCATGAGGATTTCTGATGAGTTTGTACATAAGTACTTTACTTCAAGATAAAAGGCAATTGAGGCAATTGGTGATTCATTTATTCTATTATGGACAAAGATATCCGCATCTCGTAATGTCATTTCTCCAGAACGTCGCATACATAAACAAATAAATATGGTTTTCTATATATATATATATATATATATATATATATATATATATATATATATATATATTAATGTAAAACTAATATTGAAATGTAATAAAAATTTATTTGCTTATAGTGTTTTAGCGTTTGTGTTTGATTCTACAGTGTTCTATATATTTGTTTAAGGTTTTAGGAAAAAGAAGAAATTTTAGGTAGAGTTTATATGATTTATATAGGCCTTTCAAATAAATGTTGTAATATTAGAGTTCAATTTGATGATAATTAATGAACAGTAAAAATCGTAACTTTCAAGCATAAATAAACCATAGATTGAACCATATCCTTTACCTGGTCAAGTTAAACAGGTAAAATTATGATCCAACTTTATTTGAAAGCAAATTCAATTCCATGTCACGGCAATATATTTATTAATCTTCCACAGTTGCAAGAGGTTAACGGTTTAATCTATTCAGTTATGCATAAAAATGGAAAGAAAATATATTAAAGGAATGTTTTTTTATTAAAAAAAAAAACATGTTGTAGGCAAAGTCTACACAACCAACTTCCAAAGCAATACAAATTTACGATACAGCAAAACAAAGAAAAGAGAAATACATGTTGGTGCCACTAATTATAAATTATCTGACAGAAAGCTTGTGAGATGATATCATACATTTGTATCTTATTTTTAAAATGTGTTGTTACACAGAATTCTGGTCACAATATCCAACTTGGAATTAAATCAGCTCATATTGTTAGAATACTGTGTGGTTTCAGACAGAATAAAAACATAAGAAACAATAATGAAAGAGGAAAAAAAGAGTTGAGCTGAATGATGTTTAACGTCCCAGTCAAGAATATTTCAGTTTTATCGAGACGTCGCAAACTGTTGGCGAAAGTGCAGAAATTTTGCATGTGCGTTGCGCTGATGGCATCATACAACAGAGTTCTTTATCGTGCCACGCCTACCGTGACACAGAACCTCGTTTATTTTAAGTTCCCATTGTCACTACCCACTTTCAAGTCTTGTGTCAGGGTCAGCCAAAGTCGGGGTTCTAACTCACCACCTCCAACCTACAGAAAAAATTTAAAAAAAGAACATTAAAAATTAAGGGATTTATTATTGGCTATATGGGAATTTAAGAAAATGAATCCCATAGATCGTAATAAAAATCAGTTTATATTGATTAAAAATATTTTTAGAAAATTAATTTAATTTATTCTTCAAAAATGGATAAAGTTAGTGCAGAAAAAAACCAACATGATTTTAGAAATATCGTAGTTTATACTTTAATAAAAAAAAAACCCTTGAAATGACACTGGATGTTATGGCAAAATGTAATCTGTTGGTAAGATTATAGTATTATCTTTTAAACTCTTATCATTTTATTTTTTAAAAACTAAAAGACGCGTATATAATTGTTATTTTACTACAAATTAAATGACCTAAATTTATGGTTATGAAATGTCAAAGCGTTATGTCTGAACAGTAAGAATAAAGATTATGAACGTTAAGTTCCAGAATAATTACACTAGCCACAGGGTCCAAGTTGTTTGAAGCTTGATTTGTTTAATCAATAATTATCACAAATTCAAAACATCGATACAAATCAACACATCATCATAAATCGGAAAGTTTCATAACAATGTACTTTAGTTTTATCTATATTTTTTAAACATTTTCAAAATCATTTTCCCATTTATTGAATAGTTCAAAATTCTATAAAAATATATAAAAAAATCAACTGTTACAACGAAGAAAACATAGAACAACTAGTCCCAGGTGGGAACTAAACTTAATTAATAAAAAAAGAGAAAGGCAACACTAGAAATTAGAAAATGAAAATTTATTATCACCACCAAGAGATAAAATCAAACGAAAGTTAATAGTACAACAATTCCCTTACCGGTAATTTACATAGAAATGATTGTTCTTATATCTTAATTTTACGGCAATCAAATTAGAAACCATTATTCATTTGTGACCGACATACAAAACTACTTTAAATAAGAACACAACACAGTAAACACATAAAGCAATCTAAGAGCATTGATTAGGTAACTCTGAATATTCTTCTTTATTAATGTCATTTAATCCCCATAGTGATTTCATTTCGTTCACACTGTTTTACCACTACCAATGTGAAGATAGTTCCATTTAAGGTTTTAGCGCTAAAAGAAGATAAATTGACTTCCTTTGGAGATTCGATATCTTAATTCAACATTAGTAATGCTTGATGTATGATTGTTTATATGTAACTTTGGACGGAAAAGACTGTTTATCTTAAATTGAAGGAATTATTATCTTCAGTATTTTTGGAGACTCTTGTGCTTTTATGAATTATTTTTAAAAATTGTATGAAAAATTGATTTTAGAGTTGCAAAGGAATTCATTTTTTAAATGTAATAAATCGAAATCTAAATTAAAGACGATTATGTATAAAACAAAATCAATATGAAAACTTACTTCTAATACCAGCACACTTACTGATAATCATTGTTTTATTATTCTAAAAAGCAAATATTTAAAACATTTTGATTCCATTTTGATGCAAGAAAACTGAATATATTCTCAGCTTAAGGATTTTTCTCAACAAATGAAAAATTGAAATTCATACGACAATTTTATATTTTGGGTTTTATAATGTACTTCTGACATGAACAAATGGATTTACTTATTTTATAACTGAAAGTTTATAAACTAATATAACTGATTTAACGATTGCGTGTTTCAGTGATAAGGAATGTTTTAAAAGAAATGTTGATCTGAAAAGTGTTTAGTACTGATGTCAATTCATCGATTGTTTATGGAAAAAAATGAGTACTATGATTTCCAGTTTGAAATGGAATATTTAAATTAGAGTAGTGTACATTTTAAAGGCACATCAAGGTAGGGACGATTATTTTCTCCGTAATTATGTTTAAATTGCATTTATGATTTCGTTTTTGAAGTGTTATCAATAAACAAAGCGTAACATCATGGGACTTGCATGCTGTTAAGCAAATGAATTATAATTAACATAAACAAACATTGTTTTATTCGATGAAAAATATAATAGTTATATTAACAGCAATGAAAGTGTTAGGAGGAAGCGATAGTAGGAAAAAAGACGTTTTATTAATTTTTAATTCTTGAAATGAAAAAAAAAGGTGACTGGATTAAAATTTGGGTAGACACTTAACTTGAAGTCGTTTTTGAACTACTGGACCATCCAAGTTGATTTATTTTAGGATTCTGAACGTCTGTTTTTTTTTATTTATGGGATATACATTCAGTTTAGCACCATGAGTGGCAGTTTCTATAAATCGACAACATTGAATTGTTAAAAAAAGAATACCTGAAATATTTTGAAATCAAAGAGAAGGAAACCTTTAGATAAAAAATGTTCTAGTTATGTAATTGCAAGTTGAAAACTTCAATTCTTGAACTATGAAGAAATGTGAATCTCTTTCACATTTTTATAATAAAATAATTCCAAAATTTATCTCTAATAGTAAAAACGGAGAAAGGAAGGAACAAAAGGAGGAAATGGAAAACAATTCTACATCCAAAAGTAAACAAGATCTCTCAAAGGAAACGGATTCAAAATCAATTTCTGGCTTTTACACAATAAGAAAAAATAAACATGACAGTTCTTTATTGAAGAGATCAACTAGCCTCGGGTCCTATTTGGATAGGTTTGGATCTCGTAAACACTTTGATGAAAAAGAATGTGTACCTCTTTTAAATCCGAAACTTCGTCTAAGGCGGAATGCTGTGTGTCTTCAAATTATTCGTGAAGATAAGACCTTGTATAAAAAGTTGAACATGATGGTAAGCGACAAAATGCTCCATGAATATTTTTGACAGAAGGAAACTTAATGCCATATCGTTCAGCATTTCGATAGATATATTAAGAAGAATATATAAATATGGTGCGCCAACAGCTGTCTTTTATTAATTGCAAAATGAACCATAAATTGATTATAAATTTATGGTGATAGAAATCTTTGAAATTTTTTTTTTCATTCAAATCATTTGTGAAGTTAACGAAAGGTTAGCGAGGTAAAATTAGGCAAATAGATAATGTTTATTTTGTCGCCTACAAAGAATGATTTCGGAGACTTACAAATGAATTATTTAACTGTACATTTAGTAGTGAATATTTCCTTACTAATTGAACCAAAAACTTTTTATCGTTTTACAACAGGCGTTACTAATGTAGTCGAAGAAACTTTCATACATCATTATATGTAAGTTCTTGGTCTAGTAGGTCCTGTTATTGTGCATGATTACCTTGTACGATTTGATCATGTTTGTAGCAAAATTTAACCAAGCTGTAATAGTTTATTGATAAACTACATATATTGGTATCTTTTTACAAATCGACAAAATCAAATTGCAAAAATATTGTGTTTTTTGTGCATTAATCACCTTGTACAATGTGTCCGGAATTAAAACAAATTGTATCTACACTTCTGTATTGTTAATTAGATACTGTTATAATAATAATTATTATTATTATTATTATTATTATTATTATTATTATTATTATTATTATTATTATTATTATTATTATTATTGTATACAAGAAAAATTTTTAAAAAAGAAAAAACATTAAAATATAAGATGTAGGGATTTCCTGTTTGATATAATAATAATAATAATAATAATGATAATAATATATAATAATAATTATTATTATTATTATTATTATTATTATTATATCGAACAGGAAATCCCTACATCTTATATTTTAATGTTTTTTTCTTTTTTAAAAATGTTTCTTGTAAAAAGAAACTGATAAAAAATCCTTTACATGTGAAATATGTAAAATGTTATCAGACATACCATAAACATCGTTGAAACAAGCTATTATAAATAAATGATATATAGTTAGCTTTGCCTGTTACAAATGATTTGTTTTATTTTAATCATTTATACTTTTGAATTTTTCGTTTGAATTTTTAAAAAATTCTTGGATCCATAAGGGTAATTTTTATCAAAAGACATAATCTAACATGGATAGATCTGTGATCTAGTGGTAAAACTCTCGCCTTGTGAACCTGGGAACATGGGTTCAAATCTCAGAGACTCTGTAATTTTTTTCTTCAAAAATGTCTTGTACAATTTCTTTAGTAAATGATAAAACGTGACACACATTTGGGTTTAAAAATCCAAGAAATAGAAATCAAAATTAATTGAAATACAAAAGACAATTACCGGGTTACATCAGGGCGTCTAGACGGGACGGTAATCTGGGGATCGTGCAAGAAGTAACTTTGTTTTATCATTCTTTTTATCACACGATAGATAACATTATTATTTATTATGATATCACTAAAGTTTTCTTCATGAAATAAAATTTTCTTAAAAATGAAAAATTAAGTAAATTTTAGAAAATTATTTTAGTAAATTTTAGAAAATTATTTTAGTAATTTTAGAAAATTATTTTGGTAAATTTTAGTAAAATTTTGGAAAAAATTTAAGTAACTTTTAGTAAAATTTTAGTAACTTTTAGTAAGCTTTTAATAAAAGTTAAGTAAATTTAGGATGATCAGGAATAATTCTAATTATGTTATATATATTTTTTTTACAATTTTCTGAAACAGAAAAAAATGTTTAGAAAAGATTTCTTAAATTATAACATTCAATTTCTTAGATGTTTTATATTACTTTCGAGTATACATGACAAATATTCATGAAAGCTACCTGTACCTCTGTACTTATAATTCAAATGTACCTGACATATAGCAACTAACAGTGAACACTTGTCCATAGTGGTCGCCTGTCTATAATGGTCACTTTGAACTAGTGTAGCAACTAAAGACAATAGAACGATTGTATAGTATTTACAATGAAGACTTTGGAAGTAATACATTATCATCCTTACCCAAAATTTTCATATTCAGTAATGTTGTTAATTTCAATTTTGTTCTGTATTAATCTCCCCATATTCCGATATACCCTAAATATTTTGCTGTATAATTCATAAGAAACAATAAAATAAAAAAATAAAGATAAGAATAATGTATAATTGATCGACATAATATACGTATGAATACTACATGCTGCCGCTGCTAGGATCTTAAGATGTCACTTTTTTCGGATTTGTCTGTAAGAAGTTATACAAATACATTTGGATATATATGGAACATTTAGAACATTTCAGAGTTTGTTATTTTAGGGGTTTGCAAAGAAAGCCATAATAAAGTCAACCGGAGGAAACGAGCCCTACTTCAAACTATGTGCTACACTGATAATAACTTCTGGCAATTAACAGTCTTAAACGTTACATCGTATTGTACAAAAAGCAGATAACGGGCTGAAAAATACCGCCATGAATGAATCAGAAATCTCGTTTGTTTTAACAGCTGTTGACACAGGTGTTAATATCACCTGTTGACACAGGTGTTAATGTTACCTGTTGACACAGGTCACGCGCGTTATTCCGTTTGCTTGCAAAGTTGTTTCCTTCATACTGACAATGAACACCATTTTAAAACAGTTCGATTGTTAAATAATTTATTGTACGGCCTCACTTCCTTGATGGAAGTTCACGTGTATAACATATTTTGCCAGTTTGCAAAGTTTTTACTTTGTTTTTGGGATTGTGATATGGACAAGGACTGGTATGTTTGTTTTATTGTCAGCAAACAATACCAAGAATACGTTACAATTAAGAAAAGAATACAAGTGCTGGTATGTCATTTTATAGGCACTAGTCAAAAATCGTGAACTTATATAAAGGAAGTCGCATCAGAGTTGATGTATGTTACCGAAGTATATGAAGAAAATCGGCAAGCATACTGGCAAACTCTCTTATTTTGCATCTGCTCCAAATGAGATTCAAGCCGTAAACGAGCTTTAGAGCGACAATAGAAATAGTGATGTCGTAGACTTGGTATCATAAAGAAAATGTTATGACTTGTGAATCTGGGAAGGTGGAAATGTTGATTTTTCTTTCCCTTTTGCTGAATTCTATCTTTTATTTCCCCATTTAATTTTAACTACAAGGATATAGATCTGGAAAAATACTAAGTACCAGGCATTCAAATATTTTTGATTTGTTATTTGAGTCCTCTCGATGCTTTGCATGAAAGAGAAACTGAACCTTTCCTGGAACAAATCTATAAAAAAAAAAAAAAACCACAAGAACACAAGCAAATCAACGCATAGTAAAAAAAATTGATTACTGCAATTTATCATTGCTGATAACATTTCATTAAAACGGAGATATCACGGACTTGACTCCTTCGAAGAGAATAAAGTAGGTGATAAAATTAACTAAGTAGGTGATAAAATTAACTAAGATTTTTCCTAAATGCACTTTACTTTTAAATTATGTATTTCATGCCAATAAAATTGTCATATCAAAGAGTTTATTTGGCGTATATTAATTTTACACAATGCACAAGTTTTGCTGTTTAATCACTCTCTATTGCATTATTACATTTTAGGCAACGTATTAAAAACAAGCTAATTAGGTTGATAATACAGAGAATCTTATTTAACGGCTTTGACAAGATACGCCAAGGGCACTGACAAGTGCATTTAATAACTTATTGGGTTTTATCTTATTAGATTGATTTTCTATTTACCCTATCAAGTCTAAAATTATTTACAACACATAACTTACAGCATGCGTGAGAGAGAGAGAGAGAGAGAGAGAGAGAGAGAGAGAGAGAGAGAGAGAGAGTATTTCATACTTTTTTCTGATACTATATTGTACGTACAAATGAATTCATTTAGTACAGACAAACGAACACAACAGACACACAAGTAGTGCATCATTTAGTGTCGTTAGTTTTAGTGAAATTAATCAAACACCTACGCAAATAAAACAACAACAAAAAACGTGAAGTAAGATAAATAAATAAATAAACAAATACAATAAATACAATAAATACAATAAGTCAATCAATCAATCAATCAATCAATCAAATAAATAAATAAAATTTAAAATTGTATAAAAAAAATACTAGCAAAATGTTAAAGGTAAAAAAGAAGTGACCAGGATCTTGACCTCCATTTCTTTTGAAGCATTGATTTTCTGCATTAGGACAAGGTGTCATATCAGGGTAGCGACCTAATTGAAAATAAGCTGAAAATTGCAATACCTCGACTTCATGCAAGTATTATGACATGATTGTGATTTTCAGTTTTGATGCTTTATTCAAATGACTTTAACTGGCTCAAGATCAGAATTTTGGTACATTAACGACCTTTTCACTGACAGGTTGGTTTTATTTTATTTTGCAAATATTTTGGCAGTCAGGAACTCGAACTGGGAAAATTTTAGGAAGTCCCTTTCTTTAATGCTATAAAATGATGAGCTTTTGTATGATATATGTAACAAGTCCTCAGGTGAACGTTTAAGTCTACTGGCCTCTTGTGATTACTTTTCAAGGAAAGATTGCTAACCTCAATCGACTGACACAGATTTAATATAAAATATCTCGGCGAGAACACTACGTAATCATGGAGCGCGTTCGTTTTGGTCAACGAGTGTAACACTAGTGTTCAGTTTGAGCCTGCGCACTTTACGAGAGTGTAAAAGCAAAACGAATGGCAGTGTTGATCTGCAGAGTAAATAAACATGGCGAACGTGATAGAAAATCATAATTTAAAAGGAATTAAAAATAATTACAAAGTTATGTGTTTGTTTAATTAACCAGCATTTCTTATGATATTAAAATCAAAATTTGAAAAAAAAGGTTATTATATACGGAAATAATCAGTTGTCACGGAATTTCTCTTTCCGCCGATACCTACTTCATCTCCTCTACGTAAAATTGATTCGTAAATTTACCTATATCGAGGCGGTCAGTTCCAGGATGGTGGATGAAACCTGAGTGCCCGGAGAAAAAGCACCGACCTTCGGCAAGCAAACTGATAGACTTTGTTACTTTAGGTGTTCGAAAACAAATATTTTTCAGTTACATTTCTTTCCTATATGTGTATTAAAGAAACTGTAATAATTGATTTTGTCTATCAACGAATGTCCAGTTTCCCTTTAAGAAGACGTTCAGGGCTAAAATGTTTAATGTCTATGCACTGTAGACAAGTAACTTCTCTCAAATACTGGTATATTTTATGCTTACGTGACAAAAACTATCAATACAGAACATAGAATTCAGGATAGATTTGTAAGATGACAAAAATGTTAAAAGAGTTATCCTTAATGATCATTATTGGCATGTAAATGTAAAAATTTCTACACTAGAATAGATACAACACGCTATATAATAATGATTTTAGTTAATTTTACTATCTGCTGTGCTCGCCTAACTGGTTAACTAACAAACGCAATAGTTTTAAGTTACTGATGTATTAGTAATACTTTTTTATAAATCTGTGGTATTTAAAAATAACCCACATACATTGTGCTTTATAACATAACTGTAAATTGTGTTATTTTTGCGTAGTGCAAATTTTGCGGACTTGTTTTTTTTAATGTGTTTATTATCTTTGTGTGTTTAATTTTTGCGGATTAAAGATTCAGAAAAAAAATTAAATCATCCGGTTAGGAGGAGAAGTGCATACAAGATATGTAACAGACAGACGGATGGACTGACAGACAGACAGAATGCCTCCCACCATTTTGTGATGGGGGACACATAATTTTAAGAAATCAAACATTTAAAAAAACTCTAGTACTAGTAATTATCTAAAACATTGAAATGTCAATCTCTCTGTAAATCGGCCGGTAGAATGATTAACAGCACTAAAACATATTTAAAAACTGCTGTTATAATTCAAACAAGTAGCAATCCCTGCTTCCTAAAAACAATTATATATTTTCTCTGGACTTTGCCTTATATAATCATAAGCTGAAACCAGCCATTTGGCACTTAATGGCTTCATTACAGACATTGCTAAATCCAGTTTTGAAGGACATTTTGATGCAGTTGTGTAGCAATTTGTTGTGTATACCATTTTTTGAATTCATTGATGCTAAATCGAAAAGAAAATTAAAATTAGTTTCAATTTTTGTCATACTTTTTCTCATCTCTAAGATATCGCTTCCTTGCCTGGTGCTCTGGTGCTCGACTTAGGAAGTCAGAGTATCGACTAGTTCTAGGTACCGTGTAAGTTAAATCCTGATTTGTTGAGTTAGCACTTTAACAAAAAGTCACCCTGGGTGTACACTAGAACAAGAAGACCGTAATAAACACTCGCACATCTCAGGCATACACGAACTTGTTCCTAGATTGTCCTTAGAGGTGAATAAATTTGTTTTGCCTCGAATAGCATAAATGGCTATTGTAACATTGAACAACGTTCAACCAATCGTTGATTTGACAGTTATATAGCCAATGTTAATCAATGTGGCTGATATTGTTGCTAAGTCAAAATAGTAAAGAACATAAACAAGATTGATAATCAAGGCGCCTAAATACAGCCGATTAGCTTTGTCACAAAGCATTTTTTAAAAACATGTTATCGTTAAATACATTAAAAAAAGCTTTATGACAATATTTCTTAATGTATTTAACGATAATTGTTGAAAAAATTCTTCATGTCAGCTTGAACTGCTGTTAGCCACGAAGTGTTTTTAAACGTTAAAAACAAGAAAAGCAAGAAAATAAAGAAATAAAACATAAACGAAACAAAAGATTCTGAATCTGGAAAGAAGAAGTAAAAACAAACAAAAATAAAACTTATATATGATTGTTGTAATAGATGAACCCAGAGTATCATAGAAAAAAACAAATTGGATACAACACTAAAAACATTACAATAATTGGATAAAAATTAAAAAAAATCTATTTCACGTTTTACGAAATATTTCTTTTTCTTTTTTTTTATTCGATCATTTTTGTTTTTAATCTAAATTTTCAGGTACTTAAATCCATTAAAAAAAAAAAACTTGCATTAAATCTACATGTAATTACAAACTGAATATTCTAACCATATTAAAAGTACAAGAGTTGTCAAAGAATTAAAACACAAAACCACGAACCAGGAAGTTTCTATCTACTTTTTTCATTCCATTGTTTCGGAGAGTTTAAAGTACAAAGTGTTTTTATTCTCACCATGCACCATAGAGAACGTGTACAATGTAATTATCTACATAACAATTTACATGAATTTACATACGCGAGCTATTATACAATTACGACCACTGCGGTAGCTCAGATGGTAGAGTGCTCGCTCCGTAAATGGGAGGTCGTGGGTTCGAACCCCGACCGGGTCTGACCTAAGACTTAAAAGTGGGTAGTGACTGTTCTTTTGCCAAACACTCGGCATTACGAAATGAAAGTTCTTTCGGATAGGAACTTAAAATAAACGAGGTCCCGTTTCACGGCAGGCGTGGCACGATAAAGAACCCTGCTGTTTAATGCTATCAGCGCAACGCACGGGCAAAATTTCTTCACTTTCGCCTATAGCTGGCGACGTCTCGATATCAGTGAAATATTCTTGACTCGGACGTTAAACACCATTACTAAACTCAACTATTATACAATTACATCCTTATAACTAATTAAACACACATTAACCTGGAGGATTGACTTTCTCATAATCAACAGAAATAAAAGTACACCATTTTTTTCTAATACAGATTTTTTTTAGTTTGAAAAGATCATAAAACGCAATAATGTTTGGCTTATGTCGATAATAAAAATTCGTGCTGAATTATAACAGCTGTCATTAAAATAATTGTATTGTTTTCTACACTATTGTACGTAACAGCAAGAACCATTTCTAATTCCGTCGTTTTTTTTTCACAAAATCAATTGAGACAAGAATTTAAAAAATAGAGGCATATCACAGAAACTATTCATCTGTCAAAACAACTTTCTTATACTTAGTTTTTCATATAATAATATTTATTATATAATCTACTCAATAATCCATGTAATACGGTCATACAATAAAAATCGTATTGAATGAGTGTGACGTCATAAATAGTCCAGTCAATCTATGAATGAACCTAGAACTAATTGCAACAAAATTTCTTATTGTTGGAATAAATAATATATCGACACATAAACATCATATAAAAAGTCCCAAAAAAATCTTGCGGTGGAAGTTGCTTTTTTATAGAGTTAAAAATTTCGTATATTATCGGAAGGATTTTGACGTTCACGGGCCTCCATCCAAAGAATTTTCGTAAACTTCGGTCAGCAAATAGAAGTGTTCTCGTCTTCACAGCAAAAATACAAACAAAAATGGTTTCAAAAGGGTAATTTCAAAACAAGTTAAGGCAGTCAACACAAAAATATATGTTCGTTTACCTATCAAATCTTCATAAACGGGATAAATTTGAAACTGGTCGGAAACGAAACTGTTGAGGGAGGGGTGGCTGACATCATCACATGTTTATACATGTATACATCGAGCGCAGAGTAATCTTTGATAGATTTCCAGTCAATCTGCATACATCTACGCCCTATAACTTAACATATGAACAAAATTAAAGAATAAAAACGCTGTTGTTTGTCATATTAAAGGCCACACGCGCGTTGGGGTTTTCTTGCACACTACGAAGGCCCGTTGTGGTCAAAATTTAGATCTAAATAAACTGGTATGCAATGTTTTGACCAAATAAATAAATTTTGTTTATTTCTTTCTTTTTTTTTTTTTATTTTTATTTTTGTTGCAATTCAATTACAATATGCATTTTGTTAGTTTTATTTATTTTAATTGGATACTTTTTCATGGAACAGACACAATTTTAAAAAGTCTGCCCCGGGTAAGTATTATAATAATTCTACTCTCTTTCTTTTCACGAACACATTCACGCGCATACACGCCCGTGCATGTTTAATTTTTATCAGGTCAGTAAATTTCATTTCAATGAAATACTAGTATAGAAACTTTGACAATTTATTATTTTTTATTTATTTATTTACTGTAAATCAAGGAAATTAATGCGCATTGCCGATTTTGAAGTATAATGCGTCATGAAATTATTTTAAACTATTTTTTAAAATTCCAAATTTAATATTTTTATTGAATTTCGCCTATCTGTTATCAAACAATTATATAGTATTTGTATCTCCGATTATTAATTAGGGCCCCTGTAGTGATCACTTTGTCTGTCTGTCCGTCGGGGCATCAACACCTTTATTTATTGCAGTAATTAACATAAGAATAATTGAAGCTGCATGAAGAGGCTTCAACGTTATACAAGATCATGTAGAAACTACTTTTATTATAGACTGATCTAGTCACCTATAATTTTTCTGATCACAGTCAAAGGTCAAAGGTTCTTCCATCCATCTGTTTAATCAAGTGTTCTACAAATATCTTTGTCACAAATACCCCTCCCGCGCTCCATGCGCGGAGGATCCCGGGTTCGATCCATAGCCGCAAAAATAAAAAAAAGGAACATTTCCTTGCCAACGTTGAAAACAAGCAAAATTTTCATCAATATGCTCAGTGACAGGCTTGGTAATATCGGTTGTGACATAGTACATGCAATCTCTGACGCAGATTACCTGATTGCAAAAAAGAGCTGTTGAAGCTGCTCTTACTAACGTTACGGTTCTGTTCGGGAGGATACGGATCTCCTTGTTCTGCTTTGTTTCCATGCTGATCCTGATACCAACAACATTTATTTTATGTCCGATTCCAAACAACATAAGAAGGTTTGGGATATTCTGCGCACAAAGTCCATCCTTGGCAAATCAGCTTGTAAATACCTATTATTTGTCCAAGCATTAACCGAATGTGATACAACATCTCGTATCTTTGGCGTTGGGAAACAAGCAGCATTAAAGCTTATTAGTGAGCTGTATTTCCAAATGCAGGCTGATGTCTTTATGTCAAGTTCATCAACTAAACAGGAAGTGATTCAGGCAGGTGAAAAGCCTTAGTTGCATTATTAAATGGAGTGCAAAACGAAAGTTTAGATTTTCTCCGTTACCGTAAATTCAGTCAGCGCATTTTAACTGGATCCTCCTTTTTTCAAGTACATAGCTTACCCCCAACTTCGGCTGCTTCTAAATATCATAGCTTGCGCGTGTATCACTAGATTCAGCAATGGCTTGGGAACGATTTGAATCCAACTGACTGGGGCTGGAATTTTGTGTCAAACATTCTTTGTCCTCTCAGAACCGATCTGGCCCCGGCTCCTGATGCACTTCTTAAAGTAATTAAATGTAATTGTAAAAACTGTGATAGCAGGAGATGCAACTGCCGTAAACAAGGTCTATCTTGCTCTGTTGGTTGGGGTGAATGCAGAGGAATCTTGTGCTAATTCCAAATTTGATTTTAATATGGAATATGATAAAAACGAAGAACTTTAGTGCAAAATAAGAATATGACTGTATCGATTCAGATGGAATTTCATTAACTTTGATTAATGTATATTTAAAAAATGGCACTCGTTTTGAATATCTTCATAGAGCTATGAAGGATTATGGACTTAGTATCTCAATAGGCCATTATCCTTCATACCTCCATGAAGACAGTCAAAACGAATGTCATTTCGTAAATATATATGTATACATATCATTGATGGAGACATATATTTTTAACAAATAAACAGCTCTAATTTGGGTAGTAGGCGATTACACAGCATACTGCTATCGAAGTCGAGGAAACAGAAAATGTCAACGATTAACAGTTTTTGTGCATTAGACGCGCGTTTCGGGTAAAATAACCCTCATCAGGTCATTTTATAATTAAAAATTGAACAAGGTTACATGTTTATTTAGGCCATTTTTTGCTTAAATACTAAGCAATGTAATTTTTTTTCAAAATTAAGTTGTGAGTTAGTATAGAAAAATGGATTTTAATGTTTAACTTGTGTTGACACGTCAAAATTTTCATGCAAATTATGGTATCCAGAGTTATTTCCCTTAACAAACTTAGCCTCAAATAGTGTTTTTTAAATTCTGTAACATAAAATTTAGCGGTGTTGATCATATCAAACTTTCTAGTTACAATAATTGTATCTTAAATAATCAAATGATGCAAGGAAATTTTCAGATGTTACTTTTTTCTTTAGATCTTTAGACCCATCAAACATGCTATCTCGTTCAATTTTGTTTCACAAATTTAGCCTCAAGTACGTTTTGTCAAACCCAGCATATTCAAAAATAACACTTATATTTTTTCAAACCTTATTTGCTACAATAATTGTAAAAAATGGACAATAAAATGATGCAAGAAAATTTACCAGATGTGTGTTCTTGTTAGATTTATAGAAACCCCAAAATGCTATCTCGTTCATATTTGCTTTTTGAATTCTGCCATTTGGCATGTTCAGTAGTTTTTCAAAACCCATTTCGTGAAAATTAGCAGTTACATATTTTTAATACTAACTAGTTACAATAATTGTAACTTGGACAATCACATAATGCAAAATAAATTGTCAAATAAATGACACTCTGAGAATTTTTGACCCCCAAGTATGCGATCTCATCCAGTTTTGCTACATAAATTTAGCCTCAAATAGAGTTTTTCAAACTTTGTAACTTAAAAATTAGTCGTCACATTTCTTTAATCCTTATTAGTTACAGCCAATGTAACTTGGACAATAATATAATGCAAGAAAATATGTTAGATATATGTTCCTGTGAGATTTATAGACTCCTCAATATGCTATCTCAGTCTAATTTGTCACTATTTTGGTTATGGTTATCCATTTAAAAAGGAAATTTTGCCATTTTCCCCTTATCAGAATCTTTGGGACTTTTTATACGATATAGATAAAACATTTAAGAATGTATTTGTGATAAAATAAATTCTGTTGCAATAAGTTCTAGGTTCAACCCCTTTTTTCTGCTAGATTGACTGGACTAAAAAGCGTGTGAATTAGGTTTAATCCTTACGCACTACGCACGGGTATTTACACGGCGGACTCCAAAGCATTTTTGCAGGAACAGTCACCGGAAAAAACATTCAATCCATATTTATCAAAACAAATTACCAGTTCCTAAAAACGAGCCAGAATAATCATGGATTGCGATTCCGAGTAACACGTGTCTGTAAATCCTTGTCCAGGTTGTTGACATTCCAGAGTGCGCGCGCTATGACGTCATATAATTCACCTAGTTCACAGTAACACTGTTTGTTCATTCATAATATAAGCTGTTACTTTTGTACTTTTTTTTCTAAAAAGGAGATATATTGTATTCAAATTGAAAATGTTTGTTTTGTTTTTGTATCCTGCGGACAGACTATTGTTTACTTTAAATATTTCAGCAGGATTACTTTTGGCGCATGTACACGGTAACGTGAACTTCTTGTGTTTCGGTCAATCAGCTGTTTTCTTATAATGAGAAGACAAGTTTTAAATCTGTGAAAAAGCCGTTTTTTATGGGATTATATAATAAATAGAATCTTGCATTCGTGTTTATGTACTATTGAATTTATTAAACTCGTTGAATAATGTTTTATGCAACTCGCCAAGGCTCGTTGCATAAAACATTATTCAACTCGTTTAATAAATTCAATAGTGCATAAACACTCATGCAAGATCCTCTATATATAAGTGTGATTAACTGTTATACAAGGCGCGTTTAGAAAAACTAATCTCTTATTTATTTGGGAGACAGATTAATATAAATGCTATGTCTGTTGTTTCTGAATCCTTTTGTCAATATATGTAATGATAATGTACAATGTACTTATATTTGTTTCTATATTGACTGGCAAATAAAATAAATAAAATTTTTCTGTTTGGTTCTTTTATTAAATGACAAACAGAATGGTAGAAATTCCTAACTTCATTACTTTGTTTCCAACCCAAATTGAAATTAACGGTTTGCGACAAAAAGAATAAATCATATATATATATATATATATATATATATATATATATATATATATATATATATATATATATATATATATATATATATATATTTCATATTTTGGTTATGAAATAGAATGTATCATTTTTTTTTTTTTAAATTTTTTTCAGTAAACTTACAAAAAGAGCATATCCTGGAAATATGTATGACAAAGTTACCTTTTAGGATGTTTAAAAAAAACACAATAAAATTTCTGTTGTGTCTGGGAGAACCTAATTAGTTTTAGAAGTGTTTAATATTTCACACATAATTACGCTTGAAGTTTAATCGAGTTTGTATTTTAATATTTTCCCAACTATTAAAGAATCGATAGTTATTTAATTTTTAATAACAATGGTTGACTAAAGGAATATTTGCTCCCAGGAAATAATGTGATTTAATGATAGAGTTGCCTTTTGAAGAGCATTATTTTAACTTAATAAAAAATGATTCACAATAAGCTGAGGCATCCGCCTATTTGATTATTTTTAATTTGTTTCAATCATGTTTATATACTGGCAGCAAGCGAAAGGTAGTATCAAATTAAAGTGGTTTGTAACGTAATAACTGATAAAAAACATAATGGGATAACCTATATATTTCAGAATATTACTTCCCGTTTACTTCCATAGGTAAATTCTGGCTTAAGTAAATAACTGACAAAAAATATCTGTTAAATTTTGATGTGCCAGATGTCCACATTTCGGAGATTCATTCCTCATCAGTGACACTAGGGGCCGAAAGTTTGACAGATAAAAAATTTAAGCCAAATTTGAACAATAATAAATCCAAAGTTCCAAAATTATATGAATCTAAATCCAACTAAGGATTTGCATGAGGGAACAAAACTATTTTTAGACTATTTAAAAATTGAGACGGTACCCGCTCAGGGGTACAAAATACCTGTTAAATTTTGATGTGCTATATATGACACTAGGGAATGAAAAGGTTGAAAGATGGAAACATAAGCCAAAACAGTTGAAAAAGTAACTGTATTTTTCAGTTAATACACATAGAGCGTACCTCTCTCCATCAAAGATAAATTCTATATTTTGTCTCCTGTTCTACAAAAATTGTTTGGAGAATGAAAATTAAAAACAGAAAGCTGTCTTTTAATCGCCTGAGACAATATACAGGTTTCAGTTCATGGACAATACGGATATTAAAATTGTTTCCACGGCACAACATATAACACAAAACGCAGAACACAAAACGAAACATGAAATGGGCAGAAAATGCCCGGAATAGTCGGGCCAGAGTATGGAATGTAGTTAGACAGTTAGGGCAACCCCAAGTACCTCAGACAAGGAAACTAAAGGTTATTTTGCCTTATATTTCAATTGAAAGTACTAGTATTCCTAAAACTAAAACACCAATTGTCCTATGAATCTCCGTTCGACCTTTCTGTCTCAAACAGATGACAAATGACATACGAAATAGAAAGGCCCACATACAAATTCCGAAAATTTCATTGCGGGGATAATTTTGGAAATTTCAAAGTAACATGTAAATTTTGACATTGCACGTGCTTATTTTGTTTATTTTGGTGTATTAATTTAATAAAGTAATATCTAGCTGAAGACTGGGTCATTTATACAGGTCATACCCTATGAGCGAACATTCACCTAATCCGATTAAACCACTTGTATTCTTGTAGGCGTGCAACAAGTCCGATACTCGCATGACGGCTCGTAAACAATGCGATATCCCCTACATGTCGTATATGTAACAACGTTACGACTTATTATTAGGCCACTGGTCAATAATTGTTTGTTTAGAAATGTAAAGGTATATAAACATCACTGTAATTAAGCGTGTAAAACACGGAACTATTTTTACTGCAATTAATCCAGTAATTAGTCCGTAGACGAAAATAGAATTTTGTAAATTTTACTCATCACAATTAGCAATAAAAAGAATAGAAACCAATGGCATTATTTTAAAATGCCTTCGTTTCCTTACGTTTCACTGGCCTTACTTCCCTAAATCCTTTAAAATCTGAATAGAAACTGTAAGTATCGACGACATATTATTTCTTTAACCGCGTTTCCATTTTTTGTTTGAAAATACGAAGCATCATTAGGCACAAATTTATTTGGGTTTTGCCTCAGATCAGTTTGCCAATAGAGTTCGCCCTAAGCTGTAACCTTGTTTCTTGATTTATAATATAACTATCACTCAGCTTATTGAGACTCGTTCTTTAAAAGGCGTTAAAATGTGTCAAAAAGACTTAACCATTAATGCACAAGAAGTTATAGCAGAAAACTCTAATTGGAAAATTGAAAAATTGCTAATGAGGTAATTGTTGGTTTTATGAGTATTAGATTGCCTCATGGGAAATAAAAAGTGAAATTATTATTCCATTATTCCATTCACGTAAAATGCGTTAAATGGTGACAGAGTTTTTACACGTTAATACTCTCACACATTCCTATAATTTAAGCATTTACTTTCGGATTTTAAGTCGCAAACGTTATTGAAGTGATAAATATTTCTAATAAATTATAGCATTTCCTTCTCTATCTTATAGCAAATGATAAAACAATGATAAAAGTGTGGAATTTATAAACATTCTTTTTATGAAATCGCGTAAAATAAAATAACTTATGTGTTTTAAAGTGTAAACGATATAATCACGTTACTTTACTCGACAAACGTTATTTAGAAAAATGGAAAACCATTTTGTAAGCAGTTAAATTGAACAAAGCTTATTTAAATTAGCAGGAAACTGACATCAAACAATAACTCACTTTACGAAAATGTTGGTTGTCAATATTCATAGACTGTTTGTCCAAGGGAACATCCTTTTAAAAACTTAGTATTTCGTAGAACTGATGAATGGTTTGATGAATTAAGCAGTGACTATCAATAAATAAATGATAAAAAACATAAAAAAATAAATAAATAATCAAACAAGCTTTTAATTCTGACGGTGCTTATTTGGTAGTAAAATACATTTCATCTTCTGAATTAAAACTCTCGGCTTTAATTTGTTGTAAAAATTATAAAGGTTTCAAATTTTAAAATATAAATGTGAAATTTTGTGTCTTTCTATACAAAACAATCACATTCTCATTTCTATTGATTATGCTGTTATATAAGTGTGTCATATACGACAATTTGAATTTTTTACTTTATAAAAATACAAAATTTTGCATATAGAACGTGTTTTATTTAAAAGCCATTGTTACTGTCTGATTAGTGATGAATCATGACTGGTCAGATTGTTCAACGCTAGTATGAAATTGTTCCACGTAATTGTTTCTGAGCCAATCAGATTGGTTTTGGTTAACTGCATTGTTGTTTAACTTCGTATCAGCAATAAATCAGCTATTTGTGCCAAGAGCAAGGATATAAATCTCTGAGGATTAATAAAACAAACAAATAAATTGACCCATCCCGAGACTATTTGACGAGGTATGCCGTCAGTTTATTGTCATTTACTTAATAGCAAGCAGTTTTGTATATCATTACAAATTTACAGATGAAGCAAAACTTTTTTTATCTGCAGAGGTTTGATGCCCTTCTTGAAACTCTTGAATGTCCCTTTTACTGGTTTGATCTAAATGAAATAAAACAAACGTACTAGTACTTGTCCATATCACAATCCCAAAAACAAAGTAAAAACTTTGCAAACTGGCAAAATAGGTGATACACGTGAACTTCCATCAAGGAAGTGAGGCTGGGTGCTCCGGAAGGGTAAGCACCTCCTGTTTAGCTAGCTACACCCGTCACGTGCAAGTCAATTTTGAGAATGAAAGGAACAAAAAACTATGGTAAGTCAAATATATCCAGTATAAGTTGGGATACAGTGACTACATACTTATCAACAATATTGTGATGACGGCCATAAAACTTTTTAAGGGCCCTGATTAGCCTAGGCTTGCAATATCCTTGTGTCAACAATTTAATTGTAAGTAATTTGCTTCGTTGCAGAAAGTTCCAATAGTGGGAACAAGCTCTACCGTACCGTATTAACTGTGAAACATATACACCATACGCAGGAGAAGCAGAGATATTACTGCAAAGAAACGGAAAGTTGACAATAGAAAAATTGAAGTCATCACGTTTGTCGTATAGCTTCAGATGTAACCTTTCATGGGTGTCATAATTGAGGTATAAGTCCAAATATGAAGCAGAACATGGAGAATCTGTCGTGTCTTTTATTTCAAGCTCACTTGGATAGATGACATTCACATGTTCTCCAAATTTGTGATTATTTAGAGAAAGAACGTCATCTATATATCTGTATGTGTAGTTGAATGATTTAGCGACAGTCTTTTTTCCAGATTTGACAAGGTTCTGTAAAAATTCTGATTCATATGAATAAAGAAACAAATCAGCAAGTAAAGGCGCACAGTTTGTGCCCATTGGTATACCGATTGTTTGCTGAAAGATAATATTGCCAAACACAACAAATATGTTGTCTATCAAAAACTCTAACATTTTGTTGATGGTATCTTCAGTATATTTTTCTTTGCAGTCTGTATGGTGTTTTACAAAATAACCAGAATGCCTGTTGAGCACTAGATATTTATATCTTGGTTTACCGTTTTTGTAAAAAAATGAAAAGTGAATGATTTGTTTTAGACGTTCTTTCAATTTAGCATGAGGGATAGTGGTGTAAAGGGTAGAAAAATCAAAAGTTTTCATACTTTTTACCGAAGATAGAGTATTAGAGACAAAATGGTCAAGTAGTTCTTTAGAATTTTTGAGAATCCACATTTGGTTGATGCCAGATGTAGAATAGACTCTATCTGAATAAGTCTGAAGGTCATCTTTGACAACTGTCAAAATTTGTGTTAGAATTACTGATAATGATTTAGTAGTACATTAAGAGGAACCTGCTATATATCTTTCCTTGTATGGATTTTTGTGAAGTTTTGGAATCCAATACAAGTAAGGCAGGTCAAGTTCTTCCTGTTTTAAATTGATACCAAAAGACTCAAGGACTCCCCTATGATTGGAAAGAACTTCATCTTTTGTAAAATTAGTTTTGGTATAAGTAGGATTCTCTGATATACTATCTAAACCAAGCTCCTTAATAAGACATTCAACATAGAATTTCTTGCAAACGAAAATAATGTTATTAGAAGCTTTATCAGCAGGGACAACAACATACCTGTTATGTATGTCAGTAAGGACCGCAGAAACCTCAGGGTCCCTGAGCACTAAAGAAGGTTTAGTACCCATAGACCCATTAAGTTTTGCAAACCTTGACTTGACAAAATTTCTAATTGTCCTTATCCAGTCGGATAAAGTATCAAGCTCTACGTCTTCTAATTTAGCCCAACCTCTAGCATACTCTTCAACAGAATCCATAATAATTTTGAAATTCTGTCCCCAAGTGAAAGGTTGAGCCTCCTTGTATTTAGGGCCTTTTGAAAGAAGACATCTTAATTTAGTATTCTCAATAATATTGAGATCACCTGTTACTACATGCCCAGCTGGTTTATAAATATATGGGGACGCTGAGCAAGAGCAGGAAGGTGGAGTAAAGTTATGAAAGTTTAGGCACTGCAAAGTATGTTTAGAGTTGAAAATTTTGGATGCAATGGGTTTATTTTAGGAGTAGGAAATTAGAGGTGGCGAGTTATATTTGAAATAAGTAGGGACTTTAGATTGTACTACTTTGTTAAGTAGTATATTAGAAATATTAATAGCATCTATGCCTTTGTTTGCATAATGTAGTTTAAGAAATTGGCGACGGTTGTCGTCCTGTATATTGTGTTCCTGAGCAGGTTTAAATAACCGTTTAAATGCAATATCCATGATGATAGTGTTAAGTTTAAACTCTGGTGTATTAAAATCTGTAGTAGTTTTGTATATACATTCTTCTTGTAACTGATTTAGACGGGAAAGTGGTAAAGAGTACAGTTTGGTACGAATATGGTGTAATCCGAGAGGTTTCTGAATAAATGGTAAAAGATTAGTAAAACTAACATCATGGATATTGGGTTTATTGTAACTTCGATGTCCATGACTTCTTTTGTTACGTGTAGTTCTGTTGAACAGGTGTAAAACATTAACATTCTTACAACCTGGGCTAGAAAGGTTTCCCACTCTATCAATTTTATCATTGCATCCATATGGTGATGCAGTGCCTAGTTCTCTAATCCAATAGTTCTCCCGTTGTAATCGGAATGGTGTACTTAAAATAGGACTATTAGTGTGGTGGATATATTTTTTCTAAGAACAAGTTAGTGTATACAAGTGATGTGCGAGTGTGTATTATATGTAGCTAGAGGAAGACCGAATGACATGTTTATATTCTGAGGTAATAGTTCCTATATTCTACTATGGGGTTAAAGGTTAATTACGTACATGGTACATGTATATAAAACATAGTTCTAACATCACTTATAATATACAGTCTAGAACCGATAAAAAAGTCGGAGATTGGAGTGATTATCATGAAGCCCCAAAATGTATCTGTCTTTTCTTTTCTTGGCTGATTCCTTAGTAGTCATGTATTATTTAGTGTTCCTTGTTTTAACAAGATGATAAAAAATCCGGAGATTATCGACTGGAAAAATAAAATCGGGCCCCAGTTTTACAAACATTCACTCAGCTGAGTGTACACTCAACTCAAATATTCCCAATTTTCCCTCATCAATATTTTAATAAACCTTAGTTGTATGAGGCAATGTTTAGTTTTGTTGAACAAACCTACACTAAACAATTAAAATATTACATTAGATATTCAATTTTAACTGTGTAATGTCTTAATAATTGACATTGAAATATTCCCTAATTTGAGTTGAGTGTAAACTCGGTTGAGTGAATGATTGTGGGGCCGGATCATCATCTCTTACGAGGGTAAAGGACCACTATAAATGTATTGCTGTAAACAAGTTATATTTTTAGGTTAAATTTTATTTTGTGTCTTCACTTGATTCTGAAATGGAACAAAGAGAAACAAGAAGTCCCTTCAGGGGATCTAGATCCTGCAAATTAGCTGGAGTCAGCTATAGCGATGTTATTATTAGTTTCTATATGAGTGACATCAGATCTAGAACGAGAATGATTTCCATTCAATGTAAATTTAAAGCTTTTGTTAATTTTGTAAGATTATTCTTTGCCTCAAGAAAATTTAAATGTTTTTTCGTTCTCTTTTTTTCCTTTTCTTTTTTCTTTCTTATTATTATTATTTTTTTAAATTTTATTTCTATCTGGTGATATTTATGTCAATAAACTCAATATGACATTTGAAGGTTTAACTTACAAAATTCTTGAATTGCAATTAAAATATTTTTCTGACATTAAAATTGTACGTACCTTAGACGTATATAGCTGGAGTTAACAATTTATGGCACTCCACCTATAACTGGTGACGTCTCGATATAAGTAAAATATTCTTGACTATGAAGTAAAACGCCCTTAGATCAAAGCTGTCAACACAAAATTCAATAATTCTACATTTTACCAAAATTAATAAAGTCTCTACGCTTTTGTTAAAGTTTAACAGTATATCTTAGTGTCTGTTTTTTATAAATGTGTCATGTGCAGAATTTTGAATTTTCTCATGCACAGTGCAGAATTTTGAATATTTCACTTTGTAAAAATTCAAAATTCTGCACATGACAAATGTTTAACATTTCTGGAGTCTTAGGGTCAACCATACAAAAATATTGCATAAGGTATGGATTCCGAGTGCCTGAATATTCTGGATAGATTTGGTTCAATGGGCTGATTTCTTTTATTAGTTATAACAAACTACATTGACGAATTCAAAAGGAGGGGAGAGTTGCAGGGGCTGCAACCCCCTTTTGAAAATTCAAGAGAAAGGAGAGATGTGGCTAAAAGGTAAACAGAAATATTTTTTTAAAAATTTGCCGGGGTCTTCGGCCCTTTGACCCCTTAGAGGGATCTACCCTGAACCCACCGGGCGCCTTTAACTGCCCCCAAGTCCCCTCGCTGCTGTGGGCGCTTCGGCGCTCGCAATATATCATGATAAAATTCCCAACCACCACCCTCACCAAAATTCTGGATCCGCCCCTGAGCTATTTAGCTATTTAATATATTTTAAAAAAATCACACACTCATTGTTTCAGTATAATGGGAACTTCCGAAAAAAAAAAAAAAAAAAAAAAAAAAAAAACCTGGCAAAACAATATCTATTTTATTCTATTTTATTCTGTTAATACCGGATTCTGGGTGTGAAAAGAAAAATCTGGTAATCTATAGAGTGAAATTATCTGATGTTTGAAAACTGGCTCTGATTAAACAATTAATTAATTTTTTTCATCTTTATATTTGAATGCATGAAAAAATAATTTTTTACCCATTAATTAATCTTGCTTTCGGTCATTAAGTTAACACTTCTTCCAGACTACTATAATAATTTCTTTCTCATTCCGTGAGGTAAAGACTTGAGTATATGGCAGTTCATAATACCCACTTAGATTTTCTGAACTGAAAACTGGACAATTTAAAGCTAAGGTACGTCTCTACGTGCGTCAATGTAATCCTATTTATTATCTCTTCCACGTGTGACCACACAAAACAAGTACATACAATATGTTACGAAGAATGTGACGTCATTTGAAAGGAGCGAAGCTTATAATGGCAAACCCACGTGTTGTCGAAATACTATGTTTGCCTCAATAGTTATTTTAAACTGCTTTCTTGACTTTACGAAGTTAGATTGTCTTCTTTTTTGATATATTGACTTTTTTCAATTTATCGTTTATTTCATGTATATAATTTAACAAGTCAAGCACTAACTTCCCCCCGGCATGAACTGAGTGATGGTCATTCGAACTGAGTGATGGTCATTCGAACTGAGTGATGGTCATTCGAACTGAGTGATGGTCATTCGAACATTGAATTACTGTAAGTGAGTCCGTCGATTAACAATGTTATCAAACTTAAGGTTTTAACTAGCGGTCGGTTTAAACTAGTGACCATTGGTCAAGGTGTCCCAAGGGGGCCTTACACACTTTTTGTGGCGTAAAATAAAGAAGTAGCAAAATATTCATGTAGTGACTTTTCCAACTGTGGAAAGTATGCAGATCTTAAGCCAGTGGTAATTAATCTAACGGTTACCAAGTTGTTAGGCGCAGAATTTTTAATAAGTGAAAATTCATAAGTTCTGCACACGACAGAAATGAAATTATGTAATGAAATTCGATAGAAATGACAAAGGAAACCATTTTGAATACCCGAAAATCTTGAGCATGTGTCCAAGACAAGCTATATACCTTACTGTACCTAAGAGAGTAGAGAAATTATGTTTAACGCCCCAGTCAAGAATCGAGGTGGTCAATTTTGGTTTGTTGGAGGAAACCGGAGTGTCCAAAGAAAACCATTAACCTTTGGCAAGTAAAATTCCAAATTTTCTCACACTTAGGATCTATCCGAGCGGGGTTCGAACAAGGCGGCGATAGACACTACAAGCGATCTGTTTGCACGTTCTTAAGACCAAAGCTGTTGATGCGGCTTTAAACAATAACTGACTCACTTAAGACCTCAGCCACCTAGGCTTTGTGCCTTAGGGGTATGGTAAAACGCTTTAAGGGTAGAAATGGAAACTATTCATATTATTTATTTACGTATTTGAAAATTTACTAAATTTTGACAGCACAGTATCGTTATAAATATTAAATTTGTTATAACAATTTTTAGAACTCGAAATTTCGTTTATTTCTATCAATCAAATACGTTATGTATCTAAAACATATACTGACTGACCAAGTTTCCTATTCTGTAAATCCATTCCTTTATAACAACATCTGCGTTACGATCCACCAATCACAAATTCAGAAATTTGATTTTATAACGAATGCTAGCTTCCGTACGGAAGCGTATTGCTGCCAACTAAAAAAAATATTTAGTCGTACGTACGACTTATTTTTTTTTAGTTGGCAACAATACGCTTCCGTACTTCCGTTTTGTTTGCGTTTAAACAATCAAGCCAAAGCATTTATGAAACAATTTTGAACAATCTGTGAGGTCTTTGGAAGCTAATAAATTTATCTTCTGAATCATTCATAATTTTTTATTAATTGTGATCCTAATGGAAAGTTGTTTTACCGGAGTTTGGTGCTCTTTTTACCAGTGTACTCCGCATAGGGTCAAATACACCACTCGATCATATTCTTGTTTGTTTGGTTTTTCCTCTGTCATGAGACGTATGTTCGTTAAAACTCAAATTTATACAAAATAAATAAATAAATAAATAGATAAATAAATAAAGGGACAGCGATATTCTGAGTCGAAAAACTCCTCATATTTGTAGGTTTAAAATGTGAGTCAAAATGCTCCGACTCTAGAGACGGAAGGTGTACCACTGACCTACCCGGGCAGTCTTAGTTTGGGAGTCTCTATTATCAAATATAACTATAGGTCTTGGTATGGAGATGGAGTCCGTCATTCATGATTGATTAAAAACCTATTTTGCAAAATATAAATTCAGTACTGTCATATACCATTTTTTGATTAATTTTTTGAATGTATTTTATGATTAAATTCAAAAAATGGTATATGACAGTACTAATATCAGAATAAATGAAAAAAGATATTATTATTATTATTATTATTATTATTATTATTATTATTATTATTATTAGTTTTCATCGGTATGAATATAATAATATATAAATTTCTTGTATTATTGCAATTTTTAATAAATTATTAAATAATTATATAAAATATGCTGTAGTAACCAGCATTACTCGAGTATAATAATGGAGGTCTACATTTATAACGAAACTCAAACACTGTCACTCCATAGCCAATATACATATAGTAAAATGAAGGTGTCACAAAAGACCACTTTAATGGGTTTTTTTTTCAATATAGTTGTACTTCGTCGATCTTTGCTATCGTTTAACCGAATCTGATGATTCCAGTTTAAAATTTATATTTTCAAGTTTAGGCATTGGGTGTTTTGATTTTCAAATTTGACCTAATGAACACTTAGTTGATAAACTCGTGATATGCATTATCGAGGAATCGTTAAACTATATCAACATGATCATTCTTAGTCTCTGGTTTTGTTATAATTTTTAAATGTCTGTCCTTGACTTTTCTTCCTCATTTGTTAAACAAACCTTAAGTACAACAGATGCGTGAAATGACATGGGTTATTTACTTCCCTTGTTTAAACCAATTTGATATTGAATTTATCACCCGTTACATAGAACGAGCACATGTTGATAACTAAATACTAACCTGGTTTATGCACGTGCACAGGTTAATGTTTGGTTATCTACCTTGTGACATAATTATTTGTTTTAGTGCAACAAGTTTGACATTGTCGTTTGATATTCCTTAGCGTCTATCCAAAAATGATTTTAATTTTTTCTATAATTGATTTAACTACAATTTAACGAAATAAAAAATTCAAAAGGTCAAGTTATTTATTTATTTATTTATTTATTTATTTTTGCACAAAAACAGATATTTAAACAAAACAAAATAATCAAATATTGCTTTAAAAATTAATCTTTACTTCATAATACTGCATATGATAATAATTTAATGAAATATAATCGATTGTAGAAGTATCTCTGGCATATGATAATAATGATAATAATGGTAGACAAACCCATTGGGGTTTTGTAAGTTCCTATTTCAGGAGCTGTCGCGCCTGAATACACAATGTTGCATGTGGAGCGGAGTGGAGTAATGGTGTTTTACGCCGCATTTAAGAATCTTTCACTAATTTCGAGGCGGTCAGTTCTGGGATGGTGGAGGAAATCGGAGTACACGTAGAAAACCACCGACCTTCAGCAAGCGAACTGACAAACTTTCTCACACTGACTAGGATCTGTCCTGAGTGGGATTCGAATCCAGGCGGTGAGAGGCGCTGTTATCCGTAAGCGCGCGCCACCGAGGCCCTTCCCAACGTTGCATGTGTTCAGGTTTATATATAACCATGCACACCTCCAGTTTAGTTGACATCTTTTACACATCCACACCTGTGATTATGTATGTCAGGTAGCCATACAAACCGCTAAATTGCATAACCTGATTTGTAATACGCTTATCTTGTCTTTTCTGGAGATATCTCTCTTTTATCACGTGTTCATCAAACACGTGTAGCTATGAGATGATAGTTAATAATACATGTATTATTTTATAATAATCTGCGTGTTAAATATATATTGAGATTTTAGTTGGAATCACAAATTACTTGTCGAAAGGCAAAATATTTGAAATATTTGATTTCATTATCTTGGTAAAGTTGGAGTGGCCGATCGCGAGTGGTTCACAGATCCCATTGTCCATTACTGCTTATACCCTCGTGCGGGGGAAATTTGTTTGTCGGAGTTCTGTGTTTTCTCTGGACTCTCCGATTTCTCACAGCATCTGAACTGACGCTTCTATGTGCTTAAAAAATCTTGACTTTAGCTATCCACGCCATTACTCTACTCCTCACCTACTCGATGTACTTGATGTCTTGTTTTAATGTCTGTTTATTTCAATGTAGTGTTTCAGACATTGACGAAGCCACTTATCGTGTTTCTTTATGACAAATCAAACATTTGACTTTTTCATTGAGCAATGGTAAGCGTTAAAACCAGAATAAATGGCACGATTTCCCCTTGTTAAGATATTAATTACAAGATGACAATGACAGTTTGACCTCTGACCCTTGAACCACAATTTGACCATGTTTGATTTTCATACAAACATGATGTTTCAGCGAGATGATGCTCAAAGTTTGACCTCTGACCTTTGAACCACAATTTATATCATACAAATATGATGTTTCAGCAAAGACGATTATTGTTTGACCTCTGACCTTTGAAGTTTGAATCATTATCACGATTTTACCGTGTTGGATATTTTATGAAAATATTTTAAATTTTTAGCAACGGCAAATCTTCATACGTTATGCATTTACATATTTTTAACATGAAATTTCATCACTAACATTAAAAGCAAAATTTTACCTTGTAAGGCATTTCACTGTTTTAACCAATGTTTTAATAATACAACCATTAACTGTGTTTTTCAAATCATTTTTAATTCATTTCAAAAAGCCTCGTTTTTTGTAAAACGAAGATAAACTCCATTTATCCTAAATCATGTGAAATTCCTTTGGGTGCATTAAAGAAAATGTTAAATAAATTTAATGTCAATGAAACTCGTAAATCCATCAAGAATGCGTCACTAGGGCATCTGGTTATTGTAATTTCGCGACTGGAGTTAATTAATGAGAACAACCCACCAAATTCTAATGCATCTAAACATTAAAAAACATTTCTTGTCCTCAATAATTGAACGATAAGTTTGACAATATTCTTTCCAATTATTACATTTTGGTGGTTATAACAAAACAACCGGGGTTTACAAATCATTATAGAAGATATTTACGAAGATTTATGTTTTCGCTAATGTTGAAATCAATACAAATAATGTTATAAACAATTAAATGAGAATAAATACGATAGTTATACGTCATAGATCATGGCGAATTTCTGTCATTTCACCTACGGGCTTGGGAGTGGGTGGAAGCGTAGTCTATGGTGCCGACTAACCGCCAGGTTCGAATCCCGATCGGGACTAATCATTAGTAAGTCAGTTCGCTTGCCAAAAGTAAAAGTTTTCCTCGTGAACTCGGGATTTTTCAACTATTCCAGAGTAACAATATTTTGAATTGGGTATAAACATCATTAATTTAGTCCACTGATGCGGTCAAATATTTCGTAAAGAGCTAAAAAAAAAAACTGTTAACATTTTATATATTTCTAGCTTCTGTGTGAAACAGTTTTACTTGATTTACAAATTACATATTCGGTAAATATCATAAATAATTTTTAAAAAATTTGACAGTAAATTTTAAGTTTTGGGTACAAATTCCAACAGAAAACCTGACAGAACGCCATCAAATTTTTTTATTTATATTAAAAATCAGAGTTTGGCGTTTTACGCCCCAGTCAAGATTCTTTTACCAATATGTTTTGTGATGGTGGAGGAAACCGGAGTGTCTGTTAAGAACCATCGAAATTCGGCAAGTGAAATAACAAACCTTGTCACGGAGCGGTATTTAAACCGTAGCGTTAAAAGCCGCCGTGCTCTATAAGTGCCTACTGTTTAAAGAGTTGACCTTGGTAAATTTTGTTTTCCAAAAAAATGAACTATTTCCAATATTTTTCCTTTCTGTTGTAAATATACAGTAGATTATGAACGCTTAATGAGGTCATTTAACTTCTGTAGAAACACATGGCCAGTAATGTGAATCCCGTGTAAATCACACATATGGCTTTAATTGTACACGTTCCTAACTGTCTCCAGTATTGCCGTGTCATAAATAAATTATTTCGGATACTGTCTTTTGTTTTTGCTGATTTGAATTTGACAAGTTCTTCAAGGCATTTAGAGACCGGTGTTAATTTAGGTTCTGTTTGGCGATTTTTAAAGGGTCCCTTACCATAGTAAAAATAAACGGTAATAACACCCCTTGATAACGTTGTCGTCTTGCTAAGGGCCACAGCAAAACCTCGCTATAATTGATAGATGACATTATTTTAACGAGATTTTACGGTTGAGATTGCGATTCGGTAGCATATATGTCCAATTATGTGTGCAAGTAATTGGACATATCTATTCGGTAGGGGAATTATAACAAGGTTTTACAGTGGAGATATGTTAATTACTTAGGGGGATTATAACAAGGTTTTACGATAGAGATATGCGATTTAGCAGGGGAATTATAACAAGGTTTCACGGTGGAGATATGTTAATTACTTAGGGGGATTATAACAAGGTTTTACGATAGAGATATGCGATTTAGCAGGGGAATTATAACAAGGTTTTACGATAGAGATATGCGATTTATTAGGGGAATTATAACAAGGTTTTACGATAGAGATATGCGATTTAGCAGGGGAATTATAACAAGGTTTTACGATAGAGATATGCGATTTAGCAGGGGAATTATAACAAGGTTTTACGATAGAGATATGCGATTGAGCAGGGGAATTATAACAAGGTTTTACGATAGAGATATGCGATTTAGCAGGGGAATTATAACAAGGTTTTACGATAGAGATATGCGATTTATTAGGGGAATTATAACAAGGTTTTACGATAGAGATATGCGATATAGTAGGGGGATTATAACAAGGTTTTACGATGGAGATATGCGATTTAGCAGGGGAATTATAACAAGGTTTTACGGTGGAGATATGCGATTTAGCAGGGGAATTATAACAAGGTTTTACGATAGAGATATGCCATTTAGTAGGGGAATTATAACAAGGTTTTACGATAGAGATATGCGATTTAGCAGGGGTATTATAACAAGGTTTTACGATGGAGATATGCGATTTAGCAGGGGAATTATAACAAGGTTTTACGATAGAGATATGCAATTTAGCAGGGGAATTATAACAAGATTTTACGGTGGAGTTATGCGATTTATTAGGGGGATTATAACAAGGTTTTACGATACAGATATGCGATTTATTAGGGGAATTATAACAAGGTTTTTACGATGGAGATTTGCGATTTATTAGGAGAATTATAACAAGGTTTTACGTTGGAGATATGCGATTTAGCAGGGGGAATTATAACAAGGTTTTACGATAAAGATATGCGATTTATTAGGGGAATTATAACAAGGTTTTACGATGGAGATATGCGATTTATTAGGGGAATTATAACAAGGTTTTACGATAGAGATATGCGATTGAGCAGGGGAATTATAACAAGGTTTTACGGTGGAGATATGCAATTTATTAGGGGAATTATAACAAGGTTTTACGATAGAGATATGCGATTTAGCAGGGGAATTATAACAAGGTTTTACGGTGGAGATATGCGATTTATTAGGGGAATTATAACAAGGTTTTACGATAGAGATATGCGATTTATTAGGGGAATTATAACAAGCTTTTACGGTGGAGAAATGTTAATTACTTAGGAGGATTATAACAAGGTTTTACGATTGAGATATGCGATTTAGCAGGGGAATTATAACAAGGTTTTACGGTTGAGATATGCGATTTATTAGGGGAATTATAACAGGTTTTACGATGGAGATATGTTAATTACTTAGGGGGATTATAACAAGGTTTTACGATAGAGATATGCGATTTAGCAGGGGAATTTTAACAAGGTTTTACGATAGAGATATGCGATTTAGTAGGGGAATTATAACAAGGTTTTACGATAGAGATATGCGATTTAGCAGGGGAATTATAACAAGGTTTTACGATAGAGATATGCGATTTAGCAGGGGAATTATAACAAGGTTTTACGGTGGAGATATGTTATTTACTTAGGGGGATTATAACAAGGTTTTACGATTGAGATATGCGATTGAGTAGAGGAATTTTAACAAGGTTTTACGATAGAGATATGCAATTAATTAGAGGAATTATAACAAGATTTTACGGTGGAGATATGTTAATTACTTAGGGGGATTATAACAAGGTTTTACGATAGAGATATGCGATATAGTAGGGGGATTATAACAAGGTTTTACGATAGAGATATGCGATATAGCAGGGGAATTATAACAAGGTTTTACGATAGAGATATGCGATTTAGCAGGGGAATTATAACAAGGTTTAACGATAGAGATATGCGATTTAGCAGGAGAATCATAACAAGATTTTACGGTTGAGATATGCGATTTATTAGGGGAATTATAACAAGGTTTTACGATGGAGATATGCGATTTATAAGGGGAATTATAACAAGGTTTTACGATAGAGATATGCGATTTATTAGGGGAATTATAACAAGGTTTTACGATAGAGATATGTTTTTTATTTGGGAATTATAACAAGGTTTTACGATAGAGATATGCGATTTATTAGGGGAATTATAACAAGGTTTTACGATGGAGATATGCGATTTATTAAGGGAATTATAACAAGGTTTTACGATAGAGATATGCGATTGAGCAGGGGAATTATAACAAGGTTTTACGGTGGAGATATGCGATTTATTAGGGGAATTATAACAAGGTTTTACGATAGAGATATGCGATTAATTAGGGGAATTATAAAAGGTTTTTACGGTTGAGATATGCGATTTATTAGGGGAATTATAACAAGGTTTTACGATGGAGATATGCGATTTATTAAGGGAATTATAACAAGGTTTTACGATAGAGATATGCGATTGAGCAGGGGAATTATAACAAGGTTTTACGGTGGAGATATGCGATTTATTAGGGGAATTATAACAAGGTTTTATGATAGAGATATGCGATTAATTAGGGGAATTATAACAAGGTTTTACGGTTGAGATATGCGATTTATTAGGGGAATTATAACAAGGTTTTACAATAGAGATATGCGATTTATTAGGGGAATTATAACAAGGTTTCACGGTGGAGATATGTTAATTACTTAGGGGGATTATAACAAGGTTTTACGATTGAGATATGCGATTTAGTAGGGGAATTTTAACAAGGTTTTACGATAGAGATATGCGATTTATTAGGGGAATTATAACAAGGTTTTACGATGGAGATATGTTAATTACTTAGGGGGATTTTAACAAGGTTTTACGATAGAGATATGCGATTTAGCAGGGGAATTTTAACAAGGTTTTACGATAGAGAAATGCGATTTAGTAGGGGAATTATAACAAGGTTTTACGATAGAGATATACGATTTAGTAGGGGAATTATAACAAGGTTTTACGATTGAGATATGCGATTTAGCAGGGGAATTATAACAAGGTTTTACGATAGAGATATGCGATATAGTAGGAGGATTATACAAGGTTTTACGATAGAGATATGCGATTTAGCAGGGGAATTATAACAAGGTTTTACGATAGAAATATGCGATTTAGCAGGAGAATCATAACAAGGTTTTACGGTTGAGATATGCGATTGAGCAGGGGAATTATGGCAAGGTTTTACGATGGAGATATGCGATTTAGCAGGGGAATTATAACAAGGTTTTACGATAGAGATATGCGATTTAGCAGGGGAATTATAAAAGGTTTTACGGTTGAGATATGCGATTTATTAGGGGGGTTATAACAAGGTTTTACGATAGAGATATGCGATTTAGCAGGGGAATTATAACAAGGTTTAACGATAGAGATATGCGATTTAGCAGGGGAATTATAACAAGGTTTTACGATAGAGATATGCGATATAGTAGGGGGATTATAACAAGGTTTTACGATAGAGATATGCGATTTATCATGGGAATTATAACAAGGTTTAACGATAGAGATATGCGATTTAGCAGGGGAATTATAACAAGGTTTTACGATAGAGATATGCGATATAGTAGGGGGATCATAACAAGGTTTTACGATAGAGATATGCGATTTAGCAGGGGAATTATAACAAGGTTTTACGATAGAGATATGCGATTTAGCAGGGGAATTATAACAAGGTTTAACGATAGAGATATGCGATTTAGCAGGAGAATCATAACAAGGTTTTACGGTTGAGATATGCGATTGAGCAGGGGAATTATAACAAGGTTTTACGATAGAGATATGCGATTTAGCAGGGGAATTATAACAAGGTTTTACGATAGAGATATGCCATTTAGCAGGGGAATTATAACAAGGTTTTACGGTGGAGATATGCGATTTAGCAGGGGAATTATAACAAGGTTTTACGATAGAGATATGCCATTTAGTAGGGGAATTATAACAAGGTTTTACGATAGAGATATGCGATTTAGCAGGGGTATTATAACAAGGTTTTACGATAGAGATATGCGATTTAGCAGGGGAATTATAACAAGGTTTTACGATAGAGATATGCGATTGTGCAGGGGAATTATAACAAGATTTTACGGTGGAGTTATGCGATTTATTAGGGGGATTATAACAAGGTTTTACGATAGAGATATGCGATTTATTAGGGGAATTATAACAAGGTTTTACGATGGAGATTTGCGATTTATTAGGGGAATTATAACAAGGTTTTACGTTGGAGATATGCGATTTAGCAGGGGAATTATAACAAGGTTTTACGATAAAGATATGCGATTTATTAGGGGAATTATAACAAGGTTTTACGATGGAGATATGCGATTTATTAGGGGAATTATAACAAGGTTTTACGATAGAGATATGCGATTGAGCAGGGGAATTATAACAAGGTTTTACGGTGGAGATATGCAATTTATTAGGGGAATTATAACAAGGTTTTACGATAGAGATATGCGATTTAGCAGGGGAATTATAACAAGGTTTTACGGTGGAGATATGCGATTTATTAGGGGAATTATAACAAGCTTTTACGGTGGAGAAATGTTAATAACTTAGGGGGATTATAACAAGGTTTTACGATTGAGATATGCGATTTAGCAGGGGAATTATAACAAGGTTTTACGGTTGAGATATGCGATTTATTAGGGGAATTATAACAGGTTTTACGATGGAGATATGTTAATTACTTAGGGGGATTATAACAAGGTTTTACGATTGAGATATGCGATTTAGTAGGGGAATTTTAACAAGGTTTTACGATAGAGATATGCAATTAATTAGGGGAATTATAACAAGATTTTACGGTGGAGATATGTTAATTACTTAGGGGGATTATAACAAGGTTTTACGATAGAGATATGCGATTTAGTAGGGGAATTTTAACAAGGTTTTACGATAGAGATATGCGATTTAGTAGGGGAATTATAACAAGGTTTTACGATAGAGATATGCGATTTAGCAGGGGAATTATAACAAGGTTTTACGATAGAGATATGCGATTTAGCAGGGGAATTATAACAAGGTTTTACGGTGGAGATATGTTATTTACTTAGGGAGATTATAACAAGGTTTTACGATTGAGATATGCGATTTAGTAGGGGAATTTTAACAAGGTTTTACGATAGAGATATGCAATTAATTAGGGGAATTATAACAAGATTTTACGGTGGAGATATGTTAATTACTTAGGGGGATTATAACAAGGTTTTACGATAGAGATATGCGATATAGTAGGGGGATTATAACAAGGTTTTACGATAGAGATATGCGATTTAGTAGGGGAATTATAACAAGGTTTTACGATAGAGATATGCGATTTATTAGGGGAATTATAACAAGGTTTAACGATAGAGATATGCGATTTAGCAGGAGAATCATAACAAGATTTTACGGTTGAGATATGCAATTTATTAGGGGAATTATGACAAGGTTTTACGATGGAGATATGCGATTTATAAAGGGGAATTATAACAAGGTTTTACGATAGAGATATGCGATTTATTAGGGGAATTATAACAAGGTTTTACGATGGAGATATGTTTTTTATTTGGGGAATTATAACAAGGTTTTACGATAGAGATATGCGATTTATTACGGGAATTATAACAAGGTTTTACGATGGAGATATGCGATTTATTAAGGGAATTATAACAAGGTTTTACGATAGAGATATGCGATTGAGCAGGGGAATTATAACAAGGTTTTACGGTGGAGATATGCGATTTATTAGGGGAATTATAACAAGGTTTTACGATAGAGATATGCGATTAATTAGGGGAATTATAAAAAGGTTTTACGGTTGAGATATGCGATTTATTAGGGGAATTATAACAAGGTTTTACGATGGAGATATGCGATTTATTAAGGGAATTATAACAAGGTTTTACGATAGAGATATGCGATTGAGCAGGGGAATTATAACAAGGTTTTACGGTGGAGATATGCGATTTATTAGGGGAATTATAACAAGGTTTTACGATGGAGATATGCGATTTATTAAGGGAATTATAACAAGGTTTTACGGTTGAGATATGCGATTTATTAGGGGAATTATAACAAGGTTTTACGATAGAGATATGCGATTTATTAGGGGAATTATAACAAGGTTTTACGGTGGAGATATGTTAATTACTTAGGGGGATTATAACAAGGTTTTACGATTGAGATATGCGATTTAGTAGGGGAATTTTAACAAGGTTTTACGATAGAGATATGCGATTTATTAGGGGAATTATAACAAGGTTTTACGATGGAGATATGTTAATTACTTAGGGGGATTATAACAAGGTTTTACGATAGAGATATGCGATTTAGCAGGGGAATTTTAACAAGGTTTTACGATAGAGAAATGCGATTTAGTAGGGGAATTATAACAAGGTTTTACGATAGAGATATGCGATTTAGCAGGGCAATTATAACAAGGTTTTACGGTTGATATATGCGATTTAGCAGGGGAATTATAACAAGGTTTTACGATAGAGATATGCGATTTAGCAGGGGAATTATAACAAGGTTTTACGATAGAGATATGCGATTTAGCAGGGGAATTATAACAAGGTTTTACGATAGAGATATGCGATTTAGCAGGAGAATCATAACAAGGTTTTACGGTTGAGATATGCGATTGAGCAGGGGAATTATGGCAAGGTTTTACGATGGAGATATGCGATTTAGCAGGGGAATTATAACAAGGTTTTACGATAGAGATATGCGATTTAGCAGGGGAATTATAACAAGGTTTTACGGTTGAGATATGCGATTTATTAGGGGGGTTATAACAAGGTTTTACGATAGAGATATGCGATTTAGCAGGGGAATTATAACAAGGTTTAACGATAGAGATATGCGATTTAGCAGGGGAATTATAACAAGGTTTTACGATAGAGATATGCGATATAGTAGGGGGATTATAACAAGGTTTTACGATAGAGATATGCGATTTAGCAGGGGAATTATAACAAGGTTTAACGATAGAGATATGCGATTTAGCAGGGGAATTATAACAAGGTTTTACGATAGAGATATGCGATATAGTAGGGGGATTATAACAAGGTTTTACGATAGAGATATGCGATTTAGCAGGGGAATTATAACAAGGTTTTACGATAGAGATATGCGATTTAGCAGGGGAATTATAACAAGGTTTAACGATAGAGATATGCGATTTAGCAGGAGAATCATAACAAGGTTTTACGGTTGAGATGTGCGATTGAGCAGGGGAATTATGGCAAGGTTTTACGATGGAGATATGCGATTTAGCAGGGGAATTATAACAGGGTTTTATGATGGAGATATTTGCGATTTAAAAGGGGAATTATGGCAGGATTTTACGGTGGAGATAAGCTATCGATTGAGTAGGGGAATTATGGCAAGGTTTCATCCGTTGCGATAAACAAGGTGGCAAAATTACCAAAGGGGGATTCAAGCTCACACACACATTGTTGGAGTTTAAAGTCTACACCGGCCATTGCTGTGGTGATAAGCTATTTGGAAACGTTATCATTGGATGTTTTAACGAAAATTTTCGGTTGCAATTAGCGATTTGGCGAAATGAGCAAAGGGAATCATATCGAACTTTTTTGTTTTTTGTTTTTGTTTTTGGGTTTTTTTTTTTTTTTTTATTTTTTTTTATTTATTTATTTTTTTTTTTTTGAATTGCGATAAGTCAAAAGGCAAAATTATTAAGGGGCAACTCAACGCGGATTTACTGTCACGATTTGCGAGGATGAAAATTTTTATCAAGGGACATTATTACGACTTTTTACGATATTAGATACATTTGCAATACATTTTAATGTGTGAATGTTAAAATTAAACTTTTTTTGTAAAAATGTTTAGCATGTCTTAGAATTTTTATTATTTTAAAAATATTAAAAAACATTTCACGGTCTTTAGTTTCCACTGTTTTACTCGACCTTGACATGCAATTGTATGTCACCTTTTAAGCAAGAATGTGAAAAGAGTTCAAATTATTTATTTAGTTGAACGCATTATGTCGACCTTAAATAATTTATGAATGCCATATACCACTTTTTAAATTTAATCATAAAAATACATTCAAAAAGTGGTATATATTGTCATATACCACTTTTTGATGTAATTTTATGATTAAATTCAAAAAGTGGTATATGACATGCTCATCAATTCTCATAATAATCCATGTAAGGAATATACATTAGTATAAATCGGATTACATTTATTATGCCTTTAGAAACCACTTAGAACTGACCCAGAATCACTAATACTTAGTAGTGAGTACTTTTCAGATTCTGTTCACTACTTTTTGTTATTTATTCTTTTTTCTTCTGTTCATTTCATTTTAACATTTTCATTTTTCTATGTTTATGTCGTACTTTAATTTTACTTTTTTTAATTGATAAGAACCGTGTTTTCTGTATCAAAAGCTCGGTGCCGCGGCGTTTTGCATTTGCGCCGATTTGCATTTCATTTGCGCCGGTTTTTTTTTCATTTGCGCCGATTTATTTTTCATTTGCGCCGATTTTTTTACAGGTAAATCTCATAAAATAGGTAATTTTTTATTACTTCTCAGCATACCAAGTGTTCTCATCTTAACGTAAGTGGTAGCTTGGATTTTCTTGATTACATCGATGAATATAAACATGTTGGGATGATGCGAATAAAATTATTCATTGTAGTGAGAATGAAATGACTCTGGACCATTACTTGTCCTCTTGCAGTTTTTAACAGGCGCGACTGCCCAGAAAAAAGGTGGGTATCGCGAATCTGAACATATATAATTTTATCAACATACACGGTACTTAAAATATTATACCTAAAACATTTTACAGGCAATTACAGGTAAATCGGTGCAAATAATAAAAAAATAATCGGCGCAAATGAAAAAATGAAATCGGCTCAAATGAAAAAATGGAATTTTCAAAAATCGGCGCAAATGTCATACGCCCGCTCGGTGGTCTGATGGTAACGTTGTCTGCCACCAATTAATAGTACCTGGGTTAGAATCCCATTGCTTATATTAAATAAAAAATTAAAAGGGGAAAATAATTCTTTAAAAATTATCATAAATAGTCATAAGTGTCTACTTAAATTTAGGCGAATTTTCGGAATTGATTACAAAACAAATAAATGCGTCGTGTAATATCAGAAACATCACGGCGTTAATCTCGGGGTCGTCAACAAAGTGTTAAACATTATTAAACAAGATTAAAAGATGTTCTTGATTTAGACATAATTAGCTATAATTAGACTCTTCATAAACTCATAAATAGCTGCATTAAGTTTTCCTAGAGAAAAATTAAAACGGTGCTGATTTACTTAATGGTGTTCCCAATGAACAATGTTACATTTGGTTCAACGATAAAAGCTCGAATAAGTACAGGAATAACGGTAATTTTCCAAGAAGATGTTACCAGCGGGATCTAATTTTAGAACATGGTAACGTCGTAAAAATTACAGGTAATTTAAACACAGCTTACAAAACGGTGAAATACGATTAATTAAACACAGAATTTCAATAAATTTGTCATTTTTGACTTTGTAAAGAATACATAACACCATTGCGAATACATTTGGATATTAATGACAGACAATTTATATAATTTGTCAGGTTTCACCTTTGATTTATTCGAGTCCCCGTTCATCCATGTGCATGTACCAAGCTAATAATAATCATCGTTAAACATGCACATTGACCAACCCGTAAGAGGATTCCGTTTATTAACAGCTAATAAGGAATGGAATTTTAGGAAATGAATCTCACGAATCATGATTAGAAGTTATCAATATATATATATATACACACACAGAATATTTCTGAACCAGAATCAGTAAAATCAATAACGGACTTACTGGAGATCTACTATCACTCCCAATAACGGACTTACTTGAGATCTACTATCGCTCCCAATAACGGACTTACTGGAGATCTACAATCACCCTCAATAACGGACCTACTGGAGATCTACTATTACCCCCAATAACGGACTTACTGGAGATCTACTATCACTACCAATAACGGACTTACTGGAGATCTACTTTCACTCTCAATAACGGACTTACTGGAGATCTACTATCACTCCCAATAACGGACTTACTGGAGATCTACTATCACTCCCAATAACGGACTTACTGGAGATCTACTATTACTCCCAAAATTGGACTTAATGGAGATCTAATATCACTCCCAATAACAGACTTACTGGAGATCTACTATCATTCTCAATAACGGACGTACTGGAGATCTACTATCACTCTCAATAACGGACTTACTGGAGATCTTCTTTCTCTCCCAATAACGGACTTACTGGAGATCTACTATTACTCCCAGTTACGGACTTACTGGAGATCTACTATTACTCCCAGTTACGGACTTACTGGAGATCTACTATTACTCCAGTTACGGACTTACTGGAGATCTACTATCACTCCCAATAACGGACTTACTGGAGATCTACTATCACTCCCAATAACGGACTTACTGGAGATCTACTATTACTCCCAATAACGGACTTACTGGAGATCTACTATTACTCCCAGTTACGGACTTACTGGAGATCTACTTTCACTCTTAATAACGGACGTACTGTAGATCTACTATCACTCCCAATAACGGACTTACTGGAGATCTACTATCACTCCCAATAACGGACTTACTGGAGATCTACTATTACTCCCAATAACGGACTTACTGGAGATCTACTATTACTCCCAGTTACGGACTTACTGGAGATCTACTTTCACTCTTAATAACGGACTTACTGGGGATCTACTATTACTCCCAATAACGGACTTACTGGAGATCTACTTTCACTCTTAATAACGGACTTACTGGAGATCTACTATCACTCCCAATAACGGACTTACTGGAGATCTACTATTACTCCCAATAACGGACTTACTGGAGATCTACTATTACTCCCAGTTACGGACTTACTGGAGATCTACTTTCACTCTTAATAACGGACTTACTGGGGATCTACTATTACTCCCAATAACGGACTTACTGGAGATCTACTTTCACTCTTAATAACGGACTTACTGGAGATCTACTATCACTCCCAATAACAGACTTACTGGGGATCTACTATTACTCCCAATAACGGACTTACTGGAGATCTACTTTCACTCTTAATAACGGACTTACTGGAGATCTACTATCACTCCCAATAACGGACTTACTGGAGATCTACTATCACTCCCAATAACGGACTTACTGGAGATCTACTATTACTCCCAATAACGGACTTACTGGAGATCTACTATTACTCCCAGTTACGGACTTACTGGAGATCTACTTTCACTCTTAATAACGGACGTACTGTAGATCTACTATCACTCCCAATAACGGACTTACTGGAGATCTACTATCACTCCCAATAACGGACTTACTGGAGATCTACTATTACTCCCAATAACGGACTACTGGAGATCTACTATCACTCTCTCAATAACGGACTTACTGGAGATCTACTATTCACTTCCCAATAACGGACTTACTGGAGATCTACTATTACTCCCAATACGGACTTACTGGAGATCTACTATTACTCCCAGTTACGGACTTACTGGAGATCTACTTTCACTCTTAATAACGGACGTACTGTAGATCTACTATCACTCACCATAACGGACTTACTGGAGATCTACGATCACTCCCAATAACGGACTTACTGGAGATCTACTATTACTCCCAATAACGGACTTACTGGAGATCTACTATCACTCTCAATAACGGACTTACTGGAGATCTACTATCACTCCAATAACGGACTTACTGGAGATCTACTATTACTCCCAATAACGGACTTACTGGAGATCTACTATCACTCTCAATAACGGACGTACTGTAGATCTACTATCACTCCCAATAACGGACTTACTGGATATCTACTTTCACTCTTATAACGGACTTACTGGAGATCTACTATCACTCCCAATAACGGACTTACTGGATATCTACTTTCACTGTTAATAACGGACTTACTGGAGATCTACTATCACTCCCAATACGGACTTACTGGAGATCTACTATTACTCCCAATAAACGGACTTACTGGAGATCTACTATTACTCCCAGTACGGACTTACTGGAGATCTACTTTCACTCTTAATAACGGACTTACTGGGGATCTACTATTACTCCAATAACGGACTTACTGGGAGATCTACTATTACTCCCAATAACGGACTTACTGGAGATCTACTATTACTCCCAGTTACGGACTTACTGGAGATCTACTTTCACTCTTAATAACGGACTTACTGGGGATCTACTATTACTCCCAATAACGGACTTACTGGAGATCTATCTATTACTCCCAATAACGGACTTACTGGAGATCTACTATCACTCTCAATAACGGACTTACTGGAGATCTACTTTCACTCTTAATAACGGACTTACTGGGATCTACTATTACTCCCAATAACGGACTTACTGGAGATCTACTATTACTCCCAATAACGGTTCCCAATAACGGACTACTGGGGATCTACTATTACTCCCAATAACGGACTTACTGGAGATCTACTATTACTCCCAATAACGGACTTACTGGAGATCTACTATCACTCTTAATAACGGACGTACTGTAGATCTACTATTACTCCCAATAACGGACTTACTGGAGATCTACTATTACTCCCAATAACGGACTTACTGGAGATCTACTATCACTCTCAATAATGGACTTACTGGAGATCTACTATCACTCTCAATAACGGACTTACTGGAGATCTACTATCACTCTCAATAACGGACGTACTGTAGATCTACTATCACTCCCAATAACGGACTTACTGGATATCTACTTTCACTCCAAATAACAAATTTACTGGAGATCTACTATCACTCCCAATAACGGCCTTACTGGAGATCTATTGTCACTCCCAATCCCAATAACGGACTTACTAGAGATCTACTATCACTCCCAATAACGAACTTATTGGAGATCTACAATACCTCCAATAACCAACTTACTGGAGATCTACTATCATCCCCAATAACGGACTTACTGGAGATCTACTATCACTCCCAAAAACGGACCTACTGAAGGTCTACTTTCACTCCCGATAACGGACTTACTGGAGATCTACTATCACTCCCAAAAACGGACCTACTGGAAGTCTACTATCACTCCCGATAACGGACTTACTGGAGATCTACTTTCACTCCCAATAACGGACTTACTGGAGATCTACTATCACTCTCAATAACGGACTTACTGGAGATCTACTTTCACTTCCAATAACAGACTTACTGGAGATCTACTATTACCCCCAATAACGGACTTACTGGAGATCTACTATCACTCCCAATAACGGACTTACTGGAGATCTACAATCACCTTCAATAACGGACCTACTGGAGATCTACTATTACCCCCAATAACGGACTTACTGGAGATCTACTTTCACTTCCAATAACAGACTTACTGGAGATCTACTATCACTCCCAATAACGGACTTACTGGAGATCTACAATCACCTTCAATAACGGACCTACTGGAGATCTACTTTCACTCCCCAAAACGGACTTACTGGAAGTCTACTATCACTCCCGATAACGGACTTACTGGAGATTTACTTTCACTCCCAATAACGGACTTACTGGAGATCTACTATCACTCTCAATAACGGACTTACTGGAGATCTACTTTCACTTCCAATAACAGACTTACTGGAGATCTACTATCACTCCCAATAACGGACTTACTGGAGATCTACAATCACCTTCAATAACGGACTTACTGGAGATCTACTATTACTACCAATAACGGACTTACTGGAGATCTACTATTACCCCCAATAACGGACTTACTGGAGATCTACTATCACTACCAATAACTTAGAATTGCCCGATGCAATCTTGGGTGATGCCAAATTGGATAGTTGAAGTCATTAAATTTTCAACTTTTTCAAAACCTGTTCTGTGTAAGGAACCCGAAAAAAGATTTTCTATCACAAAACAGCATTTAGTTGGATATCGTTTTAAATTCAATCTTGTCGTTATTTTATGAGGACTATTTGAATAATAATAATAATAAAAAAAAAAAAAAAAAAAAAAAAAACAGACAAACAATTATGGACCATCCGTAAGCTTCTTGGTGTCTGTCGTTTTATTCCATTTCTTTGATTTCATCTAGCAACTCAAAGAGACGGATATTTGTAACTAAAATTGTTGTTTCTGGATAGACCTACCGCCAATCGAATAATAATTTTTGCAACTATTTTCACTAGCCCCTATCCACATTTTTAAGAACTGCGATTGCAGAGTGATTAAGTTGTTAGCCTTCAAACTCAAAGCGCCCCAGCGCTTTGGGTTCGACCGCACGTGAGAAGGGGTTTTCTCGTAGGTTTTTATTGGTAGCAGAATGATGAAATAAGTTGTCTGTGATGTCTATCTTTCTGCGACATTGCAGGTGAGTAAACTAGCACTATAAAGTCGACCTAAGTGCATGCGCACTAGTACAATGCTGATAACAAACACTTTAAAACTAACAAACCACGCGGACTTGTGATAAGATTAATATAACTGTCTCATCACGAACACCGTAAAAAATGCTAAGGTGACGTAAAACAACATTCAACCAACCAAACAACTTTACAATAAGTAAACAAGAATAGTTATGTAAACGTAGCTTTAAAAAAAAAGACACAATAACACACTAAGAGAGTTTTTAAGTAGAATCAGCCCCCCCCCCCAAGACAAACATTTGAAACAAATTAAAAAGAAATCAATATTTAGTTAGTAAAATTTATTAGTAAAACTGACAAAAAACTAATTCAGATTAACGAGAGAGAGAGAGAGAGAGAGAGAGAGAGAGAGAGAGAGAGAGAGAGAGAGAGAGAGAGAGAGAGGGGACTGTGCATAGCGTAATGATGTTACTGATGATACTTTGAACTAACATCTTAACGTTCATAAAATCAAAGTGATTGTGTATTCATCCTTTGGCAAACAAATAGAAAATTTTAAAGTTTTTTTTTACCTTAAAAACAATAAATCATTTTCAAATTAATTGAAGTTAAGAGATAATCTACAAACTAGAGTTATTTCCCAAGAATTGTCTGTAGCACACTATGCTAAAGCAAAAATGTTAACATAACCATCGCCGACATTGAAGCCGGACGTATTATTTCGATGTGTTCCAGCATTAAAGGAGCCGCCTCCTGCCCCACCCCACAGAGTACGAACAGAGGAAGTAAAACCGGATCCCCCTGTATATCCGCCCCCTCCTCCCCCTCCATTTGTACCTACTCCACTGCCACCTCCACCAAATCCCCCGTCACCAGGTTTTAAACTACCAGAAACACTGCCACCTGACCATCTGGCTCCTGGTGTGGCCGTATTTGAAATCATTAGTGCTCCATCGGAAAACCACCCAGCACCTGCTGATGTGTATGTGCCAGCAGATCCGCCGTACCCTAAGCCACCATTACCGGCAACATTGGATCCTATATATCCATTGCCTCCGAGTGATAACTCGCCACACTGTCCATTATATCCGTTTCTAGTACTTTCTTCACCAGCACCCCCTCCTCCAGCGGCGGCTATCAGTAGACCATCCCCACCTTCATTACCTGTGTATACAAAACTTCCACCTCCACCACCCCCAGGTTCAGAAGTGCCGCCATTATCGCCAATCTGTCCTACAACAATCGTTAACAACGTGTTCGCGGATAAATTGAATGTTCCCGATATTTTTGCTCCTTTTCCGCCGATAAAATTGTCACTGTTACCACCTGCTGCGCCGAACGCGTCAATTCTATAACTGCCAGTAGACGGCACTGTCCATTGTTGAACGCCATTGGAGACAGTTATCGCTGATCCGCCTGCTGATGAATAGGGACAGGAATTGGGACCATCTACTCCGCTGGAACCACAAGCTGTAAATTGATGGTTCCAAACTGCCGCTAAATAATAATAATAATAATAATAATAACCATAGTGATTACTGACGTCTCGACTAATATCAAATTTGTCTTTTTTTCAAATATCAATTACAAAATGAGAAATTTATTTCTCATGACCATGCATGTGGCAATAGCCAACGCACTTTACAAGACAAAGATAAAATCAGCCTAACAAGACAATATACGTGACAATTTCACAAACAGTTACTTGCGTTGTTGTTACATAGAGATGTACTCTAAATTTAAATAACACTTAATTGAGTAATGACATTTTAGCCACAGTGAAGATTTGTTCACAAAGTAATGTTACAGGAAACCAGAGTCTCGGAGAAAACCAAGGATCTTCAGAAAACGAACTGAAATCAATTCTTATACTCGGAACTGCTAAAGTTACTTGATAAAACAGGAATGATAATCAGTAAGCGCGCTTCAGACCACTCGACCCCAAACCCCCCTACACTGAAAATAATTACTTAATTACTTACACGTATATATATTTGGATCATATCCCTCAACTGTAAAAAAAGTAAAATAATCATGAACTAAAAATAAACATGTACTTTCACGGATCCCCGTTAGTAGCACAGTCGGTTATATATATTTTGAAATCGTACGCACTTTTTTTTTAAATTTTAATTAATTAATTAATTAATTTATTTATTTATTTATTTATTTATTTTTTTAAATCGAACGCACGATTCATATATATATATATATATATATATATATATATATATATATATATATATATATATATATATATATATATATATATATATATATATATATATATATATATATGTCTGTGGTTCTAATGGGGCTCCGTACAAAGTAGTCATCAGTCATTAATGGGTAATACACGAAATAGTTGTATTTTAAATCATTCTTTCAGCAACAGGACAAAGTGCTTGTTGTAAATAATTCCTGTTCTATTTACCAATGTATTCATAAAACATTTCCCGTTTAAAACAGCAGCGTGACGTCATAGACTAAAAAAATATATTATACTTCATTTAAAAACGTTCGATTAAATACCAAATAGGAACATATGAAGAGAAGATTAATATATGTATGCTGCATCAAATACCTTAACCCCAAAAACATTACTACGGAGAAACAGAAAAAAATGTATTTTAAGGATGAACATGGCAAAACTCCGTTTAAAGCTGCATTAGGTTTTCCAAAGAAAAAATTAAAACGGTGCTAATCTAATTAATGATGTTCCTAATGAACAATGTTACATTTGGTTCAACGATAAAAGCTCGAATAAATACAGAAATTACAGTATTTACCCAGCGAGATGCAGCATTTAGGATCTAATATTAGAACATGGTTACTTCATCAAAACCCGGGTCATTTAAACACAACTTTCAAAACGATGAAATACGTAACTTCGTTGAATTTGTCATTTGTGACTTAGTAAGGGATACATAACACCATTTCAAATACATCTGGATATTAATGAAGGACAATTAATGCAATCTGTCATGTTTCACCTTCGATTCTAGGGTTTTTCCGTACATCCGTGCGCACGCTCCACGCTCATAATTACCATCGTAAAACACTGACCAACTGGTCAGAGGATTCCGTTTATTTACAGCTAAAAGAAATGAAATTTTAGAAAATGAATCTCACGGATCGTGGTTAGAAGATATCTATTTTTTAAAAAATATATTTTTAGAAAATCAAAAAAAAAAAAAAAAAAAAAAAAAAAAAAAAAAAAAAAAAAAAATCAGAAAATTGAAAAACTTAATGCAGCTTTAAACCGAAGATCAAAGATAGAATTGCTGATAAACTTGAAGTTGGTAGAATGATTGCTTCGTATATGGGTAGTCGAGGTTTGCACACCGGTCGGGTCTGACAAAGACTTGAAAATTGGTAGTGACACTGTTTTTTCGCAAAGCACTCAGCATTTAGAAATGAAAGTCACGAAGTCCTTCAGAGGAGATAAAGAAAACGATGCCCCGATTTATGGCAGGCGTAGCACGATTTATGGCAGGCGTAGCACGCTACAAAACCCTCCCTGTGCATTGCCCTAGCGCAATGCAAAGGTCAAAATTTCTGCCAATTCACCTATAGCTAGTGGCGTCTCGATATAAATGAAATATTCTTTACTGGGACGTAAAACCCCATTAAATCACTTAATCTATATAAACATTAATTTTGTTAAGGTCACTCGATACACTTTAAGCCTAAGATCAAAGACAGAATTGTTGATTTGTTCCAGTCGGGTAAGGTCCATAACAATTTAATTTTGTTGTTAAGGTCACTCGATAACTTTAAGCCTAAGATCAAAGACAGAATTGTTGATTTGTTCCAGACGGGTAAGGTCTATAACAACTTCAATTTTGCTGTTAAGGTCACTCGATACACTTTAAGCCTAATATTAAAGATAGAATCGTTGATTTGTTCCAGACCGGTAAGGTCCATATAAACTTTCATTTTGCTGTTAAGGTCAGTCCATTTTATTTTACTTTCCTAACTTATATACTTATGTAATAAAAGAGTTCCTCAGTATCCAATCATTAGCAATATATTCAGACAAACACGTGTTTTGTTGCTAAATGTAGTGGATGACCTTAATATTCTGCCTGAAAAGTAAGGACTTGCAATTTTATCTATAAGTCATCATATTATAGAAGGCAATTTTTAACGTTTCAGCGCTAATCAGGGTTTGTGTTAAACATCTGAATTTATTTATTTATTTATTTATTTATTTATTTATTTATTTATTTTTATTATTCATTCATTCGTTTATTTTTTTTCGAAGCTTAAAGTAAAAGCAACAAAAACCGGAGTGAAGTCACATGATTACTGACGTAGCAAAACATGTCATTGAACTTATTTATATAATGACGGTCGTCTAGGAATTTCCTGAGTGCGATCCAATAATGTGGAAGAATTCGAAAAAGAATCATTTCCTGGTTTAGGGACTGTTCTGAATGTCAAATACCTTATATCTTTAATAAAATTTAGAACCAGTAATCACAAACTTCCTTTAGAAACTGGCAGATGGAAAAATACTGTTAGGGAAAATCGTCTTTGTTGTTTATGTAAAAAGGAATTGGGAGATGAATATCATTATATTATGAGTTGTTAGCATTTTGCTATTGAAAGAAAAAATATGTACCTGCAAAATATACAGTACAGGCCTGTCGAAAGTTAAACACTTTAGTGCCGAATTAGTGCCGACTCGGCAGCTCGTCTCGGCCCCTCGGCAGTTATGTCTCGGCCAATAGTAATCAACAGCTCGGCAACTTTTCGGCAGCTACTGTCCATCGCTCGGCTGTTTTTCGGCCACTTTTTGACTGCTCGGCACTTTTTCGGCTGCTCGGCACCTTTTCGGCCGCTCGGCTCCTCGGCACTTTTTCGGCCACTCTACCCCTTGATCGTTATCTAGAAAACATCAGTTCATTAAACATGCCTGCAGTTACGCGTAAATCGCAATATTTTAGATAGTAAATTGTGAGATCATCTAACTCTGGAGTAAGTCAAAGAGTGATAAGTAGGAAAATTAGTAGAGAAGATAATATTTATATATCAACAGTGTCAGTGAACAAGTTTCTGCAGCGTTTTAGACGACTTTTTCCTAAATCAAAAGTTTCATGACAGGTGTTGGAGTCTGGCCGATCTCGGAGACAATGTGTCTAAATAAAACTCCGTTTGTTCGACATTCTTTTGTCATGGTACTGAGAAGGTTTTGAAAATCGTGTACTGAAGCCAGGTATTTGATGATGACAGGGGATTAACAGATTAGGATTATGACACCTGATGTTTACCTGTACAGGTACATTTGATGACTAAATTAAAACTGCGATGGAAGAAGTCCAGTTTTTTGTTTTAAAATCCCGCTCCATAATGGAATATAAAAGATTTATGCAATTCTGTGGGAAAAAAATCACATATCTATTTTTCCGTCGTCCATATATTTAATGGTATTTATTTATTTATTTATTTGTTTGTTTTTATTATTTCTATTCTTCTTCTTATTATTATTAAATTTATTATTATTATTATTCAATTTATTTAATTTGCACTTATATTCCTTATCATTAACGGATGATATATTTTATTATTATTATTATTATTATTATTATTATTATTATTATTATTATTATTATTATATACAATTAATCTCTCTCAGTTGTAAATTGCTGGAAAAAAATCACATAAGTATCTTTTCCACCATCCGTTTATTTAATGGTTTTATTTTATTTTATTTTATTTTATTTTATTTTATTTTATTTTATTTTATTTTATTTTATTTTATTTTATTTTATTTTATTTTATTTTATTTTATTTTATTTATTTTATTTTATTTTATTTTATTTTATTTTATTTTATTTTATTTTATTTTATTTGTTTTAAAATCATTATTTTTTTTAAAATTTATTATCGTTATTTTTAAAAGTTTTTATCATCACCGATTGATATATTTTGTTAATTTAAATATACAGTTAAACATTAATATAATTAATCTCTCAGATGTTAATTGTGAACACTCGTTAGCTAGTGGCCGAGACTCGGCTACTGATAAGAGGCCAAATAAACTGCCGAGTCGTAGACAGTTCAAAAGTGCCGAGGAGCCGAATGAGTTGCCGAGACTCGGCTACCGAGTGGCCGACCTGTGGACAGTTCCAGCTGCCGAGGGGCCGAGAGTTGACAACTTTTCGGCCACCAGCTGTCCACAGCTCGGCCCCTCGACAGCCGAGTCTCGGCTCCTTTTCGTCAGCTCAGTGTTAAACTTTCGACAGGCCTGTACTGTACTTCTAAACCTAATGTTACGAACTTCCATGATTTATTTACTACAAAAAACAAATTTATACTCCTTCAACTTTGTAAATTTATACAAATTATTTTTAAGAGAATCTACTCTCCAGGTTAACATTTGTATATAATTTATACCACTGTGCTTTGTATTGTTTGTATTATGTGTATTGTGATTGTTCTCTTGATTGTTATGTGCAAATTGAAATATAAAGTATATATATATATATATAATTATACAAATTATCTTGGCCCATTGACGTCAAGGCTTGCAGAAAGTCGGCTTAGTCAATCCAAAACTATTCTGAGTTTTTGACATAAAATTTGTTTCTCATGGGTCGAGACAGAAATGCTAACTTTCCAACAAAATTTTATTTTTTATTGATGTTCTTTTCCTATCGGTAATACAATGATACAGAAACCGGCGGAATGCCCACTGACCATTGAAGTCATTACATCAGCATTTAATGAAATAAAGTGTTTATCTACTGGAACAATTCACTTTTGGACCTACAATAACAGTTAATAGTGGAACGGTCATGTGTCAATAGTGGAACGGTCATGTGTCAATAGTGGAACGGTCATGTGCCAATAGTGGAACGTTCATGTGTCAATAGTGGATCGGTCATGTGTCAATAGTGGAACGGTCATGTGCCAATAGTGGATCGGTCATGTGTCAATAGTGGAACGGTCATGTGCCAATAGTGGAACGATCAGTATAATATTGTCAATAGTGGATCGGTCATGTGGTAATAGTCGAAACGGCCATGTATCAATAGTGGAACGGTCATGTGTTAATAGTGGAACGGTCATGTAGTAAAAGTGGAACGGTCATGTTTTTTTTCACTTACTCTATTTCCTTTTCTATCTTTTTGAAATTTGAAATTTTTAACCCTATGTACAGTACAGGCCTGTCAAAAGTTAAACACTTTAGTGCCGACTCAGCAGTTCGTCTCGGCCCCTCGGCAGTTATGTCTCGGCCAATTGTAATCAACAGCTGGGCACCTTTTCGGCAGCTACTGTCCATCGCTTGGCTGTTTTTCGGCCACTCTTTGACTACTCGGCACTTTTTCGGCTGCTCGGTACCTTTTCGGCCGCTCGGCTCCTCGGCACTTTTTCGGCCACTCGACCCCTCGATCGTTATCTAGAAAACATCTGGTCCCAGTTTCACAATCATTCACTCAGCTGAGTGTACACTCAACTCAAATATTCCAATTTTTCTCTCATCAATATTTTCAAAATTTGAAAACTTTATTCGACAATGTTTTGTTAAGTTAAAAAACTTACACTAAACAATTAAAATAAAGCATTAGATATTCAATTTTAACTGTGTAATGTCCTAGAAATTGACATTGAAATATTCCCAAATTTGAGTGTGAGGTTACACTCAATTGAGTGAATGATTGTGAAACTGGACCCAGTTCATTAAACCTGCCTGCAGTTACGTGTATATCGCAATATTTTAGAGAGAAAATTGTGAGATTATCTAACTATGGAGTAAGTCAATAATCAGTAGGAAAATTAGTAGAGAAGATATTTCTATATCAAGAGTGTCGGTGAACAAGTTTCTGCAGCGTTTTAGACGACTTTCTTCTAAATCAAAAGTTTGATGACAGGTGTTGGGGTCTGGCCGATCTCGGAGACAATGTGTCTAAATAAAACTCCGTTTGTTCGACATTCTTTTGTCTTGGTACTGAGAAGGTTTTGAATGTCGTGTATTGAAGCCAGGTATATGATGATGACAGGGGATTAACAGATTAGGATTATGACACCTGATGTTTACCTGTATAGGTACATTTAATGACTAAATTAAAACTTCGATGGCAGACGTCCAGTTTTTTTTTTTTTAAAATCCCGCTCCATAATGGAATATAAAAGATTTATGCAATTCTGGGAAAAAAATCACGTATCTATTTTTCCGTCGTCCATATATTTAATGGTATTTATTTATTTATTTATTATTATTTATTTTTTTTTATTTATTTATTTATTATTATTAATTCTATGATAATTATTATTTTTAAATTTATTATTATTATTATTTTATTTATTTAATTTGCACTTATATATATATTCCTTATCATTAGCGAATAATATATTTTATTATTATTATTATATATACAATTTATCTCTTTCAGATATATATTGCTGAAAAAAATCACATATGTATCTTTTCCACCATTTGTTTATTTATTTTATTTTATCTTATTTTATTTTATTTTATTTTATTCTATTCTATTCTATTCTATTCTATTCTATTCTATTCTATTCTATTTATTCTATTCTATTCTATTCTATTCTATTCTATTCTATTCCATTTTATTTTATTTTATTTTATTTTATTTTATTTTGTAATAATTATTTCTTTTGATTTATTATTGTTATTTTTTAAAGTCTTTATCATTACCAATTGATATATTTTATTACTTTTATATATACAGTTAAACATTTATCTCTCAGATATTAATTGTTAGACCACTCGTTTGCTAGTGGCCGAGACTCGGCTACTGAGAGGCCGAATGAACTGCCGAGTCGTGGACAATTCAAAGAGCCGAGGAGCCGAATGAGTTGCCGAGACTCGGCTACCGAGTGGCCGAGCTGTGGACAGTTCCAATTCCCGAGGGGCCGAGAGTTGACAACTTTTCGGCCACTAGCTGTCCACAGCTCGGCCCCTCGGCAGCCGAGTCTCGGCTCCTTTTCGTCAGCTCAGTGTTAAACTTTCGACAGGCCTGTACTGTAGAATCAGATTTTACATACACGTGTTTTCATTTATCTGTTCGGGCTTAGTTCACACATGAATACATGTAGGTAACTGTACATATGTAAAAAAACAACTCTACTCACAGTCATCTGAGCTGAGTTAACCCTGGATTACTCGATCTCTTGATCATTGGATAATCTAGGCCTGGATACATGAAAACAAACCGGGTATTTATGTCGCCTGTTTTACAGGATTAAGATAGTTCAGCAAGTTTGACCTTAATATATCGCCTATTCTAGAACCTCTCTTATATAGCCTAGAGTTTTTTGTTTCGTTATACAAGGCTCTTAGGTAAAGACAGTTTAATTAAATAACCATTTTTTACAATAAGCATTTTATTTCAAATTGTATGTGTCTCAGAAGCCATGTGTAGCTCAGGGTGTCAATATTTATGAGTTTTATGAATGTATGTCAAATGTTTTACTTAAAATGTATATTGACACGTGACACAATAATAAAATATTTTATAAGACGTAGTAGCAGTACCATTTAAAGTAGTAGAAGTAGTTGCAGTAGATTTCTTAATAATGGAAAATTAAAACGCTAAAATGACTCTCGTATAGGATTGGATCAATGGTGTTTTACGCCACAGTAAAATTTTTTTACGTACATCCTAGTAGCCAGTTTATGAATGCCCGGAGAAAACTACCGTTTTTCAGCAAGCGAACTGAAAAACTTTCTCACACTAGGGTCACCGCGAGTGAGATTCGAACTAAGGCGGTGAGAGGTACTGTCATCCGTATGCGCGAGCTTTAGATCAATCGGACACCAAAGGCCCAAATTTCTCTCGAGGCTCATTCTGCACAGTCGAAAGGTTTTGAACCGAGATCATATAACTGTGTAATATACTAATTATTTTTCATATAATATTTTCTGAAAGTATTATTAATAAAAATTCAACAGATTGTTAAATGATACGTATATACATATACATGATACGTGTAATTAACACAAAAAAAAAAATTAAATGTATTTTGAACGAAATACGTTTTTGAAAACACACATTTACATTTGTACCAAGCAACTAGATTAATATTACCTTTTTAGATAATTAAGAAACAGACCGAAAAAAATTGTTCAAGTTCTAAAACTAATAAGTGAAATGGCGCTTCTCGTCAAAATCAAGACTTTTCATCATGACAAGAGTTCCCCCAGTATATGATTTAGATTTTTCTAAATTCTTTTTAATTTAGAAATTCAAAATTATCCATGACGACAGCTCTTTAGAATTTAAAGCAGCTTGATCGCTAAAAATAATTCTATAACTCTAAATGTTTCCATTATAACTGACATATATACAGCTATGTAGAGTAAGGCATTTTGAGGTTTGCATTTTCTGAAGAATTTACCGGTTGAATTGTCTTACAAAATATCTGTTGAACTCGGCTTCAGATTTCTCTTATATGTACAGGTATGAGCATAAACATTATACATGTAGATGAGTTGCTATCCATGCTGTTTCATTGGCCTTTTTTCGTCAATTGATTGGATATTTTACACTCAAAATGAATAACTCGTTGGATCACCAATTCCATAACTTAAAACGAACACTTATGTAATATTCTGGTGCTATGTGTTGATTTTTTAAAAACTTTATAAAAATGAGCCGTCTGAAATCAGTACATTTCATAACACTGTTCTGAATGTCATGTATCTGAAGATGCATGATCAATATTCACATTTTAACGCATTTATCAGAAAAAATTATTTAAAATTTCTTAAATCTACAATTAAAGAAATTGTCAATCCTATCAGAATGGTCACTGTTAGTTTAGTGTATACACCTCTATATCAATATACTTTTTTATAATTTGATAGTTTCCTGATTTGACATCATCAGATCATTAGATGATTAGCATTCGCCATTATATGGATATATTTCATCATTATATTATATTCGAACACCATTATGTGTTTGCAAAACATCATTATATGATCGCAAAACTTTTCTATAATTATGGTGTTTGTGAATCTAAAAAACGTCTTTCTGAAATTGATGCAGACTCTTAGGGCAATGTAGAGGGAGGGCTCTAAGGTGCAACGCCTGCCGCGACACGGGACATCGGTTTTTAAGGTCCCTCCCGAAAAACTTGCAGCTCTCATTTCTAAATACCGAGTGCTTGGTGAGAGAACAGTCGCTACCAACTTTCAATTCTTGGCCATACCGGCCGGGGTTCGAACCCTGACCTCCCACATACGAAGCAAACACTACCAACTCAGCTACCGTGGTGGTTTTTTTCTTAATGACAAGATTGTAACTGAAAATCATGTTACTGTGTAACAACCAACTCAATATGAAACACTATATGCTAAATCCATGTTAAGTGTAGAAAAGCAAAATGACTTCTTTATCCTGTTTTGAGGTGTTTCCGAAAAGGTTCATATTCATTTAACTATAAATATGTTTACTTAAAGCTTTTTTTCACATGTAATGAAAAAATTCAAATGTTACAGAATACTTCCACCTAGATGCCTTATTCGGCATATGGATTATCCTTTGATAAAACAAAAACAATAATTCACTCACTCACTCACTCACTTTGATAATAACAATGATTCAGTTGTGCATTTAACTTTGTATAGCATAAGTATTTTGAATAAGAGTGGCGTACAGATTTTCAGTTGACGCAGCTGTTTATTTCAACACCGATGCACAATTTAACATGGGAAGTTTAACTTATTGTAAAAAACAATATTCTTAATGGCGCTATATTTAGATCTGTAGGAAGCTATACATGTAGAATGTATGCAGTGATTATTGGATTGTCTTAATGTCGTTTTCCTTTATAGATATTTCATTTTATTTCTTTCTATTTATTTGGAATATATAACAAGGCAATTCATATAACGACGACATTTTACTGGAAACCCAAGTAGACTTTATTTTTGCATACCGATGAAGGTCTAGGCTATCACGGTGTTAATGTTCTCTTCCTGTCTTTCAGTACTTTGATTTAATGCGTTATAAGATATAAAAATCAAATAAGAATAAATGTCTTTTTTATTATCGATTTTTTTAATTTGAAGGCTTATGTCCTATAAATAATCTTAAATTGTTATGAATGCAAGAATTATTTTCCCTTCAACAAAAGTGTGTTGATAATAAATAAATAAATAAATAAATAAATAAATAAATAAATAAATAAATAAATAAAAATAAGAAACAGTAGATTCTTATCTTACTGCAAGTTTGATGCCAAAAATGAATTTTTAAAAATAAGCACGATTTATTCTCCTTACTTTATATTGACAGAGAGAAAATGCCAAAAAAAACTAAAAACACAAAACATAATCTCTCTCTCTCTCTCTCTCTCTCTCTCTCTCTCTCTCTCTCTCTCTCTCTCTCTCTCTCTCTCTCTCTCTCTGCCCCCTTCAAATTAGAAATGGATTGAAAACGGCTATCTGATTATCAGAAATATGTCATAAATATCATATCAATTTTTGTTTTCTCGTGCTTTTTACCTGGTATAATACTTACCAATACACACTGTTGGATCAGGAGTTGTTGTGACTTCATCTACAATAAAGCAAGGAGTACAAATTGTAACGCAATAAAAGAAATGGACATCGATTCAAAATAGGATAGAGAGATTGCAGAAAAGGAATGTGGTTTTTCTCCTGAGTCAGTTATTACACCTAAAAGGAGCATATTAGTGTTGAAATGATGAAGAGTAAGCAGAGAAAATCGCCGACTTTCGTCAAGCGAAATCAGAAATACTTTCAATTTGGAATCTAGCTAAGTGAAATTCAACCCAATTAGTCGACATAGTACACAGAACAAAATATAAAAGAAATTTTTATTCAAGATGAAAATTTGTTAAAGCTGAAAAAATGAAAAAAAAAAAAAAAAAAAAAAAAAAAAAAGATATGAGTCACCGCATCTTCTTTTACGTGACAACTAATTGATGCAAGACAATAGGGTTTGCAAACGACGTGATACCAACCAACATCGGCCGTGTTTGTGTGGAACAATTACTTCCTTTTGATATGGAAGCATGCTAGCTGACATTTTCCAGTTTAAAAGATGTATACAAAAACGTTCTGTACAGACGTACAGGGGTAAATCCAATCGATGAAAAAGCTCCATAGCTAAACTTTTTTAAACTTCTTGTGGTGCCCATATATATATATTTTTCTTTTCATTTACGATTGACCGAAACACCAAAATTTAAATGAATTGAAATAGGGCGGGTAAAATGTTTTCTTGTCAACGTGCTTAGTTTCTCTTGCAAAATAAATGTGCACACCGCTTGATATAGTGTATACATGATTGTATTAAACAGAAAATTGGCTATCAGAATAGTTCAAACATTGCTGACAAGACGCATCAAATGTACAGCTTTGAGGACAATGTTATGTGAATTCTTACGTCTACTTAACGTTTTCTAAACCGGAACTTTATGACGGTACAATCTTACCTGTGACTGCTTGTGTCGGTTCAGTAATTGTATTTTCAAACTGTATAATACTGTCATTACCTACAATATAGTATAGTTTATTAGAGTCTCATCATGTATACATACAAATAAATGTACATATTATATAAAAAGTGTACACATACCACTCTTAAAAAAGTTATAAGAGACTATAAAACACATAAAAACACACAAAATGACATTGGATATAAAACATAGATGTGACCCATATAAAATTATTTATATAAAAACTTCTACGCCTTATTAAAACATTATTGTAGAATTTGGTACTATATTTGACCTACAAAAGAACTGTCAGTTTTCATACAATTTTGATACAATCATTAAACTCGGTAGAATTATTATTATTAATTAATTAACTTATTTATTTATTTATTTATTTATTTATTTATTTATTTATTTATTGGGGGTATTTTTAGCTTTGGTTCTTATTAATCAAAAATGGTGGAAGTGCAAGTAAGATGTTATCACAATTCTACCATTTATTATCAGCAACATAAAGCTTGTGTAGAAATAATTATGCTACATAACATATAACGGTATCGAAAGCCTAGTCTAGCCTATCTGTTCTACATCTATTCTATTCTATTCTATTCTATTCTATTCTATTCTATTCTATTCTATATTAGGCATAAGTTACAACTAAAAGGCAATATTTAAATAATACATGAAAGTATGAACAATAGATAAATTACAAGCAAGAATACTGATCCTCATGGGGGAATTTACATATGTAATAAATAAATAAATATAATGTTAAACAAACGTATGATACATTGTAATATAAAATATAAATATAATTTTAGGATATATATTTTTTTTCTCATTTGTTGCAACATGAACATGATTGAGGACGAATTTCACTTTTTACTAGTCTGTCCTGTATATAGAAATATCAGGTTACAATATCTACCAAAATATTATAATCATTGGCCAACTGTTTCTTAAATGTATTATATATTAGGTTCTAGTTCCAATACTCTCTTGTCAAATGTTTCAAAGTATTTGTATTACGCTTGGAAACTAAGGGAATCTTTTTGTACATAAAGTCATAACTTTTTTGTAACTCTGTTTTGTATTCTGCCGCTATCTATGTATATTGTTTAAACTTTGCTATAAGCTGTAGTACTGAATGCTAATAAAGTAATAATAAACTATATAAACACTGCTTCCAGGGATTATCTAACCACTACTGGTCTTTTTAATCGGATTACATATTTTCCAAATTGTCGATAATCCCGTCATTTGACCCTTTGTTCTACTTCACATGTCACCGATCTGCTAACTGGATTTACTTACGTAAAAAAGTGTTTTAAGGTAATTCGTTGTACAATTTTAACTTCAGACCCGAACAATACTTTTATTCACTGGGCGCAAACAAGTTTGAGGTATATAGGGTTATCGAAGTTCAAAATGAAATGAAATGAAATGAAATCGAATTGAATCGAATCAAATCTAATAATTAATAAACTTAGTTTCGAGTATGTCAAATTTACAAAGGTGTACATATGTGCAGGCTCCACAGGACATGTGTGATAAATTAAAATCAGAAGCCTGTTTTACCCAACATCTTTAGAAGGGTTATTTCGCCACTATGGCGTCTCATGGAGATACGATACGATACTCTATTTTGTCTAATAAATGTTCAATTTGTGAAAGAGAAACAAACAGTCATGTTGATACTTCAACTTTTTGTTAATTAAGAAAGTAAGCGACAACCCGTGTAACATTATTGACATGATCCTGCTGTAACCCAATGCCTTTCTTAGAAAAAAGAAAAATACAGAATATCGAACTAATGCCATTCTTTTCGGAAAGAGTTCCTTTTATACCCCAACTAAAACATACACTAATATACACTAAATAGGTAAAATATAGTATATATAGTATATTTTAGGTGCGCGCGCGCGCGTGTGTGTGTATGGGGAGGGGGGGGGGGAAGGGGGGATCAAAAGGAAACCTAACCTTCTTTTCAAACCAGATATGGTATGAATAATTGAAGTAAACGGCATATATACACAATGCTTCCCCCTCCCAACCAAAAAAGGGGCGACCTCATCTCATGATTATCAACATTTATACAGTGTTCTATTTGGCAAATAGCAAATATACAGCAGAAATGACAGGTTTATGAGAGAGAGAGAGAGAGAGAGAGAGAGAGAGAGAGAGAGAGAGAGAGAGAGAGAGAGAGAGAGAGAGAGAGAGAGAGAGTTACCGTTATTAGGCAAAAAATACATGTGTCTTTCCGAGAATGTTGTGATAACATTTCCTGTATTTGTAAGATAGCCGGTACAAGCCGAAGTATATGTGTCCAGGGAAAATGATCCACAACCAGACACGCTTTCACATTTCAGCGAACATTTGCCAACGTTTAAATTTGAAGCAGAAAATGCAATATCAAAATTAATCATAGGTGTTAAGTTTCTCTTCCAGAATGTTTGTCCTGAAAAAAGACAGAAAAATGAATAACTTACTTTGAAGAATTGTTTTTCGATAATATTTTGCTGGAAAATTAAATTCTTGTTATATTCACCCGTGTTTTGATTGGACTGGAGTGGAGTGAAGTAATGGTGTTTTACGCCCCACTCAAGATTGTTTCCTTTATGTTGAGGCGGTCAGTTCTAGGATCATGGAGAAAACCGAAGTGCCCGGAGAACAGAGAAAACAACCTACATTCGACAAGCGAACAGACAGGCTTTATCACATAAGGATCTACCCGGACAGCAGTCGAACCTAGGCGGTGAGAAGCTATGTGATTCATAAGCTCAGTCAGACCCGAGGCCCCTTAGCCTAAATTGATTTGAAGGTATATACATTTCTGTACATTATTTTCATTAATAACTGTAATTTATTTTTTTTAGATTTCAAAAATCAAAATTTGACAAAAATTTGAAGGTTGACTGTTTCTCTGTGATTTAATATGGCAGTACCAACAGCTTCATTCATTTATGCCATACTTGATGAATTAGAAAGCTGCAACAAAAACCCAGGACTGAGCAGTCCTCTGATTTTCGTACTAGGAAATACATGTTATATTGAAACCACACACACACACACACACACACACACACACACACACACATATATATCGGACCACATTATAATATATTACCGTATACTGTTTCTGTATGTAGAAGCGTAAGATACAATATTCCAATCATTTTGTCGGGCGGATTGCCCGATGTTAGCTGTAATGTTGGTTTCTCAACACTTTTATAGAATCAGTTTGAAATATATTTCCGAAATATATATATATCTTTTAGGAGTACAGGGTAAAACAAAAGTATTAAATAATTAGTGCTGTTTTCAAATAATGTCGATTTATTATTAACTATTGAGACCTCGCAAGAAATGCAATAGTTGTGTTCTTTGATTATTTCTATCTTACAAGTAGGTATGAGTTCGATGGTTTTCAGAAAACAGTTGACCTTTCAACTTTATTTTTGTTAGAGCTCTCTATCCGCCTATCCGCTTGGTGTGAGAAAATTTGTCAGTTTGCTTGTCAAAGGTAGATGATTTCCTCTGAATACGCATTCTACAACCCGAGAACTTACCGTCTAGATGTGGGTGAAACAAACTTTGCCTTTATGTGACGTAAAACACAAATGCTCTATTAACGCTTACAACTCTGTCACATCTTACTGAATTCATAATAGATGGCATGATTAGCAAGCTAACTAAATTAACGACCGATCTTTATACATGTAAATACTTTACATCGGGATCTGGAGCGCTGGTAAAGTTTCTAAACAATTTACTTGAATGCGAAACCCATTTACTTGTTCACTTTTTGATTTTTTTCTTGGTCATTATATGAGTCGGTCAGTAAAATGAATTGGCATTTATTTTCAAGATTCTTGGAATTGGAAGGTCTAAAACGCTCGTTTACGAACCCGATTCCTCTCACTGATGGTCTTCGGTGGCCGAATGGTCTAAAACGCCTACTTACGGACCACATAACCTCTCACTGATGGTCCTCGTTGGCCGAATGGTCTAAAACGCCTACTTAAGGACCACATAGTCTCTCAGTGATGGTCTTCAGTGGCCGAATGGTCTAAAACGCATACTTACGGACCACATAGCCTCTCACTGATGGTCCTCGGTGGCCGAATGGTCTAAAACGCCTAATTACGGACGACATAGCATTTCACTGATGGTCCTTGTTGGCCGAATGGTCTAAAACACCTACTTACGGATCACATAGCCTCTCACTGACGGTCTTCGTTATCAAAGTGATCGAAAACGCCTGATTTTAGACCACGTCGCTTTTGATTAGTTTAGTACAAATCCGCCTCTTAATCTGAGGATGTTTATTAGTTCGCTTGTTAAAAGTCGTTGTTTTGCTCTGGGGGACTGGTTTCCTGAACCACCCAGAAATGAGTGATTCGACTTTTATATCTTATCTTATGTTTATCAAACACCCTGTATATTGTACAGTACTTAAATCTGAGAAAAGAGCACGTGCTTTGTATACTTTTATTGAAATATTGATAACAGATTTAAAAAAAAAAAAAAAACAATTTAAAGTATTGATGATGTCAATAAATTTTATTTATAATTCATAAGTCAAAAGCAGGTGTGTTAAGTAGTTTTGTTTAAATATCGCCAATTACAGGTGTGAAATGTTTAATCTGGAATACTACCCATTTTTATTTATTTATTATTTATTTTAAATATCGCAATTTTCAGTAGCTAATCGATCGTTTTCAGCCATGATAATTAGACGGTTTGTAGTTGAATTGATACTTTTATTTCAAATTTTATTCATTTAAGACAATTATATGTACTCTTGAAGAAAAGCGGTCTATAATCTTTATACTGGATAAATTTTAAGAAAAAAATATCCGGGATTGTATCAATAATGTGTAAAACGACTTAAAATGGCCACATTTGAGCCGATGTCTAAACATACATAGGTATAAATCGTAAATAGGCGCTTACGTATTGTTACAACCTTTATTTGATTCCAAAGTGGGATTTTTATTATTGTATTTCTCTTATTTCTATTATAATATTATTATTATTATTATTATTATTATTATTAATCAAGTTTTATTATAAATAAGTTAATTTTTCTTTCAACTTCTTTCAACTGGAAGAGCATTATAAGGGTCCAACGGTTCCAACCCATAGTATTTTTAAAATAAGGAATGATGTCATCCGCGTGTCTCCCTCTTCCTTGTAGAAATCGTATATCATCCAACGTTGTTTGTTGGCACATATTTTATCCTGCTATGCCTCTGTTAGAATTTAATTAATGTTTGAAACACAAGTTAGTAAAAGAATGGTTTTCTAAAATCACAAATTCAAATTGAGAATTCCTGCATTTTGCTCCGAATTTTATCAAAATGCATTCCGCTATAAGCGCAGTCAGCATACGTGTATCCAATAATGTATATCCGCTCAATACATTATTGGAGAGTTTTGTTGTTTACATAAGCGTTACATGTCAGACACAGTCAGCTGTTGAAACAATTCAACCTGTATCTTCCCAGTGCCTGACATTGTTCCTTTATGTTTTGCAGTGACGACGGTATGATTAAAAGCACAACTTGTGATAGGACCGTGGTGGCTGAGTGGTAAAAGCGTTAGCACTTAAAATCGAGCGTCTCACGATTAGGGTTCGACATAATTTGAGAGAAGATTTTTAATTGCAGTATGCCTCAAATGTTTGGCTCTGTGTCAGTGTTAAAGACTGAATCGTCTGCTTGATTATGTGCGAAATTGCGGGCGCAACAATGTTAAAGTGGCATGCGCACTTGTACAAAGGAGATTAGTAATACCTATGCAAACTTCTGCACTATATGTGAGCATTTGTTGAGAATAAAAAGATAAAATTGTTGCACGATCCCCAGATTACGGCCTCGTCTAGACGCTGTGATATTTCTGATATTGCATAGCAATTTTCTTTTGTTTTCTAATCAATTCCGGAAGTTCGCGTAATTCTAAATGTTTTACTTATAATAATTTAATTAAGAGTTCTTTTCCCCCTTCAGTTTTAAAAGAAAAAAGTAACGTGAGATATGGATCAAACCCAATATACTTATACTTGGTAGGCAACATTATTACCATTTAGACAAGCGAACTTTCAATAAAGGAATGAAACACGTTTTCAATAAACAATCTTATAAAGTTCACCAAATAATTTTCAATTTATCGATCAAACCTTTAAAGCAAAAAGCGTTGAATTCTTTTTTTTTTAAGAATTACAAGAAGAATGTTTTTCCTGAAAGTAAGGAACAACAAAAGCAGTGAAGAAAATCTGAGAAGAACTCACTACTCAGTAGGTTGGTAGTGATTCTGGGTCAGTTCTAGGTAGTCGCTAAAGGCACAACCATCGTAATCTTATTACCTATTGCACTGTCTTAAACGTGCATCGTGCTATTTACTCGCCTGACGACAAACGGCTCGTAAACAATACATTATCCAGGTACTTTCTTGACGCGAATCACTAAAGTTTGCGAACGTAATGTTCAACAACTGCAACCAACAATTCAAACGACTCGCAAATCACGGGCTGGCTGTTTTCTCCCAGGCAATCTGGTATTCTTTACTTCCACATATATTAAAAATAAAAAAACTTGAAAATGGTGTACACCAAACTTACACATTGACTAATGACAGTACTAACAAAATCATGTGAAAAGGTATTAACACTCTATCGTAGTATATTGCTATCCACGGCAAAGACCAAACCCCACTGTCCCCAGGGGAAACTCCAAAGAAGAATATCTATAAATAAACGCAATAGGCCACAATGTCGCAATCAATTTTTTGTTACAGGAGGGAGGAAACACCTGAAAAAAAAACACATCCTCACCGAGTGTCCGGGCTAAGGATCGAACCCTGCTCTTCCAGGTGATAAGCGAACGTTCTACTACAAGGCTAAAAGATCCGGTCCCAGTTTCACAATGATTCACTCAGCTGAGTGTACACTCAACTCAAATATTCCAATTTTTCTCTTATCAATGTTTTAAAAAATTGAAAATTTTATTTGACAATGTTTTGTTTTGTTCAACAAACTTACACTAAATAATTAAAATACAACATTAGATATTCAATTTTAACTGTGTAATGTCTTAGAAATTGACAATGAAATATTCCCAAATTTGAGTTGAGTGTACACTCAGCTGAGTGAATCATTGTGAAACTGGGCCCCGGACCAGAATGTCTGGCACTAAATCACTCTATTATACCTACTACAATGTATATACAACACCAACGCCACTACCAGTTCAGCCCCACTACATCTTAACTAAGATTTTTTAACTTAAATTTGGCAAATATTAAATCTTAATAATTTTGTTACTTTTCAATATATTTTGAAATTTAAGATGGCATTTTTAAAATCACTTCATACCTATTACATCTGATTTCAGATTGTCAAAAACATTTAAGCATAGACGTCCAAAAAACAATTTTCGCAAATATTAGGTTAAGGAGATCTAAGTTAAGAAATGGTTGTGGAATGATCAGTGTTGTAAAAACTGAGATTTACACGATTAAATGGGCTCACAAACTCCAAAATTACCAAAAAGATACCAAAAAAAACCAACAGTTGTATGAGAAGAAATCTAAATGTTTCAAAGACTAAGAAAGCCATAGTTACCTCAGAACAAATCACTAGTTAAAAATGCAGCGACAATAATTACATATTAGTTTTAAGAGTTTTATCATTAATTTGTCGTTTTATTAATTAATTAATTAATTAATTAATTTATTTATTTATTTATGTATTTATTTATTTATTTATTTTTATGTTTCGTCGAAGAAAGGTCTTTACGCTGTAAAGACTTTACATTATTTGATTAACATATTTCTTTATATCTTTCTAAAAGTAAACGTGACCAGTACAGGCATGGTAACGAGGTTGTCATAAGTAAAGGTGTGTAACAGAAGCTTTTAGACACAAGCATGTTTATTCCCTTATTCATAGATACAAACCCTTATTTATACGCCAACTAGAAAAGGGGTTATTTCTAAGTTAAAAGAAATCTGTGGTGATATTAGTTTAGGGAGATATTAGTTCACGAGAGCTGGTGGTACCTCAGCAGTTACTCGCACGTCTATAAACGAGAGGTGCTGGAAGAGACACGGTAGTTGGAAGAGTAATATTTCAAAGGATGGTTGTGTTGAGGATACTTTAGAAAATAGGTTAGACGTTACTAGAAAACTTAATTTATAATGTTTGTAATTTTTCTTTCCCTCTCTGTGTTTTATGGAGGATACAAAAGGAAGCCTTTCCTGATTATCTTCGGTTTATACTTAAAGTTATTTCTCATTTGGTTTGTTATGACAGTTCGTGTTGCCAAAAAATAAAACAGTTATCCTATTTTGAATATAGTGTGTACACAACAGACATGTCCAAAATTCCTGGTGACATAAAACGTTTAAAATCAACCATATGTGATGTTTAAAAAAGTATTTAAGAGTAAAACAGTTCTAAAAACCATTGTGAAGCTTTAAAATCTCCCACCCAGAACCCCGTTTTAAGTGACAGAAACAACTCGGGTAATATAGGTATATCGGGCATTAATACTGCTCACGTTACCGATACAATCTCGTCACGTAAACAGGAATGTGACAGGCAATAAAATAGACAGTCTAACGTTAAACCGTCTTCAGAAAATTCACCCATCCCAATCCGTTCGGGTAGTTTATCAAATGCTACACAGCAATCGGGCAATAAAAGTCATGTAACAGAGCTCATCATCAACATATCTTTATTTCCTCAATTAAGGAGATTTCAATAAATATCACAAAATAAAATAAACATTTAAACTCAGAACATAAACAAAACATAACAAAACAAACATTATTATAAATATGCACCCTATTTACATGAAGGTAACGCATTACTGTAGAATACTTTTTTAAGCGGTTAGCGTGTACGCTAACCGCTTATTGGCATCGTGTCTTGCAGGAAGTGATAGGTCAAAGCGACTCCTAGCGGTAACCTTAGACCTTTGACCGAAGATTCCTACATGCTGTTTGGGGAGATATCTACTATGCCACGCCTACTCCCGTCATGCCTTATGCCTTCAACTGGCAATATGGCGTGTAGTTTCATTCACAAAACGCATATGAATGAAGTGTTAACGTAACTTTATGTTTACTTAGTGTCTCAACGATGACCTAACAGCCCCAGTGACAGTGTGCATGCTTCCCGTGTAATATGGATTATAACACAGCAGCATCCACTGTTTTCATTGAGAACTCCGACATAAATAAGGAAGTTGTTGTAATCTAACTTGAGGTTTAAAATTTCATAAATTATTTAATCAGACAGGGAAGATACAACATAGTTAAACGAAGAAAGAAGAATTTTGTGGTTGGCTTGTCGACATCAATCGCAGAAATGACACATCATTGGATTCTAAAACATGATCCGATGGCAGATCATTTCATCACCGGTAGTATGTTATTAATTAACTGATATACTGTACTGGAATATATTTGTATATTGTTTTCTGATTTCCTGCATTCAGCACTGTCAAAATTAAGTGAAAACGCCTATAATGACAGTACCAATTTTGAAAACTTCTGTGGAAATTACTAAGTATCTCTAGTTCTAAAATGCACGTTTTTATTCGCCCCATACGACTGGAGTTAGCAACTCTACCATTTATCTGAAAACTGTTGGCAGTTTCACTTTTCTACATGTTTCCTATAATTGAGAGAAAGGGAGAGAGAGAGAGAGAGTATAGTAATGGTGTTTTACGCTCAGTCAAATTCTTTAACTTATTTCGAAATGGTCAGTCAGTTCTGGGATGGTGGAGGAAACCGGAGTGCACAAAGAAAACCACCGACCTTTGTCAAGTGTACTGACAAACTTTTCACACTAGGAGCTGTCTTAGGCGCTGTGATCCGTAATCGTGTGCTTTAGAACACTTGGCCACTGGGGCCCCTTACCTGTAATTGATATTTGTTCTTTGTGTAAACTCTAATGTCAGTTTACCAGGAAAAGAATTTATTATAATTATTATTTTTATTATTGTTATTATTATTGGTATTATTATTATCATTCAGGTAAACCATCTTAACTGTATGACTGATCAAATCCAGACTGGCCTCATACCAGTAAAGTATACAACTTAACAGCGAGAAAGTCACAGAAGAAATGAAAAAGTCTAATAAAGACTTTGACAGGTATTAATAATTTGTAACAACTACTGGGATGTAGAGTGCTCATCCCATCATTCTTATGTGGAATAAAGTTTGTATACATACCATGGCTTATGGTAGAACAGCAATGAAACAGAACATTATTAGTTCTGGCCTTAATCTAGGACAGTCACAGGTCATATTTTGAATTGCCTTTCTATGCATAGTAAACAGGTTTTATGAAATAAAAAGGTCATGACATACACTAATGCTTTACATGGAAAAAATGTGGAGTTAATAGACTTAGTCAATTTCACATCATTGCAAATTGCAAAATTTCTCAGTAAAGCTGGATAATCACAAATTATATTATAGAAAGCTTAAGTATACAATTTACATTGGACTGTGAGGTTGTAAATACATTTTATCAAGAAAATTAAAAACTTTTTCAGAAGTTTTATTTTTACAGACAGATGAACTGTGTGTAAAACATGTCTGATTATACTTTAGCTTGAGAAATCTCAATTTAATGCCACTTGCACAACTTTATAGCAGTTACACTAAGATTGACCACCTGGCAATTTGTTTTTGCTTCATCCAGTTATACCCAAAGGTCTCGAGATCCTTTTTCAAGTAAATGTGTATTTAAATTTTTAAAATTTGTTTTTGCTTCATCGAGTTATACTCAAAGGTCTCGAGATCCTTTTTCAAGTAAATGTGTATTTCAATATTTTAAATTTGTTTCTTTTTTCATTGAGTTATACTCAAAGGTCTCGAGATCCTTTTCAAGTAAATGTGTATTTCAATATTTTAAATTTGTTTCTTTTTTTCATTGAGTTATACTCAAAGGTCTCGAGATCCCTTTTCAAATGTGATATTCAGTATATTCTCAGGAATGTTAAATATGATTTATTTTTTAACTCATTTTTAAAAAAAGTTGTTATTATTTAAAAAGTTTTTGTTTGTTTTTTTTTTCTATTTTCAGAAATAACAGACTGAAGGAGCAACAAGCAAATAAAGACAGACATCATGCGTCTAAGGCCGTTCAGGATTTATTTGAAAAATCACAGTAGATCTGAACATGATACCATAAACCAGAATGCATCCTTATTTGTTAAAATGGACACCTTTGAACCAGACAAGATACAACACTTGAAAACACAACAACCATCTATTGACAAGAGTCAAATTGACAATGAAATGGATTGATAACTGAGAATGCCCATGATTATCAAAGCAAGGTTTTTTGAAAGTAAATTCTGCTAAAAGACAAATTGTGCTTTTTCTTAATACACAAGTGATATCTTTTCAGACATATTGTGGTCTGTTAGACTTTACTTTTAAATATTCTTTTATATCCAGTGACCATATGCCCTTAATAAATATACATGTATTTCCTTTTGTAACAATATAAAGATTAAGATGATAAACCAAAAACATTAACATGAATTGGAACTTGTTTCTATTAGCAACATTTTTAGATCACCTGAGCACATACCGGTAGTGCTCAAGTGAGCTATTGTGATGGGTCAATGTCCATCGTGTTATCCTTTGTGTGTCGTGCGTCAACTTTTGCTTGTTAACACTCCAGAGGCCACAAATTTAGTCCAATCTTTATCAAGCTTGCTCAGAATGATCTTCTTGACTAGCGCTAGCTCAGTTTCATATATTGGCCATACTGGTTCAATAAAAAGGTTACTAGGTCAATTTATAGAAAAACCTTGTTAACACTTCTGAGGCCCAAATTTCAGCCTAATCTTCATCAACTTTGCTCAGGATGATGCTCTTGACAAAAGCTAGCTTAAGTTTGTGTAAGGTTCATGTTGGGTCAATAAGTAGGTCACTTAGAGAAATTATAGAAAAACCTTTTTAACACTCCTGGGCCCATAATTTTATTCCAATCTTATCAGCTTTCTCAGAATGATCCTTTTGACAAAAGCTAGCTTAAGGATGTTTAAGGGTCATGTTTGGTCAATAATTAGGTCACTAGGTCAAATTATAGAAAAGGTCCAATTTACTAAAATCAAGCTGAGTGTACATCATTTCAGGTGAGTGTCCAAGGCCTTCATGGTCCTTTTGTTTTTTATGTTGCTGTAAATGAAATTTTCTCCAGAAATTTCTTTTCATATTATTTAAGTACCCTAACATTGGGGCCTTGGTGGACAAGTGGTCTAAGTCACATGCCTACATCATTATGTTTGCTCAGTTGGTAGAGTGCTCGCTTTGTATTAGAGAGGTTCGGGGTTCAAAGTCAGACTGGAACTGACCAATACTTGAAAACTGGTGGTGACCTTTTTTTGCCAAGCACTCTGCATTTAGTAATTAATGAAAGTCATGAGGTTTTCCAGAGTAGACCTTAAAAACTGAAGTCCAGTGTCATGACAGGCATGGCACCCTACAGAACCCTCCCTGCACATTGCCCTAACCACACTGCAAAGGTAAACATTTCTGTCACTTTATCTACAGTTGGTGAGGTCTCGATATAAGTGAAATATTCTTGATTGGGACGTTAAACCTCATTAGATGAAATTGAATCACATGCTCACAGATCAAAGTACATCTTACTGAGTAGGTTTGAATCCCACAGTGACAGAACCTAGGATGAGAAAGTTTTACAATTGCTTGTTGAAAGCCTTTGCCTATCTCCAGGCACTCCAGTTTACTCCATCAGCGTAGGATGGACTACCTTGCTAATTAAGTGAAAGAATCAGTATCTTGACGGGGTTTAAAACACCATTTGTCTCTCCACTCTACTCCAGTATACCCTAAATAGAACCAGAGTGGGCATTTAATATCAGAAAACTAATGAATATTGGCTACTTATACAACAGACAGCATCATTATCACCTTTTCACAAACTAGGATGAATAATTATAGAGACAAACATGCAGCATTAGTTTTTCAAATTTCAGAATACATTGTATTTTATTTTAGTTTGATAACAACCAATGAAAGTCATAATTTTTATTACAAATGCAGGAACAACTAATTGTAACAATTTCACTATGGTGTTACATTGTATGAACTCATCTGCAGATTTATTTCATATAAACATTTTTCCAAATTGTTCCTTTCTTGAGTGGCATGTTATGTAATTTTGCTCTATTCAGCAAGTTTTATGCCTTCACTGAAGAAATTGAGTTCATACAAATAATCTAATGCATTAAATGAGAGGTTTGTTGGTATTATTGCTGTTTAATCTTACATTAGCAATTTTCCAGCCAGTCATGACAAGAGGAAGTTAATTAATTTCTGAGGATAAATTAAAGAACAAGTTTGTGTATGTGAGATGTGCAAGCATGTTTTATTGTTTGCCATACTCAGTGATTTTCACATGCTAGCTCAAAGAGTCAGTCTGCTTTATACAAGCACCCAACTCTTATTCACATGATGTCAGTGTGTCAACCATCAGTGCTCTCTCCTTAAGTTTAATTCTTATGATTGACCTTTTGTTGTTGGTTTTTTTTTTTTTTTTTTTGGAAAACTGCAATGCAGGCATTATTTTTGATGTATTGAGACATTTTTGTCTGATGGAAGCAAAAACCAAATGTCAAGGTCGTGTCATTTTGATTACCTGAGCTTTAAAATGCTATATCATGACTAAGTTTAAAGATTTTGACATGGAAGATAACCTTTTGATGTTTTTTTATTTGGAAAATTGCAATGCAGGCATTACTTTTTGATGTATTGAGACATTTTTGTCTGATGGAAGCAAAATCCAAATGTCAAGGTCATGGCATTTTGATTACCTGAGCTTTAAAATGCTATATCATGACTAAGTTTAAAGATTTTGACATGGAAGATAACTTTTTGATGTTTTTGCAGTGCTCTCTGTAATTAAACCAGATCAAAGATCATGAGTGATAAGAAATAAGATGTTGGTCTTCCTGTATTTAGGTGCTTAGTTTAGATATAAGACATTACTTCATAACTACTGAATAAGATTTTTTGTTGAGAGATATTTTGTTACTTTCAATAAATATTCATTTTGTTTATTGCAGCTTACAAAATGTCTTAAAGTGGATTTTATTTTGTATCAAAACACTTTCATAGGTCATTTTCTTTCAGATGCATCTATTTGATCCCTTATTTTGAAATTAAACTGAGGAATGGGGTAATGGTGATTTACATACTACCACAATCACAGTTAACAGTCTAGTCAAATGGGTTCTGATCTAAAACTGATTACAACAGCATACATTTTGTTACAAATGTAACGTACATATTTACAAAAAGCTAAGGGTCAACCAAAACCTCATCAAAAGGCTGTACATTTTTTTGAGAAATTGAATACTGCCAGGTACTTTTTTGAAAGTGGGATAATCAAAATTTATCTCAACTTTCAGAGCTACCAGGCTAACCGCTTTCCAGTACTTTCAGTACTTTGATTTCTTTTTCTTGGCAATACGCTTCCAGGTTAATGACAAGTAAAACAGACTATAGTGATTGGGCCAGCTATCAAGCTACCCCTACCAACAAATCTTATGCAATACCTGCCATCCAACTAGACCATACAATATACATGTATGTACGTAAAATGTAAAGAAAATGTGCATGTGAACACGTTTAGTTCAACAGTAAGCAAAGCCCATGATCAAGTATTTGTCAACAAGCTGTCACCATCCAACCGGACAGCAATGCATGTATGTACATATTACCACAAATCATAAAGTGCCGAGAAGCATTTTTACCGAAGTATATAGAGTTAAGGGCTATAATTGCTGTGCCTGAGCATGAGACATATTCACTGTTGATATGTATTTTATAAAGCAGAAACTGGGTAATCTGGATTTGGTGAATGCAACTGTGCCAGTATCTGTGAACGATGGTTTTCCAAGCAAAATCTGTGTAAATTCACCATTATTGTAAAATGTAAGCTCGACGCTACGATTGATATGGAACAATGAAGATACCATAGTCCAAAAACTAGTCCTGAATGGCTCAGTAAAAAAAAAAAACAAAAAAAACACGCGCACAGAATGTGTTGAAGCATATCCGTGATATTCAATTGGAATATATTACATCATTTTCCTTCTGTTGCTAATAGAACTGTCCAAAGTTTTGCAATAAATCGATATAAAAAATTCTTTGTGTGTCTTCGGAAATGTCTATGCCACAGCCGGAGAGATTGGAGAATCCATATTCCGGAACTGATGTAGAGTTCGGTCTTGTTCCGTTCGTTGGATCCATTGACAAGTTTCGTATTGTTTGAGTACTTCACCTATTTTTTTTTTTTCCAGAAAAACTTGTTAACAATTGTACCGTTATGGACAAACTGACTAACACACGGAAATAGGTTATACCTGTCAAGGAGAAGTAAAATGTTGTTGGAAAATCCGACGTGTTTTTATTCAGATTGAGTATACATTGAAAAGCCTACGTAAGAATATCTGTTTTGGGAGAGAATATTTTACAAAATTAGAGAACTGTGTTTACAATTGCACAGTTGATTAAAAAGGGTAACTGACGGAGTTCTACGTCAGATGTTAAACGGAATAATTTAACAATGTGTTCACATGTATCTGATATGGTTAATTTAGGAAAGTGCTAAATGTTTCTGACCACAAAATGTTTCAATTTGTTCAACAATTGAATATCTCTATGTTTGAGTCTATTCCATACTTCACAACCATATAAATAAAACTGACTGTTTTATAACTTTATTGTACAATGACATTGCTGTTAAAGGGTTCATAGTATAAAGTAATTGCAAAAGTGATTTTCGGCCTTTTTCACATAGTTGTCGAGTTCTATTTTCTGTTTTAAACCCTGAATCTATAATAATACTTAAATGAGATACCAAAGTTTTGACTGGAATTTCGCTTTGTCAAAGTGCCCATTTAAGGCGATGTGTAGTGTTTTGTTACGTTTGATCGCCAAAGATAAGAATAGAATATTTATTTTGTTTGAAACTGAACTTCCATTTTACTGAGTAATCATAACAAATATTGAACGTTTCCTGTAGACCGGATGGAAAAATACTAATGCAGACTGACGTCATCTGCTAGACAAGGGTTCCTAAATTTAATGTGAAATATTTTGGCAGATACATCACATTCTTCAAGTTTGACAAGTAAATCATTGAAACAGATTAAGTACAGGATAGCTGGTGTGACACCTTGACGAACACCTTGTAATATCCAACCAACGAGATTGGAATGTATTTGTAACAACTACAGCACTTTTATCTTTATTGTGGTAGTCATCATACATTTCGTCGGAACGATAAAGGTCGTCAACGTATTGTTGCCATTGTCTTCGGTTTTACCAATGACGGCACACTACATCGCGTGGTCAAAAATGAGGTTACGATACAATGTTTGCATGTTTAATTGATGTTGTAAGCATACGACTGTTTGATTTTTAGCTCACCTGGCCTATAGGCCATGTGAGCTTATGGCATGGCGCAGCGTGTGTCCGTATGTCCGTGTGTGCGTGAGTGCGTGTGTGCGTGTGTGCGTCTGTAACTCACATTTTCGACAACTCCTCAGAAACTACCAGGCCAATATTAATCAAACTTCACAGGAAGGGTTATTGGGGGGGGGGGCACTTTTCAAATTTGTACTTTTGGTTGCCATAGCTATAGAAAGTAGGTCACTGTGACCTACATTTGAAAAAAACTTAAAAAATCTTCTTCTCTAAAACCAACAGTGGTAGACAAAAACTGATTTGATTTTCAGCTACTCTAGAGTCTTAAGTATATAGTTTGTACAAATCGAGAAATTCGGCTGAAAATAGGTTACGCGTTTTCGCGTTTAATTTTTAAAATTTCATAAAATGGCTTCAAATTATTATAACTTGACTATATGAATAGATATTGACATGGGGTTTTCAGTTTTGACTTTTTCTTGAAATAACCTTCAAAATGGGGTCAAGGTCAAAGTTCAAGGTCATGACCTAGTTTGTAATTTGTGCAGATTTGGGCTATTTTCTTCCAAATTATAAGAGATATATAATATTAAAACATTGTTAAAATGTTCAGCAGGACAAAATGTAAAAAGGTACAAAGTTTCGTAACTGTATGATAATGCATGTAGGAGTAGATGCCCCTGAAATGTTATTTTTTGCTAAAAAAAAAAAACTAAAATTGTGCGTTAGCTTGAACACTATAAACTTTTTGTATAGGCATGTATTTTAGAACATTGTAGGAATTGATATGGTGATTATTCTGATATAAGATCAAGGTCTTACGTTTAAAGGTCAAGGTCATAGATGCATAAAAAGACTCAAATTATTAATTATCTTGAAAACGATTAACTTTTTTGTAGGCATGTATATAAGAATATTTTATGTATTTTTGCAAATGATTTTGGATATATCCTCAGGTTGGCCATATCCTCAGGTGAGCGTTAAGGCCCATGGGCCTCTTGTTTTTCAATAGAACAAAGTGAGTAACATGAACGCCTTTGGATTTCATATAGTTTATTATGGCAGAACGGTCAGATGACGGGTAAATTTTTGATATATTTGGAATCGCGCAGTTTTTTGTCGTGTCATACCGAGAAAAACTCGGTCTCGTTGTTGACGTGTGATTTATCAGATTTATGCTCATATAAAACATCACTTCTATAACGTGACGGTATAATACCTAGATTTGGCAAATTTCTAACGATTTCATTGGTTGAAAAGCGAAAAAACGTTCAGGTCATTTCTCAATGACTCTTGAAAACGTAAATTAGCTGCACCCTTTTACGTGTCAAGTGTTTGTGACGTAATCTTGAACTACTTTTAATGCGCGTCATTTTAACTTGTATTCAAGTTGTCATATACAACTTTTTGAATTAATCATAAAAACATTCAAAAAGTGGTAAATGACAATAAATTGCCATGTGTTACTTTTGAATTGTATTATTTTATAAAAATTCAAAAGTAGCACATGACGAAGTTATTAAAAGCAAAAAAAATTGCATAAAGTTATTCTCTCATTTGAGCAAGTTGTCTTTGAAATTTAATTATAAGCATTGAATCCGATTTCCATTCAGATCATTGAGAAATAACCTGGATGGACGCTATATATGCACACTTTTGCGAATTTCACGGTGTGCACAGCGTCCATTCAGGTTATTTCTCAATTACCCAAATTAAAATCAGATATAATGCTCAATTGTTTGAATGTATCACTCACTGGTTGATTCTTTGAATGGTTCTTAATTGTGAATAAAGGTCTTGACGTATTATCGTTATATGTATTTACAACACTACGAGTAGAAGTGCCATGTGCTGATTTTGAATTTCTATTAAAATAATGCATTCAAAATCATGTGCTGATTTTGAATGCATTATTTTAATAGAAATTCAAAATCAGCACATGACAGAAGAATTATCTGGGCGACATTCAGCGTTTGTTTTAAATTCCGTGTTAGCGGGTTTTTTTCCTTCAACACGCTCGAATCCGGGCTATAAGTCATCGTTTTATTTTTTGTTTGTTCACCTTTAGTGGTAGAGTCACTTATAAAGCTGTAGTTTAACTGAACATTTTACCGCGGTTCGATGAATCATATATAAAGTAAGCTGTTGACTCGCCTGAGTGATTGCTGGATATAAATATCAACCTTAACGGTTCATCGTGAGATGAGCTTACATTTAACTGGGTTTGTATGTGTCTTGGGGGACGACAAAGGGGTTTTTTAACAACATTTGCAAATGTTTTTCGAGGTTTGTTGGTAGTTTTATGTAGTTTTGAAGCGGATTCAAGATGTTTGATATTGTTTTCCAACATCATAATTGTATCAATATATATATTTCATAGTCAAATTTTCCAACATCATAATTGTATCAATATATATTGCATAGTCAAATTCATCAACTGATTTTAATTGAGAAGACACTTCACTTGTTTCTTGAAGGCATTCAAATTAGCAAACCTAGATGAAGTAAATTCAACATGCTATCCATAGTCCTGTGAAATGTCATCTTACTGTTTTTCGATTAACGCTATACGTTCGCACATCTCATTTTGTTGATCATCGTGTTTCTGTTGTGTCTACAATTTGTTGACTATTTCAACAAGTAGATGGACAACATTATTCTATGTAGCTCAGCATTTGGGTTCCTGGTATTAGTTATTTGGTTAATAATGGTACCAATACTATTACTTTCAGTACATTTTGTTTATTTTGACTTGTTCGGCTAAACACAGAGTCTAGATCAGAGGGACACCATTAATAAAGGCTTGTAAGGAATAAGAATCAGTTACATACATCTGACTTGATGTAGATTTAGTTTAAGTTTTTCCACATGCAATCTTCCTTTAGAGCACTCTTTGACAGTTTGTGCACGTTTGTACAAAGTGTTTCTATAGAATCTGACAGAATCCAGCGCCGTTGCTACGTAACACCGCTTCTGTTGACGCATCTGATAGTTAAGTTGTATCTGAAAACTTTTTTTCTTTCTGGTGGTACTTTTCAATTTTATAATTGCAGGTATAAACTTACGTGCATATATACACTATAAGTTTTTAGTGTCATAATTGATGTAGCAAACACTAAATACTGACTGACACTAGTGAAAACCCGGCAATTCATAAACGCATTTGTTAACTGGATGGAAATACTGTTTTTTTTTTTTTAGCATATATGTCAGTGAATGCAATAATGTCAGGATGACTACTAAAACTATATGTTCCAATTTGATTTTTTAGAGCTAAAACGTCAACTTTAAATACAAAACTGATAGTTTATTTACTCCTTTAAAACACGTATTTTAGCAAGAAAATTCTTTATTTGAATTTTTAATTTATAATGGAGTTTCTACTTGTTGTATGATGTTATGGTCTCTTAGAATTGTTTCATTGCGTAATGTATTTTCAGCATAAAATTTGCGTGGGAGTACAAGAAACCGTCGGGCATATCTTGGTTTAATGTTTCGTCGCATGTTATAACATTTCATATTTTCATTATTTTTAGTAAATATGCTTTATTTTTATCGTGACTGGCTGAAGTTACTTGCGTTGTGACGTTTAATGAGTTGGCCAAGTTCGCCGGCGACAATATGAACAGAGGCGACAACTTGTACCATCACACTTCCATGATGTTGTATGGCTACGGGGCTAGAACATGACACTTTAATTTGTTTAAATTTCAACAAGGGATGATACTAAATAAACTTACTTTATTCTTATATCATTACAAAGCACAATTATTACAGGTCATTTAAACAAAAGAAAATAACGATAATAAACATAACTCTATATACTTCAGCGACATGTAAATTACAAAATCCTATGTGCAATCATCAAGCATGGGCGACTGAGGTGTTTTACCGATTAAACAGTTCCGCGTGTCGTAATCGGATTAAGAGATTAAAGAAGGAACACTACGTATATCGAGCACTGTCCCATTAGGTTATTTAATAATCTAGAGTAGCGCTCAATATTTCAGGTAACTGTCTAGATTAATTGTTTCGTTCCACTCTATTACTTTTGATGAAATCTGTAATATGGCTTTAGCTTGTGTTTCGTTTACAATGACCCGGCCCCGGGTCACATGTCGTTCTAAAAATGTATTCGAGCGAAAGAAGTTGAATTTTCACTAACTTCATACGTTAGAAACAATATGATTGTACGAGCAAGCGGTGATATCGAGGTAACGAAGTCCGAACCATCGAGGTTTAATTAACATAGGATATCATAGGAAATTGTCGGGACCGAGAATCCGGGGTATTCGAAGTAACGACCTTCGAGCGAGTGAAATTTTACTGTGTATATATATATATATATATATATATATATATATATATATATATATATATATATATATATATATATATATATATATATATGTTTTCTCTGTTAAATAAGAATTGAAGGAAAAGCGATGACGCTTTCTGAATGAAATTATTATTTTTTCACTACAGCTCAGATATCTAAGGAATAATTGTAAATTTTTAGCTTGCCTCTCCCTCAGCTTGACGCCATCGTCATTTATATTGTAAAGCGCAGTTGCGCACAATTAGTGCGAGTTGTACCTCTCCGATGTGTTTGCATGTTTGTAAGCTCCGTTTGAAATTAATTTAAATATATGCAAGTGAAACATGTACGTACTAGACACATGCACACCGAACAATTTAGAAATGGCGGTGAAAGTAGCGTGCAAAGGTACTGGTGGCTGTCATGGACATCCAGCTGCATTGCATTGAGATTAATGCGCAGTTCTGTACTTTCTATCATGTGTGAAGTTGTATAAAAAGATAAGCTTAATTTTAAAAATATTGTATTTATTTTCTAATATAATTATAATTTGAATTTAATTATAAGGAATAATTGTAATTTTTTTATCTATGGGGTCAAAGACCGAATTTTTTGGTGCACGCGTATGCATAAACCGCACTTGCATAAAAAATATCGGTACATGACCCCAAAGACCGAAAAAAAAATTAAAATTATTCCTTAAATAAAGCATAGGTTTTAGCCTTTTTTTGCATAATTTTTCTAGGGGAGCCTGTTCCTGGACCTCTAAAAGGTTTCAGCCAATCATCTCACCTTAAAAGCCCTGACTTAAACCCATGATTTTGTTTCTTTTTACTTAGCTCACTTTCGGTTTATTTTGCGATAATCGAATGAATACCAGATTCAATAATCAAATAAAACAAAGAAAAATCTACTTTTTAGAAAATTCATATTTTGTCGTTCGTATTTTTGTTTAGTACAATAAGGTTTATTTTTCTACCCTTTTCAAGACCATCTACACTGGGTGTACATTTTTACATCCCTTCAGTGGCTCACCCCATGCATACACGAACTTGTTCTTTGATAAATCCAAAGTGATTAACAATCTTGTTTTAGTTGCAAACAGATGAAAAATATGCTGATACGACGTTTCAACAAACAAACAACCCTCCACATTTCCTGAAAGAAACGTTAAAAACTGGATATAGTTCTGTCATTATCATTAAGGGAAGTCCAGAGGTTTTATAATTAACTACAAGATCCTATAATAATAATAATAATAATAATGATGATGATGATGATGATGATGATGATGATGATGATGATGATGATAATAATGATGATGATGATGATGATGATATAATAATAATAATAATAATTCCCTATTTTATGTTATCTTGTCGATTTCAGGATCGTAATACAATGAGTTAATACGAACTCAACGATTTTAAAAATCATAGATAATCATTGGGGTTTTACCTCACGGTCAAGAATATTTCACTTATATCGAGACGCCACCAGATATAGGCGAAGGAGCATAAATTTTGACCTTTGCATTACATTTTGGGCAATGTGCAGGGAGGGTTCTTTAGCGTGCCACTCCTACCGTGACACCAGACATCGGTTTTTTAAGATGTACTTCGAAGGACCCCGTGACTTTCATTTATAAATGCCGAGTGCTTGGCAAAAGAACAGTCACTACCTATTTTCAAATCTTGGTCAGACCCATCTGGGGTTCGAACCCCCGACCTCCCACATACGAAACGAGCATTTAAATACCAACTGAGCTGTCGTAATGGTCGCATATAGGTGTTGGTTAACCAAATAGATTGCGTCAATTTAAAGACAAGTCAACTTTATTGTTCTTCTTACAAATAATGGATTTAATTTATGTAATTTGCAACATAACTGCACTGGTTATGTCGATATTTTATCGATCTAAGGTCAAAATACAAATCAGAATACTATAGTGAGTTTTCTTCCTTTTCTTTTTTAATTAAGTAAAAGCTCATTCTCTAAAGAGAGTTGGATGGGCTATTTTTTTCCAAATCTACCCAATTTTGTTAATGTGAAAATCACCATACTTATAACATGTTAAATTTCATACCTTAAGGCAAGCTTGCTTATGAATCAAGGAAGTTAACGTTATATCAAACATATTGCATGTTTTTCATACGGTATTATTCGATTCGTTCCGCTTATTGAGTAACAAACAGCTTCTGGTCATTTGAAAAACATTCATTACAGTAAGTAAGTAAGTAAGTAAATAATTTATTAATGTGTCACATATCACAGTTCAACAATAGTAAACAATATTTACAGATAAATACATTAAAACAGCTGTGGTATCCTGTCTAAAATACATACGAGACACAGTAAAATAATGACATTAGATTTAAATACAATAAATAGTTAAAATAAGAGAAAAATTTAATAACTGCACATTTTGCGTCTTTTAAACATAAAATTAAGTGTTTTAGCTAAAAGGATCTGTGCTTCATTATCTAACATAATTTTTAAAAACTTCTCATTGCTATCTAAAATATTAAAATTTTCATATTTATTATTCATATAAGTAAAAAGATTATGTCTCAGATCACTGTAAAATTCACAATCAATTAAAAAATGTTGTTCTGTTTCAATTTCATTAAAATCACAATATTTACATAGTCTTTTATGTAGGGGGATTTTGGGCCTGGCGTATCGACCGGTTTCTAATTCAAGGGGGAGACAACCACATCTGAAATTTGCAAGCACTTTTCTCTGGTCTCTATATTTTACTGTTTTCACAAAGGTACTAATATTATTATTCAATTTTAAAGTGCGAAATGTTCTAAGTTTGTTTCCATTATCAAGATTTTTATCACTAAAACACTGTTCACCCATTGGTTACTGTCAACATTACATAGTATATTTTTTATAACATTAATTTTTTGTTTGAGTGATAAATTATTAAAATCGTTAACAAACTCATAAACATCTAGCTTTTTAAACATATTTAAAACTCTCGAATGCAAAGAATTAGCATAAAGCTTACTAAAATTAAAAACTTTAGAAATAATTCTACTATTTGGCAAGTTACAAAGTTTAAAATATAACCTATAAACTTCAACCTTTTGTTTTACATCAAAAGAAGACCAGCCCATTTCACCACGTACTGCAACATTTGAGGAGTGTTTCTAAAGGCGTTCCCAGAAAGTACTTGCATGCACGGTTTTGAATAACTTCCAGTTCTTTATTGGCATTTAACCCCCAAATTCCTGCTCCGTATAATAAAACCGGCTGTACAAGCGATTCATACAGTTTTGTGTAGACATCATAATCCATACCGCCGTATAATCGAAATTTATTATATAATGCCGATAAAGCTCTGCCTGCTGATTTTTTCAGTTCTTGAATGCTAAATTTCCAATTCAAAGTATCACATAGCCACAGTCAAAGGTATCGATACTTTGTGTCATACTCCAACTTTGTATTGCCACAGAAAAAATTAAGTGTTGATCTAGGAACGTTTTGATTTCTGAAGTGTAGAATCCTAGTTTTTTCAAAGTTAATAGCAAGATGCCTACGGTTGCACCAATTGCTAACGACATTGATGATTCTTTGAAGAGATATCTCGTCCGGCGCTAGCAAAACAATGTCATCTGCATACAATAATAAAGACAGTTTTTCATCCTCATTTATATTGACACCGACGTTTAAATCATTTACTTCATCTACTAAGTCGTTTATATAAATAGAAAAAAGCGTAGGCGATAATTTACACCCCTGTTTCACTTGGAACAATGGTTGATTACACCCATCGCAGTTCATTGCTTACTGGCTAGCAATCACAGGTGACAATTGTTTGATATAACAATCAACAAAAGTTCAGAACAAAAATCATTTCTTGTTGTTTGTAAGATAACTTACCAGTTACAGAAGAGAACGTGTTGTAGATAGGGTGTCAATCTTCGACCAGGAAGTATGTGGTTTGTTCGTTGTTTACCGTCACATCACCAATTGTTCATTTATTCGCGAAGACACCAAGTTGAAGAATTATTTAAGGTAGTTCCCGACAACGGAGGCAAAAAAATAAAATAAATGAATGAATAAATAAATAAATAAATAAAATAAAAATAGAATATAATAATAATAATAAAATCCCGAAATAGGATTTTCTAAAAAATATGCACATGTATGTCTTTATTGAATAAAACAAAAAATACATATGTTTGGATTTTCGATTTTTCAATGGAGTGTCGTAAACCTACCCCCTTTTCAACAATCTGATGCACCTTTCTAAATAACCCTGATTGTTAATTTCATGTTTGTTATCATTTCAATAATAACTAGTTGTTATGAAAACACATTTAATTTTTACTGTTTTAATCAATATTTCAATAAAAGACATGCCATGAAGTGATATACATAACATTTAAAAAATAATTTAAGCGTAAGATATTGTAACAGAGCTTGCAAAAAGTGTCTTCGTTTTCGTTGACAGTTTACCACAAAAATCAAAATTTCATAAAATCTTTGAAATACGATTCTTTCAAACACTACACAAAGAAAGTTTGTTGCATATTATACAAAATAAGATTTTGAAAATAGTATTTGTGGGTTCTTGTTTTCGAAATATGGGAAGGATTATCTCCCCTACCCCTTACTTTTTTAATTGCTAATAAAAATTACATGTTAAAAGCATTTTTTAGTACTAAGTTTGTTTTTGTTTTTATTTTCAATTATTTTGTTTTTAATTCTTTATTTATTTATTTTATTGATTAATTTTTACACAAAGGTAATTTATGAAAGGTTATGTCCAGAATGCATACGGGTATTTAATAAAAGACAAAAACTTTTGAAATGATCAGATCCTGTCCAAAATTAACGGAGGATCGTAACATTGCCAGATTATTTACAAAACTAAACGATAAGTCTAAAATATTTTCACGATCTGAAACGATTAGAATGGATGAAATAACGCTTTACGATAATTTTAAAAAGAAAAATATTAAAATAATCGTATGTCGATTGTAGACTTGAAGAGCAAATTTGTATTTTTTATACAGTTATTTTTACTGATCGGTTACCTTGTCCTGTTGAACGGAGTGACTTCTCTTGGTGTCGGCACTTACCATGAAAAAATAATCGCGTATAGATGCGTGTTATGTGCGAGTATGGTAATCGTTTGTTTTGTTTTATTTTATTTTCATTATTACATTTGTCATGTGCTGATTTTGAATTTCCATTAAAATAATGCATTCAAAATCAGAACATGTCAATTTTGAATGCATTATTTTAATAGAAATTCAAAATCAGCACATGACACATTGAACTAGCACGCATTCTGGACCAATTTTATGTGATCGATTACAGAGTCAATACAGACAAGCGAACCATCCCCTCCTCAATTGTCGAAGGTCGTTGGGTTTCTCTGGGCACTCCGGTTTCCTCCACCATCCCAGAACTGACCGCATCGAAAGATTCTTGACTTGGGTGTAAAACACCATTACTCCACGCCACTCCTCAGTAGCATTCTACTGGCAGTGAGTGAACCTATCACTCATCTATCCTCTTTTCCCAAGCGCCATTTTGCTGTATTTCGAATTCCAAAGTCTTATCCGGTCGGAGTTTAAACCCACAAATTCTCTCTAGACAGACATCTACTCTGTGCCACTGATTTAATAAGTGGCATCAGGCGAAATGAGTAATGGTAATTTACATGTGTGTCCAGGCTCCAAAACATCGCCTACCTTCTAAGTCTCGTTTTAAGCGATACATGTAGTTAAAATTGTTGGTGCTGTTTAGAGCTTGGTCTCAATCAATATTCTTTCAGTTACAAAAGTATCTCGAGTTAGTTCTGGAATGTGGAACCGTTGTATCCAGAAGAACTGCTAGCTATATAGTTATTAGCAGGTGTACTAAGAACCGTTCTCACAATTTGAGCGAACAAAATAGGATTCGAACCCTTGAGCTTTGAACATCAAGTATTTTCTTTACTCCATTCATCATAAAATATTCCGACAGTTACAAAAGCTTTAAACAACAACACAATGTGATATCATTGATGTGCCAATGATACTGAATGCAAAATTCCCGACTCTAAACCTACATGGTGCTTTAATTATACATATGTAATATATGTTTCAGTAATGAATGGGTTAAGCCGAACAGATTTATCAAAAATCTAAGCGATCGAGGAACCAGTAGACGAACAAAGGATGTAAAATCCGAATAAGTTGACAAAAGGTCAAGGAGACGAGCGGTCGAATTGCCTAAAAACTAACAAAAGAGAGATTGAAGCTCTCTTGAAGGTTCCGAGCCAAAGCGAACGGCTGGACCACGGTGATCTGTCGGGACCACGGTGATCTACGATGATCTGTCGGAACCACGGTGATCTGTCGGACCACGGTGATCTGTCGAGACCATTGTGATCTGTCGGGACCACGGTGATCCACGATGATCTGTCGGACCACGGTGATCTGTCGAGACCACTGTGATCTGTCGGGACCACGGTGATCCACGATGATCTGTCGGACCACGGTGATCTGTCGGGACCAAGGTGATCTGTCGATTCCACACTATTGCGGCAAGTTAGTGTTAAACTTTTGACATATCTGTACTGTAACCATATTACGAAGGGCACAATCTTATCATCATTTTTTAAGTCGTGGTTTTTAGAAGTAAGTTGAAATGATATTTATAATTTATTATATACAACTTGTTTTAAAATGGGATACATTACTTGGGACCCTAAAACAAAACATTCCACTAAATGTTATTTTGTAATTATGTCTGCGTATCAGCAGACATCTTGTTGTTACTCGTAATCTTAATTATTATTATTATTATTATTATTATTATTATTATTCGTTTCTGACATATTTTTCAGATGCATCTCCTGTTTGGTTTCTTATCCGATCAAGTTAAAATTTTGTCAACGTGTAGGGATTGACAAGTCAGGGATATCGCATTGTTTACGAGCTGTAAGGCGAGTAAACAATGCGATATCAAACTTGTTGCACGTCTACAAGAATACAATAGTTTAATCGGATTAGGTGAATGTTGCTCATGGGTATGACCTGTATAAATGACCCAGTCTTCAGTTATATATTACTTTGTGAAATTAATGCACCAAAATAAACAAAATAAGCACGTGCAAGGTCAAAATTTACATTTTAGTTTGAAATTTCCAAAATTAGCCCCGCATTTAAATTTTCGGAATTTGTATGTGGGCCTTTCTATTTCATAAGTCATTTGTCATCTGTTTGAGACAGAAAGGTCGAACGGTGATTCATGGACAATTGGTGTTTTAGTTTTAGGAATAGTAGTACTTTCAATTGAACTATAAGGCAGAAAAAGCCTTTAGTTTTCTTGTCTGAGGTACTTGGAGTTGCCCCAACTGTTTAACTACATTCCTTACTCTGGCCCAACTATTCCAGGTATTTTCTGTCCATTTCATGTTTCTTTTTGTTCTGCGGGATTGTGCCATGGAAACAATTTTAATATCCGCAATGTCCATGAATTGAAAACATTGGAGGCTTATTTACTGAGCATATCCAGTGTGTGAGAAACCAAGAATACCAAACCGAGTACTATTCATGTTTTGTTAGGCCTTAGTATTCGTTTGTTAAATTATTATTTTCTTTAGTTTTATTAGATACAACATAGTTTGCTTTGCCTCTTACAAATGTTTTTTTTTTTTTTTCATTTTAAACATTAATACTTTTAAATGTTGCATTTGAATTATAAAAAAAATCTTAGAACAACACAAGGGTTATTTTTATTGAAAGACATCATCTAATAAGAAAAGGTCGGTGGTCTAGTGGTAGAACTCTTGTCTTCCTGGGTTTGAATCGCAGCAAAGCTATAAATTTTTTATTCAAAAATGTCTTGTGTAATTTCTTAAATAAATAATTAAACGTGACACACATTTGGATTTAGGTACAGTTCAAAATAAATTGAAATACAAAAGAAAATAACCGTGCAATATCATAAATATCAGGGCGTCTAGACGGTACGGTAATCCGGGGATCGTGCAACAATGGGAAGTGTGCTTCCTCCCCGGAATTCGTAAAGACTCCTGAGAAATCCGGTTACAACAACAACCCGGACTTCTATTGTGAAGGATACGCCTTAAGTACGCCTTGAATTAAACTAATTTTATAAATTCAACACGTAATGAGGTATCCAATGAGATTGCATATCCTCTGTCACGTGAGTATCACTGCGTATCCTAGTTTTCAAGAAGAAAGACGTGATTTACTTGTTATTTATTTTCCTACTTTTTGGACACAAAATGCATTTCATTTTGTGCTAAGTTGAACAAAATATAATAATTGACTTCGTCGCTCAGCGAATGGTTATTATTTTTGGTTCACCTGAACTCCTCAGGAGGGTGAAAATCTGACTTATTTTGACCACGGGTCAGTGGAAGATCAAGGCCATCATGGCGGATCGTGACAAGGACAATGTCAATGGCAGCTCAGCTGATGTGACATTAGATAAAGTTTCCCTGGCCTCAGGCAACAGGAACTTTATAAGTCTAGATTCTGGTTTGGAATTTGACCCTCATAGTGGGGAATTTTATGAGGCTACTATAACCAATATTGATGAATCGCCGTTCGAATCAGATAAACGCATAAATTATGCAAAGGAGAAGGAACTCTCGTACCATTCCAAATCTGAACCGGAAATCTCGTCTCGTTCGAGATTGCCAGAATCTACTTCCGGGAATGTGGTTTTAAACAAACTGTTGGCACAAAACCAACTTTTAATTAACAAATTGTGTGAAATTTCCACACAGGGACACAATCCCAGACAACAGGAAGAGGAGACGGACTCCGACCTTGAAGAAGAGCCTGTGGTCGTTGATTCTCTTTTACAACCGCAAGAAACTCTAGATGTTCTGGATTCGTTACTCTCGGCAGGTGACTACCAGGACAACGGGGACGAGGACTTGCTTGCTTCGTTAGCGGAATTTAATAAATCCGAGGAATTATCCGGTCCAAAAATATCTCACAAATTTGCAGCAATGGTAAATAGTGGCATCAGAACAAAAATCGAAGAGGCTAAAGTTAAACCTCTGACTGACAAATACCATAAACCTGAAAATTGTCAAAATTTAATTGTGTCCAAAGTTAACACTGGTATATGGAATAAATTGTCAAACTCGGCTCGGGACACTGATGTTAAATTACAGCGGACACAATTTATTCAGTCTAAAGCTATGGCTTCCTTGTTATATTTGACAGATATGTTGCTGGATCACTGCAACAACAAAACTCCATTGTCAGTTGAACATTTACGGAAAGCATCCACATTGGCTCTGGATAGTTATAAGTTGGCCCAACTGTCTTTTACAGACTTGACATTCAGACGTCGATATTTTATCAGCCGTAATTTGCAAGCCAGCGATTATGCTGAATTGTTCAGCAAAGACAGTGACAGAGAAATTGTTTGGAGATAACATCAAACAAATGGTAGAAAAGATAGATGCTGAAAACACTGTTGCCTCCAAACTGAGCAACTCCAGATCTCGGAAAAATAAAAATATCTTGGGTGGAAGAATTCACGGTTCACAAACTGGATATAGACCTACGCATCCTAGATCTTTCCACGAGCCAAACCATAGATACAAACCATATCCAAAGCAGAATCTGGGTAAACCTGGTTTCAAGTCCACATATAAATTTAATTCCAAACAAGGACATTTTTTAGACCATCGCAACAACAACAAAAAACGACCAAAAGATTAGACATTGTGAAAGTAAGTACGAGAGGAGTTAATGATGTTCACCATGTTCGTAATACCCCAGATAATTTCATGGGGGGGGGATTTCATTTCATTGTTCTGCATGGTTAAAGATCACATCAGATAGATGGATTTTTGAGGCAACTAGGGGTTATAATATTGAGTTTTCAGACATAGCTTTGCAACTTAAACTCTCCAAATCTAGCTTTTCACAACATGAGTATGACATTATTGACACTGAGATTCAGAAATTAGCTGAAAAACAAGTCATAGATCCTTGTGATATGAATAGTTATTCTAATGAATATATCTCTGGCATATTTATTCTCCCAAAGAAAGATGGCTCACACAGACTCATTCTCAATTCAAAATCATTGAATGAATACATGGAGCATATACATTTTAAAATGGAAACTCTTAAAATTGCAATAACTTGTGTTAAGAAAGATGTCTGGTTTGCTTCAGTTGACCTGAAAGATGCCTTCTATTCAGTACCTATCCATTCAGGTAGCAGACCTTTCTTGCGATTTATGTCGAATGGGAAAAAATATCAGTTTACTTGTTTACCAAATGGACTTTCATGCGCCCCACGTGTTTTTACAAAATTGTTAAAACCTGTGTACTGTAGTTTAAGAAAACTTGGGACACATTAATGTTGCTTATATAGATGACAGTTTACTAATAAGTGACAATTATTCAGAATGTTTACAAAACATTAACGATACAGTGTCTGTTTTCGACCAATTGGGATTTACCGTTCATCCAGAAAAATCTGTGTTACAACCGTCTCAATCTATCACTTTTGTCGGTTTTGTCATTGACTCGCATAGTATGACAATTCGTCTGACTGAGGAGAAAGCAAGTAAAATTGTATCAGATTGCAAAACTTTATTGCATAAAGCTGAAGTTTTCATTCGTGATTTTGCTAAAATTATTGGAATATTTGTAGCCAGTGAACCTGGTGTTGAGCATGCAATGTTACACTTTAAGTTGCTTGAACTGGAAAAGGATGAAAAATTAAAAACTTTCACTGGAGATTTTGATGCAAAGTTCCAACTCTCATATCAAGCTAAACAAGAATTGTGTTGGTGGGTTGATAATATACAAACCACATTCAAACCCATAATTCGACCACCACCTGATATAGAACTTGAAAGTGACAGCTCAAACTATGGTTGGGGTGGAGTCTCAAAGCATGATAATTTAAAAACTGGAGGTTTTGGTCATATCAGGAACAAAGCAATCATATAAATGTACTGGAACTTAAAGCAATTTTCCTTACACTAAAGTGCTTCTGTTCATCACATAGTAATATTCATATACGTTTGTATTCGGACAATACAGTTGCCGTCAATTACATTAACAAACAAGGGGGCCGGAAGTATGTGTTAAATGACTTGACTAGACAAATCTGGTTTTGGTGCATTGAACGCAACATTTGGATTAGTGCAAACCACCTGCCAGGCTCATCCAATGTTGATGCAGACAAGATGTCTCGCAAACTGAACGATGATTTAGAATGGAAACTAAATCCGGTTATATTCAAACAAATTCAAGATAGATTTGGACCCTTACATTTCGACTTATTTACATCCCGATTGAATGCCCAGTTAAAACATTACGTTTCATTTCTGCCTGATCCAGAGGCTGAATTTGTTGATGCTTTTTCCATATCTTGGACATCTGTTACTAATTATGCATTTCCTCCTTTCAGTTTATTAGGCAGAGTGCTCCAGAAAGTGACAGAGGACTGTGCACGTGTAGTTTTAATAGCACCACTATGGACAACTCAACCATGGTTTGGACAACTACTCAATCTCACTTCAGCAACACCTTACCTATTACCACCGAGAGATCTACTACAGCTGCCAACTCAACCAGCTCACAAACACCCATTGACAAAAATGCGGATGGGGGTTTTCAAATTATCCGGACATGTCTCAGAAGTCAAAAAATTCCAGAGGACACTGTCACCGTTATCGAGGCATCCTGGAGAGATTCAACTAAGCAGCAGTATCGGAGTTATTTCAAACAGTGGTTGCTATTTTGTAGTAGGAGGAAAATTCCTCCACTTACAACATCTGTAAATATTATTTTAGAATTTTTAACTGAATTATTTCAATCCGGGAAAGGTTAAAGTGCAATTAACACTGCCAGGTCAGCACTCTCTTCGATGCTGTCTGTAAATTGTAATGTTCCTATTGGAAAACTTGGAGATCATCCAGTTATTACAAGATTTATGCGTGGTGTGTTTAATTTACGTCCATCGTTACCCAGGTACTCTGCTACTTGGGATGTGAATACTGTTTTGACATACATAAGTACTTTGGAACCTTGTACATACTCTCAGTTTAAAAACATTGACTTTGAAGCTAGTTACTCTTTTGGCCATTTTGACAGGCCAACGTGTTCAAACGTTAACAAAAATAAAAGTTAATGATGTGCATCTCAGTGAAACAGACATTAACATTTCATGTAATGAACTACTCAAGACTTCAAAACCTGGGAAACATTTATCAAACATTCATTTACCAGCATTTCCTATTGATAAAAGTGTTTGTATAGTAAAGACATTGAGTGAATACTTGGCAAGAACAAAGAACGTAAGGAAAAACAATGTTGATCAGCTTCTAATAAGCTTCAGTAAGCCACATCAAGCTGTCACATCTGCAACCATTGCTAAATGGATTAAGATTGTTTTAGGACAAGCAGGTGTCGATATTTCTATATACAAAGCTCACAGCACAAGATCAGCTATTGCTTCAGCTGCCAGCACATCTGAACTAAATATTAATATCATTCTGAAATCTATTGGCCGGTCAAGTGACTGTTCCTTTCGCAAGTTCTATCAAAAACCAATAACTACTCAATCTGCATCAGAAACATTGAGTCATAATATTTTGAAATCTTTTTCTACCTCATTGTCATAATATAACTATTCAATATTTTTGTACTATGTTTTGTTTTACACCATAAATGTGTACATAAAGGTGATGGGTAAAAACTATAAATGTTTTGTTTTTATATCTTGTGTAAAAACTTTGGCATACAAATATGTCTGTAGAACTCTAAAATCTCATTGGATACCTCATTACGTGTTGAATTTATAAAATTTATAAATTAAATGAATCTGATAAGATGATATTTGATTATGATTTTATAAATTCAACTTAGTAATGAGGTATTAAATGCCCACCCATGGGTTTTTTTTCTCACCCTGGACCATCTCAGTTTTTTCTACAGACATATTTTTCTCTAAAGAGTGATACTCACGTGACCAAGGATGTCCTCTTCGTTCTAGATTCTCACACTTACTTCTACTAATAAGTGCATTGAAATCACCTGTTGTTTTTATTGTATTACAGAGAGAGAGAGAGAGAGAGAGAGAGAGAGAGAGAGAGAGAGAGAGAGAGAGAGAGAGAGCTGGGGCCAGTATCTCGAAGCTCTCTTAAGACTTACGAATACGTAACGTGTACTTACGATGATCTTAAATCATTCACCTGTATCTCGAAGCATTCGTAAGTAGGATCGTAACCGGAACGTTCTCTTAACTTTAAGAGAGGAATGGACCTCCCTTAACTCTTACTTACGATCTGTATTCACGTGGTAGAAGAAAGATAACATTGTCCAAACTTTAAAATGATGCCAATAATTGAATTAGAGGCTTTAACTGTATTAACTCTCTCTCTCTCTCTCTCTCTCTCTCTCTCTCTCTCTCTCTCTCTCATTTAAAAAATGTAAACTATCTTTGAGGAAAAGTGCTCTCTCTCTCTCTCTCTCTCTCTCTCTCTCTCTCTCACACACACACACACACACACACACACACACACACACACACACACGCGCGCGCGCGCGCGCATAAAAACCATTAATTGTATTACAATGAATTCACATTTGATTTTTTTCAAAGTCATGTTTATTATGCTTATATCCATGTGATAGCTCATTTAATTGGGTAGAATGTTGCCTTCCCTCAACCAGTTTTCATTTTTCATTGCAATTTAGCAGTTTTGTTTTTGACCAATCCTACCACTTTTTCTATATCTCTTTACCAGTTCGCTTCCCTCTCGAAACAGTATTTTTACTTTTGATAATTAACCTCCATTTTTTTCTATTTGTTTTATAAAAATATTTATTATTATTATTAGTAGTAGTAGTAGTATTGGGTTTAGTTAATTGGTATAGTAAGCGGGAGTTACAAAAAAATACCTGCTGACCATTCCATATACTCGTTCAGCAACTAATGCAGATGTGATTGTAATAAAAGAAATTGACACCATGGTTTTTTTTAATTGATAGAAGGTCTGCAAAACTAATCTTTCTATTCGGTAATTTTTCTATTAACTATAGTAATTTTAGCATAAACTGTTTAATAAATTGATAATTACGTCATTTCCTATTTTTTTAATTTTTACAATTCAATTCCATTACTTGTCGAACAAATAATGTTTAGGTGTTTTTTACGGTAAAATTCCACACATGCGCTAATAATCGGTAATTACAGCACCAATATCTTTAGGCTATTGTATAAATCCATAAGAGACTCTGGGTTTTTAATTTTTCAACAAATAACGCTTTAAGAATCATTGACCAAGAAGCGATTTACTTTTTATTTTTGAATTTTCACCTTGAAAGTCCCGCTTTAACATAATTAACCAATCTTTATAAAATATTACAGATTTTAAGATTTTGTCAACGAAACGAACGGCATGATGTTGCGGACGCAAGGTCTTCGTAACTCCTATCTTAAGAGAGGTTTCAGTATGTTTCGAGATACCTGTGTACATCTATCGTAACTTTCACTTAAGATACACGTTTAATTTATTTAAGTATAGGATTTACGAGAGCTTCGAGATATTCACCCCTGATATGCAAATATATACTTGCTCGCAAGTATACATTCACTAGTTATAAGCTGTGACCGTACAAAGGCAGAAGTTTATCAGTCAGTGCTGAAAATGCGTATTTTCTTTCTTTTTCTTGTCGCGATATCCTAGTGGTTAGGTGGTAAGCCTAAAAACCCGAGGCGTCCCGCATATCCTAGTGGTTAGGTGGTAAGCCAAAAAAAAAAAAAAAAAACCCCGAGGCGTCCAGCAACTGTGAATTCCCGTTGACCTTAGTTTAGAAAGAGTTTTCTTGTTGTGGACCTCTACTCGTTAACTACCACTGCGGTAGCTCAGTTGGTAGAGTGCTCGCTCAGTAAGTGGGAGGTCGTGGGTTCAAACACCGACCGGTTCAGACCCAAGACTTGAAAGTGGGTAGTGACTGTTCTTTCGCCAAGCACTCGGCATTACGAAATGAAAATCACAGTTCTTTCGTTTTTTAAATAAACGAGGTCCCGTGTCATGGCAGGCATGGCACGATAAAGAACCCTGCTGTATAATGCCATCAGCGCAACGCACAGGCAAAATTTCTGCACTTTCGCCTATAGCTGGCGACGTCTCGATATAAGTGAAATATTCTTGACTGGGACGTTAAACACCATTACTCAATTCAACTCTACTTGTTAACTAGGTAAAAATGAAATAGCACTCTAAAGTTTGCGCATAAATGCGCACAAGTACAGTTTGTTATAAATGCGCACAAGTACAGTTTGTCATAAATGCGCACAAGTACAGAGTTTGCCAAAAATGTGCACAAGTACAGAGTTTGTCATAAACGAGCACAAGTACAGAGTTTGCCATAAATGCGCACAAGTACAGTTTGTCATAAATGCGCACAAGTACAGAGTTTGCCATAAATGCGCACAAGTATACAGTTTGTCATAAATGCGCACAAGTACAAAGCAGATAAGAAATACTTGCACAAACTCATTTACCACACAACATGAACTTGTGTCATTTACCACATAAAACATGACTTTGTGTCATTAACCACACAACATGAACTTGTGTTATTTACCACACAACATGAACTTGTGTCGTTTACCACATAACATGAACTTGTGTCATTTACCACATAACATGTACTTGTGTCATTTACCACATTAAACATGAACTTGTGTCATTTACCACATAACATGAACTTGTGTCGTTTACCACATAACATGAACTTGTGTCATTTACCACACAACATGAACTTGTGTCATTTACCACATAACATGAACTTCTGTCATTTACCACATGACATGAACTTGTGTTTGGTCTAATAATTGGGATTTAAAATATATTTGTGACATATGTTTGAAAAATTGCTGATGTGACGTAAAACAATATTGTAACGTACAACATTTTCGTGTGTTCTTGTTTTCCTAGTTCTTCCATTGTTTCGTGCTTTAGTTGCGTTTGCATTTGCTTGGTATAATATATATCATGTCTTTTTAGTTACGAATACTGTCTTCCATTTTAACTTGTAAAAAAATGACAAATAAATTCAAGCAGAAAAATTTATTTTAATGTAAGCAAAAAAAAAAAAAACAAGAACAATAAAGAAATAAAGAAAGAAATGAAAAAGAACAATAAAAAATCATATGAAAAGAAGAAAACAATTAAGGAGCAAAACAAAAATATATTTTAAGGAAAAAAAAGAACCTATGCTATATTGCTTAAAAGAAACTCTATCATATAAGCGGGTTAGATTTTACATTAATAAATTTCAATTTGTTAGTAAAGTCATATAAAATTCATTTTAAGAAGTATTATCTATTTGTATGTTCAATACTGAGAGTTATTTTGAAAAAAGCTAAAAAGAATTTAAAAATTATGAATTGTCTTTTTTCTTCAATTTTGTTCATTTAACCAAAACATAATATTTTAAAATCATTATCGGCCATTCAGCATGAAAAGAATTTAGTTTTCTTATATATATTCAGCTTTTCAAAACAAAAAAGTGTATATAGATCACATCTGGGTATCATTGTCCTAAGGTCATATTCAGAATTTATTTTTCACGGGTCACATCCGGGTATCCTTGTTTATTTGTCAGCTTTTCCACCTTGGAATCCTTTTTCCGAGTGATCTCCACCACCAGCAGCTGCTCCTTGGTTGTTAGTTGCTTTTTCCTTTGTTTGTCCATCGCCGTTGTCTTTACCATTTCCACGTCCATTTCCAAAGTTTCCACAGTTTCCACAACATCCACATCCGCATCCGCATCCACATCCGCATCCGCCGCAACCACCCATGTTCCATCTTCCAACACCGCGGCCATTGTTGCCATCATCATCTTCTTCGTTCGAGCCACCTTTGGATTTAGTTTGAGCAGCAGCTTTACCTTGCTCACCTGAGTTGTTCTCACCGGAGTTTTTGTTATCATCGGAGTTTTTATCTCTGCTGGTGCTTCCACAGTGTACGGACACCAAGAATACACACAACAGAACTACAACAAACTTAAGCTGCATCTTCTGAAATATAAAATAAATCGGTGTAAAGTGTTACTGAGGCATATAAAAATTAACCCATGGCAGTACTTTATCATGAAGTTAGAGTAAAAGTCCTAAAATACAAGTGTTTGGACACTGTTTTATTGTCTGATATACGGGTGTTTTATTAACGATCAAAACACGTACTATTATTTCATTGTTGCAAGATTCCCGGATTACCGTCCCGTCTGGGCGCCCTGATATTCATGATATCGCACGGCTTCAATTAATTTTGATCTGTACCTAAATCCAAATGTGTGTTACTTTCTTATGAGTTATTTAAGAAATTGTATCAGACATTTTTGAAGAAAAATTATGGCTTTGCTGTAAATCGAAACCAGAAACCCTGATTAACAAAGCGAGAGTCTTGCCACTAGTCCACCGACCTATTGATATTAAATGATCTCTTTAAACAAAAATAACCCTTGTGTTGTTCTAAGATTTTTTTATAATTCAAATGCAACATTTAAAAGTATTAATGTTTAAAATGAAAAAGCATTTGTAAGAGGCAAATCAAATTATAATTTATAAAATAAAACTGAAGAAAATAATAATTTAACAAACTAATACCAAGCCCGAACAAAACATGAATAGTACTCAGTTTGGTATTCTTGGTTTCTCACACACTGGATATGTTCAGTAAATAAGCTTGCAAGGTTTCAATTCATAGACATTGCGGATATCAAAATTTGTTTCCATAGCACAATCCCGCAGAACATAAAACGAAACGTGAAATGGGCAGAAAATACTTGGAATAGTTGGGGCAGAGTATGGAATGTAGTTAGACAGTTAGGGCAACCCCAAGTACCTCAGACAAGAAAACTAAAAGCTATTTCTGCCTTAAAGTTCAATTAAAAGTACTAGTATTCTTAAAACTAAAACACCAATTGTCCATGAATCCCCGTTCGACCGTTCTGTCTCAAGCAGGTCTGCGGAATGTCAGATGACGGGTTATTACAAATGACGAAATGATGAAATAGAAACTGAAAGGCGCACATACAAATTCCGAAAATTTCATTGCAGGAATAATTTTTGAAATTTCAAACTAAAATGTAAATTTTGACATTACACATGCTTAATTGCACATGATTGCCCTGTGCTACATACAATTTGAATTGAAATATGTGCGTCTTTCATTATCAAAATAGTTGGACTAACTTAACATCTTATCTATTCTCACTTCCACAGCAAAAATTTATAAAATAATAATTTTGTTTATTTTGGTGCATTCATTTAATGAAGTAACATATAACTGAAGACTGGGTCATTTATACAGGTCATACACATGAGCAACATTCACCTAATCCGATTAAACTATTGTATTCTTGTAAGACGTGCAAGCATTGTTTACTCGCCCTACGACTGATCCCTTACTTATTTAACGCAACAAGATTTCCGTGTATGTAAAATTCCCTGTAAGGTGTTGGAGTGTTTAGCTTTGCGGATTAAAAAAATGGTTTACACACAAATAGTACATGATTAGTTTCGAGGTTATTTTATATTCCCCACCTTTCGAAGAAAAAAAAAAAGATTAATAAATTTAAAGTTTTCTCTATACAACATAAGCGTCATGAGCCATTTGTAGATTCTTGTTTGGGGATAATTAAGTTTCAAGAAGTAATTAATTATCAGAGTTACAAAACTTCAACTTTTCGTTGGAGTTATGGCTCTTTGTATTTTGCAATTCTAAAAAAATAATTACAAAGTTTTTATTTATTTTTTTTTATATAAATCCGATTTATTCAGTGTATTAAGAAACGTTGAAGTCCGAAGATTTATTGGCATATTATCGTCACAAGTTATATGTACAATTAAATTCATTGCAAGCACATCTTGTCTGTGGAAATCAGGGGCGCGTTTCACAAAGCATACTTAGGAGAAAGTTCATTCCTAAGTTTGACTTAGAAAAAATTTTCTATGTCCGTTTCACGAAAGCGTCCTAAATCTAGAAATCTTCCTAACTCTTTCCTAAATGAAATTATATTAAAATTTTCAATGAATTTACCACACACTATAATTTTTACGATATATCATATATAACCTCCGTTTCATGTATTTAAAGGATGTATTTGATTTTGTTTTACATATTAGATATTATTCATGGAAATCTGTATATAAATGCACGAGGTGTTCCAGTAATTTTTTTCCTGTGTTTTTTTTTTCTAACTTAGGACAGGCATAAGATACGTTCGTGGAAGGCAAAGGTTTGAACTAAAGCATTCCCTAACTCCTTCCTAACTTCAAACACGAGAATGAACTTAAGAACGAACTTAGGAAATGTACCTGAAATGCGCCCCAGAGGCATAGCTTTCTATGAGTCAACAGAGGCAACTGCCTCGGTAAAAATCAGATCGTATTTTTTAAATAATTTTTTTTTACAGAAACTCTAAAAAAATAGAAAAGGATAAAAAATATTTTATAGTGAACAAATATAAATCTATGTTTTGTCCGTAGTAGTACAGACTTAATTATTCATAAGATATGGCAAAAATCAGGTTCCGGTGTCGCCAGAATGCACCATTTAACGCTTTTTTTTTCCATTTTTTTTTTTCGGGGGAGCATGCCCCCCTCTCGACTCCTAAATTTAAAGCGTCTATGGAGCTTCTATTTTTTGCGTCGGTTATTAATGGTTCCTATCTACGCCCCTGAAATTCAAGTTTCAAAACAGAAAGACTTTAAACTATTTATAGTGATCCGCACCTATACAAAAAACAAAAAAAAAAAAAAGAAAAAAAATCAAATTTGATGGCAAATGTTGGCAAATATCGGCTTTATAGGAATCCTGAATTTGAATTTCACTTCATTTTGCTTGCCAATAATGGTGATTTTTTTTAAAATTATTTATTTATTTATTTATTTCATTTCATTTTATTAGGCAGTTATGTATCATCCTCTTTCCAGGTTTGACTGCGTCAACTCAAAATAGATTTGACTTGAACGTAAAAATCAACTTCGCGGCTTACAGTTTTTAAGCACACACGGTATTTAACTAGACCCCCTACCAAGCCTCGCTATATCAAGTAGTTATGTAAATAGATTAGATGTATACGTCTGATCTAAAATAAAATTGAAATTGAATAAGCGGCAAATAAAATACAGCACAAACAGAAAATTTTAATGAAATTCAAAACAAATTGCAAACTGGTAGGAATAAGTAAAGTATAAATATGACATTTATACTGCTGAAGTAAACAAATTTTACGGGCTAAAATAACCTTAATTCGATTGAGACATTTTCAAGTGACATAGAAAAAAATCTAAATCCGACATTCCTGTGTCTATTTAACCATTTACAACGTAGAAAATATTTTCTCGATTCATAGCAGTAGACGGTGGGAGGAATCTCTTCTGACGATCGCAGCCTTATGACACAATTAAGCCTTAAGCACAAATCTTGAGTGGCGTACCATTATAAAACAAAGTACACGCTTGCATAATTGTTACCACTGTCATGTCCAAAGCGTATATGTTTTTTACAGGGTAGGGGGTTCGATCCCAGAAAAATTTGATTTGGGCCGCTTGCAGAATGTTTTAAACTTTTCAAGAAAAAACTTAAATTCTGTTAAATCCTTTTGCTAAAATACAATTTAGCGACAATATCATTAACGTAATAATAATAAATATCTGTAGAAGTTTTGGATTTATCAAAAACTCTAATCACACACACACACACACACACACACACACACACACACACTAAATAAATAAATAATCTTATTGCCGGTGTGTCAATTTTTTATTTAAAAAAGTATGTTTCTTGTTTATTTTATTTTTTCCTCAAAGATTAACACAAAAAACGAAGAATTGGTATGATTTTTTTTTTAAATTTTATTATTATTATTATTATCATTATTAATTTATTTTTTGTAAAAAAAATACTTATTTGCATACATTTACAAAATTAAGTGAAAATATTACTTTCAAATACTGTTAAAACTTAATTTTCAATTCTTTGAATGGAATTTCGTATAATAATAATAATAATAATAATAATAATAATAATAATAATAATGATGATGATGATAATAATAATAATAATAATATAAACTTATGGCAAATATTAATCTGTATAGTTATCTACGGAGTTGAGTGTATATGGTAAAAAAATAAAAACTACTTACTGTTTCTAGAGAAAGTTTTGCCTTCAATAGAAGTCTAGTACCTTTTGCAAGGAAGTTTTCGGAACTGGTCCGGTCCACTCGTATTTATACCGTTTTTAATGAGACCAAAGTACGCTACAACGACTATAGACACGTTATCCAATTTCTAAAACACTGGCTAGATACCAAAAAGTATAAAACAAAATTCTATAACCGAATTTGTTTAGTAGGCCGATGAATAAATTTGGAAAATTCTGAATTAATTTTTTCTAAAGAAAAATTGAAAAATGAACAAGGTAAACAGCAAACATATATTTTTTATTTCAAATTTTGAAAAATAAAAATATTTTGAGAAGGTCAGATTATGAATTAAATATAAAGAATGTTTTGTGTTATTTAAAATTTAAAACTCATAGTTACGACAGGAATTGCAATATTAATATTTAAATATGCAATATTTATTTATTTTTTATTAATTTGAATTTCTTTAAATTATAAACTATATAAATGCCAATATAAAACAGCTTTATCATTAAAACTAATAACATTAATACCAACTTTATGTAATAAAATAGAAATTAAAAATCATCTTTGAGTTTGACTTTCAAAAACGTGAACTTACAGATTTAATGAAACGCGAACTTTACAGATTTAATACGTAAAATGTTTCTTTAATTTAAAAGAATTTCAAACTGATTACTTTAAGCATTTAAAAATTATGTTCAATATAGATGGTAAAATTTTCACTGATTAAATTGTAAAACTCCGCTGCTGGTGGAGTAAAACTTCCCGAGGGTATCCATAACTCAGTAGGCAGTACTTTGTGCTGTCAGAAAATGCACCATTTAGCAAAATTTTCAGCCGTCTTTATTTTTGAAATTTATTTAAAACTAAGGTTTGTTCCTTCATGCAAAGCATTCCTTTAGCTTGATTTGAATTCGTATAATTTTGGAACTTTAGATTCATTTATTTTCAACTGTATTGGCTTATGTTTTTTTATCCATCAAACCTTTCGGCCCCTAGTGTTACTGATCATCATCATCATCATTTAAGAACCCGGCACTTCTATTTTTAAAAGTTATATCAATTATGGGATACGAACTCAAATACTCAATTTTCAAAAGTTTAGCTTATGTTTGTAGCTATCAAACTTTTCGTCCCCTATAGTATCACTGATGAATGTTTTTCCGAAACGTGCACATATGGCACATTTAACCGGTATTTGTGATATATATATATTCTGTCACTGTGCATGGGTTTTACTACAACTTTTAATATAACAAAATACAACATACTGAAAATGTTCATAATAGAGTAAATTATTTAAGAAATTATCTTATATTTCAATACAAAAACATGAATAGATATTACCGTTGAAAATTACAAATTGCAGACATCTTTATGAATAATCACAAATACATATTAACAAGAGAGAACAGACAACTTATTCCTAATGTTAAGGGCGCTTTGTAAATATTTGCCTACATTACACAATTTCCTTTTTTACCGACAGCTGGGGAAAATATTTGAAGACGCTGGTTTGTTTTTCACATAATAAGTTTTTTAATATAAAGAATACGTAAGTTTGAATATGCAGGGCATATTTAAGTGTAACTGGAAGGAGGAATCACCTGAAAATATTTCCCAACACATAAGAATAAAATGAAATCCCCCATGCCTGTTACGTAATGCACAATACCTTTGGCCTCTAAGATGTTGTAATATCTACACGTTTCAATACATAGACGGTGACTAAATAAACTTTGTTTATAACTTGTTTGTATAATGGTAAGATAGGTTTGAATAAATATGACTGAAAAAAAATTAGGCGAACTATTGAAAAATTGAAAAGTACATGTATATACATTCCTGCTCAAAAGTTTTAGTTAGTTTTGCTTTGTATAATATTTTAAAAATTCATTTAACTGGGAATATCTTTAACTTATTTAAAAGTGCTTGTAAACCATGTGGTGTCTCAGAAAATAAAAACAGTCGTTTACATACAGAGAAAAGAGAACTGGAGATAAAACTTCACCTTGAATAACACCCCGATAAAAACTTCACCTTGCATAACACCCCGATAACTTCGAAAAAAGATGATAGATCTCCATCTTTCCGGATACAACTCTTAACATTATTACTGTATTAACTTTTAATAATAAAAGTTTGCCAGTAATTCTTTATTTTATCTTCTTCTTTTTTTTAAAAATCAAATGCCGACTATTATATATACAGGGAAAATTCCACTCTTTGATTGACACCTCGGGAAAATACCCCATATGAACAGAACAGAACAGATTTTAATCAAAGATATTGTTAAACAGCCTATGTAAAACTGGAACTAAAATATCAGAAAATTCCGTAAAATATTCATTAACTAACCTGTCAACACTTACACTTTTACCCAATTTCAGCCACTTAATTCACCAACAGTAATTAAGTATATAACTTTGGGTATAAACAATCAGAGCATTCGACTGACACATCAAAACCGTTATCCTGAACATCTTGAGAAAAATTCTGAAAAGGTTTTAAAAAATGAAGCTACTACTTTTTCTTTTTTTAAACAATTTATAAAAATCATTTAGACTATTTATTTTTTCATATAAATCTCCTTTTGAACAACACAACATTCCATCGCAAGGTGAACCCCAAAAATATTGTATTTTTATGAATATCTTACGGCTGCAAAAATGCTGATGCTGCTTTAAAGAACAACTCACTCACCCCAACCAGCGACATTTAAAACGTGTCGCTGCCCTAATATATTCATTTAGCATCTTGATGGAATGAAGTAACGTAAAATTAAATTTTAATCGATGACATACCGTGACTCAAACACACGTCCCTTTAAATCACGATATCACTACCTAAACCAATGTGTCACGTGTCTATACAGTAATTATTACAATCTACTCTAGTTGTGGGTTCCAGAAACAATTGTATTATCATTTGTGTCGTATAGACATTTATTTTTAACATTAATACTCAAAGAGAGGCCATGAAGCAAACGTAACAGCCATATATTTGAGACAGATGCTCTGCCATCGAACCAATATGGTATTAATTTTACCGACATCTGACATATACAATGTAATAGCACTAATATGTATACGTATCGTCGTCCGTCGTAAGTCGTGCGTTGTCCGTCGTCCGTCGTGCGTAACCTTTGAACATTTTAATGTTCTCCTTCAAAACCACTGGGCCAAATTTGATGAAACTTGGCTACTATCATGCCTTGATAAATGTCTTTCAGATTTTCACAAATGAAGGAGTTATTTCCCTTTGGGGTCCCATTAGAAGGAAAATAGTGAAAAACTTTTTAAAAAAATTCTCCTCTGAATGTAAGAGAGATATACCTTAGTTATTTCATTTATAACATTCTTAGGTCATCTAGTTTCAGATTTGCACAAACGATAGCCATCGGGCTCAAAATGGGGATATGGCAAGATACTTACAGGGGAAATTATAAAAAAAATTATACATTTGTCAATATATCTTGAAAACTATTAATTTTATGTATAGGCATGAATGTTAGAATATTGTAGGCAATTTATACAACGATAATTTAGATATACGGTTAAGGTCATAAGTTCAAAGGTCAAGGTCACAACTTCAAAAGCAGACTGTATATGTATATTAGAATATTGTAGGTATTGACATGACGATCATTTTGATATACCGTTCAAGGTCATTCATTCAAAGGTCAAGGTCATCGCAGTCCAAGTAGACTGAAATTGTAAATCATCAGGAAAACTATTAACTTTTTGTATTGACATGTTTATTAGAATATTGTAGGTAAGTAATAAGTAAGTAATTTATATATTTAAGTGTCACATGATATAATTCAATATATACAAACATAAAATGCATAAAAACTATAAAACATATTATATCATCCAGCCTTAAAGACTTATGAGACACTATAATACTAAAAATAATAACATGTTCTTAATAAACAAATGAATATCAATTAAAAGAACACCTTCGTCTATACATCTTTGTTAAAATCGAAGCAAAATCTATTTGTATGTTTGTATTTTCTAAAATAAAAGAGAATTTTTCATCAATGTAAAAATCACTAAAACCTTCAAAAATATCACAACATTTGTTGAAAAGCGAGTATCGTAGATCTGTATAAAAATCACAGTGCATTAAAAATGTTTTTCATCTTCAATACTATTAAAATCACAACATTTATAGATACGATTATTTACAGGGGTTTTTGGCCTGTGTATCTACCCGTTTCAATTTCTTATTTTAGGCATCCACTTCTAAAGTTGCTGACAACCTTTCGTTGATCTCTAAACTGTACATTGGTAACATACGCGCTGACATCTAAACTACATTTGTACTGTCTGTAAGTTCGAAGTTTATTACCATTTTTAATATTATTAGTATCATTAAACAATTCATTTATAAAAGACATTTTGTTATAATTTTCTAAAACATTTTTCATTCGCTTAACCTTGCATTTATTGCTAATATTTAAACATAAGATATCATTTAATTCATATTTCTAAATCATTTTTAAAACTTTGCATTCAAAAGATTTAGAAACATTTTGAGACCAATTATGTATATCATGTATTAACCGGTCATTATTTAATGAACTAACTCTAGTGTATAATCTTAACACTTCAGTATACTGCTTTACGCTACATGAAGACCACCCCATATCACCGCGTATTGCCAAGTTTGCTGCATTTCTAGACGCACCTAAAATACCTACAGGCTTTATTTTGAATTGTGTTGATTTCGCGGAAGTTGCTTGTTCCCCAAATGCCTGCTCCAAAATATAATACTGGTTCAATGAGCGATTGATACAAACGAGTATAAACATCATATGTCATTCCTCCTGCGTTGCGGAATTTCGTGCACAAAGCAGCGAAAGCTCTGCTGGCTGACTTACTTAGCTCACTGACGGTTTTTTGCATATTGAGATGTTCGTTAAACCACAAACTCAGATACTTATAAGTTTTGCTCATTTTGATTTCAGCTGCACCACAACTAAATTTTGCTTCACATGTTGGCTCTGACGGGTTTCTAAAATGTATAATTTTAGTCTTATCAACATTTAAATTTAATTTCCATTTATGTAACCAGTCATTTAGCTTATTTAGCATTTGTTGCATCGAATCAACATTTGGTGCTATTAGCGCAATATCGTCCGCATATAATAGAATGGACAGATTCCTTTCGTGATTATCATTACTTATTTGTATCCCACAACCAAGGGCGTTTATTTCATCCACCAGATCATTTACATATATTGAAAACAAGGTTGGTGACAGTTTGCACCCCTGCCTGAACTCCCTGGTTTACGGTGAAAGGTTCAGTCAAATCGTTCTTTAAGTATTCGTTTCGTGTTCTTTGATGATTTACACTTTAAAAACTCTTTCTCACGCGAACATACTATTGCCCATTGATTTTGAAGTTCAGTATTCCAATAGGGCTTTCTTTGATATTTGGATTGTGGATGAGACTTATATTTATTTTCATACACAGGCAATTTCAGATCCATTTCAGTTTTAACTAATTTCAAAAAGTTTTCATATGCCGAATCAACGTTGTGTAAATTATCTAATTGTTCTTCGATATTATTTATAGTCTCAATAATTTTACTTATTACAACATCATTATTCATAAAATCGTCAGGTATGTTTTTCAGACTGTGCTTTCTTATACTGTTGTGTTCTTTATTCGTAACATTGTCATTAACCTGAATATAAGAGCGATACACAAATTCTAAGAACGATGATCTGGCGCTTTTTCACTAAAACCTACAAGGTTCATAATATCTGAAATAAGGTACACATTAAAATCAGCAATGCGGTCCAATTGTTCATTGGGTACCATCACGTAGTCAACAATAGAACGACCTCGTTTTGACATACATGTGAAATTTTGGGTACCAATTCTACCATTAACTAAACAAAAATTACAATTAACCAAAAAATCAATAAGTTGACGTCCCGGATCATTAATATGCAAATCTAAATGCTCACGAGGTTTTATAAAAACTACACCCTCAATATAATCAGCTAAATCACCACATCTAGAATTTAAATCGCCTACAATAAAAGTATTACCTTAATTTTGATAACAATACACCTGTTCTATAAGTTTAGTATAAAATAATGTAGAGTCTACCGGACGAGTACTGAATTGTGGTGGTAAATAACAAACACAAACACAAAATGTGTCACTAGAATTAGACAATCTTACCCATAATATATCTTCTGTTGTTTGATCTAAAATAGAAATATCGTAGTCACTGTATAGTGACAACTTCATAAAAACACCTACACTACCTGATCCCTACATGCATTCTTATGCAAATTTTGGCGAGTGTGGGGAATGTATTTATAAGGCGGCACATTTACGTTACTGTCAGCACGTAAGAATGTTTTAACAACACATATAATATCACAGTTCAATTTGTTTAATGAATTACATCGAAATTGATGATTTTCTTGATCTCGAAGTGACCAGCCTCCAACGTTCCATACACCAAGCCTGACGTCTTAATGTCGCCTTCGATTACTCCTTCTTCCATTGTTAATTGAATGATCATGCTGTCTGTTCTCGTTTCTCTGTTTGCTCCTCCCACGTTGATTTCGATTGGCCAAACTGCTCTCTGTATGTAGGTATTGACATGACGATTATTTTGGTGGTTCAAGGTCATGCATTCAAAGGTCAAGGTCATAGCAGAGTAAGGAAATTTTAATTGTTAAAGCTGCATTAAGTTTTTTCAATTTTTTAAATTTATTTATTTATTTTTTTTATTTTCTAAAAATATATTTTGTTAAAAATAGATAACTTCTAATCACGATCCGTGAGATTCGTTTTCTATAAACCTGGGTGAATTGGTTCGAATCGCAGCACAGCAATAAATGTTTCTTCAAAAATGCCTTGTATAATTTCTGAAATATCACATAAAAAGTGACAGCCATTTGGATTTAGGTTTAGTTCAAAATTATTTGAAATACAAAAGAAAATTTCCGTGCGGTATCAGAAATACCAGGGCATCTAGACGAGACAGTAATCCGGTGCAACAATCGTGCAACAAAACTATTTACCATTGCATTCTAAGAGAATACAATAGTAAGAAAATACAATAGCAAGTCGAATAACATTTATCATACCTTTAGTAACCACTTAAAACCGACTCAGAATCACAGTAAGTACTACTTAAAACCGACTCAGAATCACAGTAAGTACTACATAAAACCGACTTAAAACCGACTCAGAATCACAGTAAGTACCACTTTAAACCGACTCAAAATCACAGTAGGTACTACTAAAAACCGACTTAAAACCGACTCAGAATCAAAGTAAGTACTACTTAAAACCGACTCAGAATCACAGTAAGTACCAGAATCACAGTAAGTACCACTTTAAACCGACTCAAAATCACAGTAGGTACTACTAAAAACCGACTTAAAACCGACTCAGAATCAAAGTAAGTACTACTTAAAACCGACTCAGAATCACAGTAAGTACCAGAATCACAGTAAGTACCACTTTAAACCGACTCAAAATCACAGTAGGTACTACTAAAAACCGACTTAAAACCGACTCAGAATCAAAGTAAGTACTACTTAAAACCGACTTAAAACCGACTCAGAATCACAGTAAGTACTACTTAAAACCGACTCAGAATCACAGTAAGTACTACTTAAAACCGACTCAGAATCACAGTAAGTACTACTTAAAACCGACTCAGAATCACAGTAAGTACTACTTAAAACCGACTTAAAACCGACTCAGAATCACAGTAAGTACTACTTAAAACCGACTTAAAACCGACTCAGAATCACAGTAAGTACTACTTAAAACCGACTCAGAATCACAGTAAGTACTACATAAAACCGACTCAGAATCACAGTAAGTACTACTTAAAACCGACTCAGAATCACAGTAAGTACTACTTTAAACCGACTCAGAATCACAGTAAGTACTACTTAAAACCGACTCAGAATCACAGTAAGTACTACTTAAAACCGACTTAAAACCGACTCAGAATCACAGTAAGTACTACTTAAAACCGACTTAAAACCGACTCAGAATCACAGTAAGTACTACTTAAAACCGACTCAGAATCACAGTAAGTACTACTTTAAACCGACTCAGAATCACAGTAAGTACTACTTTAAACCGACTCAGAATCACAGTAAGTACTACTTAAAACCGACTCAGAATCACAGTAAGTACTACTTAAAACCGACTCAGAATCACAGTAAGTACTACTTTAAACCGACTCAGAATCACAGTAAGTACTACTTTAAACCGACTCAGAATCACAGTAAGTACTACTTAAAACCGACTTAAAACCGACTCAGAATCACAGTAAATACTACTTAAAACCGACTTAAAACCGACTCAGAATCACAGTAAGTACTACTTAAAACCGACTCAGAATCACAGTAAGTACTACTTAAAACCAACTTAAAACCGACTCAGAATCACAGTAATAACTACTTAAAACCGACTTAAAACCGACTCAGAATCACAGTAAGTACTACTTAAAACCGACTCAGAATCACAGTAAGTACTACTTAAAACCGACTTAAAACCGACTCAGAATCACAGTAAGTACTACTTAAAACCGACTCAGAATCACAGTAAGTACTACTTAAAACCGACTCAGAATCACAGTAAGTACTACTTAAAACCGACTCAGAATCACAGTAAGTACTACTTAAAACCGACTCAGAATCACAGTAAGTACTACTTTAAACCGACTCAGAATCACAGTAAGTACTACTTAAAACCGACTCAGAATCACAGTAAGTACTACTTTAAACCGACTCAGAATCACAGTAAGTACTACTTAAAACCGACTCAGAATCACAGTAAGTACTACTTTAAACCGACTCAGAATCACAGTAAGTACCAGAATCACAGTAAGTACTACTTTAAACCGACTCAGAATCACAGTAAGTACTACTTTAAACCGACTCAGAATCACAGTAAGTACTACTTAAAACCGACTCAGAATCACAGTAAGTACTACTTAAAACCGACTCAGAATCACAGTAAGTACTACTTTAAACCGACTCAGAATCACAGTAAGTACTACTTAAAACCGACTCAGAATCACAGTAAGTACTACTTAAAACCGACTCAGAATCACAGTAAGTACTACTTAAAACCGACTCAGAATCACAGTAAGTACTACTTTAAACCGACTCAGAATCACAGTAAGTACTTTTCAGTTTTGTGATCTCCGCTTTACTTATTCCTTTTTTCTTCTATTCAATCTATTTGAAATTTTCAATTCCCTTTTCCAAATAGGTTTCTTTTGTAATTTAATTTTGTTAGGTGTTTTATATGGATTTCTTTACAGAATATTCTACCACTACGGTAGCTCAGTTGGTAGAATGCTGACGTCGTATGTGGAAGGTCAGGGTTCGAAACCCTGGCCGAGTCTGACAACTACTTGAAAATAGGTAGTGACTGTCCTTTCGCTAAGCAGTTAAAAATGAAAGACACGGGGTCCTCCAGAGGAGACCTTGAAAAGCGATGCCCCTCTTAGTAACACATAATACAAAAAAAAAAAAAAAAAAAGAAAAAAAAAAAAAAAACGAGTACAGTGGTATAACTGGTGAAGAGTAGATTCTCTTATAAATAATTTGTATAAATTTACAAAGTTGAAGAAGTATAAATTTGTTTGGTTATTTATTTATTTATTTATTTTTTTTTTTTGTAAATAAATCATGGAAATTTATAACATTAGGTTTAGAAGTGTATTTTTCAGGTACGTATTTTTTCAAACAACATGAACTTATTTTCATTTCTAATCCTGTCAGTCGTGTTTTGTTAATTGTTCTGAAACCAAATTTGACAGTTGAAATTATCTGATGTGTTTTGATTGGTCAAGTAGTCGTTTTTGATTAAAAGCCATGAACAATAAGGGGTGTAACCAACCATTTGATTAATTGGGATGAATTTTACTTAACAACCCAGAAGCTACTTATGTAATAGATAAAGAACTAAGGGATTAAAGTAGTTATATCCGTGAAAAGCGTTACTGTTTAAACGGTGTTCACTTTATTAAACAAGATTGCCGTAAGAAATGAATTCAAATATGTTTCAGTAATGTTGGTTTTGTTTTTGTTTTTAAATTGTAACCGCTACATAATGTTAACGAAATTGAGGAAGTTGAATTTGGAATGATAGACCGCAAATATCCACCCCATTCTAAGGAATGGCTCGGTTTTTCCAAAATTATTATCACTCTGAAAAAGAACCATAAAATTTTGTATTTAAGGGGAGGAGATCTCAACCGTTTAAATGTACTAGATGTACAAAGCTCCAACGGTCTTGGGGAATTTTCTCGATATTTTTACAAATAATACTGTAGTCAATTAGAAAATATATAGCTTAATTGATGGTGGCTCAGAGGTACAGTGTCCACCTCGAAGAGGTCGAGAGTTCGAATACATACACAAGACTTCAAAATTTGAGATATAGCTTCCTAGCCTGACGCTCGGCAGTAGCAGAATAGTGAATCAACTGGTTCACTCGGTGTACAAGGATAATGTGACTGGGAATGCTGTATCCTTGTCCGAGGCTAGCTCGGTGAGCTAGCACCTTACCAAAAAAGTCGCCCTGTGTGTGCGCTTGTACCAGACAAGTCGTATTACTCACTCGTACATCACATGTAAACCTGTACACTTGGTCTTAAGAGTAATTCATATAGATTAATAACGTTACTTTCGTCGCGATTAGCTGAAAAATTGCTGATGCGACGTTAAACAACATTACGACACCAACTCTAGAGCGGGATGTCTAAGGTTCAAAATCCTGCCTAGTTTAGACTTTCAAATTTGTGATACTCCTTCAATGTTTGGCGCTCGGAATGAAGGAGACAGAATATCAACCGGTTCACCAGGTGTCAGGATAATATTGGGGAAGGGGTATGCATTTGGCGTGCGGCGTATTGACTCTGTGATTTAACAACGTAAAGTCGCCCCCCGCCCCCGTGCGTGCTAGTACATACATTATTACACATCTTTTGCGTAAAAGAACTTGTTCCAAGATGAATCTTTAGAGATCAATAATATTTGATCTCGTTGCAATAGCTGAAAAATTGCCGATTCAACGTCAAACGTCATTACAACCAACTAATCTTAACTTTTGGGTGCAGCAATTAAATTTTCAATTCTCGTCTATATTATCTTACTTATTTCAAGAGGGCCATTTCGTGGATGGCGGAGAACACTGGAGTCCCTTGAGGTTACTAATGGGTTTGATACGCATGTGGACATGTGAAGCGGTCAAGGGCTCTTTGATAGGTAAGCAACCTCTTTAAGACTACTTGAGCACCCAGACCCCCTGACTTAGGACAAGAGCTATATACAATAAATTGTAATTTAATTTGATGTATTTAAGAGAGTTTGCATTTCAGTATTTAACAGCCCTCGTAAATGAAATCCTTGTATTTAAACATTATTAATTGGTAATTTTTGCGTTGTAAAACCGTTAATGACTAGAGAAGAAAACGCGTTATATAACTGTTAAAATCGACCAAAATAGGAAAATTTGAAACCGGTGTCAAGATGATTTATCAAAATTTAATAGAGGTCATTTGTTTTTCTTTTTATTTATTAAAGACATTACTAATGCAGATATACTTGTTTTCAATGTTATTTATTTATTTATTTATTATCGATTATTTTAATTTTTGGTTTTTTTTAATTCCTTATCAATAAAAATTGGGTCATCTGACGAAAAATGTCTAATCATATCCTGTTCGTAACAGTTTTTGATAAACAATTTTCAGATATGTGTCATTTTAAAAGTGCTGCATGATTTGATGATCATATTGCATATTATAATGATAATATTTGTATAAAATAAATACTAATATCGCGCGTTTAAAAAAAATAGAAAAAAACGTCTGTTTTTAAATCTTGTTCGGAAGAAAAAAAAGTAACAGGGCCTACTTATAAAATTTAATAATTCAAGGCTTCCGAAACTCGAACGGCTTCGCCTTTTTAATCCCCAGCAGCGTGCGAGACAAATACATCATTTTTGTATTTATCTGCCCCTTTTGAACTTGCGTATCTTTTATAAAACTATATAATAATGAAAAAATCAATTTTTAAAAAAAGACACCACAAGGACAGTTATTTAGATTTTTATATTTAAAAAATGTTTTGTTGAATAATTCCTGTATTACATTTAACCCAGTTACAAGACATTTAATTTATACTGTGTTCAAAAGACTTTATTGAAAAAAAGTTAGTTGAATGGAAAAAAATGTTTTGGATAAAAAACAGACTAAATTTCCCGTGATAATTATTTTTTTTAAATGGTCATGAGCTAAAGTGTCGGATGGGGTGTGTTTGTTTGCTTAAACCATAAATATTGAATTTTAGCGAAACTAAACAGGTCACCTGGTTTTAGTCGAAATAAATGAGGCTAATTTACTCGCTGACATATTTTATTAAGTGGGACAAGCTTTTGGATCCAGACTTTGCAAGCGGGTCAACAGAAATTTATTGATTGTTCATAGGTTACCGAGTGATTTAGGCCTTGGTGACCAAGTTTTCTGAAAAGGATCATAGAACTCCTTTTATTAGTCGTAATTAACATCTGCTTTTGGCAAACCTAAGCGTTAGGAAGTGTATCAGATTGCTTACCAAATGTAGATGGTATTTACCGTGCAATCAGATTTCATCCATCACCACAAAGATGATATGGTCGTTCTATAAAAATAATAAATAAAAGAATATTGACTTGTTTAAAACATCATCCCCCCTCCATCTCACCCAAACCAGCCCACCGACTCCGATCTATTTCACTCCTCGCCTCTCTTCCCCACTCCGTTCTTCTTAACTCCACTCTTTTAAATTTTTCTTTAGACTGATAAAAAGGTTTGAATACAATATTTATTTATTTATTTATTTATTTATTTATTTATTTATTTATTTATTTATTTATTTATTGTGAAGTTAAATTTTAAAAAAGCCATCTCTCATCTTTGTTAAGGAAGAGTCCTGCAAGTGTGGGTATCTGTAAGTAAGAGATAGATAATTTATATTCATTATATCTGGTATTCTGTTCCGTTCTTGTAAATTAACGCACTTATAATGGCTGGTCACAAAACCTAATATTTGAATGACATTCATACATAAATTACATAATTTTTAATACGTTACAAAAATCATCAATTGTAATCGCTAGACACGCATGCGCCATAAAACCGCGCAAAGCTAGCTGGGATTAATGTTAAGTACAGAATACGAGCCGTTAACAATAATTCGTATTCATTACTTATCACACACACACACACACACACACACACACACACACACATTATTATACTTAAACAATAAAGAGCGATATGCGACTTGTTGCACTTAAATAGGATTACATTGATTGTGCTTTTATCTACCACATAGAACCAACCTAGAATCACTAACAATACAATACAATAACAACAAAAAACCTACTGAGTAGTGAGTACTTTTCTATTTCTGATCACTGCTAAGTTTTTTCCCAATTTTTTTTTTCTTTTGAAATTTCAATCTCTCTCTCTCTCTCTCTCTCTCTCTCTCTCTCTCTCTCTCTCTCTCTCTCTCTCCTAAATAATTTTATTTTCTTTTTTTCTGGCTATGTGCACAAAACGTTGACTGATTGTATGTTTTTATCTATGTATTTTTTTCATGATCGTCGACAATATTGACGTTTTTAGAGAAGAAACTTGTGCTTCTTGTAAATTCAAAATACGGTGCCAGCCGTTTACTTGTTTTATCTGAATTAAAATACAAGGTTTGCACCTTTCATAAAGATGTTTGTGAAAATGGCTTTATTATTTCTCTAGAAAAAAATTACATAAATAAATGAATAAATAAACAAAAATAAATAAACAAGAATAAAAATAAAAAAGAATGTTTTAGTACCTTATTTTCCCGCCCCGGAAGTTTCAATTCTAATACGTTATGCGATAATGATAAAAAATTTGAAATATACAATTATTATTTTTTGTACACAAAGATTCGCAAGATAATTCAACTTTCAAAATTCACTAATATGAGACGTACATTCATCACAGTTTTAGTTCGTGCAGTACTGGGGTCTTGCTTGGCCTCTTTATATCTGCCCTGTCTTAAAAGCCGAAAATTAACCAAGCAAGCAATGGCTTTTTAAAAACATTTTCCAATTTTTTATTTCATAGTTAAATGTGTTTCAGAAATCACACTGATGCACGGGCTAGTGACTGTTAGTTTCACACCAAAATCTGAGCTAGGGATATAGGATTTTAGCAAGGGGCATATGTGAGGTGTCGGCCGAAATCTTGATATAAGCAAAGGGCGTTTTTAAGAAGCCAGCCAAAGTCTCCATATTAGCGAGGGGTGTTTTAAAGGTGACAGCCGAAGTATTCATATTAGCAAGGATGTTTTTAAGGTGACAGCCAAGTCTCCATATTAGCAAGGGGTGTTTTAAAGATAACAGTCGAGGTCTCCAATATAGCAGGAGGCATATGTGAGGTGTCGGCCGAAATCTCGATATTAGCAAGGGGCGTAGGTCACGTGACAACTAAACCAACTAAGGAATTCGGGGCAAACTTTTTTTTAAAAAAAATACACAGCATCCTGCATTGTTTTGCAGCATGAGCTGCATTGAAGAGAAAAATTTCGAAGGTATCAGAAAAAATAAATAAAACAATTTATAAAAGCGACACAAAAGTTTAATTAAAAGGTCTATGGGTCTTAACACTCACCTGAGGAGATGTCCTAACTGTTTAGAAAATTATAGTCTTTAAAGAAACTATCTAATTTTTTTTTTCGAGTTTAGACCCCACTGCCACAATACTTCAATAAAAATATCCCATGTCTCAGCTTGTCAACGCTCTTTTATAAATAGCTAAAATGCATGTAATACCTAAAATACAATGAATAATTTCCAGATGATTAACCATTTCAGTATTTTCATGCAGCTATGACCTTGATCCATATTTATCAACACATTGTAATATCAATATCTGCAATACTTTAATATGCATGTCTCTACAAAAACTTTATAGTTTCCAAGACAATTCGCCATTTATGTATTCTTTTGCAGTTATGACATTGACCTATGATCATACGACCTTGAAACATATATCAAAATTGTCGTTATATCAATACATACAATATTGTAATATGCACGCCTATACAAAAACTTATAGTGTTGCAGATGATTAACTATTTCAGTCTTCAAACCCTTGACTTTGAAACATGTATCAAAATGATCGTCATACCAATACCTACAATATTCTAATATACATACCTTTAAAAAGTATACAGTTTTCTAGATCATTAATCATTTCAGTCTACTCATGCAGCTATGGTCTTGAACGATATATGAAAATGATCGTCATATCAATACCTACAATATATTGTGATGCATACTCGTAAGAAGTTTATAATTAAGATAATTAACCTTTTCATTACTCTATTGCAGCTATGACTTTGACCTTTTATCCTATGACCTTTAATTAGACTGTATATCAAAATAATCGCCATAAAAATACCTATAATATTCTATATTCTATATATTCCCATACCAAAAGTTAACAGTTTTCAAAATAATTAACTTTTTTAGTCTTCTTTTGCAGGCATAACGTTGACCTTTTAACCTGTGACATTAATTCTTATATCAAAATGAAATGTGTATCAATACCTTCACTATTCTAATATACACACCTATACAAAAAGTTGAAAAATTTCAAGATATATTGACAAGTGACCGTATAGCTAAAAAAATGAAGAAACAATTAAACGAACGCATATAGTAAAGCGCTAATCTGAAACGTCTAAATGATCCTGCTCCTTACTTAAATATAACGCCCGGAAATTTCGTAAATCATAAACCACCAACGGGGTTTTTTTTCTACCCGTGGAAAACATAAACAAAAAGGATTTTAATATAAAATACGTACTTACAAAAAATACAAACTTGTCGGGGATGCAATATCTTGCACCAACGAAGCATCAATTTAGTCACTAAAACGTCGGTGAAATGATTGTTTCTCGAACAGTGATAGAACAGGACAAGTAACGACAACGCTAATTAACACATATTTTTCTTTGCCCTTTATTCATAATCTTTTGTTTTTAGAAATGCCAACCACTTTTAGAAATACATGTATGTCTTAAGAAAATTGGTATAATTTTTTTTAGGCATTATCAAAACGGTATAAGCAAACTATCGTGAATACAAAATTTCTTAATAATAAGCTTCTTAGATTTGTCATATGCGAAATTATGAATATAATTTTATTTTATAAAAATTCAAAATTTTACATAAGACCGATGTGAAAGGAAAGGATCAAACTTATGTGTTTTCATTCAAAATTTACATTGATTGCCGGGAAAATAATTGTACGCTTTTTACATAATTGAATTCGATTTTTAAAATCTTTATTGCAATAAGTATACAAATGCTTTTTGCCACAAATATACATTACTGGTGTCAACAATAAATTATAAATTACATGTATTATTTTTATAAAACAAATAGACACCTGGCTGATATTTACCGTAATATTAACATTGTGAGAGACAGAGTTTATAAAATCAAATGGTATTTTTGATGGCACATTGAAAGAACAGACAAGAACTGGTCTGTCAAAACCAACAAACCACATCAAATTCTTGAACAATCAGATCTTATAAACATTTCTTCCTACCTTGGCAAAGCTGCTATATCCCCTATTATTTTGAGACAATGTGTAATGGTACAACGTGTCAATTGATTTTGTGTCTCGCAGGATGTAAATTTCAAGTGATGTAAATTTCAATTGAAATTAGATTCACGAAACCCAGCAGAAAAATCACAAGGTGGATTTGGCATCCATCCAAAATATGTTCCATAAACCTATGTATGCCACATCCAGTGAAAATTGTCCGTTTCACATGTCGTGTTTGTTGATCGGAAAAACTGAACAAATCAGCTACATGCTTTTTAATCAGTATACTAGTACTAGGGATATACTAGCAACTCCTCAAAAATAAAACATGGTTTAGGTATTACAAAACTCCTTGCTAAACTTAAAACGGTCATTTTCTAAACTTGAGAGATATTTGCACCGCATCAGGCATCAGGCGTAGAGAATAAGTATACTCTTCACTGCTTTGCTGTCTAAACATTTGATCGGCACATAATGTTCGAGGGAATCTCAACCTAACAATGTCGACATTCCAGATAAAATTCTCTCGGTGAGCCCCTGTCTGTAAAATATTCCGTTGCCCCTTGTCCCTGTCTACTGTAAAATATTCCGTTGCCCCTTGTCACGACAGGCGTGGCACGTTAAAGAACCCTCCCCGCACATTGCCCTTAGCGCACTACAAATGGCAAAATTTCTGCCACTTCACCTATATAGCTGATAACCTCTCGATATAAGTGAAATATTCTTGACTGGGACGTTAAACTTTTATGAAAGGATATGCAGTGAATCAGTGATTTAATCGTTGAGTTGGTATTAACTCATTGTATTACGATCCTGAAATCGACAAGATAACATAAAATAGGGGATTATTATTATTATTATTATTATTATTATTATTATTATTATTATTATTATTATTATTATAGGATCTTGTAATTAATTATGAAACCTCTGGACTTCCCTTAATGATAATGACAGAACTATATCCAGTTCAAACATCCAGTTTTTAACGTTTCTTTCAGGAAATGTAAAGGGCTGTTTGTTTGTTTGTTGAGATGCTGTTTAACGTTGCATTAGCAAATTTTTCATTTGTTTACAACTTAAACAAGATTGTAAATATCAAAGAACAAGTTTGTGTATGCGTGGTGTGAGCAAAAATCTGGAGGACGTACCCTGCCTTTTACAACCAGCGTAGATGGTCTTAAAAATGTAAAAAAAAATATATATATATACTCAGTATTTAAAAACCCTAATTTTACCAAACATAAATGATAAAATATAATTTTTCTGAAAACTTGAAAATAGATTCTTTTTATTTAAGTATGAATAAGGCATTGATTCGGGTTATCGCAAAATAAACCGAAGGCGAGCTATGGTTAAAAAAAGCAGAATCGGAGATTTTAAAGCAGGGGCGTATAAGGTGAGATAGAAGGCTAAAGTTTAGAGGTCCAGAAACAGACTCACCTAGAATAATTATGCAAAAATAGCTCAAAACCATGCATTAGAGTGTAATATCTGAGCTGCAGTGTAAAAAAAAAAAGATTTCATTTAGAGAGCGTAATCGTCCACTACTTAATCACGTTAATCTTTTTAAACAGTGTTCATAAAATCTGTCAATTCGATTTTGTTATAGTTTGAACAAATCTCATAAATATATTTTAAACAGGACTTCCAGGTCTTCCCATGATTTAATGGCCGAAATTGGACCTACTTCCCAATAGGATAATCATTTTTCCCACCTACGAGCTATTTTCTTAATTAAATAATTACATGTAAATACTTTTTACACACACACACACACACACACACACACACACACACACACACACCTTAATTTTTTTTTACACAACATAACAGTAGTTTTCACTTTAAAATATATAAATATAATTTTGCTTTTCCTAATTTACATGAACTTATTTTTGCTAAATTCCTAAAGTCAAGGTGCCACTTTTTCAAAAAAGTGAAAAAAGAATCCTGGCAAGGAAAGTCAGTGGTGGGTCTGGGCCCAATGTGTTAAATAAAATGCACCATTAAGCAACATAGAATCAATTTTAGGTGACGAATTTTTTTCCTGTTTCTAATACTTTAACTAAAGTAAGCTTTCAGTTCTGGTATGGCGAAACTGGATGATTAAGAAGGGTTTGTTTTGTTGCCAAGGAAACTAAAATATTGGAAAACGTAATGATTAGTTAAACCCCAACACACGATTTTGTCAATTATATCAAAGTTGATAACTTTGGGATTGTGAACGTTGGTGATGAGGTTATGAATTTTTGACAAGAAAAAATAAATATTGGATAAGTCGCGTTTTATAACGAAGTCACGATGCTCAGTAAATTATGCAGAAGCTATTTATTCTTGGATGGTAGTAGGACCCCCCCTACACACACACACACACACACACACACACACACACACACACACACACACACACTTTTAAATAATAACAACATCTGGCAAACGGACTATTAACTAAGTTTCACAATCGTTTAAGAATTTCCTTAACTTAAATCTGACAGGTTTGAAATATTGATCATTTGATTAATTTTGTAGATATTCAGTAATTTGTTAATTTGAAGATCAGTTTAAGCTTGTTACATCTGTATTAAGTTTAATCACAAATGTTCATATGTAATTCCAAAAGAGGTTTGCTAAATTTTAGTTAGTGAAATCTTAGTTAAGAAATAATTGTGAAAACGGGGCCAGTCCATAAAGGGATTGAAAACGGAGACGGAGGGGGTGGTGAGGGGGAAGAGTTGTAAGCCTGTGCTTCATTCTACGTTTCTGATTTTGTAAGCATGTTTTAACGGTTCTAGTGGCTTAAATAACGTTTTAGTTCCGATTTTTATAAAATATAACATTCATAAAGTATACTGAAAAATTTCGATTCTTTTTTTTTAAACAAAATTTTTAAATACATATAATTCAACGTGTTATGGCTTAAAATATCCTTTTCTATCTTCATAACTTAAGGCAAAACATGGTTTCAAATTTTTTAATCCGTCGATACATTTTGATTATAGAAATGACCTTTTTCTACCCATCTTATGACTAAGAACTTCAGTTATTGTATCAACAAAATATCATATTATTTAGACCATGTACATGTATATGAAGGTCATGTCACGTGCTTTCACAAATATATAATTACGATTTTAACTGGCTGAGATTTATTAGAATGTCACAGAATAATGAAACTGATGATAATAATTATTTTCAAAAAATAAGATTTTGAATAAAATTAGTTATTAGGTATTAGTTTCGTATTATGAAAACAAGGCTATTTTTGTAATTTTGTAGTAATGGATGTATTTTGTATGTAATGGATGTGTGAAAAATAGAACATTACGTTGACTTAATAAAGAGATTTGGTTGTATAAGGGATTCTTCTTGAAGGTTTATTAATTTAAACGTGAAGTTTTTTCTCTGTTATTAAAATTTTATTTTGCCACGTTTTATTCGATTTTATTCAGACAGTAATTGACAAGTCATACTTTTTATCACCATATCATAAAAATAATCAAACCATTTATATCTGGTGGTCATGTTAAATAATAATAATAATAATAATAATAATAATAATAGTGAAAAGGTGTTTCAACGTTGAGACTTTCTGGAAATAATATTATTGTTATTTAATGCGCGCGAATTTGTAGTGTTAGTAGGTTTTCAATTTTGTTAAGAGTTGAGTTAAGTAATGGTGTTTAACGTCCCAGTCAAGAATATTTCACTTATATTTAGACATCGCCAGCTATAGGCGAAAGTGCAGAAACTTTGCCTGTGCGTTGCACTGATGGCATTATACAGCAGGGTTCTTTATCGTGCCACGCCTGCCATGACACGGGACCTCGTTTATTTTAAGTTCCCACCCGAAAGAACCATGACTTTCATTTCGTAATGCTGAGTGCTTGGCGAAAGAACAGTCACTACCCAGTCAGACCCAATCGGGGTTCGAACCCACGACCTCTCACGATTTTATTAAGGAGTTAAGCAGGAAAAATTTGTTTTTGTTGAAACACGCTAATCACACGAAATTGATGCACGGGCTCGGTTTATATTTTGTAACTAGGCCATCCTAACTTAACCTGTGAATGGCTGGGTGGTTAGTCAGTGTTATTGTTGTTTAACTTCTTATCACCAATTTTCAGCAAGTGTTAAATATGTAAGGATTATTCTACCAACAAGGTTCATGTGCGAGTGCGGTGTGCTTATAGTTTCGTCACATTAAATTTTTAAAATATCATGAATGAATTTTTTAAAAAATAAATAAATATGACAGTCTGCCGTGTACTACGTGCTAGTTCAGCGAGTCAACAATATGCAACAGACAAGCATACCACCCCCCACCCCCGATCACATTGCTTTGGCACTGTATGAATCAGTCGTTACTCTATTTTCTTCAAGTCGAGTGACAGAAAAAGAAGCAACTTGTTCAAATTTAAAGTCTTACGTATGAACCACCGGGGTTCAAACCACAACCTCATGCTCTTGAGGCAAACTATTTACTTCTGAACTGAGGCGGTCATTTACAATGTGAAAGGGTGGGTGGAGTAAATAAATGTAAAGAAAAAAATGTGACCCGGATTTGTCTTTTTAAGGTTTGTTGAATTTATGTCTAAGGATTGAATTTTTAATAATACGAGAAAAATACATGTATTTTGAAAAATTTTATTGGAAATTCTAAAGTTAAAATAAGTTCAAAATTGAATTACGTTTAAAATAGAATTGACGTTTAAACAATAATTTAAAAACAGGAATGTTTTATGTTGTTATTCGGAAATATTCAAATTAATACGTGGTATACATAATATAGATAGGAGACACTCGGTTCAATGTTATTTATTGTTAGCGATTCCTTGTATTTATTTCAGTGTGTGTATGTGGAGGGGGTGTTTAAATGTTTTTTTAACTTCCATGTATAAGCAAGATTTACAATGTAAGGGCGGAAGTGGATAAATATTAATTAAATGCGATCCCGACATATCTTCTTGAGATCTGGATTTGGTCATAGATTGACCAAATGAATTTATCCTTAGGTGAACTTAAAAGCCTCTATTCATTCTGAACTATAGAGATCATAGTGAACACTATTTAGATCACTTTTACACATAATGTGACCTTATGTTAACTCTTAACCTCCTTAGAAAATTATTTATTCAAAGTCTTTTAAAGGCAGAGTAAAAGTATACTATATGAATTGAAGGGTTCGAACCCGAGTAATGGCGGTAACATCTAACGACGCTCGGCGCTGTGCTCCTACAAAATGTATTCAATGTGAACATAATTCCCCATTCAAAAATTCAACCCCGAACAGTGACGGTGGCATCTAACGACGCTCGGCGCTGTGCTCCTACAAAATGTATTCAATGTGAACATAATTCCCCATTCAAAAATTCAACCCCGAACAGTGACGGTGGCATCTAACGACGCTCGGCGCTGTGCTCCTACAAAATGTATTCAATGTGAACATAATTCCCCATTCAAAAATTCAACCCCGAACAGTGACGGTGGCATCTAACGACGCTCGGCGCTGTGCTACTACAAAATGTATTCAATGTGAACATAATTCCCCATTCAAAAATTCAACCCCGAACAGTGACGGTGGCATCTAACGACGCTCGGCGCTGTGCTACTACAAAATGTATTCAATGTGAACATAATTCCCCATTCAAAAATTCAACCCCGAACAGTGACGGTGGCATCTAATGACGCTCGGCGCTGTGCTACTACAAAATGTATTCAATGTGAACATAATTCCCCATTCAAAAATTCAACCCCGAACAGTGACGGTGACATCTAACGACGCTTGGCGCTGTGCTACTACAAAATGTATTCAATGTGAACATAATTCCCCATTCAAAAATTCAACCCCGAACAGTGACGGTGGCATCTAACGACGCTCGGCGCTGTGCTACTACAAAATGTATTCAATGTGAACATAATTCCCCATTCAAAAATTCAACCCCGAGCAGTGACGGTGACGCTCGGCGCTGTGCTACTATAAAATATATTCCACCATTTGACATATCAAATCAATCATCAGTGGTAAAATAAAATTTAAAATATTTTAATTGGAATTTTTCCAGGACAAGTACGATATTACAATTTATTACGCGTCATTTATAACTCGATGTTTAAAAATGTATTCAATATGTTAAATTTTTACATACCGGTCGTCATTTTCAAGGATAGATTTTTTTTTGTACCCTCAATTTTTATTTTAATTTCAAGTGAAATGGCCTAAAATGACAAAATCTAGCCATTATAAATATTTCTGTGAAAACTTTTTTTTCAAAAAAATTAAATAGAATTTAACTAGGTTGGTGCAACCTCTGGCAGGAAGTATTTCCAATTCACATAGAATGTAATGGGTAGGGGGTTACACAAGGAAGTATTTCCATTATACCTAGAATTATAATGGGTAGGGGGTTACACTAGGAAATAATTCCATTTTACCTAGAATTATAATGGGTAGGGGGTTACACAAGGAAGTATTCCCATTTTACATAGAATTATAATGGGTAGGGGGTTACACAAGGAAGTATTTCCATTTTACATAGAATTATAATGGGTAGGGGGTTACACAAGGAAGTATTCCCATTTTACATAGAATTATAATGGGTAGGGGGTTACACAAGGAAGTATTTCCATTTTACATAGAATTATAATGGGTAGGGGGTTACACTAGGAAGTAATTTCATTTTACCTAGAATTATAATGGGTAGGGGGTTACACAAGGAAGTATTCCCATTTAACATAGAATTATAATGGGTAGGGGGTTACACTAGGAAGTAATTCCAATTTTACCTAGAATTATAATGGGTAGGGGGTTACACAAGGAAGTATTTCCATTTTACATAGAATTATAATGGGTAGGGGGTTAGACTAGGAAGTAATTCCATTTTACCTAGAATTATAATGGGTAGGGGGTTACACAAGGAAGTATTCCCATTTTACATAGAATTATAATGGGTAGGGGGTTACACAAGGAAGTATTCCCATTTTACATAGAATTATAATGGGTAGGGGGTTAAACAAGGAAGTATTTCCATTTTACATAGAATTATAATGGGTAGGGGGTTACACTAGGAAGTAATTCCATTTTACCTAGAATTATAATGGGTAGGGGGTTACACAAGGAAGTATTCCCATTTTACATAGAATTATAATGGGTAGGGGGTTACACAAGGAAGTATTCCCATTTTACTTAGAATTATAATGGGTAGGGGGTTACACAAGGAAGTATTCCCATTTTACATAGAATTATAATGGGTAGGGGGTTACACTAGGAAGTAATTCCATTTTACCTAGAATTATAATGGGTAGGGGGTTACACAAAGAAGTATTTCCATTTGCAAATAATACAACTGATATTTTAATTATGGATTTATTTCCTATTATTTATTTAAAAAATCACGGGGCATATCTTTAAAAAATCACCAGATTATAAACAAAATACATGTACTTCCGTGTATCTTTGGAGAGAAGATATTACTTGTAGTTGGTTTAAATGCTGTTTAACGTCATATCAGCCGTGTCTCTAGAATTTTTTTCCTTTTCTGTTTTTTTAAGTGGGGTGGGGGCGAAAGCAAGCTTTTTCTAAAACTGAAAACAATATACATGTATCAACATCTGCACTTAAATATAGTTAAGACATTACAATTTAAAGCCATTTTACATAATTTTCAATATTTAAAGCTGCATTAAGTTTTCGTATGCAAAATATAAACGGCGTATTTTTCTTAACTATGCCTCTCATGAAAAATGTAAAACTTGATTTTATGATAAAACCTTTACTAACTTTGAAATCCACAGGGAAACGTAATGCGTGTTTGATCTACCAAAAATCTGATTTCAGAACATTGATCACGTGATTCTTTATTGAAAACCAAGAACGCCAATGCGGCCACGTTGTCGCACGTATCCGGAAAGCCAAACCGTTGTTTTATTTACAGTCTTTCTTCCATCTGACCTGGCCGATTCGAATCCTGTGAGTCAGTTTGTCCCAGTTGGTCCTTGTTTTTTTTTTTCTCTTTGCAAAATCTGTTGTCTCTCGCACGGACACGTTTTCTTTCTTCCGACGCCATTTTTCTACAATGTACATGCAAAACTTCCGCGCACGCTCCAAGCTGAAAAGAACATTTTATCAAGTTGCCCCAAACTTTCAGGATTTCCATTTATTATAGGCTAATAAGAGCGAACTTAAGAAAATGAATCGCACAGATTGTAATAACAACCAATTTATATTGATAATTTTTTTAAAATTCTTTTTTAAACAATGGGTAAAATTTAATGCAGTTTTACACAAGGGTCTATCACTTTTTACGTATCTACCAAAATAAACAATATTTGTGTTTAGGTTCTATGATCTAATATCACATTAGATTTTATCTTTATCTTAAATCTTCAGAGGTAAAGATCTGACTTTGGCCTCTCAGTGTTGGTAACTATAGTAACGCTGTGAACAAATCTGAATATATACTACTTGCAATTTTTTTCCCAAATTGATTGAAAGTTATAAGTTTTTCATATATTTTAACATATATTCATTTCAGCAATTTTCTACATCGGTACCTTATCATTTCCTTATCTTAAATGCCACAACTAAGGTTTGAGCCATTTGAAACAAAGCGTTCTTGTTAAACATGAAAAGTTTGTAGTATACCTCTTGTTTGTTTGTAAAACACGATTTAAATATATATATATATATACTAGTATTCACAGATTTCTTCCGTACATAGAGCTAAAGGGACATAACTTCTCTATTTGTGCAAATCTAAAACTTAAAGCCATTCTCCCATTCATGACCACTGCGGTAGCTCAGTCGGTAGAGTGCTCGCTCCGTAAGTGGAGGGTCGTGGGTTATAACCCCGGCCGGGTCTGACCCAAGACTTAAAAGTGGGCAGTGACTGTTCTTTCGCCAAGCACTCGGCAGTGACGGTTCTTTCGGATGGGAACTTAAAATAAACGAGGTCCCGTGTCACGATAAAGAACTCTGCTGTATAAGGGCAACACAAAGGCAAAATTTCTGCACTTTCGCTTATAGCTGGCGACGTCTCGATATAAGTGAAAGATTCTTGACTGGGGCGTTAAACACCATTACTCAACTCATTCACCCATTCATGAAAATCATCGAGTCACATAAAATTCTGCACAGTAGATTTTAGGCGATGATCATAATTCACAATATGACGCACAACAATTGATGTACGACAGATGACTAACCGTGAAACACCATAATAGTGTAATCGCTAATTTTTGGTATCTAACTAATATTTGGTATAAAATAAAAGTCTAAACTTTATACAATTTCTACACTTTATGTACAATATTTACATGTGCCTCGATGGACAGCCCAAGCGAGTCTGACTACTCGTCAACAAAATCAGATGTATTTATTTACAAACAATATGTTTTCATATATATTCATATATACAATACAAAGAATATTGACAATAGAGTCAATCAACGTTGATCCTCATTACTTGGATTAAAACATTATTTTCCCGTAATGGATGACACTGACTATTATTCATAACTTAAAATAATTATGACTTATTTTATAAAACTTTTAAACTTGTTATATGGTTAACATTTATTTTATATGTTTTATAAAATAAGTCATAATTATTTTAAGGTATGAATAATGGCGAAAAGGTAATTTTCCGGCACGGTGATAATAGATGCACTGTGCCTTTATCACAGGTGAGCAAAAATGTTGATTTGTGATGATTACATACCAAAAACTTTATTTCTTTCCCATTCTTCGTTGTATGGTGCAATAAATGAAGTTGAAACGATCCTGGCATCACGGGGTTCAAATTTGTAAGACGTTTGAATTTAGTGAAAACCCGTGATTGAATTCAAAGAAAGATAACTCGAGAAGTTACATTTGAAATGCATACACTTTATTGAATCTTAAAAAGGAAATAAATAAAATAAAAACAAAACTCAATCTATTATGACATTATAGACAGACATGCACCACATGTCTCTCACAAAATATTTCGCGGATGGATAACATAAACATAGCATTTTTGGTCACTACGGTCACACAATGTTGTAATTTAAATGTCCAATAAAAATAAAGTTTAAGCATATTTGCAAAATCTTCTAGGCATTAAATAAAATCTTATTTATTATCTTTAAAAACTAATTTTTGACCTTTATCAATTAGCTGTGACATTGAATGTTGGTCAAGGTCCAACAGCGTCAGAGCATTTGTAAAGATGTGTTAAATTGTCACGTGCTACTTTTGAATGGTATTATTTTATAAAAATTCAAAAGTAGCATGTGACAGATGTATGCGCTATAAATGTAGTCTCAATCTTATTGATCTTTTAATTCATAACAAGGAACTATGAAAGACTTTAAGTTCACTATGACCTTGAAATAAAGCCAAGGTCAACCAGCTTTGCAAACTTGATACGGCTTTATACACTGATGGTTTATTTTAGGTTTGATGCTTATGGGCCTTTTTTATTCAAAATTAAAATTTTAAAGGTTTTACTTCAAAAGATCGATCTTTGTGGTCTTGAATTTGAACCAATGTGTCTCAGTGCACGCTAAAGACACCTCTGTAGAGTTCGAAAAAGAGTTGGCCACTTGTGTCCGCTACAGAGGACACTTACAACTAGAAGCTAATGAAACAGACTGAACAAGATTAGAGGTTAGAGAGTAAGTTTAGTGTAGTTTTGCAAATAGTCAGCTTTTTTTCAGGGAACTCCATTTTCCCCTATCATCTGAATGGCTACCTTGATATACATGCAGGTGAAGTAGTTTTGACTTGGGTATAACCCAACATCATTACTTCCGGACTTTATTTGCTAAATGTCCATCAGCAATTTTTCAGCAATGTGACAACAAAATATAACATGTAAAAAATTTGAAACTTGAAATTTCATCAATGCAAACTTTAGCTAAAAATCCCAAAACCATTGAGTTTTATTCAAATACTAATATACAATGTAGAAAAACTTGTCAATAAAGGTCACATAAAGGACTGACTGAAAGTGGTCTTTGTTGACAGGTGACCTTTGTGAGTGTTATAATTTTTCATGGAATTCCATGACTTTATTGATAATATAAGTAAGCATCCTGGCACCAGATGAGAACCAGTTTATACTCTAATCTCTTAATGCCGAGCCCCAGGCCAAGAAACAATATCTCAAATTTTAGTGTTTTGTATGATCCAGCTGAGATTCAAACAGGAGACCTCCGGCTCGTGTAGCAGATGCTCTACCACTAAGCCATCAGGTCAAGAAGACACTGTCCCAATAAAGACACATAGCTTAGTTTTGAAATTTTAACAAAGTTTCAACTACAACTAAAGCAGCTTCAGGGATCTTAATAACAGTGAAATATGCTCAAGCATAGAATCCAATGCATAAAAAATGAATAACTGATTGAAAAAATAAATAATTGACTCAAAACAACAACTCATACATTTGAAATTTGAATTTATTTTCATTCCCTAAGCATTTCAAATTGACAATACAATTTAATGGGAAAAAATATATTTAGCAGTTAATTTTCCTTTTTTTTGTGTGTATTGATACATACAAGAAAAAGAAAATAAAGTCTTCTAAATGTGCCACCATTGTGGGTCAACCACTTCATAGCTCATAAAAGTATTTTTTAACTGTAATATTTGTCACGAAAAATCATGTACTGTTTGTTATATTCAAATTATGCTACACTTGAAGCTATTAGAGGTCATGACCCCAAACAATGTTATATTCAAAAAGTAGAGTTAACAGTTTCTATTTAATGTTATATGCAAATGTTAAAGTTCATGAACCCTATTAAAGGTCATAGATCACATTAACCAAATATTTTATCCTGGTGGCCAGTCCATTTGTCTCCCTCCCATTACATGAACATGTAGATGATACACAGATTGTCCTCCATTTCTCCCATTGTTAATTGTCAATCTATAACCATCATCAGCTAATCCCATTTCCTTAGCAACCTTCTTAGCAACAATCAACAGATGTCCAAGTAGCTGAAATTAATAAACGAATCAATCAATAAAGAACATCTGTTTTTCCTTAAAGTTATACAAATAATAAGTTTTCCTTCAATAAAAATATCAAATTGAATAAAAAGATAATCTTACATAAATTATAGTTTTATATCAAAAAATCATTTCTGTACCCACATTTGAGCCATGTTTCTATTTATTGCATTTATAACCAAGTTTAAAGAATTTATTTTTTAAATTCCATTACCTCATCTAAGCAATTCTGAACAATTTTACAAACGGATATTTCCAGATGGTTTGTTTTTTTTTTTTTTCTTTCTTGTTTACTTTTCTTTTTTAATAATTATTTTGTTGTTTATTTTCTTTCTTTCTTTTTTTTTTTTTTTTTTTTACAATTTTTGAGAAATCACTGCATATTTTTTGTAGAAAAATGCTATTATGAATTCAGCACGTCAATTTCCTCACAAATTCAGATAGCAGTTGCTTATTAAAGTTATCGTATGTTACAATGTATATACTGGTAGAGTTTTTTATTTAAAAAAATCACTTTTGTTATCAATTATACAATCACCTTATTATGCATATGTTACATGTCATACAATATTTGAAGACAATATTTGAAAACAGTAAAAACTGTAACAGTCAAGTTTTAAGACCAAGAAAAAAGAGGTGTTGCAGAATAATATTTGCTTTACACTAAAATACTTAAAAGCTGTTTTGGGGACTTTGAATCAATTCCCATTAGGATTAACAACTGAAATTAAATTTTATCACACAAACCTGTTCATCTGAGTCCTCTGCTGTAGATAATTGAACAATTGGTTTTTTAGGAATTACTAAGAAGTGGACTGGTGCCTGTGGGCTTAAATCTTTGAAAGCAACACACTAAAATAGAATAGAAGCAAACTTATAAACCAATATTTTATAGGTTTGGTTTTTAATGGTGAATATTTGATGTTATTTTGAATCAAGAAAGTTTTTAATGCACAACCGAGTAGATTGGTTGGTTGTTACATGTTGCATCAACCATTTTCAGCTTTTTATGAAGAGACCTTTTTTTCTGATAAGTCTTCAGAATTTATCTAACACAGGTTCATGCATTTTTTACAAGTATTTCTGACCTGTTCTGTACTAGTGCAACTACTGGTATATCAACCTTTAAAGTGCTAGGACACTTATACACAATGTCGCAGATAAACATCACAGACCACCAAGTCTATTATTCTAGTACACATGCACTATAAGCCAACCTGAGGAAGACTATGGCATGTACATTTCTTTTCTCACATATGATGACCAGGGTCAAACCCACAATTGTAAGACATCTTGGAACCTGTTCACAACTCGGCCATCTCAGCCCCCACAGAATGGAAGAAAGTGAAGAGTAAGCTGATAGTTTAATATTACAGATGAATTCTTTTAACTATTCATGTAGTCAGCCCAGATATGGTAGAGGAAAGGAGGACCTAAAACTCATCAATATTTAAGCAAACTGACAAATTTTTGCCAACTAAGATCTGCTAGAATGGTGAGCTTTGGTGGAGGGATCACGCCATCCATAAACTGGGACTTAGGACCAAAAATCCACCTTTTTGCTGAAAGATGTTATGAGTAGTCACACAATTCTTAATGAGGTTATTATAGGAATCATTTACATCAAAATATCCATTTACCATGAAATGTAACTGATTTTGAAGGCAATCGTTAAGTTCTACAGTAGATGATCCTTTAAACCAGGTCAAGGTCAACTATTGCAGCAAGTACTAAGTCCTGGTCAAAAGATAACATCACTGTTACTATATCAACATATCAACAGATGATATGAATATGCCAAAGGTCATATCACTGTAACTATTAATATAAGCCAGGTCTAGGTAAAAAGCCACTATGTTGAATCCATGGCAACTGTAAACTATTACTACAAATGATATGACTATGGCAAAGGTCATTGTATCTTTTTTTTTAAATGTTATATCACAGGTCAAAGACCAAGGTCACTATAACCTACTGCATATGATACAGTTAAGTCAGGAACTCTGAAACACTTGGATCATACCATAGGGGAACGTTGCTGCATTTATTACTGCATATGATATGGTTATGTCAAAGTTCAAGGTCACAGTCAATAATACTGGGCCCAAGTCAAAAGACAAAGTTATTATAACTATTTAAGCAAATGATATGGTTATGTCAAAGTTCAAGGTCAGAGTCAATAATACTGGGTCCAAGTCAAAGGACAAGGTCATTGTTGCTATTTAAGCAAATGATATTGTTAAGCAATACCAAATTCAGATCAAATCGCAAAGTCATAATATTGATGTAACTATTACAATCTATTATTGCAAATCATTTGTGAAGTAAACAAGAGGCCCATGGGCCTTAATGCTCACCTGAGGATATGTCCAAAATTGTTTGCAAAGTGCAATGGACTATATATTTAGTACAGAAACTTTACAAGTTTTCTCAAGTTAAGAACTGCCACAAAACTTAATCAGAAATATCCATCATTTATAAGTAGCTTATATAACATCCATGAAGTTACATTAACCAATTTCAGTATACTTATGCAGCTATGTCCTTAACCTTTAAACATATGACCTTGAACCATATATCAAAATGATTGCCATGTCAATACCTACAATATTCTAATATACATGCCTATACAAAAAGTTAATAGTTTTCAAGATAATTTGCAATTTAAGTCTTCTTTTGCATTTGTGACCTTGACCTTCGAACAAATGACCTTGAACCATATATCAAAATGATTGTCATACCAATACCTACAATATTCTAATATACATGCCTATACAAAAAGTTTATAGTTTTCAAGATATAGTGACAAATATGTAATTTTTAGCAATTTCCCCACTAAGTGCCTTGCTATTTCCCCATTCTGAGCCCCATGGCTACCATTTGTGCAAATCTGAAACTAGATGACCTAAGAATGTAATAAATGATATATCTTAGGTATATCTTTCGAAGATTCAGGGAAGATTTTAAAAGTTTTTCACTATTTCCCCCCTTATGAGGCTCCAAGGGGCTTCATTTGTGCAAATCTGAAAGGGCATGATGGTTACCAAGTTTCATCAAATATGGCCCAGTAGTTTTGGAGAAAATTAAAATGTAAAAAGTTTATGCAGGACACACAGCGGACGAAGATGGATAGCAATAGCTCATCTGAGCTTTCAGCTCAGGTGAGCTAAAAAGGCCACAAACTTTTACTGCAAATGATTTGACAATGTTGATGTCAAGATTACTGAAACCATTACTGCAAAGGGTCCAATAAAAAGGTTGTTGAAACCATAACTGCAAATGCAAGGTACAGGTCAAAGGCAAAGGTCACTATCACACTATTTCTAAAAACTGATATGACTGTCAAAGGTCAAGGTCAATTTATGCATTACTCTAAATGTTATCCAGGTTGAAGGACAATGTCGACATCGACTACAAGTAATATGAATGTATCAAAGGTCAAGGTCATTGTAAGGTTAAGGTCACTATAACTATAAATGGTATGACAAAAGACAAGGTCATTATAACTGTTGTTGCAAAATGTCCGAGGGGCTCTTCATAGTTGTCCTATTCATAATGTCGAGTCTAAGAGGTCGTGATTTTCTTTGCACAGAAAACAATGGATGCACCTGATCATCTTCGTGGACAAAATCACAAGGAATCTCTTTGCGAACTATTTTTCCAAAAATAGTATCGCCTCCTGGTGTAGCAGTTTGAGCTTTCTCAGTCTCTGATGCCATGTTGCCGGTAAAAACGAAACCAACACACACAGGCTAAATGACGTTTCGTCCTTCACGAAAAACACGCTTTGTCAACTTGTCCATCAGGAAAATCACTTGGATTTCGCTCAGTACTTAGTCCTGAAAATCATGGCACGTGCACATATCCACTATCGCAAAGCCGTTGAGTCTTGATTTTCGGGATAAGCCCAGTACTAATCTAACAAATTTGGCCACATGCAAGGTTGAAAAAACACGGAGTATAAGTTTTGTCTGAGAGAGAGAGAGAGAGAGAGAGGGGAGTCGAGTAATGGTGTTTTATGTCCCAGTCAAGATTTTTTCATTTATTTCGAGGCGGTCAGTTCTGGAGTAGTGGAGGAAACCGGAGTGTCCGGAGAAAACCACTGACCTTCGGCAAGCGAACTGACAAACTTTCTCACACTATGATCTGTCCCGAGTGGGATTCGAATCCAAGCGGTGAGAGGCGCTGTGATCCGTAAGCGCGCGCTCTAGACCACGAAGCCCCAAAGAGAAAGAGCTAGAGAGAGAGAGTAAAAACTTGGGTCACATGCAAAGTTCAAAAGACACAAACTTAAGCTAGAAACTATTTCGGCACATAAGATAAAATTTACGTTTGACTTTGCGTGACTGGATCACCAGTCAAATGTATAAAGGATGAGAAAAGGGTGATTCTCAATAAGCCGAGGCATCCGCCTATAGAATTCATATTTTAAAATTTGTTACAATGATATTTACACTGTAAACATAAAAATGAGAGTACCAAAACGACACGGTTTTGAATGTCAAAAAGTTTGATAAAACATTACATTATGTGTTTACACATACATTTCAGAATACTGCATTCCGTATTTCCATAAAAATACGAAAATGTTGATGAAAATAACCCGTGTTTTTCAATTTTTCACATAGAGCGCATTCCTCTCCATCATAGATATTTTGATAACCAAAATTTCTATATTTTATCTTCTGTTAAGCAAATTTTGGTTGATGGAGAGGGATGCATTGGCATTGAAATTTGGGGATAAAGATAAAACACATTACCCCTTAATCGCCCCAAACAACATACATACTAGTAGCATACGATTTCCATATCATCTACGCTGGTTGTGATAACCTCAAAGTCCTTGGTTCGAATCTTGTGTCCGTTTTTTATTTCTTTGAATACATTTTGTAGTTTTTTTGTTTTTTTTTTTACTTTTACATTTTTTTTATTCTCATTGAAACACAGTGCATTTGCTTCTTCAACAAATGACCCAATTAAATTACGCATTGCTCATCTGAACACATCATTGAAACTAGTTTCAATACATGTAAATATCTAACAACGATATGATCTATCGTCAGGCCACTGGTCAATACACGTGCGTTTCCTATACAAGTTTAAAGTATACAATCAATATTATTAAACATGTAAAACACGGAGCTATGACCATTGCAATGTAGGCGCCGCATTAGTTCACAGGCGAAAATCATGTATTGTAAATTTTGCTCTTTACAATCACGGGTAATGATAGTGAAAAACGACCAATGACACATTTTCATATTAAGTTTTTTCCTAGTAACAATTTTGATATGTCTTTATTACGTTATTTTTTATATTGGCACGTTAGGCTAAAATTAATTTGCACTTTGGCCTCGAGTCGATTTTGGGATATAGAGGTTTCCCAAAGGTGTAAACTTGTTTCTTGGCATTTCTCCTATAGGCGGATAGCTCAGCTTTTTGAGACTCATTCTTTGCTAACTGCATGCCTGATGCTCAGGATTTTTTTTTGTCTCCAGTTTACGAATGAATGTGATCATCTCATTTACGCGATAAAAAAATGTTTTCAAAAGAAAAAAAAAATCTACAAATTTTTAATACCTGGTATCGCTTTATTAATTGTTATAATTATTTTTGACTTTGAATAAAGATTTATTAACTATAATTATCATCATCATCATCATCATTATTATTATTATTATTATTATTATTATTATTATTATTATTATTATTATTAATTCCTCACAAATTATATCTTGCCTGAAATCCTGTAATGAGTGTTCTAAAATGCACACTCAAGTTATGGACCACGGCTCCTCCCGTAGTAGGGTTCGAATCCCTCTCAGTGGGCAGATTCTATTGTAGAAAAAATTGTCGATCGGTTCTTAGTAAAAAAAAAAAAACAAAGATTTTCCTGGTACAACGACTTCCTCCACCATTTCACAAATGACTGTGTCAAAGAATCAGTATACGGGGCCAAAATTGTTGCTCAACTCTTGCTCAGTTTTAAAAATATGATACATATTCTATTAGTGAGAGCTGGGTAATTTTTTAAAATATTGAATCACGTCCTTAAATCATGATACATATCTGGCCATTAGTTTGTCATTAAATTCTTTGGTTTAATCCTATTTTGCTGACAAGTGGTATTCCTTCACCGAAAGCTGTCACTGATTGCATATTGTGCTATATAACTTAGACAAATCTGAATAAAATTTTTGCATTTCCATTGCTAAATATCTTATTTAACTGCAATATAAATAAATAAATAAATAAATAAATAAATAAATAAATAAATAAATAAACAAACATGATGAATTAGACCTTTTTATAATTTATTTCAATATAAATATTACCGGTAATTGAATAGTAATTTTTAAAATTAATCTATTCAAATACAAATTCCCCTTTCTGTTTTCTAATAAATTCACATCTCAAAGAAAATTATCTATTAATAATCGATTATATCACTAACATCAACAATTAAATTAATTTTTAGATTAAAAAAAAATCAATTTTGACAGTATATTTCACAAAAGGTATAAACGACTAGGAGTGCATTAAAATCTGGGGCGAAATGTTACAGGGAAATTGCATAAGCCGCAAAAACGTCTCCAGTGAAACCGGAGAAAAAAGATGCAAATTTGAACGCTGTTGTATTCAAAATATTTCTTATTGTTATTATTCTGACTTATTCAGGAAAAAAGTGGTTTAATAAATCATAAAATTAAAACCGGGTATTAATTCCGCAGTTTCGGAGAAATGATCACGTGACAGTTAAAATGGTGGACGCACTTTCGTTTCCTCAATGACAATGATATAGATTGCGTACCTATCAGAGTAATTTTGAGAAGATTTATATTGATACAGATGTCTTGATAATACAGAGAGTTTTAATTATTCTTGTTTTTTACATCAACAAAATGAAATCTATAGAGGCGAAAGTTGTAGTTTTAGGTTCTCAAGGTAAACAGTCTCAATGTAAATAATTGGTAATAAAATCGTGGTTTATTACAAAATTACTGAATGTCTAAATGGATAATTTTGATTTCCTGTTGAATAGTTACGAATGTTTGAAACGTTTTCTTATCACTTTGATGGGGGTAATCATTTTTTCACAGTTTTATGGATTTTAAGATAGTCTAATTCTGATCACAGAAATAATGATGTTTTCATGTTTTTGGAGCACTCATGACAATAACAATGATCCATCTAATAATTTCAAGCTTAACTACTTTGTCAAGTTTACAGAAAGTATATAATATTAATAGCAAGTCATGTTGTTGTAGTTTTGTATATAACTATTTGTTAAAAATACCTACTGTCTATAAAGATATCTGAACACACTCGAATATTTGCTAAATTTTTATTCTGGAATTTTGGCTCACAGCAGCTAGCCATAATCTTCGCCGTTCCTCAGTCAACTTTTTCCATTCTTTGCCTTGGTTTGTAATTACAGCTGGTAAATGATAATAGCTCTTTCTTACTTCACCATCATCTTCTGAACGATTATGACATCCTTCAATACAATAATTTCCTTTCTGCTTTGGCATTTTGATATAAGACGGAGCGTCTTTTTACTCAAATACACTCAAATATACTCAAATATACTCAAATACACTCAAATACATTCAAATGTACAGTCAAAAATTGATGATTTATGTTAGAATAACTTCAGAAATGTATCGTTTATGTAATATCTAGAATTTTTCCGTTTCCAGTCCGAATGGACATACAGCCTTTACCAGGCTTTATTAAAATTTCAGACGACCATAGAATGACCGACATCCGGACATGCAGTGCATACGACGATCGATGTTACCTCACTGAGAAGCAAAACTGAAACACTAGTTGAAAAAGCAATGATTGTAAATCTTTTTCTTAGTTTTAAGTTCTTTAATAAATAAATCGATTATATACATTGAAGCATTAGCAATTAGAAAAAGAAAGTGAAGCGATAGGCTTACTATGTCAAGGCAAGGGAAATAACTCTTTCAATCTCGTTCCCACGTAAATATCAAGATACATATGGGTACTTTTTTCCCTCCTAAATCTCAGCATAAACCCAGTTAAGCAGAGTTTCCAAAAAAGCAGAGTTTTATTAAAAAGATAATAAAATATAAAAAGCCAAGATAATTTTGAGAATGGGAAATAATTATAGTAGAGTTCGGCTATAACGAAGTCCAGGGGATGGCTTAATGGTCATTATGGACTTCGTTATAGGCATATATTGTTTTAAACAATTTTTCAACAATTAATCAACACTTGAATAAATAATTAAGCTATATTTTAATAGTTTCAAGCCGTATTTCTGCATATTAGTCGATATCTATGCGTATTTGAGTATATTTGAGTATATTTGAGTGTATTTGAGTAAAAAGACGCTCCCGATATAAGATAGTGAAATTAAACAATATTAAATCACTGACACAAGGTACACACGCTATGGTTTATACGGTGTCTCCAAGATGACAGACACTCAGATTGTGACATCACATGCAATCGGTCTATAGTAAAAGTTAATAGAGTGATTTACTGTAAGACTTTCTGGTACAAATCTTTTCGGCTTGTGGTAGAGTGCTTGCTTATTACTTAGAAGTGTCAGATTCATCCTCTGCTGGGGCACTTATTGATGAAGTTTAATTTTTCAAGTGTTTCTTCCCTCCTGTTTCATAAGTGATCAACAAAATAATTAACCTACAGAAGGGTTGTGTGAGATTTCCAAATTTGGATATAACAAGATAACGGGAGGAATGAAGCTAGGCTGAACAAGTCATAATGTTATTGTGTTGTTTAAAGTAGATACAATAAAATAACCTACTGCCACTCTTTCTGGTCAGGATCTTTTAGCTTTGTGGTAAAACACCTGCTTAGTACCAGGATGGAGTGGGTTCAATCCTCTACTGGTGCCTTTCTGTGATGTACTTGTATTTTTTTTTAGGTTGTTACTCCCTGCTGTTATATATAAGTTCTGCATATCAGGACATTTTTTTCCATTTATTTTATTTTTGAATAAATTTGAGAGAATAACAAGACACAAAATAAAATCTTGAAATACTAAATTTTAATATGATTCATGCTTCTTTCCAGTGACTGCTATCCCATCATCAAAAGTTAATTTAAGTATGTTAAGAACTTGAAATGTTGTTTCATTTTTCCTGAAAATTAATTGATATGAAATTTTCCACATTTATAATATAAATCTATTATTTCATTTTTTTTTCAGGGACAGAATTTATCAGTATTACAAGTGCCATGATCAGAAATGTTAATTGTCTAGATTGGCTCAAACCCACAACATTTAAAATTGTCATTATTGTTCAGTCTTATCCACTCCACCACCACAAAAAAAAAAAATAATAATAAAAAAAAAATAAAATAAAATAAATAAATAAATAAATAAAAACTTTATAATAACTCCATCGCTGTTGTTTTTTAGATTATGGTGGATGGAAAAGTGAATGTTGTAATTGATTAATTTGGAGGTTCTGATGGGGACTCTATCTCATCTATAACACTTGTATCATACATCTCCAGTTTTAACCGCATAATCACATATTTACATAATTTATTTAAAATAAATCTTTTTATTTTTTAACTATTACAGGTGTTGGTAAAACTAGTGTTGTGATAAGATATGTTGGGGGTATGTTTAGTAAAGCGGTTAGTCCAACAATAGGTGCTTCCTTTTTTACATACAAATTGTAAGTATCTATAGTATTTATTTGGTGTAGAACATTAAGACTCTTCATTGCTTAAAGATATGTTTTCAGGATACAGCACCGTTGTCTCAGTTTGGATTGTTCTCTAGCATGGCCTAATAAAGGATTCTTTGTCATTTCACTTGATGAAGATTACCAGAATTTTTTTATCAGAGACTAAGAATGTATCCCCAGTCTCCATGGTGATTGTTTTAGGACTTTACAATAACTATTTATTATTCATGTCCATTTCGACAAGTGGAAATAAATTTCACTGGTCTGAATGTAAAATCAACTTCTCAGAATTTTTTTAACTGAACAGTAAAGACAGACAATGATTATTGTGTAAGAGACAAAATTATGCCCAGCATCTGTCCAAAGTCAGCAGAAGTATGATAATCAATGGATTAAATATGTACTGAGCAAGTACATGTATTTACCAAGTTTCTCTCTCTCTCTCTCTCTCTCTCCTCTCTCTCTCTCTCTCTCTCTCCTCTCTCTCTCTCTCTCTCTCTCTCTCTCTCATTATTAAATAACACACTAGACACACTGACATAATACAAATTTATAATGTTTGTTAAAGTTATGGTGAACATGATGAATTTAGACAATATAAGAAGAATTTTCTAAAAGACCACATGTCCTGTAGGACAGGTATGAGTACATTTTTACTTGTCAGCCACTAAAACAGACTGGTACCAGACAATCTGACAAACCTTCATTGTCGAACTATGTGTTTTAAACAGGCTGTATTATATTTTTTCCAGAAATGTAAACAATTATCGTGTAAAGCTCCAGGTGTGGGATACTGCTGGTCAAGAACGCTTCAGAGCTATGGTAGGTTTAAGACTACTGGTCAGTATGGAACATGTCCTCAATTGTAACTTCCACATAACACAGTGATTCTTAGCCAGTGTGGCCTATATCAGAGCTTTTGTTGTTATTATCAAGTACAAAGAAGATCAAAAATACCTGCTCAAACTTACTCATCAAAGAAATTTGTTTTTAGATTAAAGAAAATATATGCATGTACATATCTACTGAAACATCAGTAGTGTAGTGCCAAACTAGTATGAAATAATCCATTTTCATGGTGGCCCAATTTTCATTCTTATCATGGATTCACTGACACAAGAATTTATTTGTCAGTTAAATATTATATATTACAAACTCACCTCCAATTGAATCCATATACCAAAAATCTGTGATCAATATGTTATCCCTCAAAATGGTAATTTTTCCTCAGAACCACAAAATTGAACACATTGAATATATATACCCTCTTTGGTTACACCATTGTATCAGGTAGGAAGAAATCACCAGAAAAGAACAATTTCCATTATGAGAATCAAACTGGATTATCTAAATGTAAAACTATGGTGATCTCATAACAATCTTGGCTTTATGTTGAGAGTTAGAAAGATTTCTCCAGGAGTTTATCTTGCTATTTGGGGAAAGGAGGGAGTGGGGCTAAGGTTGAGCTGACTTTGAAAATGGGTCTGGACCTTATCTGGACCCTTTGAGTAGCCAGAAAATCTCTAAAGTAATTAATCTCTATTAATATATCTTATAATTTGATCAGCATAAATTTATCATTTTTTTTTGTATTTTAATATTAAGATTACAGTCTTGCAGTGCTTATCCAGATTTCTTTTTCTGTTTTACAGGCTCCTATGTATTACAGGAAGGCCAATGCAGCCATGTTGGTATACGATATGACATCATCAGATAGTTTTTTATGATATTAAAGATTGGGTTAGTGGTAAGTGAAATTATTTAATTGAATTACCTCCCTTGTCCACTCTGTTAGAGGAATGGAGTTGAGTTGAGTAATGGTGTTTTATGCCTCAGTCAAGATTCTTTTACGTTTTTCAAGGCAGTCAGTTCTGGGATGGTGGAGGAGTGCATGTAGAAAACCACAAACCTTTAACAAGTAAACTAATGTACTTTCTCAAACTAGGATCTGTCCTGAATGGGATTGGAACCCAGGCAGTAAGAAGTGCTGTGATCCTTAAGCATGCACTTTAGTCCACTCGGCCACCAAGGCATGTTATAGGAGTTGAATAAGAAAGTCACTCTTGTAAAATTTGTTAATGCATTATGAATTGAATTACAGTCAAACCTGTCTATAAAGGCCACCCATGGGAATCAGTAAAAGTGGCCTTTATGGACAGGTGGCCTTTGTATACAAGTTCAAATAATATAGACAAAAAACAACTGGGATTGAATTTATTGGCTTTTATAAGCAGGTGGCCCTTATAGAGAGGTGGCCTTTAAGGCAGATTTGACTGTACTTACCAACTCAGTGGCCATGCTACAGGACAGGAGATCCGGGATTTGAACCCCCGTCTGGTCATACCGGAGACTTTGAAATTTGAGATAGTGCTTCCTCCTCTGGTGCTTGACATTAGGAGGAAAAAGTATCGACTGGTTCACCAAGTGTCAGAATAATGTGACCAGGGTAGTTTGTCCTCTTGTCCACTACATACTGACTTGGTAAACTAGGAGTTTAATAAAACATCAATCTGAGTGCATGCTAGTACGATACAGACCATAATGCATACTATTTTTCCAAAACAAAGTACCGGTATAAAGAGAGATTTTTGAAGTTTTGAGTTCACAAAGAACCAATGGAACCAATTGTCTATGGTCTTGATGTCAGCATCTTTAAAGGTCATATATAGCCAAAACCAAGTTTTCTATTCCACCCATTCAGTTTAATCACTGTAGTTTTTTTTTAATTATATCATATATTATGATTAATTTCTGTGTTTTCTATTGCAGAATTAAAAAGAAATGTAGATACACCATTAGGTTGGTAAAATTTTTGATTGTGTGTGTATGAGAGAGAGAGAGAGAGAGAGAGAGAGAGAGAGGAGAGAGAGGAGAGAGAGAGAGAGAGAAGGGGGGGGGGGGAAAGAGCTCTGGAAATCCATAGCCACATGACTTATATATGTACTCTAATAACCCATGTCCATTCCAGATGTTTTTTTTTTTTTTTTTTTTTTTTTTTGGGGGGGGGGGGTTTCATGGTGAAATATAGTACTTAATGGCCTTGTTACCATGAAAATTGACAATTTGAGTATAACTTTTATGATATATGCAGTTTGTTGGTTGTCACTGTTTTTGGACACACACACAATAAAAGGATGTTTAAACTTTTATGTAGAAAAGGGAAAGATCTATTTTGCAAAGTGCTATACTATTACACTAAAATATAACCTTCAACGATTCCATTACAACCAATGTTCTTAGTTCACGTCATGAAAGTTTTGGCAAAATGCTTTCAAAAATTCCATAAGAGTTATTTTATAAAGTTTTTGTTTTCATTAATATGGTTACAACTGTCTACAAATGCTTCCAACAAAAATATTTACCAGACAGTCATTCGATGACAAACCTAGACCTCTATCTTCGATCAGCTATCTTTTGGTTTATTGCAACAAATATGATAATTTTTCTAATCACTTCTGAAATGAATAATTGGCAAAGTCAGTATTATCGGTATTTCATCTTATTGTAAATCGATGTTTAAGAAAGACTCATTGGCTTAATCAAATGATCAATTGTTTGGTTATGTCTCCTGACATGGTTTATAACCTCACTTTTTGAAGAAGTCTAAAAAAAAAAATTATGCTTATGACAGTACAAGCATTACTGAGTCCCTCTTGTCACTGTTTGTATTTAATAACAATTAATTACTGTAAATAGGGAAATTTTCACATCATTTGATATTCAGGAAAGACAACAAGGATATTTTTGCTTACTTTTAATTTCACAATCTGAAGACTGCCAGCAAAGATAATATTGACTTTTATATAAGCAAATACTTTTATTTTCGCATCTAGCTTTACCTGCGAATTACTCGAAAATTTCTGATTTACAGTAATTATGATGTCAAGTTTTTCTGACAGTTTCTTATTAAGTTTTATAATCCATGACGTAAAGTAACAAGTATTTCTTGTTTTTCTATTTTAGTTTTAACTCTTGTTGGAAATAAAAGTGATCTAACCGACAGTATACAAGTGAATTCAAAAGAAGCCAAAGAGTACGCTTCCTCCATAGATGCTAACTTTCATGAAGTGTCAGCACTAAAAAATACAGGTATAAACAAGAATAGATTAGATTGAATTAATGGCGTTTTCAACTCAAAGTGAAGATTCTTTCACTTATATAAGGGCCTTGGTGGCCGAGTGGTCTAAAGCGCCCGCTTTCAGATCACAGTGCCTCTCACCACCTGGGTTCGAATCCCACTCAGGACAAATCCTAGTATAAGAAAGTTTGTCAGTTCGCTTGCGGAAGGTCGGTGGTTTTCTCCGGGCACTCCGGTTTCCTCCACCATCCCAGAACTGACCACCTCAAAATAAGAGAAAGAATCTTGACTGGGGCGTAAAACACCATTACTCCACTCCACTCCATTCTTTCACTTATATAAGAGAAGTCAGGTCTAAAATGGTGGAGGAAACAGGAGTGCCCAGAGAAAACCACCAACCTTTTGCAAGGTAACTGACAAACATTTTTACATAAGTTTCTTCCTGAGTGAGGAATGACTAAGTGATTTACAAGACACTCAGTTTAATATTTCTGTAAAATATATGAAATGGATCAAGTTAGATTTTTTTAATGGTTTATACAAACTTCATAATTTGCAAAGTATTTTCTGGTAATCTTTATGACACACAAATTGTAAAAAATATATAGTTTGATCTTAATTTTGCTCTATTTGCAAAGTCAAAATAAGTGGTAAAAATGCTTGAAAATGGCATAAATTATTGAAATTAATAAAATTTTATGTCCTTAGTTCAGTTTCATAAATGCAAGAGAAATACAGTAAAACTAATTCTGTTATACATGTATATTCTTTAAAGATACATGTAGATAATGATGTATGTTGATATGTAACAACCATATTTTATACTATGCCATGTTTGTCAGACGTTTGCATATGTCATCATATTGTATACGCATGCTCATATTATTAGAATATACGTTCTTGACATGGACGTCAGCGTTTTGTTATCTGTTAATAACAAGCACAACCTACAATGTACACTTTTGAAAGTTTAGCACACCTGCCAAAAGGGCAAATGAGCTGTTGTTCTACCTGTTTGTCCACGGTCTATCAGTATTAGGTTCAGTGTTTTGGGCAACTTCTATATCATAAGCAAACCCAGTGGTTAAGTTGTCTAATGCGTACACCTACAGATCACAGTGCCTCTCATTGTCTAGGATTGAATGTTGTACAGGCAGATCCTAGTGTGAGAAAGCTTGTGGAACTAACTATAAAGTGATACATACAGGTGAGCTATTAGGTGGCATTTACCACTCTATAGTTCAATTCAGTTGTTGCCTGTCACATTTTTAGGGGTCAAATAAGGCCTTTTTGGCTTCTGTAGTGTAGTATGTTATTTTTTATCTGTATTTTCAGGGATTGATGAGGCTTTTCTACAAGTTGCTCAACAGTTAATACAGCTTTATGAGACTTCACCAAATAGTGGACTAAGTTCTATAGATACTCAAGTACCATCAACAGACAATACTAATGACTCTGAGGATACTAACGTAAAAATACAACCAAAACCTGGCACCAAATCACAGGAATCCGCTCAATCTAGGTGTAGTTGTTGATGGAGAGTTTTGTTTTATTTACAATGTATAGTTGATGATAAGAGTTTTTTTATTATTTACAATTTATTTATGTTTAAACCAAGTTTTCTCGGTTTGTATTTTAAGACGAGAAGTTCAGGAAAATAATGTTTAAGTATCTTTTCAATTGCCAGTATGAACTAACAGCGATTTCTGTCTGGACAAATGACTACAGTCTTCATAACAGACCAAGGACATATACTCATCATAAGATACATGGAACCTGTATTCATCATAAAATATCAGACAATGTTATAAAGATGTTATTGCCAGTTCCTGAGGCTACTGAAGAATGTCAACATCCCCCCTTAAAATTCTCTTGTCCCCAATCAGCCATTTTTATTGACCAACTAATCACTTTTCAAGTTTCTATACGATGCCAGATGACTATAGTCTCCACAAGAGGCTAGGCTACTTATTGTATTTTAAGTGTTGAGTGACTATTGTCTTCAAAACTGCATATCAACATACACATATGTTAGATTTTTTTTTCTCTTATAATAATAAAAATAATTATTATTATTATTATGTTTTCTGTTTCATCATTATGGTTGTTGTATCAAATTTTGACAACTGCACATTAAAGTCTAATTTGAAACCTTTGTTTAACCTAATATTTACTATCATAGCAACGTTACTCATCGTGTACATGTATTATCGAATTCTGGTGTTTCATTAATTGTGCTCAAATTACTTTGAAATAACTGCAAGATTTGACTCAATAGACTACTTTTTTGAAAGTTATTTATACTTATGTTCTTTACAACTTTTTATACAATAAGACATCTTGGTGAAACACTTTTTTCGTGATCTTTGTAGTACACAAACAAACTAGGAAGTTCCAAGGGAGACAACTCAAATTGACAAGATAATAAAATAAGGGGAGACTGTTTCATTAAGACATAAAATAGATGTATTTATTTTTCAACCAGTCTTTATTATATTTTGTTTAAATCTGTTATATTATGCAATATTCATTACATTACATTTGTTTTAATGGGAGATAATTAACATGAGACCAGTCCACAATTTTTGTGCTTTTTAAATGAGAAGGCTAAATAGTGGATGATACTTTTTTTAAAAAAAAAAAAAATTCAGTTTGCCAGTTATTTGCCATTTTATTTTTAATAGAAGTTGACTGCCAAAATGATATAATATTTAGTGAACTTTTAAGAAAAGTAATTTGTTATATCTGTGTTGTGATTTACAATTAACAATTTGTGCCTAGTAATAAAAAAAAAAGGTCTCAAAGGAATTGGAAATTGACTTTGCGTTTCATTGGTGATGAATTGTGATGGTTTGTGTTGTTTGGTGAGTGGAATACCAACATATTACATATTGTCAAAAACCAAGAACATTCATCACAAAAACATGAAACTGATTTGTGATCTATTTCAATACATTCAAGTTTGTTATTAAAAAAAAATAAATATAAATAAATAATAATAATAATAATGTTTATAAAGCTTATAGCTTAAACATTACATATTTATTTGTTAGCTCGGTGTTTATTCATTGTAATGTATAACTGACAAAAGAGTCTGTATATCTTTGTCTGAAGGTTTCAATTTTCTTTTTTGATACAAAAATTTCTATATACATTTAAGACAAGCTACATTTATCTTCAGACAACTCATTTACTGGTAGTTTGAAGCTTCATTATTGGAGTTAACTAAAGTGCTGGCTTGCCAATCATTGTACCCTTAAGTAATGCTGGCTTGTCAATCACTGTATCCCTAAGAATTGCTGGCTTGCCAATCACTGTACCCCCGAGGAATTGCTGGCTTGTCAATCACTGTACCCCCCCCCCCAATCACTGTACCCCCCCCCCCCCCCCCCCCCCCCCCCCCAAAGAATTGCTGGCTTGCCAATCACTGTACCTTTGGATTTTTAATCCCACCTGAGCAGGTCCTTGTGTAAGCAAATTTGTTAATTTTGTCTGGAAAAATTCTTGGAGGTAAAAACAATTATATTTTAGCTCTTGTGTGCTCTCATGAACCACAAAAACAACACATGTTTCATACCTCTAATTAAAATAAATAAATAGCACTAAAATGTATATGTATATGCAGTGTAGAGGTGTATATATTTCTATAAATAATTATTTGTTTTTATTTTATTTATTGCAAAATTTTTGTGAATATTTCAGAAAATAGTTTTTTGTTTGTATTTTAATTATTTTATTTGTTTGAGTTTATAGATTTAGTTGTAGTTATTTAGTATTTAGTGATAGAAATGGCACATGTGTAAGAAAGCTTTATATGTAACAGAAAATGTGTAGAGATTCTGGTGATGTCATCAAATATTGCACAAAATATTAATATGTGCATCTTCCTGTTTTGGACAGTTGAAACACTTCCCCGAGGAAAAATATAGGTTCTGTAAATTGTAAATTTTTTGTGGCGTCTTTTTTTTTTTTTTTTTTTTTTTTTTTTGTTTGTTTCATGTGTGCTCTGGCACAGAAATTTACATGTCATGTATATTAATAATTTTTGTACAGTAATTAATAATTTTAAAAAAAAAAGTAGACTATCCTGCTTAAAATCAGTTATTGATCTTCTAGGAATAATGGTATCTCTCCTAAAACATCTAAAATTGGACATAACAAAAATAAATGATTACACAGTACATGTATTTTTTTAGCTGTTAAATTGAAAATTTCATTTTCTTATATTGGAAATGTTAATTATTTTTTTAACTAAACCTACATTTTAATGTACAATTTATTACATGTAATTATTAGTAATTGACCCCCATACTTCTTACAAGTGTGTTACAAGTAACCATGGATAACTTTATATTGGAAAAAAATTGAGTCCAGATTTATGATCAGCATGACACACATTCTGTTTAACTTTTCCACACACACACACACACACACACACACACACACACACACACACACTGAGAGAAATATTTTTAATTTTTTAAGCTTGCATAGCTCTTGAATTCCAGGAAAACCAGATCACACACACAAATAAAGTACACGCTTGCATTATTGTTACCAATGTCATGTCCAGAGCGTAAATGTTTTTTACAGGGTAGGGGTTCAATCCCAGAAAAATTCGATTCAAGCTTTTGATCGCTTGCAGAATGTTTTAAACTTTTAAGAAAAAATTTAAATTTTGTGAAATCCTTTTTTCTAAAATACAGTTTAGCGGCAATATCATTAACGTAATAATAATGAATATCTGTAAAAGTTTTGGTCTTATCAAAAACTCTAAACACACACACACACTATTTTGAAAATTTAAGCCTACATAGATAGCACTTGAAATCCAGGGAAACCAGGTCTCCTATTTAAAAAAAGATACATGTATATTTATAATTATGCTTTGTTAGGTAGATATATTATATTTTCCTATGCAAAATAAATTACCAACAATAAGGTGTTATATGTGTTTATATATTTATTTTAAAATAAAAAAAAAAGGTTTGAGACAACTTTTGAGTTTATTTTGGTCTTTTTTATAAACACTTATTTGTTTTACAGTGTGCCATCATGATTCAAATATCAAATTTTGAAAATTACAGAATAAATATATACAGAGAAACCTTGTAATAATTCCCCTTGATAACATTGCCATCTTGCTTAATGTTAGTTTTGTTTAATACCAAATATATTTCTTTATACTTTCCTATACAAGTCTCATTGATTTTATTGTCAAACTCTTTTATAGTGCAAACCACTATGGTAGCTTAGTTGGTAGAGTTGGAGGTTGAGGGTTTGGACCCTAGCAGGGTCTGATCAAAACTTGAAATTGATAGTGATTATTCTTTCACCAAGCACTCAGCATTTAGAAATGAAAGTCACAGGGTCCTTCAGATGAGACTTTACAAACCGATTCCCCATGTCATGAAATGCGTGGCAAGTTAAAGAACCCTCCCTGCATATTGCTCTATTGGCACACTGTAAATGTAAAAATTTCTGCCACTTCACATATAGCTGGTGATGTCTTGATATAAGTGAAGTATTCTTGACTGGAACATAAAACCCCATTAGATTAATCATAAATGAATTATTTTACATTGCAAAATTATGACTGAACAAATGGTGGCAATGAATTATAGTTTTACTGTTACCGTAGCTGATTGAAATGAAGTTTGATATTGTTCACTTACATGTACGTGTGCTATTGTGACTGAAAATAAAACATTTCAAATTACAGAATCCTTTATCACCATAAAATATCTGTGTAATGAGGTAACTCTTCCTGTATTGGGAATTTTGCATTACTAAGGTCAATGTTTATACTAAAAATGAAGCTTTTAGGGACATTTTGATGTCATTTGCAAAAAAGTGAAAAGAATCTTTTGTTTACCAATTTTTCATTTTTATCATTTGAAACTCCCATAGTGTTTACATTTTTTTTCGCTATATCAAACTCTAAGTGAAGGGTGTATGTAGTGACTGTCAGTCATATTAGACTGAGGTAAGTAAATGATACTAAAGTTCATAGTATACCAAAGACACCCCTTTCTTGTTTGGTACTGACAGGATTTAACCCACAAAATTAATGAAAGTGGAGTAAAGTTATAGTTGTCTTACAACCCAGTCAACATTTTATCAAATCAAGGCAGTCAGTTTTGGGATAGTCATGTGCTGGAAGAATATCGCTGACCTAAAGCAAGTGAACTGACAAACTTTCTACCATGATCTGACATAGTGGGATTCAAACCTGATAGGCGAGTTGAGAGTTGAGTAATGGTGTTTAACATCCCAGGCAAGAATATTTCACCTATATCGAGACGTCGCCAGCTATAGGCGAAAGTGCAGAAATTTTGCCTGTGCGTTGCGCTGATGGCATTATACAGCAGGGTTCTTTATCGTTTCATAATGCCGAGTGCTTGGCGAAAGAACAGTCACTACCCACTTTCAATTCTTGGGTCAGACCCGGCCGTTGTTCGAACCCATGACTTTCCACCTATGGAGCGAGCACTCAAACCTGATAGGTACTGTGATCCATAAACTGACACTACTGGAAGTTACTTGGGTCAACTTTCCAATACATCTTGTCAAATTATGTTGAATTTCATTGCATCTTAATGGATATTTTTTTACTAAGCCCTGTTGATGTTAGATCTTTTAAGCCATGCTAGTAGACACCAAAACTTTTTACCTTCTTTCCGGATATTAATAAATATAATGTTAATCGACATGTATTCTTTGGTTTGCCAGCAAGTTTATCTTATTTTTAAGGCTATTTATTTTTTTATTTATTTTGTTATATTTGACACTGTTGTATCGTTTACACATTGCAGCCACCAATAGCTGCAATAATGTTGATGCAGCTTTAACAAAACTATCCAGTCACTTATTCAGTCCAGCCCCTTTCATAGTAATAGCATACTTAACCTCAACATGGTAGAGCTACATGTATATTGTAAATACTTTCAGTCATATTATACAAGTACCTACTGTAGGGTTATAAAATAAGGCCACTCTGTCAGCACAGTCATACATATAACATTTTGTAAAATTCCATATAATCCAATGGAAAATATTGGAATTTGATGGAAAATCTTGGAATTTGAGTCTGACCATGTAGAATGTCAGAATTATTTCAGACAATGCCAGACTCAAAACCAAGACAAAAGAACATCATTTGAGTTGAGTTTACAAGGTTAAGAGGATATATTATTCTAAGGGATTGAACTGGAGTAATGGTGTTTTATGCTCCAGTCAAGAATCTTTCACTTATATTGAGGCAGTCAGTTCTGAGATGAAGAAAACGCAACCGAAGAAAACCACCCACCTTCAGTAAGCATATTGACAAATTTCTCCCACTAGGAACTGCGTGACAGGAATTTGAACTTAGGCGTTGAAAGGCATTGTGATCTGTAAGCAGCCACCAAAGCAAAGTTGAACTACTGCTATATTCTGCTGCAGCCTGTATACTTATTAACACACTATAAGTCTACAAGTTATATTAGGTTAGACTTTATAAAATATTTTGTAAAATTTTAATATAAATTTTATATCTGTTTATCATATAAGGCTAGGGATATTTAGTTATTTCCTATGATATATTATGTTCTTTAAGATTTCATAATGAAAAACAAAATGAACATCTCCCTTGAAATTGGAAATTGTAAACTTACTTATTTACAAATAAATCCAGTTGCTTTTAGCATACCGCTTCTTCAGTCAAATCATTCTGACACATAATGAACTATATACCGGTTACTCTGTCTTCTTAATGCTAAGTGCCAGATGAGGAAGCAGTATGTGAAATTTTAGAGTATAATGAACCACCTTGCTGGAGTTTAAACCCATAACCTCCCACTCTTGATGCAGATACTCTACCACTTTGCCAGTAGAGGGTCCAGTCACATTTTCTGTAAGCACCTAATCCAAAGAGATACCAAGAAAGTGTAGAGTATTGAAGTTTAATTTCAAGGAAGTCGGTTTTTAAATGGGTTAGAAAATGAAGTATCCAGAGAAAATCACCCACTTTTAGCAAGTAAATTGACCCACTTTTAGCGAGTAAATTGACCCACTTTTAGCGAGTAAACTGAGCTTTCCGGGACCTGAAACCATGATGGTTGCTAAATTGGTGGATGGTAATGATGATTGATATTTTAGCCCACTCTGCCATCATTTCAATCTCCACTCCCCACAATACCAAGAGAATAGAAGTATTAAAAGAAACTATTAAAGTATAGGTCAATTATTCATTTATAAATATAAATCATTAATATTATACAACAACATAACCAATGGAGGAAAAAATAAAACCTGTTTTAGGAAACCACCTTTATAAAGTGACCAGTGGTCAATTGTGCAGTGACCATCTCGCCTTGTGAAATATTTATCTGTACATGAACTCTGATTTGAAAATTAAGTATGGCTACTTAATGATTATTTCTTAATTAATCATTAACAATGATCAAAATTATCAACAAATTATAGAATATTGCTTGGATATGTTGAACTTTGACCCCATAAAGGTCATCACCATAGTTTCCTAACTCTGGTTTTATCATACATATACCTAACAGTTCAAACATAAAACAAGGTTTTCAAGATCTTATAAATGTTAAATAAAAGTTGTAGGGGGAAATCCTAAAGGTTATATTATATATATTTATATATATTTGATGAACAAAAATGATCTTAATTACAGTACCTCCAAATTTAATTAAACCAAAAAATAAAATTACAATATAACAATCTCCAAGTGAATTATTCACCAATTAGATAGTTTTCCTACGAGTATCAAACATTCATACATGCTTTTCATTTATACTGTATACCAAACTGACAAATTACCTTTCACATCTTAAATCACAAGTACCTACACACACACACACACACACACACACACACACGTGAAAAATTGCTACATATGAAAATTTTACAAAAGCAAATCCCCCAAAATATAACATATACATATTACATGTGTATTATTAAGTTCATCACATAAAAGCTTCTATTTTGTATTTTTACATTTTTTATATCAATTATTGTTGCCATAGAAAACAGAGAGTATCCATTACTGAGTTTAGAAACTGATTCTCATTAAATTTCATTAACAGTAACTTTCTGTATTATTATTTACTTAAGAAGCTGAATACAAAAATTATAATTGTACATCCCAGAAAAAAAAATTTAAAAAAAAAGAAAGAAAGATGTATTCGATATTTATGGTTTTTTTTTTCCCCAAAAATACTTTTATCAAATTCCATATATTAAATTAAAATATAAATGCAAAACCAAAGATTTACTATAAAAAGCTATATAAATGCGGTCATTACCCTTAGCTTTAAACTATATAAAATGTGACCTTTTAATCTAAACTTAAAATTACATAACATACTGTTCACCATACATGTTCAAATTTTTAAGGCCTTATAAATAATGACTTCTTCATCATCAGTGTATGGGTACATTTCAACATTTTCCAATTGTTAACAAGCTGTTTCATGGCTATTGAATGCCAATGCATAATTTCACATTACCTGCTCTTTGACAATGAAGATAGATTTAGTCACATGTCAGTGGGTACAAAGTTGCACATCTTATGTACCAAGCCAATAAGTCTGTTATGCTGATGCTCATATTTTCTGTAATGTGAAGTGATTGAAAGTACAATCCTTTAGCCCATAAAAAGATTACCGTCCATCATATTTGCCAATTCCAATTTAGCTGGCAGCACAGTGGACTGGCGCAAATGTAAAATTAAATGTGTTAAATTAAATTGTATTGCATGAAGACAAACCATGCAGCTCTACTAGGGTTCTTATCCACTACTACTGAATCTAAGTTTGCTATCTTAAACACTTAGCTACATATCTGCCTATGAGTTTTAAAACTGATGACCTTTGACCTGGACCAAGTGAAAGATGTAAAGACATTTGAACACAAACAAGGGCCATGTTTTTTTTTTTTTTTTTTTCAAAATGGACTCGAACCATTGTAATTTGTATGGCACTCTTTGAACAAGGACAATGATCAAAATGTAAAAAACAGACAAAGCCAAATTCCAGGCTGTTTTAGGCCTGCACTTTTCTTGTTTGTTTTTAACTTATTTACATATTGTTATGCATAACAATTGAAATATATTAATACATGTAAAACAAAACAAGAATTAAAACATCCACCTTATATTCTTAATACTGATAATACTAATTCACACAGACACACCCACACACACCCTCACACACACACACACACACCCACCCACACACATACACACCCACCCGCACACACACACACTATAGCTATTTGATCTATTAAAATGAAGCAGTAGATCCTATACTTTAAATAGTTTTATGTTTACATTGTTGAGTCAGAAAAGCCAACTGATCTAAGATGTCAGGTTCTGGATCAAAATAACTCTCACCTCAGCTGATCTAAGCTGTCAGCTTATGGGTCACTGAAACGTATCTAGTTTGTCAGCTCTCAAAAGCTTAGTTCTAAAAAGTTCATATTCAACTCTATGCTGATCCTAGTATGACAAAGTTTGGTATGTTTGCTTGCCAAGGTCCTCTATTTTCTCAGGATAATCCGTAAACTGCCTTATTACAAGAAGAATAATCTTGATTTTGAGTATAAAACATCATTACTCAACTGATTTCTTTACAGCACTTTTATACATTCTTTGTAAAAGGGATTCTGAACATTCTGTGTGGAGTTCAAACCCATCATCCCTTAATTATACTGTAGATCTGAGACTTAAAGTACTTGATAAGGGTACTTGTACATCTTAGTCATGTACAAGGAAACATATCACATTGCATATGTGTAACTTTTGATTAAAGGTATAATAAAAGTATAACCTCAGTCTTCTATATCTGGACAACAGAATCAGGTCTTGGAGTCAAGGGCACAAAATAATCAGAAAAAATAAAATTGCTTTTGGGACATCCCCCCCTTTCCCAATTTTTTTTCTTGTTTGCATGTTTAGAAACATGAACCATTTTCAGACAAAAACTTTCCACACAATTTCTGGTCAATGACAAGATGAAGTTTTACTGTATTAAATATAATTTGAGCACTTTATTTTCGTGAGTTATTATAACTCCATCATGAATATCACCAAAATATAGTGCTCTCATCGATTAACAGCTAATTATAAGCACATACATTTCTTCTAAATTAAACAAAAACTTAAAGTAACTTTGTAAAAACAAAATATCATTAAATATTTGTTACATAAACAAAACATAAATATAAAATTACTGTAAACATGCTTATTTCGCGATGTGGAAATTTTCACTATTTTCACAATTTTCAAAAAATTGTGAAAATTACCCCTCGTGAAAATTTCCACAAAACTACCATTGTTATCCATAAAGCAGCCACACAAGATCAGAATTGACAAGATCGCGAAAATACCCCCACTTGAAATGTCAAATATCCGATTTCGCGAAAATTTCCACTTGCGAAAATAACCATGTTTACAGTATCTCCATCCATAGAAAGAGCTACAATCCTTGCATTACCTCTGTCAATATCCAATGCCAAAGTATTGTGATTTTTTTTATCTATGTATATAAAATGATTTTAATAATCATGTACATCATATGAGATACACATTGCAAAATTTTGGAGCAAATTTTAATTCTTTTAATTTTCTAAATAAACACAATAATAAAGGTTAAAAAAACTTTTTCCAATGGAAAGTCATTACCCTAATATTTTTTCAATTACTTAATTAATTTTCTTATTAATTAATTTATTTATTTAATTTTTTTCAATATTTTTATTATAATTTTTTTTTTCTTGGCATTTGTAATTTACATAGTACTTTTACTTACTGACAGAGGTGAAATAAGGTAAAGGGCAATAACTCTAATTAAAGATTAAAAAATGTTATAATGAAACAAAGCAAAATGAATAAAACTAATCAAAGATTTGAATTAAATGTAAACAAAATTCGCAATGATATATATATCTATACTGAAAACTTGAATAAAATTTTCTTGAATTCAATAGTTTCCTTTAAGTCAACGATTTGATTTGCTGTTAATTAGAATTTAACAAACTTGAAAAAATAAATTTAATGGACTTTAAACAATCAAAGTTTTACTGTATATAGCCACATACATCACAGAATTATACTACCAGTTTCAAACAATTAAAGGGGGATGGAAGAGATATCATGAACTCATCCTGTGGAGAACAAACAAATTTATTATGTCACATGATCTTATCCTGTGTTAAACTAAACATATCATGTCACATGACACCAAAAACTTGATTTTGATTGACATCATGTGGTACCATGCAAAAGATTTATGTTATTTTTGCATTTTGGATTTGATAAAAACAATTTAATGAAAAATCCTCATGACAGGTTCTTGTCTGTTTTATTTCTGGCTAAAGACAGGTTTTTAGTCTTCTGGTTCAATACCAATATTTTGGCAATTTTTTGCAATATTACTACATTAGGCAAAAAATGGTTATTTTTATTTGATTATTTTTCATTTTAAAATTTTGTGATTGTCAGTGTAATAAAAAATGTTCGGAAAAAATTTTGTGGAATTGAATTTTGTGAAAATAAATCTCATCAAGGAACTTTGTATTTTAAAATTTCGATGACATTTAATTTTTTTGGTTTTCACTTCTTTGCAATAAATAGTGAAATTTATTACCCCACAAACATTTGTAAATTTACAGTATATTTACATTTCCCATTATGTTCTTATACCCAGACCGTGGTTGACTGATTTCTTAAAGTAAGTCGACTTAACTGCTCTTGGATGTGGTGGTTACTCAGACAAATACTTGTGTCTAACACAAATAAAATATGTTAGAAAAGCATTGGCATCACCTTTATACATATTTCTTCATTTTACATCATTTATGTAGCAAAACCTGCGAGAACTTGTTTCTAATTATTGACTAAAGCATAGAATGGTTTGCTGAATTTTATCATAAGTATTCATGTCACATCTTACAATTCTAGTTTCAAGAGAACTTTACTTTATATAAACATAGCCAGTCTAAAGTCAGTGTTAAATTGGATTGACTACTAAAATATTTTATTTCATAGTAGACTTATGTTAAAAAAAAGAATGAAAATAAAAATTGTGAACATTTATATACAGCAAAGGTTTGCACATTGAATACTTTTAATCAGTATATTCAGAATACTGATTTCTATTGAATCATTATAAACATTTTCCAATATAATCAGTACATGTTTAAAGGTACTGATTTACCCTGATTACTGTTGTATTATAGTACTCTGTAAAAATTAGTACATGTCAGGGACACCAGTACTAATTATTGTTAATATATCAAATTACTTTCCTAAGAAATCAGTATGTGCCAGCATATCAGTAGTATCAGTACTGATCACTGGTAATATATGATTATCATAATAATTTCCTTTAAAAAGAAGTATATGCAGCATTATCAGTAGTGATCAGTACTGATAACTCATGATACATAAGTCCCTACAAAAAATCAGTACATGCCAGCATTATCAGTAGTGATCAGTACTGATTACTGTTTGATTTATTATAATACTCTCCTGCAAAAATCAGTACATGCCAGCATCATAAGTGATCAGTATTGATTACTGTTAAAACAATATTCACACAATTAAGAAGCCTGTACTGGTTATATACTTTAGATATTGAGAATATATTCTGATTATACACATAGGAACTTGTGTACTGATTAAAGACAAGAATTTGAAAATCTGGTACTGATAAGACAATCTGAGAGTAACTATGTTCATTTACTCATGAGACAAGTTTAATTTGAAGCACTAATATATGTACATAATCCAAGTTCACAAGTTGTAATTCCCATATGCGTATGATTTAGATGAATGCACTGACAATGCTAAATATTTACAAGCATCAATCTATGCACCTATTTTGAACATGAGCTTTTCATTAGCCAATAAAATAATCCTCCTAGAATCACATGACAATAACTGGCCAATGAAAATTAAGATCTGTCATAATCCTCAAAGAAATCACATGACAATATTTGACCAATGAAATATAAGAACTGGTGAACACTGAATGATTTTTTCTTCTACACCAGTTCATGGTGTAGCTCTATAGAAGGTATCACATGACACTGTTTGACCAATTAAAATCCTTCTAACTATTCAGAGAATCGTACATCTCCATCCTGATTTCTTTGGTTTATTAGTCTCATTTTTGAGTTGATAACCACCTCCACCTTTACTCTGTGCATTTGATGCATCCTACAAATAATAATAAAATAATCAAAGTATTGAAGGAACTCAATATCACTCAATCACTGGCTAAAGGAGTTATAGAAAATTTAGATATAAAAGTTTTAATCTACAGGTTCAAAAGAAAGGTTAACAGTTCAGTACCAGTGAATCTATAAAAATGTTTAACTATCTATGGTCTACAAATGAAAGTGTTTGTAATTTGCTCAAAATTTACTGATCAAGGTAAGTAATCTTATGGTCTTTGATGTGAGACCAACAGCATTTAAAGCAATATTTGTGGCTTGTGTGTTGCATATTGTCTATCAGGCCAAGAACACAGAAGTAAGGGTTTAAAGGTTAACACCTTATCCTACCCATGTGGCCCCTGGGGCCCTTTTTTAACCTACATTCATCAAACAAAGTCTCGCCCTACACAATAAGCCCCTAGGTAAAAACCCTTTCTCACTTGTGTTGAACTAGGCCATACCCAAAACAGTACAACATCTTTGGTTTGAAGGCTAACACTTCATTCTACTTGGCCACCAAGTAAATAATTCTCCCTTACTTTTTGTTGACATGGTCAAAGCCACAACATTAGGATCCCTTCAGTTTGAAGGCTAATGTGTATCCTTATCCATGTAGCCAATGGGGCTTCTAAGCAAGTATTTTTAATTTGAACTTTATATTTTTGCCAATTTTATTCAAATCAAGCAACTTAGATTTTTACCCTAATCAATCACACATACAATTTTTTTTGTAATATTAAAAAAATTATTTAAGACAAAGTTTAAGTTAAATTAAATACATGGAAATGAAAAATTATGCAAACCGGAAATGTCTAATATTATCAACTTGAATTCAATTTATGATCCTTACAAGCACCTAAAAGTAATTTCCACTTGTCTTACAAGTCATGCCAATTGTTTGTTGATTTTTATGTTTATTTTAAATTTTAATATATGTAGTTCAAGCAATTCAGGATTTTATATTTTTCAACAATTTCTAAAAGAGTTCAAAAACAAAATAATTTTTTCCCCTTGTCATTATTATAAAGTGATTTATGGTAAAGTTCAACTTAAATAATGACACCAAAGACATTTTGAAAAATTATTACCAATGACTCCTACCTACCCCACCCCCCTCACTCTACACAAAAACACAATTAGACATTCATTCAATATTGCATAATTTTGATATCCTTACCATTTTCTTATCCATTTTTGCTTTATATCTCTGGCTAATGTGAAGAAGGCTTCTTCAACATTTATACTTGCTTTCGCACTCGTCTCCATAAACTTAATACCATGTTCTATTGCTAACTGAAAACACAAAACAATATTTACTAAGTGACACATTGTGGATGACCGAGACAATGTGGATGAGCTAGAGAGTTTAGTGTCATGTGACAGTGAATTGAGTATTGATGAGCGAATTTAGTTTGGATGAGGCAGTGAATCAAGTGTGGATAAGTGAGAGCTGAGTGTGGATAAGTGTGGATAAGTGAGGTGAGTGTGGATGAGCCAGACAGTTGAGTGTGAGTGTATCAGAGTTAGTGTGGATTAGCAAGTGATTTTTGTAATGATAGGCAAGTGAGTTGAGTATGAATGAGTGACTTAGTTTAGTGTGAATGAAGAAGTAAAGTGTATGTTAGCTTGTGATTAAACTGTGGATGAGCTAGTGATTAAACTGTGGATGAGCAAGTGATTAAAGTGTGGATGAGCAAGTGATTAAAGTGTGGATGAAGCAAGTGATTAAAGTGTGGCTAAGCAAGTGATTAAAGTGTGGATGAGCAAGTGATTAAAGTGTGGATGAGCAAGTGATTTATGTGATGATAGGCAAGTGAGTTGAGTATGAATGAGTGACTTAGTTGAGTGTGAATGAGTGAGTTAAGTGTCGATGAGCTTGTGATTAAACTATGGATAAGCACTTGTGATTAAACTATGGATAAGCAATTGAATAAACTGTGGATGAGCAAGTGATTAAAGTGTGGATGAGCTAGTGATTAAACTGTGGATGAGCAAGTGATTAAACTGTGGATGAGCAAGTGATTAAAGTGTGGATGAGCAAGTGATTTATGTGATGATAGGCAAGTGAGTTGAGTATGAATGAGTGACTTAGTTTAGTGTGAATGAAGAAGTAAAGTGTATGTTAGCTTGTGATTAAACTGTGGATGAGCTAGTGATTAAACTGTGGATGAGCAAATGATTAAAGTGTGGCTAAGCAAGTGATTAAAGTGTGGATGAGCAAGTGATTAAAGTGTGACTAAGCAAGTGATTAAAGTGTGGATGAGCAAGTGATTAAAGTGTGGATGAGCAAGTGATTTATGTGATGATAGGCAAGTGAGTTGAGTATGAATGAGTGACTTAGTTGAGTGTGAATGAGTGAGTTAAGTGTCGATGAGCTTGTGATTAAACTATGGATAAGCACTTGTGATTAAACTATGGATAAGCAATTGAATAAACTGTGGATGAGCAAGTGATTAAAGTGTGGATGAGCAAGTGAGTTGAGTGTGATGGTAAGTGAAATTGAGTTATCTACCCAGCTAAGATTATATACCTCAGTGTAAGTAACAGAAGAGAGAGAAATAAAGAGGTACAGTAAAATCTGCTGTAGTGGCCACCTCTATTTAAAGACCACCTAATAATGTGTTTTATGGCCCCTTTGCTTCAAATCATCCAAAAGAACCCCTATATATCATGTATACAGACCATCTGTATATTTTGTATTCTTAGGTCTCCTGTTTATAAAAAGATTAGGCTAAAAACTTTATAACAGATGCTGGTGCAGATGTCAGAAGACAATTATTCTTCGTACTTAGGGCAAGCAATGACAGCTTAAACGATAATACTTTTAAGATGTGGTATGTAATTTGATTATAGCTTGGAATCAATACTTTAAATATGATACAAAAAAAGCACTCAAATAGTAGTTTCTGTAAGAATTGGAAACTTAATATTAGTGTTTTACTTCTTTTTTGAGAAATAAAGGTTTTTGTAACAACTTTTACTACTTTTTGAGAAATAAAGGTTTTTGTAACAACTTTTACTACTTTTTTGAGAAATAAAGGTTTATTTAACAACTTTTACTACTTTTTTGAGAAATAAAGGGTTTCTGTAACAACTTTTACTACTTTTTTGACAAATAAAGGTTTTTGTAACAACTTTTACTACTTTTGTGAGAATAAAGGTTTTTTGGTAACAACTTTTACTACTTTTTTGAGAAATAAAGGGTTTTGTAACAACACTTTTACTTCTTTTTTGAGAAATAAAGGTTTTGTAACAACTTTTACTACTTTTTTGAGAATAAAGGTTTTTGTAACAACTTTTACTACTTTTTTGAGAAATAAAGGTTTTTGTAACAACTTTTACTTCTTTTTGAGAAATAAAGGTTTTTGTAACAACTTTTACTTCTTTTTTGAGAAATAAGGTTTTTGTAACAACTTTTACTACTTTTTTGAGAAATAAAGGTTTTTGTAACCAACTTTTACTTTTTTGAGAAATAAAGGTTTTTGTTACACAACTTTACTACTTTTTTGACAAATAAAGGTTTTTGTAACAACTTTTACTACTTTTTTGAGAAATAAAGGTTTTTGTAACAACTTTTACTTCTTTTTTGAGAAATAAAGGTTTTGTAACAACTTTTACTACTTTTTAGTGAGAAATAAAGGTTTTTGTAACATATTTTACTACTTTTTTGAGAAATAAAGGTTTTTGTTACAACTTTTACTACTTTTTTGAGAAATAAAGGTTTTTGTAACAACTTTTACTACTTTTTTGAGAAATAAAGGTTTTTTAACAACTTTTACTACTTTTTTGAGAAATAAAGGTTTTTG
>CM056612.1:15037201-15395616 GCA_029721355.1 Tegillarca granosa | reverse complement strand
TTTTAGATACTGTGAATGGGACGCAAATTAAGCAGATTAACAGTGCTTTCGTTAACTTTAAAAAATTTAATTCTTAGACTAAAATTGGAGATTTTATCGTATTTGAATTATCCGTTTCGATTATTGTGCCAACCTGTCAATAGTTCCAAAGACGTTGCCACTAGTGCCGTGACATTGTACAGCACATTGATAGTGATGTCTGATTCTATAGACATGATAGAGAGCGTCCATCGGTTATTCGGTGGGCTCCGCGCAAAATCAAGAAGTTTCTGTATTTTGCCTTTTAGAATTTGCCTATACGAGAATAATTTAGTTTTGAATCGCTACAAAGACAACACTTACCTCAATTTTCAGTCAAAAGGAAAGCCGCCATTTTCTTTTTGTACATCGTTTGTTTCCGTCTCTTTTCGTCATAGGTCGTATATCGGAAGCTGCTGATTGGCTGAATTTATACATTTATACATCTCTGGAAAGGTCTAACTATGTTGAGCTAACGGTGTCGTATACATAACCGATTTTCGGGTCCCAATAATTCGGTTTTAGACGAGATGTTATTTTAAGTTTATTTGAAAGAAATATCAAATTGACCACAAGACTTTTGGAGACCCAACAATATTAATGAGTCATGTCCCAATTAATGGTAAATGACCCATTACCCTACCTCTGACTAAACTCTATGATATGATTGGCTAAATTGAATCACATGACCAACCCAGTATCATTCCGTACATAGCCGCACGCGCAAAAATACTGGGTCAGCAAGGTTGATACCGTGTAGGTTAGAGTTACGTCCCCTGTCCCTAACGTATACGTCAAAAAACAACCTAGTTTTAACTCTGTATACGTCACAAGTACGTCATTTTACAAATTTCTACTGTGTAGGGGCGGTTCAAAACACTTAAAGGACAGTTCTTTTTTAAAATTATTATTACTTATTTATTTATTTATTTTGAAGTTAAATGTTATATTAAATAACATGCATTAAACCTTATTAAGTGATATTCCTTGTTGTAATATTTTATTGCAGTCGGATATTTTTATTTATTTTTAATTTCTTTCATCAGCAATATTTCTACTTTTAAAAATATATCTAGCATTCGGTCATCGGAAGGGTAAAAAAGTTACATGGTTTGTAAGTGTCCGGTACGGAATGATACAGGATCAGTAAAAAAGATACCGGGTTCGGCTCACGCCTCACCCGGTATCTTTTCTACTGACCCTGTATCATTCCGTACCGGACACGTACAAACCATGTAACTTATAATACTTAGATGAAGACCCAATATTTCGAGTATCAAAATCACGAACGTCCCAATACTTATGCAAGTTTAAAACTATATATATATATATATATATATATATATATATATATATATATATATATATATATATATATATATATATATATATAAATATATATATATATATATATATATATATATATATATATATATATATATATATATATATATATATATATATGCAAAATTATCTTGGCCCATTGACGTCAATGCTCGCAGAAAGTCCGCTTAGTCAATCAAAAACTATTCTGATATTTTGACGTAAAATTTGGTTCTCATGGATCGAGACAGAAATGCTAACTTTCTAACATAAGTCAATTTTTATTGATCTTCTTTTCCTATCGGTAATACAATGACACAGGAACCGACGGAATGCCAATTGATCATGGAAGTCATGACGTCAGCATTTAATGAAATAAAGTGTTTATCTACTGGAACAATTAACTTTTGGACCTACTGTAACAGTTAATAGTGGAACAGTCATGTGTCAAAAGTGGAACGGCCATGTGTTAATAGTGAAACGGTCATGTGTCAATAGTGGAACGGTCATGTGTCAATAGTGGATCGGTCATGTGTCAATAGTGGAACGGTCATGTGCCAATAGTGGAACGGTCATGTGGTAATAGTGGAAACGGCCATGTGTCAATAGTGGAACGGTCATGTATTAATAGTGGTACGGTCATGTGTCAATAGTGGAACGTTCATGTGTTAATAGTGGAAAGGTCATATGTTAATAGTGGAAACGGTCATGTGTTAATAGTGGATCGGTCATGTGTCAATAGTGGAACGGTCACGTGTCAATAGTGGAAACGGTCATGTATTAATAGTGGTACGGTCATGTGTCAATAGTGGAACGTTCATGTGTTAATAGTGGAAAGGTCATATGTTAATAGTGGAAACGGTCATGTGTTAATAGTGGATCGGTCATGTGTCAATAGTGGAACGGTCATGTGTCAATAGTGGAAACGGTCATGTATTAATAGTGGTACGGTCATGTGTCAATAGTGGAACGTTCATGTGTTAATAGTGGAAAGGTCATGTGTTAATAGTGGAAACGGTCATGTGTTAATAGTGGATCGGTCATGTGTCAATAGTGGAACGGTCACGTGTCAATAGTGGAAACGGTCATGTATTAATAGTGGAACCCAATTTTTAACCCAATGTAGATTTAGATTTAAAATACACGTGTTTTCATTTATCTGTTCGGGCTTAGTTCACACATGAATACATGTAGGTAACTGTACATATGTAAAAAACAAAACTCTACTCACAGTCATCTGAGCTGAGTTAACCCTGGATTACTCGATCTCTTGATCATTGGATAATCTAGGCCTGGATACATGAAAACAAAAAACCGGGTATTTATGTCGTCTGTGGCTTTTACAGGATTAAGAAAGTTCAGCAAGTTTGACCTTAATATATCGCCTATGATTTTAATCTATTCTAGAACCTCTCTTATATAGCCTAGAGTTTTTTGTTTCGTTATACAAGGCTCTTACGTACAGACAGTTTAATTAAATAACCATTTTTTACAATAAGCATTTTATTTCAAATTGTATGTGTCTCAGAAGCCATGTGTAGCTCAGGGTGTCAATATTTTATGTGTTTTATGAATTTATGTCAAATGTTTTACTTTAAATGTATATTGACACGTGACACAATAATAAAATATTTTATTAGGCGTAGTAGCAGTAGCATTTAAAGTAGTAGTAGTAGTTGCAGTAGATTTCTTAATAATGGAAAATTAAAACGCTAAAATGACTCTCGTATAGGATTGGATCAATGGTGTTTTACGCCACAGTCAAATTTTTTTTAAGTACATCCTAGTAGCCAGTTTATGAATGCCCGGAGAAAACTACCGTTTTTCAGCAAGCGAACTGAAAAACTTTCTCACACTAGGGTCACCGCGAGTGAGATTCGAACTAAGGCGGTGAGAGGTTCTGTCATCCGTATGCGCGAGCTTTAGATCAATCGGACACCGAAGGCCCAAATTTCTCTCGAGACTCATTCTGCACAGTCGAAAGGTTTTGAACCGGGATCATATAACTGTGTAATATACTAAGTATTTATCATATAATATTTTTTTGAATGTATTATTAATAAAAATTCAACAGATTGTTAAATGATACGTATATACATATACATGATACGTGTATTTAACAAAAAAGATTTTAAATGTATTTTGAACGAAATACGTTTTTGAAAACAAACATTTACATTTGTACCAAGCAACTAGATTAATATTACCTTTTTAAGATAATCAAGAAACAGACCGAAAAAAATTGTACAAGTTCTAAAACTAATGAGTGAAATGGCGCTTCTCGTCAAAATTAGACTTTTCATCATTACAAGATTTCCCCCAGTATATGATTTAGATTTTTCTAAATTCTTTTTAATTTAGAAATTCAAAATTATCCCATGACGACAGCTCTTTAGAATTTAAAGCAGCTTGATCGCTAAAAAATAATTCTATAATTCTGAATGTTTCCATTATAACTGACATTTATACTACTATGTAGAGTAAGGCATTTTGAGGTCTGCAGTTTCTGAAGAATTTACCGGTTGAATTGTCTTACAAAATATCTGTTGAACTCGGCTTCATAATTCTCTTATATGTACAGGTATATGTATAAATATTATACATGTAGATGTGTTGCTATCTATGCTGTTACATTGGCCTTTTTTGTCAATTGATTGGATATTTTACACTCAAAATGAATAACTCGTTGGATCATCAGTTCCATAACTTAAAACGAACACTTATGTAATATTCTGGTGCTATGTGTTGAATTTTAAAAACTTTATAAAAATGAGCCGTCTGTAATCAGTACATTTCATAACACTGTTCTGAATGCCTTGTATCTGAAGATGCATGATCAATATTCACATTTTAACGCATTTATCAGAAAAAATTATTTAAAATTTCTTAAATCTACAATTAAAGAAATTGTCAATCCTATCAGAATGGTCACTTTGCGGCTCACGTTTCTAAATACCGAGTGCTTGGCAAAAGGACAGTCACTACCAACTTTCAATTCTTGGCCAGACCGGTCGGGGTTCGAACCCTGACCTCCCACATATGAAGCAAACACTACCAACTCAGCTACCGTGGTGGTTTTTTCTTAATGACAAGATTGCAACTGAAAATCATGTTACTGTGTAACAAGCAACTCAATATGAAACACTATATGCTAAATCCATGATAAGTGTAGAATAGCAAAATGACTTCTTTATCCTGTTTTGAGGTGTTTCTGAAAAGGTTCATATTCATTTAACTATAAATATGTTTACTTAAAGCTTTTTTCACATGTAATGAAAAAAATTCAAATGTTACAGAATACTTCCACGTAGATGCCTTATTCGGCATATGGATTATCCTTTAATAATAACAAAAACAATGATTCACTCACTCACTTTGATAATAACAATTAATAAGTTGTGCATTTAACTTTGTATAGCATAAGTATTTTGAATAAGAGTGGCGTACATATTTTCAGTTAACGCAGCTGTTTATTTAAACACCGATGCACAATTTGACATGGCAAGTTTAACATAGTAAAAAACAATATTCTTAATGGCGCTATATTTAGATCTGTAGGAAGCTATACATGTAGAATATATGCAGTGATTATTGGATTGTCTAAATGTCGTTTTCCTTTATAGATATTTTATTTTATTTCTTTCTATTTATTTGGAATATATAACAAGGCAATTCATATAACGACGACATTTTACTGGAAACCCAAGTAGACTTTATTTTTGCATACCGATGAAGGTCTAGGCTATCACGGTGTTAATGTTCTCTTCCTGTCTTTCAGTACTTTGATTTAATGTCTTATAAGATATCAAAATCAAATAAGAATAAATGTCTTTTATATTATCGTTTTTTTTAATTTGAAGGCTTATGTCCTATAAATAATCTTAAATTGTTATGAATGCAAGAATTAATATCCCTTCAACAAAAGTGTGTTGATAATAAAAAATAAATAAATAAATAAATAAATAAATAAATAAATAAATAAATAAATAAATAATAGAATGAATAAATAAATCATTAAATAAAAATAAAAAACAGTAGATTCTTATCTTACTGCAAGTTTGATGCCAAAAATGAATTTTTAAAAATAAGCACGATTGATTTTCCTTACTTTATATTGACAGAGAGAAAATGCCTGAGAATGGGCTAAACCACAAAACACAATATTTTTTGCTCTCTCTCTCTCTCTCTCTCTCTCTCTCTCTCTCTCTCTCTCTCTCTCTCTCTCTCTCTCTCTCTCTCTGTGCTTTCTTCAAATTAGAAATGGATTGAAAACGGCTATTTGATTATCAGAAATATGTCATAAATATCATATCAATTTTTGTTTTCTCGAGCTTTTTACCTGGTATAATACTTACCAATACACACTGTTGGATCAGGAGTTGTTGTGACTTCATCTACAATAAAGCAAGGAGTACAAATTGTAACGCAATAAAAGAAATGGACATCGATTCAAAATAGGATAGAGAGATTGCAGAAAAGGAATGTGGTTTTTCTCCTGAGTCAGTTATTACACCTAAAAGGAGCATATTAGTGTTGAAATGATGAAGAGTAAGCAGAGAAAATCGCCGACTTTCGTCAAGCGAAATCAGAAATACTTTCAATCTGGAATCTAGCTAAGTGAAATTCAACCCAATTAGTCGACATAGAACACAGAACAATATATAAAAGAAAATTTTACTCAAGATGAAAATTTGTTAAAGCTGAAAAAAAAAAAAAAAAAAAAAAAAAAAAAAAAAAAAAAAAAAAAAAAGATGAGTCACCGCATCTTCTTTTACGTGACAACTAATTGATGCAAGACAATGGGGTTTGCAAATGACGTGATACCAACCAACACCGGCCGTGTTTGTGTGGAACAAATACTTCCTTTTGATATGGAAGCACGCTAGCCGACATTTTCCAGATAAAAAGATGTATACAAAAACGTTCTGTACAGACGTACAGGGGTAAATTCAATCGATGAAAAAGCTCCATAGCTAAACTTTTTAAAACTTCTTGTGGTGCCCATATATATATTTTTCTTTTCATTTTTGAATGACCGAAACACCAAAATTTAAATGAAATAGGGCGGGTAAAATGTTTTCTTGTCAACGTGCTTCGTTTCTCTTGCAAAATAAATGTGCACACCGCTTGATATAGTGTATACATGATTGTATTAAACAGAAAATTGGCTATCAGAATAGTTCAAACATTGCTGACAAGACGCATCAAATGTACAGCTTTGAGGATAATGTTATGTGAATTCTTAGTTCTACTTAACGTTTTCTAAACCGGAACTTTATGACGGTACAATCTTACCTGTGACTGCTTGTGTCGGTTCAGTAATTGTATTTTCAAACTGTATAATACTGTCATTACCTACAATACAGTATAGTTTATTAGAGTCTCATCATATATACATACAAATAAAATAATGTACATATTATATAAAAAGTGTACACATACCACTCTTAAAAAAGTTATAAGAGACTATAAAATATATAAAATGACATTGAATATAAAACATAGATGTAACCCATATAAAATCATTTATATAAAAACTACGCCTTATTAAAACATTTTTGCAGAATTTGGTACTATATTTGACCTACAAAAGAACTGTCAGTTTTTATACAATTTTGATACAATCATTAAACTCGGTAGAATTATTATTATTAATTAATTAACTTATTTATTTATTTATTTATTTATTGGGGGTATTTTTAGCTTTGGTTCTTATTAATCAAAAATGGTGGAAGTGCAAGTAAGATGTTATCACAATTCTACCATTAATTATCAGCAACATAAAGCTTGTGTAGAAATAATCATGCTACATAACATATAACGGTATCGAAAGCCTAGTCTAGCCTATCTGTTCTACATCTATTCTATTCTATTCTATTCTATTCTATTCTATTCTATTCTATTCTATATTAGGCATAAGTTACAACTAAAAGGCAATATTTAAATAATACATGAAAGTATGAACAATAGATAAATTACAAGCAAGAATACTGATCCTCATGGGGGAATTTACATATGTAATAAATAAATAAATATAATGTTAAACAAACGTATGATACATTGTAATATAAAATATAAATATAATTTTAGGATATATTTTTTTTTCTCATTTGTTGCAACATGAACATGATTGAGGACGAATTTCACTTTTTACTAGTCTGTCCTGTATATAGAAATATCAGGTTACAATACCTACCAAAATATTATAATCATTGGCCAACTGTTTCTTAAATGTATTATATATTAGGTTCTAGTTCCAATACCCTGTTGTCAAATGTTTCAAAGTGTTTGTATTACGCTTGGAAACTAAGGGAAACTCTTTGTACATAAAGTTATAACTTTTTTGTAACTGTTTTGTATTCTGCCGCTATCTATGTATATTGTTTATACTTTGCTATAAGCTGTAGTACTGAATGCTAATAAAGTAATAATAAACTATATAAACACTGCTTCCAGGGATTATCTAACCACTACTGGTCTTTTTAATCGGATTACATATTTTCCAAATTGTCGATAATCCCGTCATTTGACCCTTTGTTCTACTTCACATGTCACCGATCTGCTAACTGGATTTACTTACGTAAAAAAGTGTTTTAAGGTAATTCGTTGTACAATTTTCACTTCAGACCCGAACAATACTTTTATTCACTGGGCGCAAACAAGTTTGAGGTATATAGGGTTATCGAAGTTCAAAATGAAATGAAATGAAATGAAATCGAATTGAATCGAATCAAATCTAATAATTAATAAACTTAGTTTCGAGTATGCCAAATTTACAAAGGTGTACATATGTGCAGGCTCCACAGGACATGTGTGATAAATTAAAATCAGAAGCCTGTTTTACCCAACATCTTTAGAAGGGTTATTTCGCCACTATGGCGTCTCATGGAGATACGATACGATACTCTATTTTGTCTAATAAATGTTCAATTTGTGAAAGAGAAACAAACAGTCATGTTGATACTTCAACTTTTTGTTAATTAAGAAAGTAAGCGACAACCCGTGTAACATTATTGACATGATCCTGCTGTAACCCAATGCCTTTCTTAGAAAAAAGAAAAATACAGAATATCGAACTAATGCCATTCTTTTCGGAAAGAGTTCCTTTTATACCCCAACTAAAACATACACTAATATACACTAAAAAGGTAAAATATAGTATATATAGTATATTTTAGGTGCGCGTGTGTGTGTGTGGGGGGGGTGTCAAAAGGAAACGTAACCTTTTCAAACCAGATATGGTATGAATAATTGAAGTAAACGAGTCGAATGTAATTGGACTGCTGAGGAGACGTTACGTATAAACTCAAGGTCGAATGCTATGTGGTTTGTAGCGTTTCACAAGAGCCGGATTGTGTTCAAGAAAGTCAAAATGCCTTATACATTGTACATCAACGTTAGAATTTCCAGCTGCCAAGAGCATGATTACACTCAACTTGTGTTTACTATGGAATAGTAACGGGAACAAATATATTTTTACGTTTATTGTTCAAACAGTTCTACTGTTTAGAGATCAAATTGACGCGTAAATGGCATACATACACAATGCTTCCCCCCCCTCCCAACCAAAAAAGGGGCGACCTCGTCTCATGATTATCAACATTTATGCAGTGTTCTATTTGGCAAATAGCATATATACAGCAGAAATGACAGGTTTATGAGAGAGAGAGAGAGAGAGAGAGAGAGAGAGAGAGAGAGAGAGAGAGAGAGAGAGAGAGAAAGAGAGTGTTACCGTTATTAGGCAAAAAATACATGTGTCTTTCCGAGAATGTTGTGATAACATTTCCTGTATTTGTAAGATAGCCGGTACAAGCCGAAGTATATGTGTCCAGGGAAAATGATCCACAACCAGACACGCTTTCACATTTCAGCGAACATTTGCCAACGTTTGAATTTGAAGCAGAAAATGCAATATCAAAATTAATCATAGGTGTTAAGTTTCTCTTCCAGAATGTTTGTCCTAAAAAAAAGACAGAAAAATGAATAACTTACTTTGAAGAATTGTTTTTCGATAATATTTTGCTGGTAAATTAAATTCTTGTTATATTCACCCGTGTTTTGATTGGACTGGAGTGGAGTGAAGTAATGGTGTTTTACGCCCCACTCAAGATTGTTTCCTTTATGTTGAGGCGGTCAGTTCTAGGATCATGGAGAAAACCGGAGTGCCCGGAGAACAGAGAAAACCGGAGTGCCCGGAGAACAGAGAAAACCACAGTGCCCGCCCGCAAAACAGAGAAAACCGGAGTGCCCGGAAAACAGAGAAAACCGGAGTGCCCGGAAAACCGAGAAAACCGGAGTGCCTGGAGAACAGAGAAAACCGGAGTGCCCGCCCGCAGAACAGAGAAAACCGGAGTGCCCGGAGAACAGAGAAAACCGGAGTGCTCGCCCGCAGAACAAAGAAAACCGGAGTGCCCGGAGAACAGAAAAGAGAAAACCGGAGTGCCCGCCCGCAGAACAGAGAAAACCACCCACATTCGACAAGCGAACAGACAGGCTTTACCACATAAGGATCTACCCGGACAGCAGTCGAACCTAGGCGGTGAGAAGCTATGTAATTCATAAGCTCAGTCAGACCCGAGGCCCCTTAGCTTAAATTGTTTTGAAGGTATATACATTTCTGTACATTATTTTCATAAATAACTGTAATTTATTTATTTTAGATTTCAAAATTCAAAATTTGACAAAAATTTGAAGGTTGACTGTTTCTCTGTGATTTAATATGGCAGTACAACAGCTTCATTCACCCCAGTCATTCCGAACTACATTAGCTGAGACCATTTATGCCATACTTGATGAATTAGAAAGCTGCAACAAAAACCCAGGACTGAGCAGTCCTCTGATTTTCGTACTAGGAAATACATGTTATAGTGTAACCACACACACACACACACACACACACACACACACACACACACACACACACATCGGACCACATTATAATATATTACCGTATACTATTTCTGTATGTAGAAGCGTAAGATACAATATTCCAATCATTTTGTCGGGCGGATTGCCCGATGTTAGCTGTAATGTTGGTTTCTCAACACTTTTATAGAATCAGTTTAAAATATATTTCCGAAATATATATATATCTTTTAGGAGTACAGGGTAAAACAAAAGTATTAAATAATTAGTGCTGTTTTCAGATAATGTCGATTTATTATTAACTATTGAACGCTCGCAAGAAATGCAATAGTTGTGTTCTTTAATTATTTCTATCTTACAAGTAGGTATGAGTTCGATGGTTTTCAGAAAACAGTTGACCTTTCAACTTTATTTTTGTTAGAGCTCTCTATCCGCCTATCCGCTTGGTGTGAGAAAATTTGTCAGTTTGCTTGTCAAAGGTAGATGATTTCCTCTGAATACGCATTCTATAATCCGAGAACTTACCGTCTAGATGTGGGTGAAACAAACTTTGCCTTCATGTGACGTAAGACACAAATGCTCTATTAACACTTACAACTCTGTCACATATTACTGAATTCATAATAGATGGCATGATTAGCAAGCTAACCAAATTAACGACCGATCTTTATACATGTAAATACTTTACATCGGGATCTGGAGCGCTGGTAAAGTTTCTAAACAATTTACTTGAATGCGAAACCCATTTACTTGTTCACTTTTTGATTTTTTTTCTTGGTCATTATATGAGTCGGTCAGTAAAATGAATTGGCATTTATTTTCAAGATTCTTGGAATTGGAAGGTCTAAAACGCTCGTTTACGAACCCGATTCCTCTCACTGATGGTCTTCGGTGGCCGAATGGTCTAAAACGCCTACTTACGGACCACATAACCTCTCACTGATGGTCCTCGTTGGCCGAATGGTCTAAAACGCCTACTTAAGGACCACATAGTCTCTCACTGATGATCTTCAGTGGCCGAATGGTCTAAAACGCATACTTACGGACCACATAGCCTCTCACTGATGGTCCTCGGTGGCCGAATGGTCTAAAACGCCTAATTACGGACGACATAGCATTTCACTGATGGTCCTTGTTGGCCGAATGGTCTAAAACACCTACTTACGGACCACATAGCCTCTCACTGATGGTCTTCGTTATCAAAGTGATCGAAAACGCCTGATTTTAGACCACGTCGCTTTTGATTAGTTTAGTACAAATCCGCCTCTTAATCTGAGGATGTTTATTAGTTCGCTTGTAAAAAGTCGTTGTTTTGCTCTGGGGGACTGGTTTCCTGAACCACCCAGAAATGACTGATTCGACTTTTATATCTTATCTTATGTTTTTTAAACACCCTGTATATTGTACAGTACTTAAATCTGAGAAAAGAGCACGTGCTTTGTATACTTTTATCGAAATATTGATAACAGATTTAAAAAAAAACAATTTAAAGTATTGATGATGTCAATAAATTTTATTTATAATTCATAAGTCAAAAGCAGGTGTGTTAAGTAGTTTTGTTTAAATATCGCCAATTACAGGTGTGAAATGTTTAATCTGGAATACTACCCATTTTTATTTATTTATTATTTATTTTAAATATCGCAATTTTCAGTAGCTAATCGATCGTTTTCAGCCATGATAATTAGACGGTTTGTAGTTGAATTGATACTTTTATTTCAAATTATATTCATTTAAGACAATTATATGTACTCTTGAAGAAAAGCGATCTATAATCTTTATACTGGATAAATTTTAAGTAAAAAATCGCCGGGATTGTATCAATAATGTGTAAAACGACTTAAAATGGCCACATTTGAACCGATGTCTAAACATACATAGGTATAAATCGTAAATAGGCGCTTGCGTATTGTTACAACCTTTATTTGATTCCAAAGTGGGATTTCTATTATTGTATTTCTCTTATTTCTATTATAATAATAATATTATTATTATTATTATTATTAATCAAGTTTTATTATAAATAAGTTAATTTTTCTTTCAACTTCTTTCAACTGGAAGAGCATTATAAGGGTCCAACGGTTCCAACCCATAGTATTTTTAAAATAAGGAATGATGTCATCCGCGTGTCTCCCTCTTCCTTGTAGAAATCGTATATCATCCAACGTTGTTTGTTGGCACATATTTTATCCTGCTATGCCTCTGTTAGAATTCAATTAATGTTTGAAACACAAGTTAGTAAAAGAATGGTTTTCTAAAATCACAAATTCAAATTGAGAATTCCTGCATTTTGCTCCGAATTTTATCAAAATGCATTCCGCTATAAGCGCAGTCAGCATACGTGTATCCAATAATGTATATCCGCTCAATACATTATTGGAGAGTTTTGTTGTTTGCATAAGCGTTACATGTAAGACACAGTCAGCTGTTGAAACAAATTCAACCTTTATCTTCCCAGTGCCTGATATTGTTCCTTTTTGTTTTGCAGTGACGACGGTATGATTAAAAGCACAACTTGTGATAGGACCGTGGTGGCTGAGTGGTAAAAGCGTTAGCACTTAAAATCAAGCGTCTCACGCTGTGGGTTCGACATAATGTGAGAGAAGATTTTTAATTGCAGTATGCCTCAAATGTTTGGCTCTGTGTCACTGAATCGTCTGCTTGATTATGTGCGAAATTGCGGGCGCAACAATGTTAAAGTGGCATGCGTACTTGTACAAAGGAGTTCAGTAATACCTATGCAAACTTCCGCTCTATATGTGAGCATTTGTTAAAATTAAACTTTGAGAATAAAAAGATAAAATTGTTGCACGATCCCCAGATTACGGCCTCGTCTAGACGCTATGATATTTCTGATATTGCATAGCAATTTTCTTTTGTTTTGTAATCAATTCCGGAAGTTCGCTTAATACTAAATGTTTTACTTATAATAATTTAATTAAGAGTTCTTTTCCCCCTTCAGTTTTAAAAGAAAAAAGTAACGTGAGATATGGATCAAACCCAATATACTTATACTTGGTAGGCAACATTATTACCATTTAGACAAGCGAACTTTCAATAAAGGAATGAAACACGTTTTCAATAAACAATCTTATAAAGTTCACCAAATAATTTTCAATTTATCAATCAAACTTTTAAAGCAAAAAGCGTTGAATTTTTTTTTTTAAGAATTACAAGAAGAATGTTTTTCCTGAAAGTAAGGAACAACAAAAGCAGTGAAGAAAATCTGAGAAGAACTCACTACTCAGTAGGTTGGTAGTAATTCTGGGTCAATTCTAGATGGTCGATAAAGGCACAATCATCGTAATCTTATTACCTATTGCACTGTCTTAAACGTGCATCGTGTTATTTGCTCGCCTGACGACAAACGGCTCGTAAACAATACATTATCCAGGTACTTTCTTGACGCGAATCACTAAAGTTTGCGAACGTAATGTTCAACATCTACAACCAACAATTCAAACGACTCGCAAATCACGGGCTGGTTGTTTTCTCCCAGGCAATCTGGTATTCTTTACTTCCACATATATTGAAAATAAAAAAACTTAAAAATGGTGTACACCAAACTTACACATTGACTAATGACAGCTAACAAAATCATGTGAAAAGGTATTAACACTCTATCGTAGCATATTGCTATCCACGGCAAAGACCATACCCCACTGTCCCCAGGGGAAACTCCAAAGAAGAATATCTATAAATAAACGCAATAGGCCACAATGTCGCAATCAATTTTTTGTTACAGGAGGGAGGAAACACCTGAAAAAAAAACACATCCTCACCGAGTGTCCGGGCTAAGGATCGAACCCTGCTCTTCCAGGTGATAAGCGAACGTTCTACTACAAGGCTAAAAGATCCGGTCCCAGTTTCACAATGATTCACTCAGCTGAGTGTACACTCAACTCAAATATTCCAATTTTTCTCTTATCAATGTTTTAAAAAATTGAAAATTTTATTTGACAATGTTTTGTTTTGTTCAACAAACTTACACTAAATAACTAAAATACAACATTAGATATTCAATTTTAACTGTGTAATGTCTTAGAAATTGACAATGAAATATTCCCAAATTTGAGTTGAGTGTACACTCAGCTGAGTGAATCATTGTGAAACTGGGCCCCGGACCAGAATGTCTGGCACTAAATCACTCTATTATACCTACTACAATGTATATACAACACCAACGCCACTACCAGTTCAGCCCCACTACATCTTAACTAAGATTTTTTAACTTAAATTTGGCAAATATTAAATCTTAATAATTTTGTTACTTTTCAAGATATTTTGAAATTTAAGATTGCATTTTTAAAATCACTTCATACCTATTACATCTGATTTCAGATTGTCAAAACTATTTTTAGCAAAGACGTCCAAAAACAATTATCGCAAATATTAGGTTAAGGAGATCTAAGTTAAGAAATGGTTGTGGAATGATCAGTGTTGTAAAAACTGAGATTTACACGATTAAATGGGCTCACAAACTCCATAATTACGAAGATACCAAAAAAAAAACAACAGTTACATGTATGAGTTCTTCAACGAGAAGAAATCTTAATGTTTTAAAGACTAAGAAAGCCATAGTTACCTCAGAACAAATCACTAGTAAAAAATGCAGCGACAATGATGACATATTAGTTTTAAGAGTTTTATCATTAATTTGTCGTTTAATTAATTAATTTATTTATTAATTAATTAATTAATTAATTAATTTATTTATTTATTTATTTATTTTTATGTTTTGTCGAAGTAAGGTCTTTACGCTGTAAAGACATTACATTATTTGATTAACATATTTCTTTATATCTTTCTAAAAGTAAACGTGACCAGTACAGGCATGGTAACGAGGTTGTCATTAGTAAAGGTGTAACAGAAGCTTTTAGAAGCAAGCATGTTTATTCTCTTATTCACAGATACAAACCCCTTAGTTATACGCCAACTAGAAAAAAAAGTTTTTTCTAGATTAAAAGAAATCTGTAATGATATTAGTCTATTATTATGAGCTTCACTCATGAGAGCTGGTGATGCTTCAGCAGTTGCTCGCACGTCTATAAACGAGAGGTGCTTGAAGGGACACGGTAGGTGGAAGAGTGACATTTCCAAGGATGTTTTTGTTGAGTAAACTGTAGAAAATAAGTTAGACGTTACTAAAACCTTAATTTATAATGTTTGTAATTTTTTTTCCTTTTCCCGTTCCTTGTGTTTTTTGGAGGATACAAAAGGAAGTCTTTCCTGATCATCTTCGGTTTATACTTTAGAGACACATAGATAAAGTTATTTCTCATTTGGTTTGTTATGACAGTTTGTGTTGACAAAAAATAAAACAGTTATCCTATTTTGAATATAGTGTGTACACAACAAACAAATTCCTGGTGACATAAAACGTTTAAAATCAACCATATGAAATGTTCAAAAAAGTATTTAAGAGTTAAACGGTTCTAAAAACCATTGTGAAGCTTTAAAATCTCTCCCAGAACCCCGTTTTTAACTCGTGTAATATAGGTATATCGGGCGTTAATACTACTCACGTTACCGTTACAATCCCTTTCACGTAAACAGGAATGTGACAGGCAATTGTGTAATGAAATAGACAGTCTAGCGGTAAACCGTCTTCAGAAAATTCACCCCTCCCATTACGTTCGGGTAGTTTATCAAATGCTACACAGCAATCGGGCAATAAAAGTCATGTAACAGAGCTCATCATCAACATATCTTTATTTCCTAAATTAAGGAGATTTCAATAAAAATCGCAAAATAAAATAAACATTTAAACTCAGAGCATAAACAAAACATAACAAAACAAACATTATTGTAAATATGCACCCTATTTACATGAAGGTAACGCATTACTGTAGGATACTTTTTTTCTTGGCAATACGCTTCCAGCTAAATGACAAGTAGAACAGACTTTATTGATTGGGCAAGCTATCAAGCTATCCGTACCAACAAGTCTTATGCAAATCTTGCCATGCCAGACTATACAATATATGTACGTAAAATGTAAAGAAAATGTGCATGTGAACACGTTTATTCCAACAGTAAGCAAAGCACATGATCAAGTAATTGCCAACAAGCTGTCTGCAATACACACCATCCAACCGGACAGCAATGCATGTATGTACATATTACCACAAATCATAAAGTGCAGAGAAGCTTTTTTACCGTAGTATATAGAATTAAGAGATATAATTGCTGTGCCTGAGAATGAGACATATTCACTGTTGATACGTATTTTATAAATCAGAAACTGGGTAATCTGGATTTGCTTAATGCAACTGTGCCAGTATCTGTGAGCGATCGTTTTCCCAGCAAAATCTGTGTAAATTCACCATCATCGTAAAATGTGAACTCGACGCTACGATTGATATGAAACAATGAAGATACCATAGTCCAAAAACTAGTCCTATATGGCTCATTAAAACGCGCAAAGAATGTGTTGAAGCAAAGCCGTGAAATTTAATAATATAACATCATTTTTCTTCTGTTGCTAATGTAACTGTCTAAAGTTCTGCAATAAATCGATATAAAAAATTCTTTGTGTGTCTTCGGAAGAGTCCATAACACACCCAGAGAGATGTAGAGTCTGGTCTTGTTCTGTTTATTGGATTCATTGAGAAGTTTCATGTTGTTTGATCGCTTCACCTATTGCTTGTTTCCAGAAATAACTTGTTAACAATTGTCAAGGAGAAGTAAAATGTTTTTGGAAAATCCACCGTGTTTTTATTTGGATTGAGTATACATTAAAAAGGCTCCGTAAGAATATCTGTTTTGGGATAGAATATTTTACAAAATTATAAAACTTGGTTTTAAATTGCACAGTCGATTAAAAAGAGTAAATGACGGTGTTCCACTTCAGATGTCAAACGGAATAATCTAACCAAGCTTTCACATAAAATTCATATTAATTTCATTCTAATTCAAGAAAGTGCGAAATGTATTTGACCACAAAATGTAGAAAAATTTTCAGCAATTGAATATCTATATGTTTGAGTCAATTACATACTTCACAATCATTTAAAACTGACGGTATAATAATTGTATTGACACTGTTGATAAAGGATTAATCATTCATAAAATTTATGCCGGCAATTGCAAAAAGTGATTTTTGGCCTTTTCACATGGTTGTCGAGTTCTATTTTCTGTGTTAAAACGATACTCTATAATAATACCGAAATGAGATACCAAAGTTTCGACTGGAATTTCGCTTTGTCCAAGTGCCCATTTAAGACGATGTGTAGTGTTCTGTCGCGTTTGATCGCCAAACATAATAAAAGAAGATTTATTTGGTTTAAAACTGAACTTCCACTTTACAGAGTAATCATAACAAATACTTTACATTTCCTGTAGACCGGATGGAGATCTACTAATGCAGCTGATGTCATCTGCTAGACAAGGGTTCCTAAATTTGATGTAAAATATTTTGGCAGATACATCACATTCTTCAAGTTTATCAAGTAAATCGTTGATAAAGATTAAGTACAGAATAGCTGATGTGACACCGTGGCGAACACCTTGTAATATCCAACCAACGAGATTAAAATGTATTTGTAACAACTACAGCACTTCATTCGTTTATGTGGTAGTCATCATACATTTCGTCGGAACGATAAAGGTCGTCAACGTGTTGCTGCCATTGTCTTCGGTTTTACCAATGACGGCACACTACATCGCGTGGTCAAAAATGAGGTTGCGATACAATGTTTGCATTTTTGAATGATACGTTTAGTTTGGTTGTAAGCATGCGGCTGTTTGATTTTTTCAATAGAACAAAGTGAGTAACATGAACGCCTTTGGATTTCATATAGTTTATTATGGGCAGAACGGTCGGATGACGGGTAAATTTTTGATATATTTGGAATCGCGCAGTTTTTTGTCGTGTCATACCGAGAAAAACTCGGTCTCGTTGTTGACGTGTGATTTATCGGATTTATGCTCATATAAAACATCACTTCTATAACGTGATGGAACAAGATTTGACAAATTTCTAACGATTTCATTGGTTGAAAAGCGAAAAAACGTTCAGGTCATTTCTCAATGACTCTTGAAAACGTAAATTAGCTGCACCCATTTACGTGTCAAGTGTTTGTGACGTAATCTTGAACTACTTTTAATGCGCGTCATTTTAACTTGTATTCAAGTTGTCATATACAACTTTTTGAATTTAATCATTAAAATACATTGAAAAAGTGATAAATGACTATAAATTGTCATGTGTTACTTTTGAATTGTATTATTTTAAAAAATTCAAAAGTAGCATATGACGAAGTTATTAAAAACAAAAAATTGCATAAAGTTATTCTCTCATTTGAGTAAGTTTTCTTTGAAATTTGATTGTAAGCATTGAATCCGATTTTCATTCAGATCATTGAGTAATAACCTGGATGGACGCTATGCACACTTTTTCGAATTAGCGTCCATTCAGGTTATTTCTCAATTACCCAAATAAAAATCAGATTCAATGCTCAATTGTTTGAATGTATCACTCACTGGTTGATTCTTTGATTGGTTCTTAATTGTGAATACAGGTCTTGACGTATTATCGTTATATGTATTTACAACACTACGAGTAGAAGAATTATCTGGGCGACATTCAACGTTTGTTTTAAATTCCGTGTTAGCGGTTTTTTTTTCCTTTAACACGCTCGAATCCGGGCTATAAGTCAACGTTTTATTTTATGTTTGTTCATCTTTAGTGGTAGAGTCACTTATAAAGCTGTAGTTTAACTGAACATTTTACCGCGGTTCGATGAATCATATATAAAGTAAGCTGTTGACTCGCCTGAGTGATTGCTTGACATAGACGGTTCATCGTGAGATGAGCTTACACTTACATTACATATATTACCTGGGTTTGTATGTGTCTTGGGGACGACAAGGGGGTTTCTTTAACAACACTTGCAAATGTTTTTTTTCAGGTTAGACAGTTTTATGTAGTTTGCAAACGGATTCAAGATGTTTGATATTGTTTTCCAACTTCTTAATTGTTTTAATGTTTATTGCATATTTAAATTCATCAACTGATTGTATTGAAAAAACACTTGTTTCTTGAAGGCATTTAATTGAACAAGCCTAGATGAAGCGTTTCTTGAAGGCATTTAATTGAACAAGCCTAGGTGAAGCGTTTCTTGAAGGCATTTAATTGAACAAGCCTAGATAAAGCGTTTCTTGAAGGCATTTAATTGAACAAGCCTAGATGAAGTAAATTCAACATGCTATTCATAATCTTGTGAAATGTTTTCTTACTATTTTTCGATTTACGCTATACGTTCGCACATCTCAATTTGTTGATCACCGTGTTTCTGTTGTGTCTCCAATTTGTTGACTCTTTCAACAAGTAGATGGACAACATTAATCTATGTAGCTCAGCATTTTGGTTTTTAGTATCAGTCATTGGGTTAGTAATGGTACCAATACTATTGCTTTCAGTACATCTTGTTTATTTTGACTTGTTCGGCTAAACACAGAGTCTATATCAGAGGGGACACCATTAATAAAGGCTTGTAAGGAATAACAGTCAGTTACATACATTTGACTTGATGTAGATTTAGTTGTAGTTTTTCCATATGCAAGTCTCCCTTTAGAGCACTCTTTGACAGTTTGTGCACGTTTGTACAAAGTGTTTCTATAGAATCTGACCGAATCCAGCGCCGTTGCTACGTAACACCGCTTCTGTTGACGCATCTGATAGTTAAGTTGTATCTGAGAACTTTTTAAGCGGTTAGCGTATACGCTTATTGGCATCGTGTCTTGCAGGAAGTGATAGGTCAAAGCGACTCCTAGCGGTAACCTTAGACCTTTGACCGAAGATTCCTACATGCTGTTAGGGGAGATATCTACTATGCCACGCCTACTCCCGTCATGCCTTATGCCTTCAACTGGCAATATGGCGTGTAGTTTCATTCACAAAACGCATATGAATGAAGTGTTAACGTAACTTTATGTTTACTTAGTGTCCCAACGATGACCTAACAGACCCCAGTGACAGTGTGCATGCTTCCCGTGTAATATGGATTATAACACAGCAGCATCCACTGTTTTCATTGAGAACTCCGACATAAATAAGTAAGTTGTTGTAATCTAACCGTTGAGGTTTAAAATTTCAAAAGTTATATAATCAGACAGGGAAGATACAAAATAGTTAAACGAAGAAAGAAGAATTTTGTGGTTGGCTTGTCGACATCAATCGCAGAAATGACACATCACTGGATTCTAAAACACGATCCGATTGCAGATCATTTCATCACCGGTAGTATGTTATTAATTGACTGATATACTGTACTGGAATATATTTGTATATTGTTTTCTGTTTTCCTGCATTCAACACTGCCAAAATTAAGTGAAAACGCCTATAATGACAGTACCGATTTTGAAAACTTCTGTGGAAATTACTAAGTATCTCTAGTTCTAAAATGCACGTTTTTATTGGCCCCATACGACTGGAGTTAGCAACTCTATCATTTATCTGAAAACTGTTGGCAGTTTCACTGTTCTACGTGTTTCCTATAATTGAGAAAAAGAGAGAGAGAGTATAGTAATGGTGTTTTACGCTCAGTCAAATTCTTTAACTTATTTCGAAATGGTCAGTCAGTTCTGGGATGGTGGAGGAAACCGGAGTGCACAAAGAAAATCACCGACCTTTGTCAAGTGTACTGACAAACTTTCCACACTAGGATCTGTCTGAGGCACTGTGATCCGTAAGTGTGTGCTTTAGAACACTTGGCCACTGGGGCCCCTTACCTGTAATTGATATTTGTTCTTTGTGTAAACTCTTAATGTCAGTTTACCAGGAAAACGAATTTATTATAATTATTATTTTTATTATTGTTATTATTATTGGTATTATTATTATCATTCAGGTAAACCATCTTAACTGTATGACTGATCAAATCCAGACTGGGCTCATACTAGTAAAGTAAACAACTTAACAGCAAGAAAGTCACAGAAGAAATGAAAAAGTCTAAAAGACTTTGACAGGTATTAATAATTTGTAACAACTACTGGGATGTAGAGTGCTCATCCCATCATTCTTATGGCAATGGCTCACCATTATTTTCCCATTACTGTACATTATAGGGAATGGCAGTTTAATACAATAATTGAAATTCCAATCTAAACACATTATACATAAAAATAAACAGCAATTCAAGTCTAACACATGTTCAAAAGGTCATACCTTCTTGATCAATCAAATCTCTGGTTACTATGGAAACTTTGATCACGTTATGTAACCTTCCACATCAGCTGTAACATCTTGAAGGAAGTTGACCACTTTACTCAGTCAGTCCCTCCACTGCATAGGAGCACCTTGCATGGCAAATACTAGCATTTTTTGGAAGTGCACACCCTGTCCTTTAATTCAAACACTCCAAACATGTACCAATTCTCTATACAGGCAAGACTGAAAAATAAAGAAAAAAATACTTTGAAAATTTACAAGTACTACATTCGTGCTACAACAACCCCACACCGGAAGTTGTGATCCATATCCTGCCATGTGGAATAAAGTTTGTATACATACCATGGCTTATGGTAGAACAGCAATGAAACAGAACATTATTAGTTCTGGCCTTAATCTAGGACAGTCACAGGTCATATTTTGAATATTTACTTAACAGGTTTTATGAAATAAAAAGGTCATGACATACACTAATGCTTTACATGGAAAAAATGTGGAGTTAATAGACTTGGTCAATTTCACATCATTGCAAATTGCAAAATTTCTCAGTAAAGCTGGATAATCACAAATTATATTATAGAAAGCTTAAGTATACAATTTACATTGGACTGTGAGGTTGTAAATACATTTTATCAAGAAAATTAAAATTTTTTTCAGAAGTTTTATTTTTACAGACAGATGAACTGTGTGTAAAAGATGTCTGATTATACTTTAGCTTGAGAAATCTCAATTTAAGTAAAATATATCGCCACTTGCACAACTTTATAGCAGTAACACTAAGATTGACCACCTGCCAATTTGTTTTTGCTTCATCCAGTTATACCCAAAGGTCTCGAGATCCTTTTTCAAGTAAATGTGTATTTAAATTTTTAAAATTTGTTTTTGCTTCATCGAGTTATACTCAAAGGTCTCGAGATCCTTTTTCAAGTAAATGTGTATTTCAATATTTTAAATTTGTTTCTTTTTTCATTGAGTTATACTCAAAGGTGTCGAGATCCTTTTCAAGTAAATGTGTATTTCAATATTTTAAATTTGTTCTTTTTTTCATTGAGTTATACTCAAAGGTCTCGAGATCCTTTTTCAAATGTGATATTCAGTATATTCTCAGGAATGTTAAGTATGATTTATTTTTTAACTCATTTTTAAAAAAAGTTGTTATTATTTAAAAAAGTTTTTGTTTTTTTTTCTATTTTCAGAAATAACACACTGAAGGAGCAACAAGCAAATAAAGACGGACATCATGCGTCTAAGGCCATTCAGGATTTATTTGAAAAATCAAAGTAGATCTGAACATGATACCATAAACCAGAATGCATCCTTATTTGTAAAAATGGACACCTTTGAACCAGACAAGAGACAACACTTGAAAACACAATAACCAGCTATTGATAAGAGTCAAATTGACAATGAAATGGATTGATAACTGAGAATGCCCATGATTATCAAAGCAAGGTTTTTTGAAAGTAAATTCTGCTAAAAGATAAATTGTGCTTTTTTTTAATACACAAGTGATATCTTTTCAGACATATTGTGGTCTGTTAAACTTTACTTTTAAATATTCTTTTATATCCAATGACCATATGCCCTTAATAAATATACATGTATTTCCTTTTGTAACAATGTAAAGATTAAGATGATAAACCAAAAACATTAACATGAATTGGAACTTGTTTCTATTAGCAACATTTTCAGATCACCTGAGCACATACCGGTAGTGCTCAAGTGAGCTATTGTGATGGGTCAATGTCCGTCGTGTTATCCTTTGTGTGTCGTGCGTCAACTTTTGCTTGTAAACACTCCAGAGGCCACAAATTTAGTCCAATTTTTATCAAACTTGCTCAAAATGATCTTCTTGACTAGCGCTAGCTCAGTTTCATATATTGGCCATACTGGTTCAATAAAAAGGTTACTAGGTCACTTTATAGAAAAACCTTGTTAACACTTCTGAGGCCCAAATTTCAGCCTAATCTTCATCAACCTTGCCTCAGGATGATGCTCTTGACAAAAGCTAGCTTAAGTTTGTTTAAAGGTCATGTTGGGTCAATAAGTAGGTCACTTAGAGAAATTATAGAAAAACCTTTTTAACACTCCTGGGCCCTTAATTTTATCCCAATCTTATAAGCTTTCTCAGAATGATCCTCTTGACAAAAGCTAATTTAAGGATGTTTAAGGGTCATGTTGGGTCAATAAGTAGGTCACTAGGTCAAATTATAGAAAAGGTCCAATTTACTAAAATCAAGCTGAGTGTACATCATTTCAGGTGAGTGTCCAAGGCCTTCATGGTCCTTTTGTTTTTTATGTTGCTGTAAATAAAATTTTCTCCAGAAATTTCTTTTCATATTATTAAAGTACCCTAACATTGGGGCCTTGGTGGACAAGTGGTCTAAGTCACATGCCTACATCATTATGTTTGCTCAGTTGGTAGAGTGCTCGCTTTGTATTAGGGAGGTTCGGGGTTCAAAGTCAGACTGGGTCTGACCAATACTTGAAAACTGGTAGTGACCTTTTTTTGCCAAGCACTCTGCATTTAAGTCATGAGGTTCTTCAGAGTAGACCTTAAAAACTGAAGTCCAGTGTCATGACAGGCATGACACCCTACAGAACCCTCCCTGCACATTGCCCTAACCACACTGCAAAGGTAAACATTTCTGTCACTTCATCTACAGTTGGTGAGGTCTCGATATGAGTGAAATATTCTTGATTGAGACGTTAAACCTCATTAGATGAAATTGAATCACATGCTCACAGATCAAAGTACATCTTACTGAGTAGGTTTGAATCTCACAGTGACAGAACCTGGGATGAGAAAGTTTTACAATTGCTTGTTGAAAGCCTTTGCCTATCTCCAGGCACTCCAGTTTACTCCATCAGCTTAGGACAGTCTACCTTGCTAATTATGTGAAAGAATCAGTATCTTGACGGGGTTTAAAACACCATTTGTCTCTCCACTCTACTCCAGTATACCCTGAATAGAACCAGAGTAGGCATATAATATCAGAAAACTAATGAATATTGGCTACTTATGCAACAGACTGCATCATTATCACCTTTTCACAAACTAGGATGAATAATTATAGAGACAAACATGCAGCATTAGTTTTTCAAATTACTGATATCAACTAGTTTAGATTAACTTTCAGAATACATTGTATTTTATTTTAGTTTGATAACAACCAATGAAAGTCATAATTTTTATTACAAATGCAGGAACAACTAATTGTAACAATTTCACTATGGTGTTACATTGTATGATCTCATCTACAGATTTATTTCATATAAACATTTTTCCAAATTGTTCCTTTCTTGAGTGGCATGTTATGTAATTTGGCTCTATTCAGCAAGTTTTATGCCTTCACTGAAGAAATTGAGTTCATACAAATAATCTAATGCATTAAATGAGAGGTTTGTTGGTTTTATTGCTGTTTAATCTTACATTAGCAATTTTCCAGCCAGTCATGACAAGAGGAAGTTAATTAATTTCTTAGGATAAATTAAAGAACAAGTTTGTGTATGTGAGCTCAAAGAGTCAGTCTGCTTTATACAAGCACCCAACTCTTATTCACATGATGTCAGTGTGTCAACCATCGGTGCTCTCTCCTTAAGTTTAATTCTTATGATTGACCTTTTTTTTTTTTTTTTTTTTTTTTTTTTTTGGAAAATTGCAATGCAGGCATTATTTTTTATGTATTGAGACATTTTTAATGGAAGCAAAAACCAAATGTCAAGTTCGTGTCATTTTGATTACCTGAGCTTTAAAATGCTATATCATGACTAAGTTTAAAGATTTTGACATGGAAGATAACCTTTTGATGTTTTTTTATTTGGAAAATTGCAATGCAGGCATTACTTTTTGATGTATTGAGACATTTTGTCTGATGGAAGCAAAATCCAAATGTCAAGGTCATGGCATTTTGATTACCTGAGCTTTATAATGCTTTATCATGACTAAGTTTAAAGATTTTGACATGGAAGATAACCTTTTGATGTTTTTTTTTTGGAAAAACGAATGCAGGCATTACTTTTTGATGTATTGAGACATTTTTGTCTGATGGAAGCAAAATCCAAATGTCAAGGTCATGGCATTTTGATTACCTGAGCTTTAAAATGCTATATCATGACTAAGTTTAAAGATTTTGACATGGAAGATAACTTTTTGATGTTTTTGCAGCACTCTCTGTAATTAAACTAGATCAAAGATCATGAGTGATAAGAAATAAGATGTTGGTCTTCCTGTATTTAGGTGCTTAGTTTAGATATAAGACATTACTTCATAATTACTGAATAAGATTTTTTGTTGAGAGATATTTTGTTACTTTCAATAAATATTCATTTTGTTTATTGCAGCTTACAAAATGTCTTGAAGTGGATTTTATTTTGTATCAAAACACTTTCACTGGTCATCTTCTTTCAGATGCATCTATTTGATCCCTTATTTTGAAATAAAACTGAGGAATGGGGTAATGGTGATTTACATACTACCACAATCACAGTTAACAGTCTAGTCAAATGGGTTCTGATCTAAAGCTAATTACAACATCATACATTTTGTTATAAATGTAACGTACATATTTACAAAAAGCTAAGGGTCAACCAAAGCCTCATCAAAAGGCTGTACATTTTTTTGAGAAATTGAATACCGCCAGGTACTTTTTTGAAAGTGGGATAATCAAAATTTATCTCAACTTTCAGAGCTACCAGGCTAACCGCTTTCCAGTACTTTCAGTACTTTGATTTTCTTTCTGGTGGTATTTTTCAATTTTATAATTGCAGTTAAAAACTTACGTGCATATATACACTATAAGTTTTTAGTGTGATATTTGATGTAGCAAACACTAAATACTGACTGACACTAGTAAAACCCGGCAATTCATAAACGCATTTGTTAACTGGAAAAACTGTTTTTTTTTTTTTTTGTTTTGTTTTTTTTATTTTTTTATTTATTTGTTTATTTTTTTGCATACATGTATATGTCAGTGGATGCAATAATGTCAGGATGACTCATGCATACACGAACTTGTTCTTTGATAAATCCAAAGTGATTAACAATCTTGTTTTATAGTTGCAAACAGATGAAAAATTTGCTGATACGACGTTTTAACAAACACACAACCCTCCACATTTCCTAAAAGAAACGTTAAAAACTGGATATTTGAACTGGATATAGTTTTGTCATTATCATTAAGGGAAGTCCAGAGGTTTTATAATTAACTACAAGATCCTATAATAATAATAATAATAATAATAATAATAATAATAATAATAATAATAATAATAATAATAATACATGTAATAATAATAATAATAATAATAATAATAATAATAATACATGTTATAATAATAATAATAATAATAATAATAATAATAATAATAATAATAATAATAATAACAACAACAACAACAATAATAATAATAATACATGTAATAATAATAATAATACATGTTATAATAATAATAATAATAATAATAATAATAACAACAATAATGATGATGATGATGATGATAATAATAATAATAAAAATAACAACAACAGCAACAACAATGATAATAATAATAATAATCCCCTATTTTATGTTATCTTGTCGATTTCAGGATCGTAATACAATGAGTTAATACGAACTCAACAATTTTAAAAATCATAGATAATCATTGGGGTTTTACGTCACGGTCAAGAATATTTCACTTATATCGAGACGTCACAAGATATAGGTGAAGGAGCATAAATTTTGACCTTTGCAGTGCATTTAGGGCAAACGTGCAGGGATGGTTCTTTTGCGTGCCACTCCTACCGTGACACGGGGCATCGGTTTTTTTTAAGGTCTACTCCGAAGGACCCTGTGACTTTCATTTATAAATGCCGAGTGCTTGGCAAAAGAACAGTCACTACCTGTTTTCAAATCTTTGTCAGACCCATCTGGGGTTCGAACCCCCGACCTCCCACATACGAAACGAGCACTTAAATACCAACTGAGCTGCCGTAATGGTCGCATATAGGTGTTGGTTAACCAAATAGATTGCGTCAATTTAAAGACAAGTCAACTTTATTGTTCTTCTTACAAATAATGGATTTAATTTATGTAATTTGCAACATAACTGCACTGGTTATGTCGATATTTTGTGTCGCAAAGTCACAAGAGATCAAACCAGGGGACCCGATTGTCAGAAGTAGTAAGAAAAACAGGAATATACTTTAGAGATTGGTCGTTTTGTAAAATTGTCTTATCGATCTAAGGTCAAAATACAAAACAGAATACTATAGTGAGTTTTCTTTCTTTCTTTTCGTTTTTAATTAAGTAAAACCTCATTCTCTAAAGAGAGTTGGATGGGCTATTTTTTTTCCCAAATCTACCCAATTTTGTTAATGCAAAAAATCACCATACTTATAAGATGTTAAATTTCATACCTTAAGGCAAGCTTGCTTATGAATCAAGGAAGTTAACATAATATCAAACATATTGCATGTTTTTCATACGGGTATTTTTCGATTCGTTCCGCTTATTGAGTAACAAACAGCTTCTAGTCATTTGAAAAACATTCATTACACGTGGAACAATGGTTGATTACACCTATTGCAGTCCATTGCTTACTGGCTAGCAATCACAGGTGATAATTGTTTGATATAACAATCAACAAAAGTTCAGAACAAAAATCATTTCTTTTTGTTTGTAAGATAACTTACCAGTTACAGAAGAGAACGTTTTGTAGATAGTGTGTCAATCTATGTGGTTTGTTCGTTGTTTACCGTCACATCACGAATTATTCATTTATTCGCGAAGACACCAAGTTGAAGAATTATTTAAGGTATTTCCCGGCCACAGAGGCAAAAAAAAAATAAATAAATAAATAAATAAATAAATAAATATAAATAAAAATAGAATATTATAATAATGATAATAATAATAATAATAATAATAATAATATCGCGAAATAGGATTTTCTAAAAAATATGCACGTGTATGTGTTTATTGAATAAAACAAAAAATACATATGTTTGGATTTTCGATTTTTCAATGGAGTGTCGTAAACCTACCCCCTTTTCAACAATCTGATGCACCTTTCTAAATAACCCTTATTGTTAATTTCATGTTTGTTATCATTTCAATAATGACTAGTTGTTATGAAAACAAATTTCATTTTTACTGTTTTAATCAATATTTCAATAAAAGACATGCCATGAAGTGATATACATAACATTTAAAAAATAATTTAAGCGTAAGGTATTATAACAGAGCTTGCAAAAAGTGTCTTGGCTTTCGTTGACAGTTTACCACAAAAATCAAAATATCATAAAATCTATGAAATACGATTCTTTCAAACACTACACAAAGAAAATTTGTTGCATATTATACGAAGTGAGATTTTAAAAATAGTATGTATCGAAATATTGGAAGGATTATCTCCCCTACCCCTTACTTTTTTAATTGCTAATTAAAATTACATATTAAAAGCATTCTTTAGGACTAAGTTTGTTTTTATTTTCATTTATTATTTTTTAAATTCTTTCTTTCTTTCTTTCTTTCTTTCTTTCTTTATTTATTTATTTATTTTATTGATTATTTTTTACACAAAGGTAATTTATGAACGGTTATGTCCAGAATGCATACGGGTATTTTATAAAAGACAAAAACTCTTGAAATTATCAGATCCTGTCCAAAATTAACGGAAGATCGTAACATTGCCAGTTTATTTACAAAACTAAACGATAAGTCTAAAATATTTTCACGATCTGAAATGATTAGAATGGATGAAAAAAACGCTTTATGATAATTTTAAAAAGAAAAATATTTAAATAATCGTATGTCGATTGTAGACTTGAAGAGCAAATTTGTATTTTTTATACAGTTATTTTTACTGATCGGTTACCTTGTCCTGTTGAACAGAGTGACTTCTCTTGGTGTCGGCACTTACCATGAAAAAATAATCGCGTATAGATGCGTGTTATGTGCGAGTATGGTAATCGTTTGTTTTGTTTTATTTTATTTTTATTATTACATTGAACTAGCACGCATTCTGGACCAATTTTATGTGATCGATTACAGAGTCAAAACAGACAAGCGAACCATCCCCTCCTCAATTGTCGAAGGTCGTTGGGTTTCTCTGGGCACTCCGGTTTCCTCCACCATCCCAGAACTGACTGCATCGAAAGATTCTTGACTTGGGTGTAAAACACCATTACTCCACTCCACTCCACGCCACTCTTCAATAGCATTCTACTGACAGCGAGTGAACCTATCACTCATCTATCCTCTTTTCACGAGGGCCAGACGAGGTTGCTTTATTTCGAATTCCAAAGTCTTATCCGGTCGGAGTTTAAACCCACAAATTCTCTCTAGACAGACATCTACTCTGTGCCACTGATTTAATAAGTGGCATCAGGCGAAATGAGTAATGGTAATTTACATGTGTGTCCAGGCTCCAAAACATCGCCTACCTTCTAAGTCTCGTTGTAAGCGATACATGTAGTTAAAATTGTTGGTGCTGTTTAGAGCTTGGTCTCAATCAATATTCTTTCAGTTACAAAAGTATCTCGAGTTAGTTCTGGAATGTGGAACCGTTGTATCCAGAAGAACTGCTAGTTATATAGTTATTAGCAGGTGTACTAAGAACCGTTCTCACAATTTGAGCGAACAAAATAGGATTCGAACCCTTGAGCTTTGAACATCAAGTATTTTCTTTACTCCATTCATCATAAATTATTCTGACAATTACAAAAGCTGTAAACAACAACACAATGTGATATCATTGATGTGCCAATGATACTGAATGCAAAATTTCCGATTCTAAACCTACATGGTGCTTTTATTATACATATGTAATATATGTTTCAGTAATGAATGGGTTAAGCCGAACAGATTTATCAAAAATCTAAGCGATCGAGGAACCAGTAGACGAACGGAGGATGTAAAATCCGAATAAGTTGACAAAAGGTCAAGGAGACGAGCGGTCGAATTGCCTAAAAACTAACAAAAGAGAGATTGAAGCTCTCTTGAAGGTTCCGAGCTCAAGCGAACGGCTGGACCACGGTGATCTGTCGGGACCACGGTGATCCACGATGATCTGTCGGAACCACGGTGATCTGTCGGACCACGGTGATCTGTCGAGACCACTGTGATCTGTCGGGACCACGGTGATCTGTCGGGACCACGGTGATCCACGATGATCTGTCGGACCACGGTGATCTGTCGAGACCACTGTGATGTGTCAGGACCACGGTGATCCACGATGATCTGTCGGACCACGGTGATCTGTAGGGACCAAGGTGATCTGTCGATTCCACACTATTTCGGCAAGTTAATGTTAAACTTTTGACATATCTGTACTGTAACTATAGTACGAAGGGCACAATCTTATCATCATTTTTAAGTCGTGGTTTTTAGAAGTAAGTTGAAATGATATTTATAATTTATTATATACAACTTGTTTTAAAATAGGATAAATTACTTGGGACCCTAAAACAAAACATTCCACTAAATGTTATTTTGTAATTATGTCTGCGTATCAGCAGACATCTTGTTGTTACTCGTAATCTTAAACATTATTATTATTATTATTATTATTCGTTTCTGACGTATTTTTCAGATGCATCTCCTGTTTGGTTTCTTATCCGATCAAGTTAAAATTTTGTCAACGTGTAGGGATTGACAAGTCAGGGATATCGCATTGTTTACGAGCCGTCAGGCGAGTAAACAATGCGATATCAAACTTGTTGCACGTCTACAAGAATACAATAGTTTAATCGGATTAGGTGAATGTTGCTCATGGGTATGACCTGTATAAATGACCCAGTCTTCAGTTATATGTTACTTTGTTAAATTAATGCACCAAAATAAACAAAATAAGCACGTGCAAGGTCAAAATTTACATTTTAGTTTGAAATTTCCAAAATTAGCCCCGCAATTAAATTTTCGGAATTTGTATGTGGGCCTTTCTATTTCATAAGTCATTTGTCATCTGTTTGAGACAGAAAGGTCGAACGGAGATTCATGGACAATTGGTGTTTTAGTTTTAGGAATACTAGTACTTTCAATTGAACTATAAGGCAGAAATAGCCTTTAGTTTCCTTGCCTGGGGTACTTGGGGTTGCCTCAACTGTTTAACTACATTCCTTACTCTGGTCCAACTATTCCAGGTATTTTCTGTCCATTTCATGTTTCTTTTTGTTCTGCGGGATTGTGCCATGGAAACAATTTTAATATCCGCAATGTCCATGAATTGAAACATTGCAGGCTTATTTACTGAGCATATCCAGTGTGTGAGAAACCAAGAATACCAAACTGAGTACTATTCATGTTTTGTTAGGCCTTAGTATTCGTTTGTTAAATTATTATTTTCTTTAGTTTTATTAGATACAACATAGTTTGCTTTGCCTCTTACAAATGTTTTTTCATTTTAAACATTAATACTTTTAAATGTTGCATTTGAATTATAAAAAAAAATCTTAGAACAACACAAGGGTTATTTTTATTGAAAGAGATCATCTAATATGAATAGGTCGGTGGTCTAGTGGTAGAACTCTTGTCTTCCTGGGTTTGAATCGCAGCAAAGCTATAAATTTTTTATTCAAAAATGTCTTGTGTAATTTCTTAAATAAATAATTAAACGTGACACACATTTGGATTTAGGTACAGTTCAAAATAAATTGAAATACAAAAGAAAATAACCGTGCAATATCATAAATATCAGGGCGTCTAGACGGTACAGTAATCCGGGGATCGTGCAACAATGGGAAGTGTGCTTCCTCCCCGGAATTCGTAAAGACTCCTGAGAAATCCGGTTACAACAACAACCCGGACATCTATTGTGAAGGATACGCCTTAAGGGCATCTTCTTGAATTAAACTAATTTTATAAATTCAACAAGTAATGAGGTATCCAATGAGATTGCATATCCTTGGTCACGTGAGTATCACTGCGTATCCTAGTTTTCAAGAAGAAAGACGTGATTTACTTGTTATTTATTTTCATTTTGTGCTAAGTTGAACAAAATATAATAATTGACTTCGTCGCTCAGCGAATGGTTATTATTTTTGGTTCACCTGAACTCCTCAGGAGGGTGAAAATCTGACTTATTTTGACCACGGGTCAGTGGAAGATCAAGGCCATCATGGCGGATCGTGACAAGGACAATGTCAATGGCAGCTCAGCTGATGTGACATTAGATAAAGTTTCCCTGGCCTCAGGCAACAGGAACTTTATAAGTCTAGATTCTGGTTTGGAATTTGACCCTCATAGTGGGGAATTTTATGAGGCTACTATAACCAATATTGATGAATCGCCGTTGGAATCAGATAAACGCATAAATTATGCAAAGGAGAAGGAACTCTCGTACCATTCCAAATCTGAACCGGAAATCTCGTCTCGTTCGAGATTGCCAGAATCTACTTCCGGGAATGTAGTTTTAAACAAACTGTTGGCACAAAACCAACTTTTAATTAACAAATTGTGTGAAATTTCCACACAGGGACAAAATCCCAGACAACAGGAAGAGGAGACGGACTCCGACCTTGAAGAAGAGCCTGTGGTCGTTGATTCTCTTTTACAACCGCAAGAAACTCTAGATGTTCTGGATTCGTTACTCTCGGCAGGTGACTACCAGGACAACGGGGACGAGGACTTGCTTGCTTCGTTAGCGGAATTTAATAAATCCGAGGAATTATCCGGTCCAAAAATATCTCACAAATTTGCAGCAATGGTAAATAGTGGCATCAGAACAAAAATCGAAGAGGCTAAAGTTAAACCTCTGACTGACAAATACCATAAACCTGAAAATTGTCAAAATTTAATTGTGTCCAAAGTTAACACTGGTATATGGAATAAATTGTCAAACTCGGCTCGGGACACTGATGTTAAATTACAGCGGACACAATTTATTCAGTCTAAAGCTATGGCTTCCTTGTTATATTTGACAGATATGTTGCTGGATCACTGCAACAACAAAACTCCATTGTCAGTTGAACATTTACGGAAAGCATCCACATTGGCTCTGGATAGTTATAAGTTGGCCCAACTGTCTTTTACAGACTTGACATTCAGACGTCGATATTTTATCAGCCGTAATTTGCAAGCCAGCGATTATGCTGAATTGTTCAGCAAAGACAGTGACAGAGAAATTGTTTGGAGATAACATCAAACAAATGGTAGAAAAGATAGATGCTGAAAACACTGTTGCCTCCAAACTGAGCAACTCCAGATCTCGGAAAAATAAAAATATCTTGGGTGGAAGAATTCACGGTTCACAAACTGGATATAGACCTACGCATCCTAGATCTTTCCACGAGCCAAACCATAGATACAAACCATATCCAAAGCAGAATCTGGGTAAACCTGGTTTCAAGTCCACATATAAATTTAATTCAAACAAGGACATTTTTTAGACCAGCGCAACAACAACAAAAAACGACCAAAAGATTAGACAATGTGAAAGTAAGTACGAGAGGAGTTAATGATGTTCACCATGTTCGTAATACCCCAGATAATTTCATGGGGGGGGGGAATTTCATTTCATTGTTCTGCATGGTTAAAGATCACATCAGATAGATGGATTTTTGAGGCAACTAGGGGTTATAATATTGAGTTTTCAGACATACCTTTGCAACTTAAACTCTCCAAATCTAGCTTTTCTAAACATGAGTATGACATTATTGACACTGAGATTCAGAAATTAGCTGAAAAACAAGTCATAGATCCTTGTGATATGAATAGTTATTCTAATGAATATATCTCTGGCATATTTATTCTCCCAAAGAAAGATGGCTCACACAGACTCATTCTCAATTCAAAATCATTGAATGAATACATGGAGCATATACATTTTAAAATGGAAACTCTTAAAATTGCAATAATGTTACCGTTGGCAAAAATAGGCACCCCCTTAATTTTTTTAATGTACGGTCAAGGGGAAGTAACTCGTTACTGTGATGTGACGCTCTTTATTCAGGGAGGCTGGAAAATCATTATGATTAGTGCCATGCTTCCAGAATAAAGCGCCAACACTTAATACTGCTCTCATCTTATTATTATTCAGGTAATTATTCCCACCCAAATCGATATTAATGTTTTGTATATGATTGTTAAGGTCAATGGCAAGTTTCGAAAACGTCCAATGACTGTGGTATTGCATATAAACAGACCATAGTTAGATTTTCAAGCAACCACGCAGTTGACCGCAGATGACCATGATGGCGGGAACATGATTACATTATCTTTGTCATATTTTTATTGCAATGCCCTAGTTTTTGTCGCTCATCTTGCAATAGAAAGACATAATTAACTGCATAAAGGTTGTCAGTTCGTGTTTATGTACAATAATATTGCATATGAATTATATTCTGTATTTTGCACAGAAATCAATGACGTCATCAATTATGTACACACAAGTTGAAGTCTCACGGTTTCAAATTCAAGCATATTGCTTAGAGATGTGTTGCTTATGATACTTATGATTTTTGTTTGGTTGTAAATATATGTTTATCAACACTGCCAACAACTCCTTGTAGGATTTCATGTTTTTCATATTAGTAACTTGTTATTTTGTTAATGGCTTTGTATGACAAGTCATGAGTAGTTGATACAATGTACTTTGAGTTATAAATGTAATGAGAATGTATTTGTTTTCATCGTAATGGTATTACGGGTTATTATACAGATCATTGTGTATGAAATTGTATTTTACTGTCATGTTACCATAGTATAGCTGTCATTCAGTAAAATGAGATATTAGAAGGGAAGTTAATACAAACTAGAGACATATTGAAAGGAACTCAATGCCCCTTTCCAGATGACAGTTTAGCATTATTAAATTAGTCATGTGTGAAGTACTTACTAATTGTGCACATGAATTGTGTTATTTCTATTGTTTATTTTATTTGTTTATTTTTTCATAATTGTGGTTAAGGTTTTATTATAATCACTACACATACCGAGATCATGTTCAACTCGCTGGTTTGTGTAGCACTATTCACCAAGTACTTATTGGGTTCGAACCTCAGTTGAGATTATTCATCACTTTGGTACTAAATTAATTGGTAAAGGTTAAATTTATTTTAACCGTTGTTCAATTCAGTACATTACATTCTTAATTGTTACCATGTCCATGCTGATAAAGCCAGTCTTTTATCTTGCTTGATACTATTTGTCAGTTATAGTCAGTACAACTTACTTATATTAAATTAAGGCATATACCTGTTAATGCTATTCTTTAATATTTTAACTGTACTTATACCAGTCCTAGCACTACAGGTGAATTGCTATGTATTTCACTACCTTTTGTTGTTTATTGACCTTATTCTGCTGGTATTCCTTTATTAAGTTTATGGCATGTTAGTGTATGCCATCTTAGAATTATCTCCCTTATGTTAATGATCTGCCAGTTGGAGTTATCTCCCTTATGTTTATGATCTGCCAGTTGGAGTTATCTCCCTTATGTTATTGATCTGATGGAGGTGGAGGTTATTTCACCTTGTGGTATCAATATTGTGTATATGTGTAAAGCAAACAAAGTGTTATTTTCATATTGAGCTTTGATGTTTATTACCATTTTTGCTGGTTGTTCTGAGGTACAATTTTATAGGTATTTTAATGTTTGTATTAACAAAAATGTATCATTATGATTAGTGCCATGCTTCCAGAATAAAGCGCCAACACTTAATACTGCTCTCATCTTATTATTATTCAGGTGTTCCTGATCGAGACCACTTGTGCCATTGGGTGTTCCCCGTTTCCACCTAACAGAGGTTACAATTTGGCGCCCAACGTGGGGCACACCCATCACTAAAATGGCATTGTTTGAGACACTGGCAGAAGTGCGAGGAAGGATGTACATGTGCGATGAAATGGCCTTGTCAACTGCAGTGCTGGAAATAGATGACGGAACTGACATTACAGAATTAAATCGTAATCAATTACTACAGTTACTAGAAAAGAAGATAACATCCTGGGAGGCTGATGAGGACAATGGTTTAACTAAGCTTTTAACTTTAAATGACACTTTCATAAAAATTGCACCACCAACTGTGCCAGCTGAAACTCCCAAAGATGTTAGCTCGGAGGAAGTAACAGACACTGAAACTGTGAAAAACGAAAAAGTGCCGTTATCTCTTTGGAAGCGTGATTTTAAGATATCGGGACAGATTGGTGACCCAACTTCTGCAACATGTGTTGGATTTATCAGTTTATCCAGACAAATTGAAAGTGGTCTGAAAAAGGGATACAGTAAAGGGGAGGTGATTGATGGTGTTATTAAATCTATACAGCCTGGGCTCAAACTTAGAAGTTATCTAGAAGGGCGACCGGAAATGGAGTTAACTACACTATATGGAATCCTGAGAGCACATTATAAAGAGAAAAGAGCTACAGAACTCTATCAGGAACTTAGTAGCCTTGTCCAGGGGACATCAGAGGATACTCACGACTTTTTAATACGGGCATTAGACCTGAAACAGAGAGTAATTTTTGCATCAAAAGTAAACACTAAGGATGTGAAATATGAAGAGAAAATGGTAAAGGATGTATTTTGTCGTGCCGTCTACACTGGCTTTCGCGATGAGACTATAAGAAATGAAATGAAGCAATATTTGGAATGTGGAGTAGAAATAAAGGATGAAGAATTGTTACAAGAATTAAGTTCGATATTACTGAAGGAAAGCGAGAGACAACACAAATTTGGTAAAAAGAAGGACACAAGTAAAATAAAAGTTAGTCAAGTTGATATGGCGAAACAAATAGATAATGCAAAAGAAAAACAGAAGGAAGGTGTATTAATGGGGGAAGTTAAACTTCTGCGAGCAGAAATAGCGGCTTTAAAAGAGCAGGTTTTTGAAAATTCGAAGAATGTGGGACCAATAGGTCATTCCCCAAGAAGCACTGGGCTCGGTCACAAGGAGGGGCTGCGCTAGTTGTCAGACAAGTGGAAATACTAGATGCACCCACTGTTGGAAATGTGGAAGTAGCGAACACTACAAGGTAGGCTGTCGTCAGGGAAACGGAACTGGATCCCGTTAAGGGGACAGGCGGAGGTCCAAGATCAAGTGTCCCAATTACGTAGTGTTGATGGTAGGAAAAACAAAGAAATTATCAAGGGAAGAGTTTACAAGATTTCACCAAAGTTAAAGAATAATTTAGTTAAACTGGTTGGAAATCAATGTTTGATCCTATGCAAAATTAAACGATAAATTGTTTGAAATGATCTGGGATACAGGTGCTCAAGTATCACTAGTCTCGTGTGGATGGTTAAAGACACATTTTCCGGAAATTAATGTAAATGGCTTAGATGACTTCGATATTGACTCTACAAATTTCCAGTTACTAGCTGCAAATGGAGGGGATATATCGGTGAAGGGGTACACCATATTTGATTTTTCGGTAGGAAATGAGTGTGTGAAAGTACCATTTATTGTTTTTGAGGCTGGTGAAGAGTTGCCTATATTGGGATATAATGTTATAGAGTTTCTGTTAACAGATCAAAATTTCAAAAATGTTCGACAAGATTTAAGACAGGCAATACCAAATATTTCTGACAATAGATTTAAAGAACTTGTTCAGCATGTTCACTTGAATGACAATGAGATGTTTGATGTAAGGACAACCAGAAAAGCTACATTGATTCAACCAGGAAAGGATGTGGTTCTCAAAGTTCATGTGAATTTAGGTAGGAGTGGAAGTGACAATCAGATGTTATTTACTCCATCATTAATGAATTTGCCGGAGGGATTAGAAATGGGTGAGGCACTTGTCAACATAAAAGGAGATAAAACACAAAATTTCAAGTGTTCCGTGAAGAATACTCGTACAAAACCAGTTGTTCTACCAATGCGCACTATCATTGGAACACTGCAAACAATAAATTCTGTAGTAACTGTACCATGTGAGAAAGAAAACACCAAGTCTACAGAAAACGACAGTCAAAAAGTAACTAAAGAGACTTGTGGTAAAGAGTCAGACTGGACACCATCAATAGAGTTATCTGAAAGTAGTTTGAGTTCACATCAGGAGGCTCAAGTTCGAGAACTGTTTAATGAATATGCTGATGTGTTTTCTAAAGACGATAATGATATTGGAACAGCACCCAAACTAGAGATTAATATTAATTTATCTGATTCAATTCCGGTTCAAAGTTCATATATGTCAATACCACGTCCATTATTTCAAGAAGTACAAGATTACCTCATGGATTTGATCGCTAAGGGATGGATCAGGAAATCAAAGTCGTCGTATTGTAGTCCTATTGTTTGTGTTCGGAAGAAAGATGGGTCGCTTAGGCTATGCATTGACTATCGACGGCTTAACAGTAAGACTATTCCGGACCGACAGCCAATACCTAGAATACAAGACACGTTGGATAGCTTAGGTGGTAACCGTTGGTTTACAGTATTGGATCAAGGCAAGGCCTATCACCAGGGTTTCGTAAAAGAAGAATGTAGGCCTTTCACTGCATTTGTATCTCCGTGGGGTCTTTACGAATGGATTCGTATTCCATTTGGACTTACTGGTGCACCTAGTTGCTTCCAGAGATTTATGAATGACTGTTTTGAAGAGTTTATAAATAAGTTCTGTATTCCGTATCTTGACGATCTGTTAGTATACAGTAAGACATTTTCTGAGCACATCGAACATCTAAGACAAGTTCTTACAAGAATAAGGGAAGAAGGCATCAAGTTGAAACCAAGAAAATGTGAAGTCTTTCGAAACAAAGTTAGATATCTTGGCTGTATCGTGACAGAAAATGGTTATATGATGGATCCGAAAGATAAGGAAGCAGTATTAAAATTGAAGGATAAGTGTCCAAAGAATGTTGGCGAGTTGAGACAACTATTGGGATTTCTTGGTTACTATCGTCGTTATATTCCAGACTTTTCGCGACGAGCCAAGTTATTGTATGATATGCTTCAGGTAAAGCCGACTGAGACAAAAGCACCAAAGAAAGGATGCTCAAAGAGGGGTAAAAATGTGAAACAAAATCAAGCACCGTCTTCGCAAGTTATTACATGGACAAATAATCACAGTGATATACTCAGTGAATTGATAAATTTTCTATTACAAGATACAGTTATGGCTTACCCTGACTTTAATCTACCATTCATTGTTCATGTGGACGCATCGCAAGAAGGCCTTGGAGCGATTTTGTATCAGCAACAAAACGATCGAAAGCGAGTAATTGCTTACGGCTCACGGACACTTTTGCCAGCTGAAAAAAACTATCACATGCATTCTGGGAAATTAGAATTTCTTGCACTTAAATGGGCTATTACAGATCGTTTTAGAGACTACCTATATTATTGCAAAGAGTTTAAAGTTTACAGTGACAATACCCTTTACAGTACTTATTCACTACACGAAAATTGGATGCAACAAGACTCCGATGGGTTGCTGAACTTTCTGACTTTAATTTCAAGGTATTTTACAAACCAGGTCGTAATAACAATGATGCTGATGGTCTCAGTAGGATGCCACTAGATATTGATGAAATAGTCAAGGAGGCAACCGAACAGGTTTCACCAGATATGATGACTGCACATGTAAATGCTTTGAACCTTCAATCTACAAACTTTATGTCTCAAATAGCCGATTTTTCTACATCCATAAAACCACCGGAGCCAAAAAGTGTGGATAAAACAGTTTCTCTGTCTATTCCAACACGTGGAAATTTGGATGCTCAAGGAACAAAGAAGTTTGAGAGTTCAAATCATACAGAGAATACACAACTAAAAGAAGTTGATACAAGAGCTGATGTAAGTCTAGAGAACAGAAGTTTTGTTCAGTCCATACCAGTTAAAGAGTTAATCAAGGCACAGATTGATGATGAATGTATTGGTGTAGTATATCAAGCTGTTCGAGATAATAAGAAGCCAAAGTTAGATCGAGGTGGCGAATATTCTAGGAACACACATCTTCTACTAAATGAATGGACTAAATTGCAAATTGACAAGGATGGATTGTTGCGTCGAGTATGCAATTTACCTGACAATAAGAGACGTTATCAATTGATTTTACCTGCAAAATACCATGAGTTAGTGTACAAAGAATTACATGTGGAAATGGGACACCTTGGAAGTGAACGTGTAATAAATCTTGTGAGAGAACGTTTTTATTGGCCCAAGATGGCTCAACAAATTGAACATTTTGTAACACATAAATGTACATGTATAAAAGATAAACGACCAGTGAGAAAAGCTGAGGCTCCTTTGCAACCCATTTCATCGTCATTCCCGTTTGAATTGGTATCAATAGACTTCCTACATTTGGAGAGATGCAAGGGTGGTTATGAGTATATATTGGTTGTTGTGGATCATTTCACGCGCTTCGCACAAGCTTATCCAACACGCAACAAGTCTGGACGAACTGCTGCTGACAAAATTTTCAATGATTACATCTTGAAATTTGGTTTCCCATATCGGTTACACCATGACCAAGGGAGAGAATTTGAAAATCAACTTTTTCACCGTCTACAGGAATTGTGTAAAATTAGCCGGTCTCGCACGACTCCCTATCACCCCCAAGGGAACGGGCAAGTTGAGAGATATAATCGTACTTTGTTGGGTATGTTACGAACACTACCAAAGCAGTATAAAGCTGATTGGAAAGCACACCTATCAAAAGTTGTCCATGCATATAATTGTACAAAACATGATTCTACAGGTTATAGTCCGTTTTACTTGATGTATGGTAGACAGCCGCGACTACCGATTGACCTAATTTTCAATGTTGCATCACAAGAAAAACAAGTAGACTATGACAATTATGTACAGAAGTGGTCAACGTGCATGCAGGAAGCTTATGAAATTGCATCAAAATATGCAATCAAGGCAGGACAACATGGAAAAACGCAACATGACAAGCACTTACGTAGTGCAATACTTTTACCAGGAGATCGGGTTCTTGTTCGCAATCTATCAGAACGGGGTGGACCTGGAAAATTACGTTCATACTGGGAAGATCAAATTTATGTGATTGTGAAATGTATGGCAGAAAATTCCCCAGTATATGAATTACGACGGGAAGATGGAAAGGGAAACACTAGAAAAATACACCGGAACTTGTTACTACAGTGTAATGACTTGCCTTTGTCATTAAATGGCGAACCTGTGTGTAAGGGAAGCAAACAGAAGAAACAAACTGTTCAGCCACAAACTAGTAGTAACCAAAATGTTAACATTCAGCAAGTTTCATCTAGTGATTCTGAGGAACTTTATTTACCATCGGGTACTTTGAATCCGTTAGCTGAATCGTATGTTCCACAGTCATCTGCTGTTGACAACACCATTAGTGAAGAACAAGCTACTAATGACAGTGAAGCTACTATTAACTACGATTATGTTATCGAACCGCTTTCAGATGCAGAAGACATAAACAATGTGGGATCGGATGGTGGACATGATGCAAGCGGGGAATCAGACTCCGATATCTTGCATTCATCAAGACCTAAGAGGATTAGGAGAGTACCAAAACGTTTCACCTATGACACAATTGGAAAACCTTCAACATATGTTTGGTCCAAATGTGTTTATAGAAATCCAGTTTTTGTATAAAAGATAAATGTTGGACACTATTTTTCTTTGACTGTTATTTTGTTATAAATGTTGTTGTTTAACTAGTGTGGTTTAATAATGACAATGTAAGGATATAAGTACTGGTGAGGAATTGAAATAATTACCAAATAATATCAAGTACAGTTTATGGGAGTAATATACAGAGGTGATTATGGTAGATAAAGGTTAAGTTTAAACTGATGTACTTTATAGGTAAATGTATAATGGTATAATTGCCATGTTATAGCAGACTGGCCAATCTCTATATAGTTGAATATTGAATATTCTGACATTTTATCTATTTGGTTGACATAGAGTATAAGTGTGTAACATGTATATTACTTGTAGAACAAATGGTGAGGACACCATTTATTTTGGAGGGGAGAGTGTTACCGTTGGCAAAAATAGGCACCCCCTTAATTTTTTTAATGTACGGTCAAGGGGAAGTAACTCGTTACTGTGATGTGACGCTCTTTATTCAGGAGGCTGGAAAATCATTATGATTAGTGCCATGCTTCCAGAATAAAGCGCCAACACTTAATACTGCTCTCATCTTATTATTATTCAGGTAATTATTCCCACCCAAATCGATATTAATGTTTTGTATATGATTGTTAAGGTCAATGGCAAGTTTCGAAAACGTCCAATGACTGTGGTATTGCATATAAACAGACCATAGTTAGATTTTCAAGCAACCACGCAGTTGACCGCAGATGACCATGATGGCGGGAACATGATTACATTATCTTTGTCATATTTTTATTGCAATGCCCTAGTTTTTGTCGCTCATCTTGCAATAGAAAGACATAATTAACTGCATAAAGGTTGTCAGTTCGTGTTTATGTACAATAATATTGCATATGAATTATATTCTGTATTTTGCACAGAAATCAATGACGTCATCAATTATGTACACACAAGTTGAAGTCTCACGGTTTCAAATTCAAGCATATTGCTTAGAGATGTGTTGCTTATGATACTTATGATTTTTGTTTGGTTGTAAATATATGTTTATCAACACTGCCAACAACTCCTTGTAGGATTTCATGTTTTTCATATTAGTAACTTGTTATTTTGTTAATGGCTTTGTATGACAAGTCATGAGTAGTTGATACAATGTACTTTGAGTTATAAATGTAATGAGAATGTATTTGTTTTCATCGTAATGGTATTACGGGTTATTATACAGATCATTGTGTATGAAATTGTATTTTACTGTCATGTTACCATAGTATAGCTGTCATTCAGTAAAATGAGATATTAGAAGGGAAGTTAATACAAACTAGAGACATATTGAAAGGAACTCAATGCCCCTTTCCAGATGACAGTTTAGCATTATTAAATTAGTCATGTGTGAAGTACTTACTAATTGTGCACATGAATTGTGTTATTTCTATTGTTTATTTTATTTGTTTATTTTTTCATAATTGTGGTTAAGGTTTTATTATAATCACTACACATACCGAGATCATGTTCAACTCGCTGGTTTGTGTAGCACTATTCACCAAGTACTTATTGGGTTCGAACCTCAGTTGAGATTATTCATCACTTTGGTACTAAATTAATTGGTAAAGGTTAAATTTATTTTAACCGTTGTTCAATTCAGTACATTACATTCTTAATTGTTACCATGTCCATGCTGATAAAGCCAGTCTTTTATCTTGCTTGATACTATTTGTCAGTTATAGTCAGTACAACTTACTTATATTAAATTAAGGCATATACCTGTTAATGCTATTCTTTAATATTTTAACTGTACTTATACCAGTCCTAGCACTGCAGGTGAATTGCTATGTATTTCACTACCTTTTGTTGTTTATTGACCTTATTCTGCTGGTATTCCTTTATTAAGTTTATGGCATGTTAGTGTATGCCATCTTAGAATTATCTCCCTTATGTTAATGATCTGCCAGTTGGAGTTATCTCCCTTATGTTTATGATCTGCCAGTTGGAGTTATCTCCCTTATGTTATTGATCTGATGGAGGTGGAGGTTATTTCACCTTGTGGTATCAATATTGTGTATATGTGTAAAGCAAACAAAGTGTTATTTTCATATTGAGCTTTGATGTTTATTACCATTTTTGCTGGTTGTTCTGAGGTACAATTTTATAGGTATTTTAATGTTTGTATTAACAAAAATGTATCATTATGATTAGTGCCATGCTTCCAGAATAAAGCGCCAACACTTAATACTGCTCTCATCTTATTATTATTCAGGTGTTCCTGATCGAGACCACTTGTGCCATTGGGTGTTCCCCGTTTCCACCTAACAGAGGTTACAATAACTTGTGTTAAGAAAGATGTCTGGTTTGCTTCAGTTGACCTGAAAGATGCCTACTATTCAGTACCTATCCATTCAGGTAGCAGACCTTTCTTGCGATTTATGTCGAATGGGAAAAAATATCAGTTTACTTGTTTACCAAATGGACTTTCATGCGCCCCACGTGTTTTTACAAAATTGTTAAAACCTGTGTACTGTAGTTTAAGAAAACTTGGACACATTAATGTTGCTTATATAGATGACAGTTTACTAATAAGTGACAATTATTCAGAATGTTTACAAAACATTAACGATACAGTGTCTGTTTTCGACCAATTGGGATTTACCGTTCATCCAGAAAAATCTGTGTTACAACCGTCTCAATCTATCACTTTTGTCGGTTTTCTCATTGACTCGCATAGTATGACAATTCGTCTGACTGAGGAGAAAGCAAGTAAAATTGTATCAGATTGCAAAACTTTATTGCATAAAGCTGAAGTTTTCATTCGTGATTTTGCTAAAATTATTGGAATATTTGTAGCCAGTGAACCTGGTGTTGAGCATGCAATGTTACACTTTAAGTTGCTTGAACTGGAAAAGGATGAAAAATTAAAAACTTTCACTGGAGATTTTGATGCAAAGTTCCAACTCTCATATCAAGCTAAACAAGAATTGTGTTGGTGGGTTGATAATATACAAACCACATTCAAACCCATAATTCGACCACCACCTGATATAGAACTTGAAAGTGACAGCTCAAACTATGGTTGGGGTGGAGTCTCAAAGCATGATAATTTAAAAACTGGAGGGTTTTGGTCATATCAGGAACAAAGCAATCATATAAATGTACTGGAACTTAAAGCAATTTTCCTTACACTAAAGTGCTTCTGTTCATCACATAGTAATATTCATATACGTTTGTATTCGGACAATACAGTTGCCGTCAATTACATTAACAAACAAGGGGGCCGGAAGTATGTGTTAAATGACTTGACTAGACAAATCTGGTTTTGGTGCATTGAACGCAACATTTGGATTAGTGCAAACCACCTGCCAGGCTCATCCAATGTTGATGCAGACAAGATGTCTCGCAAACTGAACGATGATTTAGAATGGAAACTAAATCCGGTTATATTCAAACAAATTCAAGATAGATTTGGACCCTTACATTTCGACTTATTTACATCCCGATTGAATGCCCAGTTAAAACATTACGTTTCATTTCTGCCTGATCCAGAGGCTGAATTTGTTGATGCTTTTTCCATATCTTGGACATCTGTTACTAATTATGCATTTCCTCCTTTCAGTTTATAAGGCAGAGTGCTCCAGAAAGTGACAGAGGACTGTGCACGTGTAGTTTTAATAGCACCACTATGGACAACTCAACCATGGTTTGGACAACTACTCAATCTCACTTCAGCAACACCTTACCTATTACCACCGAGAGATCTACTACAGCTGCCAACTCAACCAGCTCACAAACACCCATTGACAAAAATGCGGATGGGGGTTTTCAAATTATCCGGACATGTCTCAGAAGTCAAAAAATTCCAGAGGACACTGTCACCGTTATCGAGGCATCCTGGAGAGATTCAACTAAGCAGCAGTATCGGAGTTATTTCAAACAGTGGTTGCTATTTTGTAGTAGGAGGAAAATTCCTCCACTTACAACATCTGTAAATATTATTTTAGAATTTTTAACTGAATTATTTCAATCCGGGAAAGGTTAAAGTGCAATTAACACTGCCAGGTCAGCACTCTCTTCGATGCTGTCTGTAAATTGTAATGTTCCTATTGGAAAACTTGGAGATCATCCAGTTATTACAAGATTTATGCGTGGTGTGTTTAATTTACGTCCATCGTTACCCAGGTACTCTGCTACTTGGGATGTGAATACTGTTTTGACATACATAAGTACTTTGGAACCTTGTACATACTCTCAGTTTAAAAACATTGACTTTGAAGCTAGTTACTCTTTTGGCCATTTTGACAGGCCAACGTGTTCAAACGTTAACAAAAATAAAAGTTAATGATGTGCATCTCAGTGAAACAGACATTAACATTTCATGTAATGAACTACTCAAGACTTCAAAACCTGGGAAACATTTATCAAACATTCATTTACCAGCATTTCCTATTGATAAAAGTGTTTGTATAGTAAAGACATTGAGTGAATACTTGGCAAGAACAAAGAACGTAAGGAAAAACAATGTTGATCAGCTTCTAATAAGCTTCAGTAAGCCACATCAAGCTGTCACATCTGCAACCATTGCTAAATGGATTAAGATTGTTTTAGGACAAGCAGGTGTCGATATTTCTATATACAAAGCTCACAGCACAAGATCAGCTATTGCTTCAGCTGCCAGCACATCTGAACTAAATATTAATATCATTCTGAAATCTATTGGCTTGGTCAAGTGACTGTTCCTCTCGCAAGTTCTATCAAAAACCAATAACTACTCAATCTGCATCAGAAACATTGAGTCATAATATTTTGAAATCTTTTTCTACCTCATTGTCATAATATAACTATTCAATATTTTTGTACTATGTTTTGTTTTACACCATAAATGTGTACATAAAGGTGATGGGTAAAAACTATAAATGTTTTGTTTTTATATCTTGTGTAAAAACTTTGGCATACAAATATGTCTGTAGAACTCTAAAATCTCATTGGATACCTCATTACGTGTTGAATTTATAAGATTTATAAATTAAATGAATCTGATAAGATGATATTTGATTATGATTTTATAAATTCAACTTAGTAATGAGGTATTAAATGCCCACCCATGGGTTTTTTTCCCACCCTGGACCATCTCAGTTTTTTCTACAGACATATTTTTCTCTAAAGAGTGATACTCACGTGACCAAGGATGTCCTCTTCGTTCTAGATTCTCACACTTACTTCTACTAATAAGTGCATTGAAATCACCTGTTGTTTTATTGTATTACAGAGAGAGAGAGAGAGAGAGAGAGAGAGAGAGAGAGAGAGAGAGAGAGAGAGAGAGAGAGAGAGAGAGAGAGAGCTGGGGCCAGTATCTCGAAGCTCTCTTAAGACTTACGAATACGTAACGTGTACTTACGATGATCTTAAATCATTCACCTGTATCTCGAAGCATTCGTAAGTAGGACCGTAACCGGAACGTTCTCTTAACTTTAAGAGAGGAATGGACCTCCCTTAACTCTTACTTACGATCTGTATTCACGTGGTAGAAGAAAGATAACATTGTCCAAACTTTATATTGATGCCAATAATTGAATTAGAGGCTTTAACTGTATTAACTCTCTCTCTCTCTCTCTCTCTCTCTCTCTCTCTCTCTCTCTCATTTAAAAAATGTAAACTATCTTTGAGGAAAAGTGCTCTCTCTCTCTCTCTCTCTCTCTCTCTCTCTCTCTCTCTCTCTCTCTCACACACACACACACACACACACACACACACACACACACACACGCGCGCGCGCGCGCGCATAAAAACCATTAATTGTATTACAATGAATTCACATTTGATTTTTTTCAAAGTCATGTTTATTATGCTTATATCCATGTGATAGCTCATTTAATTGGGTAGAATGTTGCCTTCCCTCAACCAGTTTTCATTTTTTATTGCAATTTAGCAGTTTTGTTTTTGACCAATCCTACCACTTTTTCTATATCTCTTTACCAGTTCGCTTCCCTCTCGAAACAGTATTTTTACTTTTGATAATTAACCTCCATTTTTTCTATTTGTTTTATAAAATATTTATTATTATTAGTAGTAGTAGTAGTAGTATTGGGTTTAGTTAATTGGTATAGTAAGCGGGAGTTACAAAAAAATACCTGCTGACCATTCCATATACTCGTTCAGCAACTAATGCAGATGTGATTGTAATAAAAGAAATTGACACCATGGTTTTTTTTAATTGATAGAAGGTCTGCAAAACTAATCTTTCTATTCGGTAATTTTTCTATTAACTATAGTAATTTTAGCATAAACTGTTTAATAAATTGATAATTACGTCATTTCCTATTTTTTTAATTTTGACAATTCAATTCCATTACTTGTCGAACAAATAATGTTTAGGTGTTTTTTACGGTAAAATTCCACACATGCGCTAATAATCGGTAATTACAGCACCAATATCTTTAGGCTATTGTATAAATCCATAAGAGACTCTGGGTTTTTAATTTTTCAACAAATAACGCTTTAAGAATCATTGACCAAGAAGCGATTTACTTTTTATTTTTGAATTTTCACCTTGAAAGTCCCGCTTTAACATAATTAACCAATCTTTATAAAATATTACAGATTTTAAGATTTTGTCAACGAAACGAACGGCATGATGTTGCGGACGCAAGGTCTTCGTAACTCCTATCTTAAGAGAGGTTTCAGTATGTTTCGAGATACCTGTGTACATCTATCGTAACTTTCACTTAAGATACACGTTTAATTTATTTAAGTATAGGATTTACGAGAGCTTCGAGATATTCACCCCTGATATGCAAATATATACTTGCTCGCAAGTATACATTCACTAGTTATAAGCTGTGACCGTACAAAGGCAGAAGTTTATCAGTCAGTGCTGAAAATGCGTATTTTCTTTTTTTTCTTGTCGCGATATCCTAGTGGTTAGGTGGTAAGCCTAAAAACCCGAGGCGTCCCGCATATCCTAGTGGTTAGGTGGTAAGCCAAAAAAAAAAAAAAAAAAAAAACCCCGAGGCGTCCAGCAACTGTGAATTCCCGTTGACCTTAGTTTAGAAAGAGTTTTCTTGTTGTGGACCTCTACTCGTTAACTACCACTGCGGTAGCTCAGTTGGTAGAGTGCTCGCTCAGTAAGTGGGAGGTCGTGGGTTCAAACACCGACCGGTTCAGACCCAAGACTTGAAAGTGGGTAGTGACTGTTCTTTCGCCAAGCACTCGGCATTACGAAATGAAAATCACAGTTCTTTCGTTTTTTAAATAAACGAGGTCCCGTGTCATGGCAGGCATGGCACGATAAAGAACCCTGCTGTATAATGCCATCAGCGCAACGCACAGGCAAAATTTCTGCACTTTCGCCTATAGCTGGCGACGTCTCGATATAAGTGAAATATTCTTGACTGGGACGTTAAACACCATTACTCAATTCAACTCTACTTGTTAACTAGGTAAAAATGAAATAGCACTCTAAAGTTTGCGCATAAATGCGCACAAGTACAGTTTGTCATAAATGCGCACAAGTACAGTTTGTCATAAATGCGCACAAGTACAGAGTTTGCCAAAAATGTGCACAAGTACAGAGTTTGTCATAAACGAGCACAAGTACAGAGTTTGCCATAAATGCGCACAAGTACAGTTTGTCATAAATGCGCACAAGTACAGAGTTTGCCATAAATGCGCACAAGTATACAGTTTGTCATAAATGCGCACAAGTACAAAGCAGATAAGAAATACTTGCACAAACTCATTTACCACACAACATGAACTTGTGTCATTTACCACATAAAACATGACTTTGTGTCATTAACCACACAACATGAACTTGTGTTATTTACCACACAACATGAACTTGTGTCGTTTACCACATAACATGAACTTGTGTCATTTACCACATAACATGTACTTGTGTCATTTACCACATTAAACATGAACTTGTGTCATTTACCACATAACATGAACTTGTGTCGTTTACCACATAACATGAACTTGTGTCATTTACCACACAACATGAACGTGTGTCATTTACCACATAACATGAACTTCTGTCATTTACCACATGACATGAACTTGTGTTTGGTCTAATAATTGGGATTTAAAATATATTTGTGACATATGTTTGAAAAATTGCTGATGTGACGTAAAACAATATTGTAACGTACAACGTTTTCGTGTGTTCTTGTTTTCCTAGTTCTTCCATTGTTTCGTGCTTTAGTTGCGTTTGCATTTGTTTGGTATAATATATATCATGTCTTTTTAGTTACGAATACTGTCTTCCATTTTAACTTGTAAAAAAATGACAAATAAATTCAAGCAGAAAAATTTATTTTAATGTAAGCAAAAAAAAAAAAAAACAAGAACAATAAAGAAATAAAGAAAGAAATGAAAAAGAACAATAAAAAATCATATGAAAAGAAGAAAACAATTAAGGAGCAAAACAAAAATATATTTTAAGGAAAAAAAAGAACCTATGCTATATTGCTTAAAAGAAACTCTATCATATAAGCGGGTTAGATTTTACATTAATAAATTTCAATTTGTTAGTAAAGTCATATAAAATTCATTTTAAGAAGTATTATCTATTTGTATGTTCAATACTGAGAGTTATTTTGAAAAAAGCTAAAAAGAATTTAAAAATTATGAATTGTCTTTTTTCTTCAATTTTGTTCATTTAACCAAAACATAATATTTTAAAATCATTATCGGCCATTCAGCATGAAAAGAATTTAGTTTTCTTATATATATTCAGCTTTTCAAAACAAAAAAGTGTATATAGATCACATCTGGGTATCATTGTCCTAAGGTCATATTCAGAATTTATTTTTCACGGGTCACATCCGGGTATCCTTGTTTATTTGTCAGCTTTTCCACCTTGGAATCCTTTTTCCGAGTGATCTCCACCACCAGCAGCTGCTCCTTGGTTGTTAGTTGCTTTTTCCTTTGTTTGTCCATCGCCGTTGTCTTTACCATTTCCACGTCCATTTCCAAAGTTTCCACAGTTTCCACAACATCCACATCCGCATCCGCATCCACATCCGCATCCGCCGCAACCACCCATGTTCCATCTTCCAACACCGCGGCCATTGTTGCCATCATCATCTTCTTCGTTCGAGCCACCTTTGGATTTAGTTTGAGCAGCAGCTTTACCTTGCTCACCTGAGTTGTTCTCACCGGAGTTTTTGTTATCATCGGAGTTTTTATCTCTGCTGGTGCTTCCACAGTGTACGGACACCAAGAATACACACAACAGAACTACAACAAACTTAAGCTGCATCTTCTGAAATATAAAATAAATCGGTGTAAAGTGTTACTGAGGCATATCAAAATTAACCCATGGCAGTACTTTATCATGAAGTTAGAGTAAAAGTCCTAAAATACAAGTGTTTGGACACTGTTTTATTGTCTGATATACGGGTGTTTTATTAACGATCAAAACACATACTATTATTTCATTGTTGCAAGATTCCCGGATTACCGTCCCGTCTGGGCGCCCTGATATTCATGATATCGCACGGCTTCAATTAATTTTGAGCTGTACCTAAATCCAAATGTGTGTTACTTTTTTATGAGTTATTTAAGAAATTGTATCAGACATTTTTGAAGAAAAATTATGGCTTTGCTGTAAATCGAAACCAGAAACCCTGATTAACAAAGCGAGAGTCTTGCCACTAGTCCACCGACCTATTGATATTAAATGATCTCTTTAAACAAAAATAACCCTTGTGTTGTTCTAAGATTTTTTTATAATTCAAATGCAACATTTAAAAGTATAAATGTTTAAAATGAAAAAGCATTTGTAAGAGGCAAATCAAATTATAATTTATAAAATAAAACTAAAGAAAATAATAATTTAACAAACTAATACCAAGCCCGAACAAAACATGAATAGTACTCAGTTTCGTATTCTTGGTTTCTCACACACTGGATATGCTCAGTAAATAAGCTTGCAAGGTTTCAATTCATAGACATTGCGGATATCAAAATTTGTTTCCATGGCACAATCCCGCAGAACATAAAACGAAACGTGAAATGGGCAGAAAATACTTGGAATAGTTGGGGCAGAGTATGGAATGTAGTTAGACAGTTAGGGAAACCCCAAGTACCTCAGACAAGAAAACTAAAAGCTATTTCTGCCTTAAAGTTCAATTAAAAGTACTAGTATTCTTAAAACTAAAACACCAATTGTCCATGAATCCCCGTTCGACCGTTCTGTCTCAAGCAGGTCTGCGGAATGTCAGATGACGGGTTATTACAAATGACGAAATGATGAAATAGAAACTGAAAGGCGCACATACAAATTCCGAAAATTTCATTGCAGGAATAATTTTTGAAATTTCAAACTAAAATATAAATTTTGACATTACACATGCTTAATTTGTTTATTTTGGTGCATTCATTTAATGAAGTAACATATAACTGAAGACTGGGTCATTTATACAGGTCATACCCATGAGCAACATTCACCTAATCCGATTAAACTATTGTATTCTTGTAGACGTGCAAGCATTGTTTACTCGCCCCACGACTGATCCCTTACTTATTTAACGCAACAAGATTTCCGTGTATGTAAAATTCCCTGTAAGGTGTTGGAGTGTTTAGCTTTGCGGATTAAAAAAATGGTTTACACACAAATAGTACATGATTAGTTTCGAGGTTATTTTATATTCCCCACCTTTCGAAGAAAAAAAAAGATTAATAAATTTAAAGTTTTCTCTATACAACATAAGCGTCATGAGCCATTTGTAGATTCTTGTTTGGGGATAATTAAGTTTCAAGAAGTAATTAATTATCAGAGTTACAAAACTTCAACTTTTCGTTGGAGTTATGGCTCTTTGTATTTTGCAATTCTAAAAAAATAATTATAAAGTTTTATTTATTTTTTATTTTTATATAAATCCGATTTATTCAGTGTATTAAGAAACGTTGAAGTCCGAAGATGTATTGGCATATTATCGTCACAAGTTATATGTACAATTAAATTCATTGCAAGCACATCTTGTCTGTGGAAATCAGGGGCGCGTTTCACAAAGCATACTTAGGAGAAAGTTCATTCCTAAGTATGACTTAGAAAAAAAATTTCTATGTCCGTTTCACGAAAGCGTCCTAAATCTAGCAATGTTCCTAATTCTTTCCTAAATTTAGGACAGGTAATTAGCTGATTTAGGAAAGAATTTGACATGGCGGCTGCCTGTTTTTAAATGCTACGGCGACAATAGTTTCAACGAGAGCGTGTTTTAGGGATAGAAACAACCCGCTTGATTATGTCACAATGCATTTTTTAAATTGATTTCACGATAAAATTCAAAAAATGCATTATGACAATTACATAAATGATGAAGACATCATCCAACGATATAGACTTTCCCACCCCTTTATTTTAGAACTTTGTGAATTATTAAACCACGATCCTGAGAGGCCACAATGCGTTCACACTCTCTACTTCATTGCACTGAAGATTTTGACCGCCATTTGATTTTTTTCATATAGTGGTTTCTTTGGAATTGTCGAAGATATACACGGTATAAGTAAATCGAGTGTGTCCAGGATAGTGACCAAATTTACTGATGCAAATACTCAGCGATTTAAAAAAAGTACATAAAAATGCCAAGAACCGACAAAGAAATAAATACAGTTATGCAAGAGTTTTTAGTATTTCTAGCTTTCCAAATGTACACTTTGCGCAGTTGATAATGCCCACATTAGAATCATAGCTCACGAGAATGATGAACATTTGCTTGTACATAGAAAATACTTTTATCAATATTGTATCTGTGTGTTATTCAAAATTGAAATTTACAAAATGGCCTAGATTCACCTATGATTCTTTTATATGGGCAAATGTGTCTTTGTGTCATTATTTTTTAAAACGGACAAATTAATCGAGGTTGGTTGCTAAGTGACAGTGGATATCCTCTGGGGCCATTTTAATGGCACCTGTATTGAGCCCAATAACAAGAAAAGAAGAAAGGTATCTACAGTTGTATATTATTTAAGTCTTTGAAAACACCCAATCTCGGACTTACTAGACCAAACTCTTGTTAAATTCCTTAAATTACTCAGTTATTTTAATTTAACGAATGTGGGGTTATATATGTAGCTGGCAGAAAAACTAAAAATCCTATTTGAACATATTTCAACGAATTGGCCATACACTATAAAATGTCAGCGTAAATTTAATACAGATTCAATTTTATTTGAATATCAATTTGTATGTAATGGATATTGCATGGGACGTAATATTTTAGTAAAGATTACGATTGTCTATTGGCCGACAAGACGAAATAGTAAAATCAACTACTTTTTCACAAGAAAATAAAATTAATTGGACGAAACTCCTCGCCCCGCCCTCTCTCTCTCTCTCTCTCTCTCTCTCTCTCTCTCTCTCTCTCTCTCTCTCACGCGAGCGCGCGATCTTTTAGCTTTATCTATGATTCAGTACACGTGTATTTATCATATCATTCCACACCCGTACATATATACCCACGATGAAAGTAATTTGAATACAGCATGCCTTATAACCCAACGAGAAATGCATGCAAACGTCAACGTGTGTATGAGAAGACGACGAGAGTAGAGCGATACTCTATTCAGTTATTCGTAAACGTAAATGAAATTATATTAAAATTTTCAATGAATTTACCACACACTATAACTTTTACCATATATGATATATAAACTCCGTTTCATGATTTAAAGGATGTATTTGATTTTATTTTACATATTAGATATTATTCATGGAAATCTGTATATAAATGCACGAGGTGTTCCAGTAATTTTTTTTACTAAGTTTTTTTTTTTCTAACTTAGGACAGGCATAAGATACGTTCGTGGAAGGCAAAGGTTTGAACTAAAGCATTCCCTAACTCCTTCCTAACTTAAAACGCGAGAATGAACTTAAGAACGAACTTAAGAATGTACCTGAAACGCGCCCCAGAGGCATAGCTTTCTATGAGTCAACAGAGGCAACTGCCTCGGTAAAAATCAGATCGTGTTTTTTTTTTTTTTATAATTTTTTTTACAGAAACTCTAAAAAAATAGAAAAGGATAAAAAATATTTTATAGTGAACAAATATAAGGCTATATGTTGTCCGTAGTAGTGCAGACTTATTTATTCATACGATATGGCAAAAATCAGGTTCAGGTGTCGCCAGAATGCACCATTTAACGCTTTTTTTTTCATTTTTTTTTTCGGGGGAGAATGCCCCCCTCTCGACTCCTAAATTTAAAGCGTCTATGGAGCTTCTATTTTTTGCGTCGGTTATTAATGGTTCCTATCTACGCCCCTGAAATTCAAGTTTCAAAACAGAAAGACTTTAAACTATTTATAGTGATCCGCACCTATACAAAAAAAAAAAAAAAATGAAAAAAAAAAAATCAAATTTGATGGCAAATGTTGGCAAATATCGGCTTTATAGGAATCCTGAATTCGAATTTCACTTCATTTTGCTTGCCTATAATGGTGATTTTTTTTAAATTATTTATTTATTTCATTTCATTTTATTAGGCAGTTATGTATCATCCGCTTTCCAGGTTTGACTGCGTCAACTCAAAATAGATTTGACTTGAACGTAAAAATCAACTTCGCGGCTTACAGTTTTTAAGCACACACGGTATTTAACTAGACCCCCCTACCAAGCCTCGCTATATCAAGTAGTTATGTAAGTGAAAGATAGATTAGATGTATACTTGTGATCTAAAATAAAATTGAAATTGAATAAGCGGCAAATAAAATACAGCACAAACGGAAAATTTTACAAATTGCAAACTGGTAGGAATAAGTAAAGTATAAATATGACTTTTATACTGCTGAAGTAAACAAATTTTACAGACTTAAAAAATTAATTCGATTGAGACATTTTCAAGTGACAAAGAAAAAAATCTAAATCCGACATTCCTATGTCTATTTAACCATTTACAACGTAGAAAATATTTTTTCGATTCATAGAAGTAGACGGTGGGAGGAATATCTTCTGACGATCGCAGCCTTATGACACAATTAAGCCTTAAGCACAAATCTTGAGTGGCGTACCATTATAAAACAAAGTACACGCTTGCATAATTGTTACCACTGTCATGTCCAAAGCGTATATGTTTTTTACAGGGTAGGGGGTTCGATCCCAGAAAAATTTGATTTGGGCCGCTCGCAGAATGTTTTAAACTTTTCAAGAAAAAACTTAAATTCTGTTAAATCCTTTTGCTAAAACACGATTTAGCGACAATATCTTTAACGTAATAATAATAAATATCTGTAGAAGTTTTGGATTTATCAAAAACTCTAATCACACACACACACACACACACACACACACACACACACACACACACTAAATAAATAAATAAATAATCTTATTGCCGGTGTGTCAATTTTTTATTTAAAAAAGTATGTTTCTTGTTTATTTTATTTTTTCCTCAAAGATTAACACAAAAAACGAAGAATTGGTATGATTTTTTTTTAAATTTTATTATTATTATCATTATTATTATTAATTTATTTTTTGTAAAAAAAAATACTTATTTGCATACATTTACAAAATTAAGTGAAAATATTACTTTCAAATACTGTTAAAACTTAATTTTCAATTCTTTGAATGGAATTTCGTATAATAATAATAATAATAATAATAATAATAATAATAATAATAATGATGATGATGATGATGATGATGATGATGATGATGATAATAATAATAATAATAATAATAATAATAATAATAATAAAGATAATAATGATAATGAAAATAATAATAATGATAATAATAATATAAACCTATGGCAAATATTAATCTGTATAGTTATCTACGGAGTTGAGTGTATATGGTAAAAAATAAAAACTACTTACTGTTTCTAGAGAAAGTTTTGCCTTCAATAGAAGTCTGGTACCTTTTGCAAGGAAGTTTTCGGAACTGGTCCGGTCCACTCGTATTTATACCGTTTTTAATGAGACCAAAGTACGCTACAACGACTATAGACACGTTATCCAATTTCTAAAACACTGGCTAGATACCAAAAAGTATAAAACAAAATTCTATAACCGAATTTGTTTAGTAGGCCGATGAATAAATTTGGAAAATTCTGAATTAATTTTTTCTAAAGAAAAAATTGAAATATGAACAAGGTAAACAGCAAACATATATTTTTTATTTCAAATTTTGAAAAATAAAAATATTTTGAGAAGGTCAGATTATGAATTAAATATAAAGAATGTTTTGTGTTATTTAAAATTTAAAACTCATAGTTACGACAGGAATTGCAATATTAATATTTAAATATGCAATATTTATTTATTTTTTATTAATTTGAATTTCTTTAAATTATAAACTATATAAATGCCAATATAAAACAGCTTTATCATTAAAACTAATAACATTAATACCAACGTTATGTAATAAAATAGAAATTAAAAATCATCTTTGAGTTTGACTTTCAAAAACGTGAACTTACAGATTTAATGAAACGCGAACTTTACAGATTTAATACGTAAAATGTTTCTTTAATTTAAAAGAATTTCAAACTGATTACTTTAAGCATTTAAAAATTATGTTCAATATAGATGGTAAAATTTTCACTGATTAAATTGTAAAACTCCGCTGCTGGTAGAATAAAACTTCCCGAGGGTATCCATAACTCAGTAGGCAGTACTTTGTGCTGTCAGAAAATGCACCATTTAGCAAAATTTTCAGCCGTCTTTATTTTTGAAATTTATTTAAAACTAAGGTTTGTTCCTTCATGCAAAGCATTCCTTTAGCTAGATTTGAATTCGTATAATTTTGGAACTTTAGATTCATTTATTTTCAACTGTATTGGCTTATGTTTTTTTATTCATCAAACCTTTCGGCCCCTAGTGTTACTCATCATCATCATCATCATCATCATCATCATCATCATCATCATCATCATCATTTAAGAACCCGGCACTTCTATTTTTAAAAGTTATATCAATTATGGGATACGAACTCAAATACTCAATTTTCAAACTTTTAGCTTATGTTTGTAGCTATCAAACTTTTCGTCCCCTATAGTATCACTGATGAATGATTTTCCGAAACGTGCACATATGGCACATTTAACCGGTATTTGTGATATATATATATATATATATATATATATATATATATATATATATATATATATATATATATATATATATATATATATATATATATATATATATATATATATATATATATATATATATATATATATATATATATATATATATATATATATATATATATATATATATATATTCTGTCACCGTGCATGGGTTTTACTACAACTTTTATATAACAAAATACAACTTACTGAAAATGTTCATAATAGAGTAAATTATTTAAGAAATTATCTTATATTTCAATACAAAAACATAAATAGATATTACCGTTGAAAATTACAAATTACAGACATCTTTATGAATAATCACAAATACATATTAACAAGAGAGAACAGACAACTTATTCCTAATGTTAAGGGCGCTTTGTAAATATTTGCCTACATTACACAATTTCCTTTTTTTTACCGACAGCTGGGGAAAATATTTGAAGACGCTGGTTTGTTTGAATATGCAGGGCATATATAAGTGTAACTGGAAGGAGGAATCACTTGAAAATATTTTCCAACACATAAGAATAAAATGAAATCCCCCATGCCTGTTACGTAATGCACAATACCTTTGGCCTCTTAGATGTTGTAATATCTACACGTTTCAATACATAGACGGTGACTAAATAACCTTTTTTTATAACTTGTTTGTATAATGGTAAGATAGGTTTGAATAAATATGACTGAAAAAAAAAATTTAGGCGAACTATTGAAAAATTGAAAAGTACATGTATATACATTCCTGCTCAAAAGTTTTAGTTAGTTTTGCTTTGTATAATATTTTAAAAAATCATTTAACTGGGAATATCTTTAACTTATTTAAAAGTGCTTGTAAACCATGTGGTGTCTCAGAAAATAAAAACAGTCGTTTACATACAGAGAAAAGAGAACTGGAGATAAAACTTCACCTTGAATAACACCCCGATAAAAACTTCACCTTGCATAACATCCCGATAACTTCGAAAAAAAGATGATAGATCTCCATCTTTCCGGATACAACTCTTAACATTATTACTGTATTAACTTTTAATAATAAAAGTTTGCCAGTAATTCTTTATTTTATCTTCTTCTTCTTTTTTTTTTAATCAAATGCCGACTATTATATATACAGGGATAATTCCACTCTTTGATTGACACCTCGGGAAAATACCCCATATGAACAGAACAGAACAGATTTTAATCAAAGATATTGTTAAACAGCCTATGTAAAACTGAAACTAAAATATCAGAAAATTCCGTAAAATATTCATTAACTAATATGTCAACACTTACACTTTTACCCAATTTCAGCCACTTAATTCACCAACAGTAGTTTAGTATCTAACTTTCGGTATAAACAATCAGAGCATTCGACTGACACATCACACACACATTGAGCGAGTTTATAGTCTACATGGGGCCTTGCGGCCATTGTGCAGACTGCGACTGACACATCAAAACCGTTATCCTGAACATCTTGAGAAAAATTCTGAAAAGGTTTTAAAAATGAAGCTACTACTTTTTCTTTTCTTAAACAATTTATAAAAATCATTTAGACTATTTATTTTTTCATATAAATCTCCTTTTGAACAACAAAACATTCCATCGCAAGGTGAACCCCAAAAATATTGTATTTTTATAAATATCTTATGGCTGCAAAAATGCTGATGCTGCTTTAACGAACATCTCACTTACCCCAACCAGCGACATTTAAAACGTGTCGCTACCCTAATATATTCATTGAGCATCTTGATGGAATGAAGTAACGTAAAATTAAATGTTTAATCGATGACATACCGTGACTCAAACACACGTCCCTTTAAATCACGATATCACTAGCTAAACCAATGTGTCACGTGTCTCTATACAGTAATTATTACAATCTACTCTAGTTGTGGGTTCCAGAAACAATTGTATTATCATTTGTGTCGTAAAGACATTAATATTTAACATTAATACTCAAAGAGGGGTCATGAAGCAAACGTAACAGCCATTTATTTGGGACAGATGCTCTGCCATAGAACCATTATGGTATTTTTACCGACATCTGACATATACAATGTAATATCACTGATATGTATATGTATTGTCGTCCGTTGTCCGTCGTCCGTCGTGCGTAACCTTTAAACATTTTAATCTTCTCCTTAAAAACCACTGGGCCAAATTTGATGAAACTTGGCTACTATCATGCCTTGATGAATGCCTTTCAGATTTTCACAAATGAAGGGGTTATTTCCCTTTGGGGTCCCATAAAAGGGAAAATAATGAAAAACTTTTAAAAAATTTCTCCTCTGAATGTAAGAGAGATATACTTAGTTATTTCATTTATAACATTCCTAGGTCATCTAGTTTCAGATTTGCACAAACGATAGCCATGGGGCTCAAAATGGGGATATGGCAAGATACTTATAGGGGAAATTATAAATATATATATATATATATATATATATATATATATTTGTCAATATATCTTGAAAACTTTTAACTTTATGTATAGGCATGAATGTTAAAATAGTGTAGGCAATTTATACAACGATTATTTAGATATATGGCTCAAGGTCATAAGTTCAAAGGTCAAGGTCACAGCTTCAAAAGAAGACTGTATATGTATATTAGAATATTGTAGGTATTGACATGACGGTGATTTTGATATACAGTTCAAGGTCATTCATTCAAAGGTCAAGGTCATCGCAGTCCAAGAAGACTGAAATTGTAAATTATCTGGAAAACTATTAACTTTTTGTATTGACATGTTTATTAGAATATTGTAGGTATTGACATGACGATTATTTTGGTGGTTCAAGGTCATACATTCAAAGGTCAGGGTCACAGCATAGTAAAGAATTTTTAATGTTAAAGCTGCACATTCAATTTTCTGGATTTTTTTTTTTTTTGATTTTCTAAAAATATATTTTTTTAAAAATAGATAACTTCTAATCACGATCCGTGATATTCATTTTCAAAAATTTCATTTCATTTAGCTGTAAATAAAGGAATCCTCTAACCGGTTGGCCAATGTTTATCGATGATTAAATTATGAACCGGGAGCATGCGCACGGATGTACGGAAACTCCAGTAAATCGAAAGTGAAACCTGACAAATTGTATTAATTGTCCGTCATTAATATCCAGATGTATTCGCAATGGTGTTATGTATCCCTTACAAAGGCACAAATGAAAAATTCAATGAAGTTCTATGTTTAATTTATCGTATTTCACCGTTTTGTAAGTTGTGTTAAAATGACCCGGTTTTTTTCATGACGTTCTAATACAAGATCCCAAATGCTGCATCTCGCTGGGTAAATACTGTAATTTCTTTATTTATTCGAGCTTTTATCGTTGAAGCAAATGTAACATTGTTCATAAGGAACATCAATAATTAGATTAGCACCGTTTTAATTTTTTCTTTTGCAACTTTAAATATCTTGAAAACTATTGAGTTTTTTAAACATATATACTTTTAAAATTTTTCGTTTGAATTATTTAAAAAAAAACAATTTAAACAATTCTCAGAACACCACAAGTGTTATTTATACATGTATGTTAAAAGGGGTAATCCAGTATGTAAAGGTGGGTGGTTTAGTAGTGAAACTCTCGTCTTATAAACCTGAGTGCCTGGGTTCAAATCGCAGCACAGCAATAAACGTTTCTTCAAAAATGTCTTGTATAATTTCTGAAATAGCACATAAAAAGTGACACCCATTTGGATTTAGGTTTAGTTCAAAATTATTTGAAATACAAAAGAAAATTTCCGTGCGGTATCAGAAATACCAGGGCATCTAGACGGGACAGTAATCCGGTGCAACAATCGTGCAACAATTCTATTTACCATTGCATTCTAAGAGAATACAATAGTAAGAAAATACAAAAGCAAGTGGAATAACATTTATCATACCTTTAGTAACAACTTAAAACCGACTCAGAATCACAGTAAGTACTACTTGAAACCGACTCAGAATCACAGTAAGTACTACTAAAATCCGATTTAAAACCGACTCAGAATCACAGTAAGTACTACTTAAAACCGACTCAAAATCACAGTAAGTACTACTTAAAACCGACTCAGAATCACAGTAAGTACTACTTAAAACCGACTCAGAATCACAGTAAGTACTACTTAAAACCGACTCAGAATCACAGTAAGTACTACTTAAAACCGACTCAGAATCACAGTAAGTACTACTTAAAACCGACTCAGAATCACAGTAAGTACTACTTAAAACCGACTCAGAATCACAGTAAGTACTACTTAAAACCGACTCAGAATCACAGTAAGTACTACTTAAAACCGACTCAGAATCACAGTAAGTACTACTAAAAACCGACTCAGAATCACAGTAAGTACTACTTAAAACCGACTCAGAATCACAGTAAGTACTACTTTAAACCGACTCAGAATCACAGTAAGTACTACTTTAAACCGACTCAGAATCACAGTAAGTACTACTTAAAACCGACTCAGAATCACAGTAAGTACTTTCTAGTTTTGTGATCTCCGCTTTACTTATTCCTTTTTTCTTCTATTCAATCTATTTGAAATTTTCAATTCTCTTTTCCAAGTAGGTTTATTTTGTAATTTAATTTTGTTTGGTGTTTTATATGGATTTCTTTACAGAATAATCTACCACTACGGTAGCTCAGTTGGTAGAATGCTGACATCGTATGTGGAAGGTCAGGGTTCGAAACCCTGGTCGGGTCTGACAACTACTTGAAAATAGGTAGTGACTGTTCTTTCGCTAAGCAGTTAGAAATGAAAGACACGGGGTCATTCAGAGGAGACCTTGAAAAGCGATGCCCCTCTTAGTAACACATAATACAAAAAAAAAAAAAAAAAGAAAAAAAAAAAAAAAAAAAAAAAAAAAAAAAAAAAAAAAAAAAAAAAAAAAACGAGTACAGTGGTATAACTGGTGAAGAGTAGATTCTATTATAAATAATTTGTATAAATTTACTAAGTTGAAGAAGTATAAATTTGTTTGGTTATTTATTTATTTATTTTTTTTTTTTTATTTTTTGTAAATAAATCATGGAAATTTATAACATTAGGTTTAGAAGTGTATTTTTCAGGTACGTATTTTTTTCAAACAAAAAGAACTGATTTTTATTTCTAATCCTGTCAGTCGTGTTTTGTGAATTGTTGTGAAACCAAATTTGACAGTTGCAATGATCTGATGTGTTTTGATTGGTCAAGTAGTCGTCCTTCATTAAAAGCCAGGAACAATGAAGGGTGTAACCAACCATTTGATTGATATGGATGAATTTTATTTAACAATCCAGAAGCTTCTTATGTAATAGATAATCAACTAGGGGAATAAAGTAGTTATATCCGTGAAAAGCGTTACTGTTTACTGAAACGGTGTTCATTTTATTAAACAAGATTGCCTTAAGAAATGGATTCAAATATGTTTCAATAATGTTGGGTTTTTAATTGTAACCGCTTCATAATGTTAACGAAATTGCGGGAGTTGAATTTGGAATGATAGAACGCAAATATCCATCCCATTCTAAGGAATGGCTCGGTTTTTCCCAAATTATTATCACTCTGAAAACGAACCATAAATTTTTGTATTTAAGGAGAGGGGATCTTAACCGTTTAAATGTACTAGATGTACAAAGCTCCAACGATCTTGGGGATTTATCTCGAGATTTTTACAAATAATACTGTAGTCAATCAGAAAATATATAGCTTAATTGATGGTGGCTCAGAGGTACAGTGTCCACCTCGAAGAGGTCGAGAGTTCGAATACATACACAAGACTTCAAAATTTGAGATATAACTTACTAGCCTGACGCTCGGCAGCAGCAGAATAGTGAATCAACTGGTTCACTCGGTGTACAAGGATAATCTGACTGGGAATGCTGTATCCTTGTCCGAGGCTAGCTCAGTGAGCTAGCACCTTACCAAAAAAGTCGCCCTGTGTGTGCGTTTTTTCCAGACATGTCGTATTACTCACTCGTACATCACATGTAAACCTGTAAACTTGGTCTTAAAAATTCATGTAGATTAATAACGTTACTCTCGTCGCGATTAGCTGAAAAATTGCTGATGCGACGTTAAACAACATTACGACACCAACTCGAGAGCGGGATGGCTAAGGTTCAAAATCCTGCCTGGTTTAGACTTTCAAATTTGTGATACTCCTTCAATGTTTGGCGCTCGGAATGAAGGAGACAGAATATCAACCGGTTCACCAGGTGTCAGGATAATATTGGGGAAAGGGTATGCATTTGGCGTGCGGCGTATTGACTCTGTGATTTAACAACGTAAAGTCGCCCCCCCCCCCGTGCGTGCTAGTACATACATTATTACACATCTTTTGCGTAAAAGAACTTGTTCCAAGATGAATCTTTAGAGATCAATAATATTTGATCTCGTTGCTATAGCTGAAAAATTGCCGATTCAACGTCAAACGTCATTACAACCAACTAATCTTAACTTTTGGGTGCAGCGATTAAATTTTCAATTCTCGTCTATATTATCTTTCTTATTTCAAGAGGGCCATTTCGTGGATGGTGGAGAACACTGGAGTTCCTTGAGATAACTAATGGGTTTGATACGCATGTGAACATGTGAAGCGGTCAAGGGCTCTTTGATAGGTAAGCAAGCTCTTTAAGACTACTTGACCACCCAGACCCCCTGACTAAGGACACGAGCTATATACAATAAATTGTAATTTAATTTGCTGTATTTAACAGAGTTTGCAATTCAGTATTTAACAGCCCTCGTAAATGAAATCCTTGTATTTAATCATTATTAATTGGTAATTTTTGCGTTGTAAAACCGTTAATGACTAGGGAAGAAAACGCGTTATATAACTGTTAAAATCGACCAAAATAGGAAAATTTGAAACCGGTGTCAAGATGATTTATCAAAATTTAATAGAGGTCATTTGTTTTTCTTTTTATTTATTAAAGACATTACTAATGCAGATATACTTGTTTTCAATGTTATTTATTAATGAATTAATTAATTAATTAATTAATCAATTTATTTATTTATTTATTATCGATTATTTTAATTTTGGTTTTTTTTTAAATTCCTTATCAATAAAAATTGGGTCATCTGACGAAAAATGTCTAATCATATCCTGTTCATAACAGTTTTTGATAAACAATTTTCAGATATGTGTCATTTTAAAAGTGCTGCATGATTTGATGATCATATTGCATATTATAATCATAACATTTGTATAAAATAAGTACTAATGTCGCGCGAAAAAAAAAATAGAAAAAAGGTCTGTTTTTAAATTTTGTCCGGAAGAAAAAAAAGTAACAGGGCCTACTTATAAAATTTAATAATTCAAGGCTTCCGAAACTCGAACGGCTTCGCCTTTTTAGTCCCCAGCAGCGTGCGAGACAAATACATCATTTTTGTATTTATCTGCCCCTTTTGAACTTGCGTATCTTTTATAAAACTATATAATAATGAAAAATCAATTTTTAAAAAAGACACCACAAGGACAGTTATTTAGATTTTTATATTTAAAAAATGTTTTGTTGAATAATTCCTGTATTACATTTAACCCAGTTACAAGACATTTAATTTATACTGTGTTCAAAAGACTTTATTGAAAAAAAGTTAGTTGAATGGAAAAAAATGTTTTGGATAAAAAACAGACTAAATTTCCCGTGATAATTATTTTTTTTAAATGGTCATGAGCTAAAGTGTCGGATGGGGTGTGTTTGTTTGCTTAAACCATAAATATTGAATTTTAGCGAAACTAAACAGGTCACCTGGTTTTAGTCGAAATAAATGAGGCTAATTTACTCGCTGACATATTTTATTAAGTGGGACAAGCTTTTGGATCCAGACTTTGCAAGCGGGTCAACAGAAATTTATTGATTGTTCATAGGTTACCGAGTGATTAAGGCCTTGGTGACCAAGTTTTCTGAAAAGGGTCATAGAACTCCTTTTATTAGTCGTAATTAACATCTGCTTTTGGCAAACCCAAGCGTCAGGAAGTGTATCAGATTGCTTACAAAAGGTAGATGGTATTTACCGTGCAATCAGATTTCATCCATCACCACAAAGATGATATGGTCGTTCTATAAAAAATAATAAATAAAAGAATATTGACTTGTTTAAAACATCATTCCCCCCTCCATCTCACCCAAACCAGCCCACCGACTCCGATCTATTTCACTCCTCGCCTTTCTTCCCCACTCCGTTCTTCTTAACTCCACTCTTTTAAATTTTTCTTTAGACTGATAAAAAGGTTTGAATACAATATTTATTTATTTATTTATTTATTTATTTATTTATTTATTTATTTATTTATTGTAAAGTTTAATTTTAAAAAAGCCATCTCTCATCTTTGTTAAAGGGAGAGTCCTGCAAGTGTGGATATCTGTAAGTAAAAGATAGATAATTTATATTTATTATATCTGGTATTCTGTTCCGTTCTTGTAAATTAACGCACTAATGGCTGGTCACCAAACCTCATATTTGAATGACATTCATACATAAATTACATAATTTTTAATACGTTACAAAAATCAATTGTAATCGCTAGACACGCATGCGCGATAAAACCGCGCAAAGCTAGCTGGGATTAGTGTTAAGTACAGAATATCGCATTGTTTACGAGCCGTTAACAATAATTCGTATTCATTACTTATCACACACACACACACACACACACACACACATTATTATACTTAAACAATAAAGAGCGATATGCGACTTGTTGCATTTAAATAGGATTACATTGATTGTGCTTTTATCTACCACATAGAACCAACCTAGAATCACTAACAATACAATAACAACAAAAAACCTACTGAGTAGTGAGTACTTTTCTATTTCTGATCACTGCTAAGTTTTTTCCCATTTTTTTTTTCTTTTGAAATTTCAATCTCTCTCTCTCTCTCTCTCTCTCTCTCTCTCTCTCTCTGCTAAATATGTTTATTTTCTTTTTTTCTGGCTATGTGCACAAAACCTTGACTGAATGTGTTTTATCTATATATTTTTTCATGATCGTCGACAATATTGACGTTTTTAAAGAAGAAACTTGTGCTTCTTGTAAATTCAAAATACAGTGCCAGCCGTCAAGTTACTTGTTTTATCTGAATTAAAATACAAGGTTTGCACCCTTCATAAAGATGTTTGTGAAAATGAATTTATTATTTATCTAGAGAAAATTTACATAAATAAATAAACAAATAAATAAATAAATAAGAATAAAAATAAAAAAAGAATGTTTTAGTACCTTATTTTCCCGCGCCGGAAGTTTCAATTCTAATACATTATGCGTTTATGATAAAAAAAATGTGAAATATAAAATTATTATTTTTGTACACAAAGATTTGCAAGATAATTCAACTTTCAAAATTCACTAATATGTGATGTACATTCATTACAGATTTAGTTTGTGCAGCCCTGGGGTCTTGCTTGGCCTCTATATCTGCCCTGTCTTAAAAGCCGAAAATTAACCACGCAAGCTATGGCTTTTTAAAAACATTTTCTAATTTTTTATTTCATAGTTAAATGTGTTTCAGAAATCACACTGATGCACGGGCCAGTGACTGTTAGTTTCACACCAAATCTGAGCTAGGGATATAGGATTTTAGCAAGGGGCATATGTGAGGTGTCGGCCGAAATCTTGATATAAGCAAGGGGCGTTTTTAAGAAGCCAGCCAAAGTCTCCATATTAGCATTGATGTTTTTCAGGTGACAGCCGAAGTCTTCATATTAGCATTGATGTTTTTAAGGTGATAGCCAAGTCTCCATATTAGCAAGGGGTGTTTTAAAGGTAACAGTCGAAGTCTCCAATTTAGCAGGAGGCATATGTGAGGTGTCGGCCGAAATCTTGATATAAGCAAGGGGCGTTTTTAAGAAGCCAGCCAAAGTCTCCATATTAGCATTGATGTTTTTCAGGTGACAGCCGAAGTCTTCATATTAGCATTGATGTTTTTAAGGTACAGCCAAGTCTCCATATTAGCAAGGGGTGTTTTAAAGGTAACAGTCGAAGTCTCCAATATAGCAGGAGGCATATATGAGGTGTCGGCCGAAATCTTGATATAAGCAAGGGGCGTTTTTAAGAAGCCAGCCAAAGTCTCCATATTAGCATTGATGTTTTTCAGGTGACAGCCGAAGTCTTCATATTAGCATTGATGTTTTTAAGGTGACAGCCAAGTCTCCATATTAGCAAGGGGTGTTTTAAAGGTAACAGTCGAAGTCTCCAATATAGCAGGAGGCATATGTGAGGTGTCGGCCGAAATCTTGATATAAGCAAGGGGCGTTTTTAAGAAGCCAGCCAAAGTCTCCATATTAGCATTGATGTTTTTCAGGTGACAGCCGAAGTCTTCATATTAGCATTGATGTTTTTAAGGTACAGCCAAGTCTCCATATTAGCAAGGGGTGTTTTAAAGGTAACAGTCGAAGTCTCCAATATAGCAGGAGGCATATGTGAGGTGTCGGCCGAAATCTTGATATAAGCAAGGGGCGTTTTTAAGAAGCCAGCCAAAGTCTCCATATTAGCATTGATGTTTTTCAGGTGACAGCCGAAGTCTTCATATTAGCATTGATGTTTTTAAGGTGACAACCAAGTCTCCATATTAGCAAGGGGTGTTTTAAAGGTAACAGTCGAAGTCTCCAATATAGCAGGAGGCATATGTGAGGTGTCGGCCGAAATCTTGATATAAGCAAGGGGCGTTTTTAAGAAGCCAGCCAAAGTTAGCATTGATGTTTTTCAGGTGACAGCCGAAGTCTTCATATTAGCATTGATGTTTTTAAGGTGACAACCAAGTCTCCATATTAGCAAGGGGTGTTTTAAAGGTAACAGTCGAAGTCTCCAATATAGCAGGAGGCATATGTGAGGTGTCGGCCGAAATCTTGATATAAGCAAGGGGCGTTTTTAAGAAGCCAGCCAAAGTCTCCATATTAGCATTGATGTTTTTCAGGTGACAGCCGAAGTCTTCATATTAGCATTGATGTTTTTAAGGTGACAGCCAAGTCTCCATATTAGCAAGGGGTGTTTTAAAGGTAACAGTCGAAGTCTCCAATATAGCAGGAGGCATATGTGAGGTGTCGGCCGAAATCTCGATATTAGCAAGGGGCGTATGTCACGTGACAACCAAAACAACTAAGGAATTCGGGGCAAACTTTTTAAAAAAAAATACACAGCACCCTGCATTGTTTTGCAGCGTGAGCTGCATTGAAGAGAAAAATTTCAAAGGTATCAGAAAAAAATAAATAAAACAATTTATAAAAGCGACACAAAAGTTTAATTAAAAGGCCTATGGGTCTTAACACTCACCTGAGGAGATGTCCTAACTGTTTTGCGAGGTACATTAGAAAATTATAGTCTTTACAGAAACTATCTAATTTTTTTTTCGAGTTTAGACCCCACTGCCACAATACTTCAATAAAAATATCCCATGTCTCAGCTTGTCACCGCTCTTCTATAAATAGCTAAAATGCATTTAATACATAAAGTACAATGAATAATTTCCAGATGATTAACCATTTCAGTATTCTCATGCAGCTATGGCCTTGATCCATATTTATCATAACATTGTAATATCAATACCTTCAATACTTTAATATGCATGTCTCTACAAAAACTTTATAGTTTCTAAGATAATTCGCCATTTATGTATTCTTTTGCAGTTATGACATTGACCTATGATCATATGACCTTGAAACATATAAAAATTGTCGTTATATCAATACATACAATATTGTAATATGCACGCCTATACAAAAACTTATAGCGTTCCAGATGATTAACTATTTCAGTCTTCAAACCCTTGACTTTGAAACATGTATCATAATGATCGTCATACCAATACCTACAATATTCTAATATACATACCTTTAAAAAGTAGACAGTTTTCTAGATCATTAATCATTTCAGTCTACTTATGCAGCTATGGTCTTGAACAATATATGAAAATGATCGTCATATCAATACCTACAATATATTGTGATGCATACTCGTAAGAAGTTTATAATTAAGATAATTAACCTTTTCATTACTCTATTGCAGCTATGACTTTGACCTTTTAACCTATGACCTTTAATTAGACTGTATATCAAAATGATCGCCATAAAAATACCTATAATATTCTATATTCTATATATTCCCATACCAAAAGTTAACAGTTTTCAAAATAATTAACTTTTTCAGTCTTCTTTTGCAGGCATAACGTTGACCTTTTAACCTGTGACATTAATTCTTATATCAAAATGAAATGTGTATCAATACCTTCACTATTCTAATATACACACCTATACAAAAATTGAAAAATTTCAAGATATATTGACAAGTGACCGTATAGCTAAAAAAATGAAGAAACAACTAAACGAACGCATATAGTAAAGCGCTAATCTGAAACGTCTAAATGATCCCGCTCCTTACTTCAATATAACGCCCGGAAATTTCGTAAATCATAAACCACCAACGGGGTTTTTTTTCTGCCCGTGGAAAACATAAACAAAAAGGATTTTAATATAAAATACGTACTTACAAAAAATACAAACTTGTCGGGGATGCAATATCTTGCACCAACGAAGCATCAATTTAGTCACTAAAACGTCGGTGAAATGATTGTTTCTCGAACAGTGATAGAACAGGACAAGTAACGACAACGCTAATTAACACATATTTTTTTCTTTGCCCTTTATTCATAATCTCTGTTTTTAAAAATACCAACCACTTTTAGAAATATGTCTTAAGAAAATTAGTATAATTTTTTTAAGCGTTATCAAAACCGGCGGTACAAGCAAACTATCGTGAATACAAAATTTCTTAATAATAAGCTTCTTAGATTTGTCATATGCGAAATTATGAATATAATTTTATTTTATAAAAATTCAAAATTTTACATAAGACAGATGTGAAAGGAAGGGACCAAACTTATGTGTTTTGATTCAAAATTTACATTATAATGCATAGTTTTGAGAGATTTTTGCATAATTATTCTAGGGGAGTCTGTCCCTGGACCTCTAAAGTTTAGCATCCCATCTCACCTCATACGCCCCTGCTTTAAATCTCCGATTCTGCTTCTTTTTACCACAGCTCGCCTTCGGTTTATTTTGCGATAACCCGAATCAATACCGTATTCATACTTAAATAAAAAGAATCTATTTTCAAGTTTTCAGAAAAATTATATTTTATCATTCGTATTTATGTTTGGTAAAATAGGATTTTTTATTTTATTTATTTATTTTTTTTTTACACTTTTTAAGACCATCTACCCTGGTTGTAAAAAGCAGGGTACGTCCTCCACATTTTTGCTCACACCACGCATACACGAACTTGTTCTTTGATAAAAAAATTTAGAGATTAATAACCTTGCGCTAGTTGCAAACAGATGAAAAATTTGCTAATGCAACGTTAAACAACATTTCAACAAACAATCCTCCACATTTCCTGAAAGAAACGTTAAAAACTGGATGTTTGAACTGGATATAGTTCTGTCATTATCATTAAAGGAAGTCCAGAGGTTTTATAATTAACTACAAGATCCTATAATAATAATAATAATAATAATAATAATAATAATAATAATAATAATAATAATAATAATAATCCCCTATTTTATGTTATCTTGTCGATTTCAGGATCGTGACAAAACGGATTAAATCACTGATTCACTGCATATCCTTTCATATAAGTTTAACGTCCCAGTCAAGAATATTTCACTTACATCGAGAGGTTATCAGCTATAGGTGAAGTGGCAGAAATTTTGCCATTTGCACTGCGCTAAGGGCAATGTGCAGGGAGGATTCTTTAACGTGCCACGCCTGTCGTGACAAGGGGCATCGGGATATTTTACAGTAGACAGGGGCTCATCGAGAGATTTTTATCTGGAATGTCGACATTGCGCTCGAACATTATGTGCCGATCAAATGTTTAGACAGCAAAGTAGTGAAGAGTATACTTATTCTCTACGCCAGATGCGGTGCAACTTTCAAAGTTTAGAAAATGATCGTTTTAAGTTTAGCAAGGAGTTTTGTAGTACTTAAACCTTGTATTATAGTTTTGAGGCGTTGCTATTGTATCTCTAGTGCAATGTGCTACTTTTGAATTGTATTATTTTATAAAAATTCAAAAGTAGCACATGACACTAGTATACTGATTAAAAAGCATGTAGCTGATTTGTTCAACAAACACGACATGTGAAACGGACAATTTTCACTTGATGTGGCACACACATGTTTCTTGGACATATTTCGGATGGGTGCAAAATCCACCTTTTGATTTTTCTGCTGCGTTTCGTGGTGAATCTAATTTTAATTGAAATTTACATCCCGCGAGACACAAAACCAATTGACAAGTTGTCTCATTACACATTGCCTCAAAATATTAAGGGATATAGCAGATTTGCAAAGGTAGGAAGAAATTTTTATAAGATCCGATTGTTCAAGAATTTTTTGTGGTTTGTTGGTTTTGACAGACCAGTTCTTGTCTGTTCTTTCAATGGGCCATCAAAAACACCATTTGATTTTAAAAACTTTGTCTCTCACAATGTTAATATTACGGTAAATGCCAGCCAGGTGTACGATTTATAATATATATATATATATATATATATATATATATATATATATATATATATATATATATATATATATATATATATATATATTTATGCGCGCGTGTGTGTGTGTGTGTGTGTGTTTGTGTGTGTGTTTGAGTGCTTTTTAGTTTTATCACTGATCACTGCTTTTGTTATTCCTTCTTTTCAGCGAAAAAGTTTTGCTTCTTGTTAAAATTAAATTCTTTTTAAAAAATTCAACTTTCTTTGTCAAAAAGGTTTATTTCGTATTTTAATTTTGTATGGCGTTTTAATATGCATTACAACACTAAATTGGGAATACATTGATAAGATAAGTCATTTCTGTATCTCCAGGTTTATGTTTTAATGGTAACGTTGTCGATTACCAAGTTTTAGTGCTTTGGATCGAATCCCATCACTGACACTTTTTCTTTAAAAATTAAAGGGGGAATAATTCATAAGTTAATTATCATAAAAGGAAAAATAACACATTAAGATTTAGATGAACGTTCAGAATTGATTACAAAACAAAAGAAAATCGCCGAGAAATATCATGAAAGCTTTTAGACGAGGCGTTTATCTGGGGATCTTGAAACAATGCGGTATTCCTTACTTCGCTCCACTACCTAATCAAGTTAATCTTTTTAAACAGTGTTCATAAAATCTGTCAATTCGATTTTTTTGTAGTTTGAACAAATCTCATAAATATATTTTAAACAGGACTTACAGGTCTTCCCATGATTTAATGGCCGAAATTGGACCTACTTCCCAATAGGATAATTATTTTTCCCTCCTACGAGCTATATTTCTTAATTAAATAATTAAATACTTTTTACACACACACACACACACACACACACACACACACACACCTTAATTTTTTTTACACAACACAACATTAGTTTTCACTTATACAATATATAAGTTTAATTCCTAAAGTCATGGTACCACTTTTTCAAAAAGTGAAAAAAGAATCCTGGCAAGGAAAGTCAGTGGTGGGTCTGGGCCCAATTTGTTAAATAAAATGCACCATTAAGCAACATAAAATCAATTTTAGGTGACGAATTTTTTTCCTGTTTCTAATACTTTAACTAAAGTAAGCTTTTAGTTCTGGTATGGCGAAACTGGATGATTAAGAAGGGTTTGTTATGTTGCCAAGGAAACTAAAATATTGGAAAACGTAATGATTAGTTAAACCCCAACACACGATTTTGTCAATTATATCAAAGTTGATAACTTTGGGTTTGTGAAAGTTGGTGATGAGGTTATGGATTTTTGACTAGAAAACATAGATATTTGATAAGTCGCGTTTTATAACAAAGTCACGATGCTCAGTAAATTATGCAGAAGCTATTTATTCTTGGATGGTAGTAGGAACCCCCCCCCCACACACACACACACTTTTAAATAATAACAACATCTGGCAAACGGACTATTAACTAAGTTTCACAATCGTTTAAGAATTTCCTTAACTTAAATCTGACAGGTTTGAAATATTGATCATTTGATTAATTTTGTAGATATTCAGTAATTTGTTAATTTGAAGATCAGTTTAAGCTTGTTACATCTGTTTTTAGTTTAATCACAAATGTTCATATGTAATTCCAAAAGAGGTTTGCTAAATTTTAGTTAGTGAAATCTTAGTTAAGAAATAATTGTGAAAACGGGGCCAGTCCATAAAGGGATTGAAAACGGAGACGGAGGGGGTGGGTGAGGGGGAAGAGTTGAAAGCCTGTGCTTCATTCTAGGTTTCTGATTTTGTAAGCATGTTTTAACGGTTCTAGTGGCTTACATAACGTTTTAGTTCCGATTTTTATAAAATATAACATTCATAAAGTATACTGAAAAATTTCGATTCTTTTTTTTTAAAACAAAATTTTTAAATACATATAATTCAACGTGTTATGGCTTAAAATATCCTTTTCTATCTTCATAACTTAAGGCAAAACATGGTTTCAAATTTTTTAATCCGTCAATACATTTTGATTATAGAAATGACCTTTTTCTACCCATCTTATGACTAAGAACTTCAGTTATTGTATCAACAAAATATCATATTATTTAGACCATGTACATGTATATGAAGGTCATGTCACATGCTTTCACAAATATATAATTACGATTTTAACCGGTCGAGATTTATCAAAATGCTACTGAAATTTACATTTAAACTGTTAATAATTATTTCAAAAAAATATTATGATTTTGAATAAAATTAGTTATTAGGTATTACTTTCGTATTATGAAAACAAGGGTATTTTTGTAATTTTGTAATAAAGGATGTATTTTGCAGTGTGAAAAATAGTACATTACGTTGACTAAATAAAGAGATTTGGTTGTATAAGGGATTATTCTTGAAGGTTTATTAATTTAAATGTGAAGTTTTTACTCTGTTATTAAATTTTTTTATTTTGCCACGTTTTAATTCGATTTTATTCAGACAATAATTGATAAGTCATACTTTTTATCACCATATCATAAAAATAATCAAACCATTTATATCTGGTGGTCATGTTAAATAATAATAATAATAATAATAATAATAATAATAATAATAATAATAATAATAATAATAATAATAATAGTGAAAAGGGGTTTCAACGTTGAGACTTTCTGGAAATAATTTTATTGTTATTTAATGCGCGCGAATTTGTAGTGTTAGTAGGTTTTCAATTTTGTTAAGAGTTGAGTTAAGTAATGGTGTTTAACGTCCCAGTCAAGAATATTTCACTTATATTTAGACATCGCCAGCTATAGGCGAAAGTGCAGAAACTTTGCCTGTGCGTTGCACTGATGGCATTATACAGCAGGGTTCTTTATTGTGCCACGCCTGCCATGACACGGGACCTCGTTTATTTTAAGTTCCCACCCGAAAGAACCATGACTTTCATTTCGTAATGCTGAGTGCTTGGCGAAAGAACAGTCACTACCCAGTCAGACCCAATCGGGGTTCGAACCCACGACCTCTCACGATTTTATTAAGGAGTTAAGCAGGAAAAATTTGTTTTTGTTGAAACACGCTAATCACACGAAATTGATGCACGGGCTCGGTTTATATTTTGTAACTAGGCCATCCTAACTTAACCTGTGAATGGCTGGGTGGTTAGTCAGTGTTATTGTTGTTTAACTTCTTATCACCAATTTTCAGCAAGTGTTAAATATGTAAGGATTATTCTACCAACAAGGTTCATGTGCGAGTGCGGTGTGCTTATAGTTTCGTCACATTAAATTTTTAAAATATCATGAATGAATTTTTTAAAAAATAAATAAATATGACAGTCTGCCGTGTACTACGTGCTAGTTCAGCGAGTCAACAATATGCCACAGACAAGCATACCACCCCCCACCCCCGATCACATTGCTTTGGCACTGTATGAATCAGTCGTTACTCTATTTTCTTCAAGTCGAGTGACAGAAAAAGAAGCAACTTGTTCAAATTTAAAGTCTTACGTATGAACCACCGGGGTTCAAACCACAACCTCATGCTCTTGAGGCAAACTATTTACTTCTGAACCGAGGCGGTCATTTACAATGTGAAAGGGTGGGTGGAGTAAATAAATGTAAAGAAAAAAATGTGACCCGGATTTGTCTTTTTAAGGTTTGTTGAATTTATGTCTAAGGATTGAATTTTTAATAATACGAGAAAAATACATGTATTTTGAAAAATTTTATTGGAAATTCTAAAGTTAAAATAAGTTCAAAATTGAATTACGTTTAAAATAGAATTGACGTTTAAACAATAATTTAAAAACAGGAATGTTTTATGTTGTTATTCGGAAATATTCAAATTAATACGTGGTATACATAATATAGATAGGAGACACTCGGTTCAATGTTATTTATTGTTAGCGATTCCTTGTATTTATTTCAGTGTGTGTATGTGGAGGGGGTGTTTAAATGTTTTTTTAACTTCCATGTATAAGCAAGATTTACAATGTAAGGGCGGAAGTGGATAAATATTAATTAAATGCGATCCCGACATATCTTCTTGAGATCTGGATTTGGTCATAGATTGACCAAATGAATTTATCCTTAGGTGAACTTAAAAGCCTCTATTCATTCTGAACTATAGAGATCATAGTGAACACTATTTAGATCACTTTTACACATAATGTGACCTTATGTTAACTCTAAACCTCCTTAGAAAATTATTGATTCAAAGTCTTTTAAAGGCAGAGTAAAAGTATACTATATGAATTGAAGGGTTCGAACCCGAGTAATGGCGGTAACATCTAACGACGCTCGGCGCTGTGCTCCTACAAAATGTATTCAATGTGAACATAATTCCCCATTCAAAAATTCAACCCCGAACAGTGACGGTGGCATCTAACGACGCTCGGCGCTGTGCTACTACAAAATGTATTCAATGTGAACATAATTCCCCATTCAAAAATTCAACCCCGAACAGTGACGGTGGCATCTAACGACGCTCGGCGCTGTGCTACTACAAAATGTATTCAATGTGAACATAATTCCCCATTCAAAAATTCAACCCCGAACAGTGACGGTGGCATCTAACGACGCTCGGCGCTGTGCTACTACAAAATGTATTCAATGTGAACATAATTCCCCATTCAAAAATTCAACCCCGAACAGTGACGGTGACATCTAACGACGCTTGGCGCTGTGCTACTACAAAATGTATTCAATTTGAACATAATTCCCCATTCAAAAATTCAACCCCGAACAGTGACGGTGGCATCTAACGACGCTCGGCGCTGTGCTACTACAAAATGTATTCAATGTGAACATAATTCCCCATTCAAAAATTCAACCCCGAACAGTGACGGTGGCATCTAACGACGCTCGGCGCTGTGCTACTACAAAATGTATTCAATGTGAACATAATTCCCCATTCAAAAATTCAACCCCGAACAGTGACGGTGACATCTAACGACGCTTGGCGCTGTGCTACTACAAAATGTATTCAATGTGAACATAATTCCCCATTCAAAAATTCAACCCCGAACAGTGACGGTGGCATCTAACGACGCTCGGCGCTGTGCTACTACAAAATGTATTCAATGTGAACATAATTCCCCATTCAAAAATTCAACCCCGAACAGTGACGGTGACATCTAACGACGCTTGGCGCTGTGCTACTACAAAATATATTCAATGTGAACATAATTCCCCATTCAAAAATTCAACCCCGAGCAGTGACGGTGACGCTGGGCGCTGTGCTACTATAAAATATATTCCACCATTTGACATATCAAATCAATCATCAGTGGTAAAATAAAATTTAAAATATTTTAATTGGAATTTTTCCAGGACAAGTACGATATTACAATTTATTACGCGTCATTTATAACTCGATGTTTAAAAATGTATTCAATATGTTAAATTTTTACATACCGGTCGTCATTTTCAAGGATAGATTTTTTTTGTACCCTCAATTTTTATTTTAATTTCAAGTGAAATGGCCTAAAATGACAAAATCTAGCCATTATAAATATTTCTGTGAAAATTTTTTTTCAAAAAATTTAAATAGAATTTAACTAGGTTGGTGCAACCTCTGGCAGGAAGTATTTCCAATTCACATAGAATGTAATGGGTAAGGGGTTACACAAGGAAGTATTTCCATTATACCTAGAATTATAATGGGTAGGGGGTTACACTAGGAAGTAATTCCATTTTACCTAGAATTATAATGGGTAGGGGGTTACACAAGGAAGTATTCCGATTTTACATAGAATTTTAATGGGTAGGGGGTTACACAAGGAAGTATTCCGATTTTACATAGAATTATAATGGGTAGGGGGTTACACAAGGAAGTATTCCCATTTTACATAGAATTATAATGGGTAGGGGGTTACACTAGGAAGTTATTCCATTTTACCTAGAATTATAATGGGTAGGGGTTACACAAGGAAGTATTTCCATTTTACATAGAATTATAATGGGTAGGGGGTTACACTAGGAAGTAATTCCATTTTACCTAGAATTATAATGGGTAGGGGGTTACACAAGGAAGTATTCCCATTTTACATAGAATTATAATGGTTAGGGGGTTACACTAGGAAGTAATTCCATTTTACCTAGAATTATAATGGGTAGGGGGTTACACAAGGAAGTATTCCCATGTTACATAGAATTATAATGGGTAGGGGGTTACACTAGGAAGTATTCCCATTTTACATAGAATTATAATGGGTAGGGGGTTACACAAGGAAGTTATTCCATTTTACCTAGAATTATAATGGGTAGGGGTTACACAAGGAAGTATTTCCATTTTACATAGAATTATAATGGGTAGGGGGTTACACTAGGAAGTAATTCCATTTTACCTAGAATTATAATGGGTAGGGGGTTACACAAGGAAGTATTCCCATTTTACATAGAATTATAATGGTTAGGGGGTTACACTAGGAAGTAATTCCATTTTACCTAGAATTATAATGGGTAGGGGGTTACACAAGGAAGTATTCCCATGTTACATAGAATTATAATGGGTAGGGGGTTACACTAGGAAGTATTCCCATTTTACATAGAATTATAATGGGTAGGGGGTTACACAAGGAAGTAATTCCATTTTACCTAGAATTATAATGGGTAGGGGGTTACACAAGGAAGTATTCCCATGTTACATAGAATTATAATGGGTAGGGGGTTACACTAGGAAGTATTCCCATTTTACATAGAATTATAATGGGTAGGGGGTTACACTAGGAAGTAATTCCATTTTACCTAGAATTATAATGGGTAGGGGGTTACACAAGGAAGTATTCCCATTTTACATAGAATTATAATGGGTCGGGGGTTACACAAGGAAGTATTCCCATTTTACATAGAATTATAATGGGTAGGGGGTTACACAAGGAAGTATTCCCATTTTACATAGAATTATAATGGGTAGGGGGTTACACTAGGAAGTAATTCCATTTTACCTAGAATTATAATGGGTAGGGGGTTACACAAAGAAGTATTTCCATTTGCAAATAATACAACTGATATTTTAATTATGGATTTATTTCCTATTATTTATTTAAAAAATCACGGGGCATATCTTTAAAAAATCACCAGATTAAAAATTAAAATACATGTACTTCCGTGTATCTTTGGAGAGAAGATATTACTTGTAGTTGGTTTAAATGTTGTTGAACGTCATATCAGACGTGTCTCTAGAATTTTTTTTCTTTTCTGTTTTTTTAAGTGGGGTGGGGGCGAAAGCAAGCTTTTTCTAAAACTGAAAACAATATATCAACATCTGCACTTAAATATAGTTAAGACATTACAATTTAAAGCCATTTTACATAATTTTCAATATTTAAAGCTGCATTAAGTTTTCGTATGCAAAATATAAACGGCGTATTTTTCTTAACTATGCCTCTCATGAAAAATGTAAAACTTGATTTTATGATAAAACCTTTACTAACTTTGAAATCCACAGGGAAACCTAATGCGTGTTTGATCTACCAAAAATCTGATTTCAGAACATTGATCACGTGATTTTTTATTGAAAACCAAGAACGCCAATGCGGCCACGTTGTCGCACGTATCCGGAAAGCCAAACTGTTGTTTTATTTACAGTCTTTCTTCCATCTGACCTGGTCGATTCGAATCCTGTGAGTCAGTTTGTCCCAGTTGGTCCTTGTTTTTTTCTCTTGGCAAAATCTGTTGTCTTTTGCACGGACACGTTTTCTTTCTTCCGACGCCATTTTTCTACAATGTACATGCAAAACTTCCGCGCACGCTCCAAGCTGAAAAGAACATTTTATCAAGTTGCCCCAAACTTTCAGGATTTCCATTTATTATAGGCTAATAAAAGGAACTTAAGAAAATGAATCGCACAGATTGTAATAACAACCAATTTATATTGATAATTTTTTTAAAATTCTTTTTTAAACAATGGGTAAAATTTAATGCAGTTTTACACAAGAGTCTATCACTTTTTACGTATCTACCAAAATAAACAATATTTGTGTTTAGGTTCTGAGGAAGCCCAATATGATCTAATATCACATTAGATTTTATCTTTATCTTAAATCTTCAGAGGTAAAGATCTGACTTTGACCTCTCAGTGTTGGTAATTATAGCAACGCTGTGAACAAATCTGAATATATACTACTTGCAATTTTTGTCCCAAATTGACTGAAAGTTATAAGTTTTTCATATATTTTAACATATATTCATTTCAGCAATTTTCTATATTGGTACCTTGTCATTTCCTTATCTTCTTATCTTAAATGCCACAACTAAAGTTTGAGCCATTTGAAACAAAGCGTTCTTGTTAAACATGAAAAGTTTGTAGTATACCTCTTGTTTGTTTGTAAAACACGATGTAAATATATATATATATATATATATATATATATATATATATATATATATATATATATATATATATATATATATATATATATAAATACTAGTATTCACAGATTTCTTCCGACATAGAGCTAAAGGGACATAACTTCTCTATTTGTGCAAATCTAAAACTTAAAGCCATTCTCCCATTCATGACCACTGCGGTAGCTCAGTCGGTAGAGTGCTCGCTCTGTAAGTGGGAGGTCGTGGGTTATAACCCCGGCCGGGTCTGACCCAAGACTTGAAAGTGGGCAGTGACTGTTCTTTCGCCAAGCACTCGGCAGTCACGGTTCTTTCGGATGGGAACTTAAAATAAACGAGGTCCCGTGTCACGGCGTGGCACGATAAAGAACTCTGCTGTATAATGCCATAAGGGCAACACAAAGGCAAAATTTCTGCACTTTCGCCTATAGCTGGCGACGTCTGGATATAAGTGAAATATTCTTGACTGGGACATTAAACACCATTACTCAACTCATTCACCCATTCATGAAAATCATCGAGTCACATAAAATTCTCAAGGTAGATTTTAGGCGATGATCATAATTCACAATATGACGCACAACAACTGATGTACGACAGATGACTAACCGTGAAACATCATAATAGTGTAACCGTTAATTTTTGGTATGGGTGGTTATCTAATATTTGATATAAAATAAAAGTCTAAACTCTATATACAATTTCTACACTTTATGTACAATATTTACATGTGCCTCGATGGACAGCCCAAGCGAGTCTGACTACTCGTCAACAAAATCAGATATATTTATTTACAAACAATTTGTTTGTAATCAATTGTTTATATTACGTAAGTAATATCCGCGGGTAGCTAGGGGCAAACCGTGGGTATACAATACAAAGAATATTGACACTTGGATTAAAACATTATTTTCCCGTAATGGATGACACTGACTATTATTCATAACTTAGAATAATTATGACTTATTTTATAAAACTTTTAAACTTGTTATATGGTTAACATTTATTTTATATGTTTTATAAAATAAGTCATAATTATTTTAAGGTATGAATAATGGCGAAAAGGTAATTTTCCGGCACGGTGATAATAGATCCACTGTGCCTTTATCACAGGTGAGTAAAAATGTTGATTTGTGATGATTACATACCAAAAACTTTATTTCTTTCCCATTCTTCGTTGTATGATGCAATAAATGAAGTTGAAACGATCCTGGCATCACGGGGTTCAAATTTGTAAGACGCTTGAATTTGATTGAATTCAAAGAAAGATAACTCGAGAAGTTACATTTAAAATGCATACACATTATTGAATCTTAAAAAGGAAATAAATAAAATAAAAACAAAACTCAATCTATTATGACATTATAGACAGACATGCACCACATGCCTCTCACAAAATATTTCGCGGATGGATAACATAAACATAGCCTTTTTGGTCACTACGGTCACACAATGTTGTAATTTAAATGTCCAATAAAAATAAAGTTTAAGCATATTTGCAAAATCTTCCAGGCATTAAATAAAATCTTATTTATTATCTTTAATATCTAATTTTTGACCTTTTTCAATTAGCTGTGACATTGAATCAGAGACATATCTCTGCTTGAATGTAGGTCAAGGTCCAACAGCGTCAGAGCATTTGTAGAGAAGTGTCAAATTGTCATGTGCTACTTTTGAATTGTATTATTTTATAAAAATTCAAAAGTAGCACATGACAGATGTATGCGTTATAAATGAAGTCTCAAGCTTATTGATCTTTTAATTCAAAACAAGGAACTATCAAAGACTTTAAGTTCACTATGACCTTGAAATAAAGCCAAGGTCAACCAGCTTTGCAAACTTGATAGGGCTTCATACACTGATGGTTTATATTAGGTTTGATGCTTATGGGCCTTTTTTATTCAAAATTGAAATTTTTAAAGGTTTTACTTCAAAAGATCGATCTTTGTGGTCTTGAATTTGAACCAATGTGTCTCAGTGCACGCTAAAGACACCTCTGTAGAGTTCGAAAAAGAGTTGGCCACTTGTGGCCGCTACAGAGGACACTTACAACTAGAAGCTAATGAAACAGACTGAACAAGATTAGAGGTTAGAGAGTAAGTTTAGTGTAGTTTTGCAAATAGTCAGCTTTTTTTCAGGGAACTCCATTTTCCTCTATCATCTGAATGGCTACCTTGATATACATGCAGGTGAAGTAGTTTTGACTTGGGTATAACCCAACATCATTACTTCCGGACTTTATTTGTTAAATGTCCATCAGCAATTTTTCAGCAATGTGACAACAAAATATAACATTTAAAAATTTGAAACTTGAAATTTCATCAATGCAAACTTTAGCTAAAAATCCCAAAACCATTGAGTTTTATTCAGATACTAATATACAATGTAGAAAAACTTGTCAATAAAGGTCACATAAAGGACTGGCTGAAAGTGGTCTTTGTTGACAGGTGACCTTTGGGAGTTTTTTAATTTATTATGGAATTCCATGACTTTATTGATATAAGTAAGGACCCTGGCACCAGATGAGAACCAGTTTATACTCTAATCTCTTAATGCCGAGCCCCTGGCCAAGAAACAATATCTCAAATTTTAGTGTTTTGTATGATCCAGCTGAGATTCAAACAGGAGACCTCCGGCTCGTGTAGCAGATGCTCTACCACTAAGCCATCAGGTCAAGAAGACACTGTCCCAATAAAGACACATAGCTTAGTTTTGAAATTTTAACAAAGTTTCAACTACAACTAAAGCAGCTTCAGGGATCTTAATAACAGTGAAATAAGCTCAAGCATAGAATCCAATGCATAAAAAATGAATAACTGATTGAAAAAATGAATAATTGACTCAAAAACAACAACTCATACATTTGAAATTTGAATTTATTTTCATTCCCTAAGCATTTCAAATTGACAATACAATTTAATGGGAAAAAATATATTTAGCAGTTAATTTTCCTTTTTTGTGTATTGATACATACAAGCGAAAGAAAATAAAGTCTTCTAAATGTGCCAATATTGTGGGTCAACCACTTCATAGCTCATTAAAGTGTTTTTTAACTGTAATATTTGTCTCGAAAAATCATGTACTGTTTGTTATATTCAAATTATGCTACACTTGAAGCTATTAGAGGTCATGACCCCAAACAATGTTATATTCAAAAAGTAGAGTTAACAGTTTCTATTTAATGTTATATGCAAATGTTAAAGTTCATGAACCCTATTAAAGGTCATAGATCACATTAACCACATATTTTATCCTGGTGGCCAGTCCATTTGTCTCCCTCCCATTACATGAACATGTAGATGATACACAGATTGTCCTCCATTTCTGCCATTGTTAATTGTCAATCTATAACCATCATCAGCTAATCCCATTTCCTTAGCAACCTTCTTAGCAACAATCAACAGATGTCCAAGTAGCTGAAATTAATAAACGAATCAATCAATAAAGAACATCTGTTTTCCTTAAAGTTATACAAATAAGTTTTCCTTCAATAAAAATATCAAATTGAATAAAAAGATAATCTTACATAAATTATAGTTTTATATCAAAAAAAAATCATTTCTCTCCTATATTACTGTACCCACATTTGAGCCAAGTTTCTATTTATTGCATTCATGACCAAGTTTAAAGAATTTATTTTTTAAATTACATTACCTTATCTAAGCAATTCTGAACAAATTTACAAACGGTTATTTCCAGATGGTTTGTTTTTTTTTTTCTTTCTTGTTTACTTTTCTTTTTTAATAATTATTTTGTTGTTTATTTTCTTTTTTTTTTTTTTTTTTTTTTTTTTTTACAATTTTTGAGAAATCACTGCATATTTTTTGTAGAAAAATGCTATTATGAATTCAGCACGTCAATTTCCTCACAAATTCAGATAACAGTTGCTTATTAAAGTTATCGTATGTTACAATGTATATACTGGTAGAGTTTTTTATTTAAAAATATCACTTTTGATATCAATTATACAATCACCTTATTATGCATATGTTACATGTCATACAATATTTGAAGACAATATTTGAAAACAGTAAAAACTGTAACAGTCAAGTTTTAAGACCAAGAAAAAAGAGGTGTAGCAGAATAATATTTGCTTTACATTAAAATACTTAAAAGCTGTTTGGGGACTTTGGATCAATTCCCATTAGGATTAACAACTGAAATTAAATTTTATCACACAAACCTGTTCATCTGAGTCCTCTGCTGTAGATAATTGAACAATTGGTTTTTTAGGAATTACTAAGAAGTGGACTGGTGCCTGTGGGCTTAAATCTTTGAAAGCAACACACTGAAATAGAATAAAAGCAAACGTATAAACCAATATTTTATAGGTTCGGTTTTTAATGGTGAATATTTGATGTAATTGTGAATTAGGAAAGTTTTTAATGCACAATCAAGTAGATTGGTTGGTTGTTACATGTTGCATCAACAATTTTCAGCTTTTTATGAAGAAACCTTTTTTCTGATAAGTCTTCAGAATTTATCTAACACAGGTTCATGCATTTTTTACAAGTATTTCTGACCTGTTCTGTACTAGTGCAACTACTGGTATATCAACCTTTAAAGTGCTAGGACACTTATACACAATGTCGCCGATAAACATCACAGACCACCAAGTCTATTATTCTAGTACACATGCACTATAAGCCAACCTGAGGAAGACTATGGCATGTACATTTCTTTTCTCACATATGATGACCAGGGTCAAACCCACAATTGTAAGACATCTTGGAACTTATTAAAAACTCAGCCATCTCAGCCCCCACAGAATGGAAGAAAGTGAAGAGTAAGCTGATAGTGTTTAATATTACAGATGAATTCTTTTAACTTTTCATGTAGTCAGTCCAGATATGGTAGAGGAAAGGAGGACCTAAAACTCATCAATATTTAAGCAAACTGACAAATTTTTGCCAACTAAGATCTGCTAGAATGGTGAACTTTGGTGGAGGGATCACGCTATCCATAAACTAGGAATTAGGACCAAAAATCCACCTTTTTGCTGAAAGATGTTATGAGTAGTCACACAATTCTTAATGAGGTTATTATAGGAATCATTTACATCAAAATATCCATTTACCATGAAATGTAACTGATTTTGAAGGCAATCGTTAAGTTCTACAGTAGATGGTCCTTTAAACCAGGTCAAGGTCAACTATTGCAGCAAGTACTAAGTCCTGGTCAAAAGACAACATCACTGTTACTATATCAACATATCAACAGATGATATGAATATGCCAAAGGTCATATCACTGTAACTATTAATATAAGCCAGGTGTAGGTAAAAAGCCACTATGTTGAATACATGGCAACTGTAAACTATTACTACAAATGATAGGACTATGGCAAAGGTCATTGTATCTTTTTTTTTTAAATGTTATATCACAGGTCAAAGACCAAGGTCACTATAACCTACTGCATATGATACAGTTAAGTCAGGAACTCTGAAACACTTGGATCATACCATAGGGGAACGTTGCTGCATTTATTACTGCATATGATATGGTTATGTCAAAGTTCAAGGTCACAGTCAATAATACTGGGCCCAAGTCAAAAGACAAAGTTATTATAACTATTTAAACAAATGATATGGTTATGTCAAAGTTCAAGGTCAGAGTCAATAATACTGGGTCCAAGTCAAAGGACAAGGTCATTGTCGCTATTTAAGCAAATGATATTGTTAAGCAATACCAAATTCAGATCAAATCGCAAAGTCATAATATTGATGTAACTATTACAATCTATTATTGCAAATCATTTGTGAAGTAAACAAGAGGTCCATGGGCCTTAATGCTCACCTGAGGATATGTCCAAAATTGTTTGCAAAGTGCAATGGACTATATATTTAGTACAGAAACTTTACAAGTTTTCTCAAGTTAAGAACTGCCACAAAACTTAATCAGAAATATCCATCATTTATAAGTAGCTTATATAACATCCATGAAGTTACATTAACCAATTTCAGTATACTTATGCAGCTATGTCCTTAACCTTTAAACATATGACCTTGAACCATATATCAAAATGATTGTCATGTCAATACCTACAATATTCTAATATACATGCCTTACCAAAAGTTCATAGTTTTCAAGATAATTTGCAATTTAAATCTTCTTTTGCATTTGTGACCTTGACCCTCGAACAAATGACCTTGAACCATATATCAAAATGATTGTCATACCAATACCTACAATATTCTAATATACATGCCTATACAAAAAGTTTATAGTTTTCAAGATATAGTGACAAATATGTAATTTTTAGCAATTTCCCCACTAAGTGCCTTGCTATTTCCCCATTCTGAGCCCCATGGCTACCATTTTTGCAAATCTGAAACTAGATGACCTAAGAATGTAATAAATGATATATCTTAGGTATATCTTTCGAAGATTCAGGGAAGATTTTAAAAGTTTTTCACTATTTCCCCCCTTATGAGGCTCCAAGGGGACATAACTCCTTCATTTGTGCAAATCTGAAAGGGCATGATGGTTACCAAGTTTCATCAAATATGGCCCAGTAGTTTTGGAGAAAATTAAAATGTAAAAAGTTTACGCAAGACACACAGCTGGACTAAGATGGATAGCAATAGCTCATCTGAGCTTTCAGCTCAGGTGAGCTAAAAAGGCCACAAACTTTTACTGCAAATGATTTGACAATGTTGATGTCAAGATTACTGAAACCATTACTGCAAAGGGTCCAATAAAAAGGTTGTTGAAACCATAACTGCAAATGCAAGGTACAGGTCAAAGGCCAAGGTCACTATCACACTATTTCTAAAAACTGATATGACTGTCAAAGGTCAAGGTCAATTTATGCATTACTCTAAATGTTATCCAGGTTGAAGGACAATGTCGACATCGACTACAAGTAATATGAATGTATCAAAGGTCAAGGTCATTGTAAGGTTAAGGTCACTATAACTATAAATGGTATGACAAAAGACAAGGTCATTATAACTGTTGTTGCAAAATATCCGAGGGGCTCTTACATAGTTGTCCTATTCATAATGTCGAGTCTAAGAGGTCGTGATTTTCTTTGCACAGAAAACAAATGGATGCACCTGATCATCTTCGTGGACAAAATCACAAGGAATCTCTTTGCGAACTATTTTTCCAAAAATAGTATCGCCTCCTGGTGTAGCAGTTTGAGCTTTCTCAGTCTCTGATGCCATGTTGCCGGTAAAAACGAAACCAACACACACAGGCTAAATGACGTTTCGTCCTTCACGAAAAACACGCTTTGTCAACTTGTCCATCAGGAAAATCACTTGGATTTCGCTCAGTACTTAGTCCTGAAAATCATGGCACGTGCACATATCCATATCGCAAAGCCGTTGAGTCTTGATTTTCGGGATAAGCCCAGTACTAATCTAACAAATTTGGCCACATGCAAGGTTGAAAAAACACGTCACAGAGTATAAGTTTTGTCTGAGAGAGAGAGAGAGAGAGAGAGAGGGGAGTCGAGTAATGGTGTTTTATGTCCCAGTCAAGATTTTTTCATTTATTTCGAGGCGGTCAGTTCTGGAGTAGTGGAGGAAACCGGAGTGTCCGGAGAAAACCACTGACCTTCGGCAAGCGAACTGACAAACTTTCTCACACTATGATCTGTCCCGAGTGGGATTCGAATCCAAGCGGTGAGAGGCGCTGTGATCCGTAAGCGCGCGCTCTAGACCACGAAGCCCCAAAGAGAAAGAGCTAGAGAGAGAGAGTAAAAACTTGGGTCACATGCAAAGTTCAAAAGACACAAACTTAAGCTAGAAACTATTTCGGCACATAAGATAAAATTTACGTTGACTTTGCGTGACTGGATCACCAGTCAAATGTATAAAGGATGAGAAAAGGGTGATTCTCAATAAGCCGAGGCATCCGCCTATAGAATTCATATTTTAAAATTTGTTACAATGATATTTACACTGTAAACATAAAAATGAGAGTACCAAAACGACACGGTTTTGAATGTCAAAAAGTTTGATAAAACATTACATTATGTGTTTACACATACATTTCAGAATACTGCATTCCGTATTTCCATAAAAATACGAAAATGTTGATGAAAATAACCGTGTTTTTCAATTTTTCACATAGAGCGCATTCCTCTCCATCATAGATATTTTGATAACCAAAATTTCTATATTTTATCTTCTGTTAAGCAAATTTTGGTTGATGGAGAGGGATGCATTGGCATTGAAATTTGGGGATAAAGATAAAACACATTACCCCTTAATCGCCCCAAACATACATACTAGTAGCATACGATTTCCATATCATCTACGCTGGTTGTGATAACCTCAAAGTCCTTGGTTCGAATCTTGTGTCCGTTTTTTATTTCTTTGAATACATTTTGTAGTTTTTTTGTTTTTTTTTTTACTTTTACCTTTTTTTAATTCTCATTGAAACACAGTGCATTTGCTTCTTCAACAAATGACCCAATTAAATTACGCATTGCTCATCTGAACACATCATTGAAACTAGTTTCAATACATGTAAATATCTAACAACGATATGATCTATCGTCAGGCCACTGGTCAATACACGTGCGTTTCCTATACAAGTTTAAAGTATACAAATCAATATTATTAAACATGTAAAACACGGAGCTATGACCATTGCAATGTAGGCGCCGCATTAGTTCACAGGCGAAAATCATGTATTGTAAATTTTGCTCTTTACAATCACGGGTAATGATAGTGAAAAACGACCAATGACACATTTTCATATTAAGTTTTTTCCTAGTAACAATTTTGATATGTCTTTATTACGTTATTTTTTATATTGGCACGTTAGGCTAAAATTAATTTGCACTTTGGCCTCGAGTCGATTTTGGGATATAGAGGTTTCCCAAAGGTGTAAACTTGTTTCTTGGCATTTCTCCGGATAGCTCAGCTTTTTGAGACTCATTCTTTGCTAACTGCATGCCTGATGCTCAGGATTTTTTTTTGTCTCCAGTTTACGAATGAATGTGATCATCTCATTTACGCGATAAAAAATGTTTTCAAAAGAAAAAAAAAAATCTACAAATTTTTAATACCTGGTATCGCTTTATTAATTGTTATAATTATTTTTGACTTTGAATAAAGATTTATTAACTATAATTATCATCATCATCATCATTATTATTATTATTATTATTATTATTATTATTATTATTATTATTATTATTATTAATTCCTCACAAATTATATCTTGCCTGAAATCCTGTAATGAGTGTTCAAGTTATGGACCACGGCTCCTCCCGTAGTAGGGTTCGAATCCCTCTCAGTGGGCAGATTCTATTGTAGAAAAAATTGTCGATCGGTTCTTAGTAAAAAAAAAAACAAAGATTTTCCTGGTACAACGACTTCCTCCACCATTTCACAAATGACTGTGTCAAAGAATCAGTATACGGGGCCAAAATTGTTGCTCAACTCTTGCTCAGTTTTAAAAATATGATACATATTCTATTAGTGAGAGCTGGGTTATTTTTTAAAATATTGAATCACGTCCTTAAATCATGATACATATCTGGCCATTAGTTTGTCATTAAATTCTTTGGTTTAATCCTATTTTGCTGACAAGTGGTATTCCTTCACCGAAAGCTGTCACTGATTGCATATTGTGCTATATAACTTAGACAAATCTGAATAAAATTTTTGCATTTCCATTGCTAAATATCTTATTTAACTGCAATATAAATAAATAAATAAATAAATAAATAAATAAATAAATAAATAAACAAACATGATGAATTAGACCTTTTTATAATTTATTTCAATATAAATATTACCGGTAATTGAATAGTAATTTTTAAAATTAATCTATTCAAATACAAATTCCCCTTTCTGTTTTCTAATAAATTCACATCTCAAAGAAAATTATCTATTAATAATCGATTATATCACTAACATCAACAATTAAATTAATTTTTAGATTAAAAAAATCAATTTTGACAGTATATTTCACCAAAGGTATAAACGACTAGGAGTGCATTAAAATCAGGGGCGAAATGTTACAGGGAAATTGCATAAGCCGCAAAAACGTCTCCAGTGAAACCGGAGAAAAAAGATGCAAATTTGAACGCTGTTGTATCCAAAATATTTCTTATTGTTATTATTCTGACTTATTCAGGAAAAAAGTTGTTTAATAAATCATAAAATTAAAACCGGGTATTAATTCCGCAGTTTCGGAGAAATGATCACGTGACAGTTAAAATGGTGGACGCACTTTCGTTTCCTCAATGACAATGATATAGATTGCGTACCTTCCAGAGTAATTTTGAGAAGATTTATATTGATACAGATGTCTTGATAATACAGAGAGTTTTAATTATTCTTGTTTTTTACATCAACAAAATGAAATCTATAGAGGCGAAAGTTGTAGTTTTAGGTTCTCAAGGTAAACAGTCTCAATGTAAATAATTGGTAATAAAATCGTGGTTTATTACAAAATTACTGAATGTCTAAATGGATAATTTTGATTTCCTGTTGAATAGTTACGAATGTTTGAAACGTTTTCTTATCACTTTGATGGGGGTAATCATTTTTTCAAAGTTTTATGGATTTTAAGATAGTCTAATTCTGATCACAGAAATAATGATGTTTTCATGTTTTTGGAGCACTCATGACAATAACAATGATCCATCTAATAATTTCAAGCTTAACTACTTTGTTAAGTTTACAGAAAGTATATAATAACGATAGCGAGTCATGTTGTTGTAGTTTTGTATATAACTATTTGTTAAAAATACCTACTGTCTATAAAGTTATCTGAACACACTCGAATATTTGCTAAATTTTTATTCTGGAAATTTTGGCTCAGAGCAGCTAGCCATAATCTTCGCCGTTCCTCAGTCAACTTTTTCCATTCTTTGCCTTGGTTTGTAATTACAGCTGGTAATGATAATAGCTCTTCACCATCATCTTCTGAACGATTATGACATCCTTCAATACAATAATTTCCTTTCTGCTTTGGCATTTTGATATAAGATAGAGAAATTAAACAATATTAAATCACTGACACAATGTACACACGCTATTGGTTTATACAGTGTCTCCAAGATGACAGACACTCAGATTGTGACATCACATGCAATCGGTCTATAGTAAAAGTAATAGAGTGATTTACTGTAAGACTTTCTGGTACAGATCTTTTCAACTTGTGGTAGAGTGCTTGCTTATTACTTAGAAGTGTCAGATTCATCCTCTGCTGGGGCACTTATTGATGAAGTTTAATTTTTCAAGTGTTTCTTCCCTCCTGTTTCATAAGTGATCAACAAAATAATTAACCTACAGAAGGGTTGTGTGAGATTTCCAAATTTGGATATCACAAGATAACAGGAGGAATGAAGCTAGACTGAACAAGTCATAATGTTATTGTGTTGTTTAAAGTAGATACAATAAAATAATCTACTGCCACTCTTTCTGGTCAGGATCTTTTAGCTTTGTGGTAAAACACCTGCTTAGTACCAGGATGGAGTGGGTTCAATCCTCTACTGGTGCCTTTCTGTGATGTACTTGTATTTTTTTTAGGTTGTTACTCCCTCCTGTTATATATAACTTCTGCATATCAGGACATTTTTTTCCATTTATTTTATTTTTGAATAAATTTGAGAGAATAACAAGACACAAAACAAAATCTTGAAATACTAAATTTTAATATGATTCATGCTTCTTTCCAGTGACTGCTATCCCATCATCAAAAGTTAATTTAAGTATGTTAAGAACTTGAAATGTTGTTTCATTTTTCCTGAAAATTAATTGATATGAAATTTTCCACATTTATAATATAAATCTATTATTTCATTTTTTTTTTCAGGGACAGAATTTATCAGTATTACAAGTGCCATGATCAGAAATGTTAATTGTCTAGATTGGCTCAAACCCAAAACCTTTAAAATTGTCATTATTGTTCAGTCTTATCCACTCCACCACCACAAAAAAAAAAATAAATAAAATAAAATAAATAAATAAATAAATAAATAAATAAATAAATAAATAAATAAATAAATAAATAAAAACTTTATAATAACTCCATCGCTGTTGTTTTTTAGATTATGGTGGATGGAAAAGTGAATGTTGTAATTGATTATTTTGGAGGTTCTGATGGGGACTCTATCTCATCTATAACACTTGTATCATACATCTCCAGTTTTAACCACATAATCACATATTTACATAATTTATTTAAAATAAATCTTTTTATTTTTTTAACTATTACAGGTGTTGGTAAAACTAGTGTTGTGATAAGATATGTTGGGGGTATGTTTAGTAAAGCGGTTAGTCCAACAATAGGTGCTTCCTTTTTTACATACAAATTGTAAGTATCTGTAGTATTTATTCTGTATAGAACATTTCATTGCTTAAAGATATGTTTTCAGGATACAGCACTGTTGTCTCAGTTTGGATTGTTCTCTAGCATGGCCTAATAAAGGATTCTTTGTCATTTCACTTGATGAAGATTACCAGAATTTTTTTATCAGAGACTAAGAATGTATCCCCAGTCTCCATGGTGATTGTTTTAGGACTTTACAATAACTATTTATTATTCATGTCCATTTGGACAAGTGGAAATAAATTCCACTGGTCTGAATGTAAAATCAACTTCTCAGAATTTTTTTAACTCTCTCTCTCTCTCTCTCTCTCTCTCTCTCTCTCTCTCTCTCTCTCTCTCTCTGATTATTAAATAACACACTAGACACACTGACATAATACAAATTTATAATATTTGTTAAAGTTACCAGTAATTATGGTGAACATGATGAACTTAGACAATATAAAAAAAATTTTCTAAAAGACCACATGTCCTGTAGGACACGTATGAGTGTATTTTTACTTGTCAGCCACTAAAACAGACTGGTACTGTAGGACACGTATGAGTATATTTTTACTTGTCTGTCGACTGCCACTAAAACAGACTGGTACCAGACAATCTGACATACCTTCATTGTCGAACTATGTGTTTTAAACAGGCTCTATTTCATTTTTTCCAGAAATGTAAACAATTATCGTGTAAAGCTCCAGGTGTGGGATACTGCTGGTCAAGAACGATTCAGAGCTATGGTAGGTTTAAGTGACCATAAATCAGGTTTATAATACGGGCCAGTGTGGAACATTCCCTCAAATGTAACTTTCACATAATACACTCATTCTTAGCCAGTGTGGCCTATATCAGAGCTCTTGTTGTTGTTGTTATCAAGTACAAAGAAGATCAAAAATACCTGCTCAAACTTACTCATCAAAGGAATTTGTTTTAATATTAAAGAAAATATATACATATACATATCTACTGAAACATCAGTAGTGTAGTGCGAAACTAGTATGAAATAATCTATTTTCATGGTGGCCCAATTTTCATCCTTATCATGGATTCACTGACACAGTAATTTGTTTGTCAGTGAAATATTATATATTACAAACTCACCTTCAATTGAAGCCACATACCAAAAATCTGTGATCAATATGTTATCCTTCAAAATGATGATTTTTCCTCAGAACCACAAAAATTGAACACATTGAATATACATGTATATACCCTCTTTGGCTACACCATTGTATCAGGTAGGAAGAAATCACCAGAAAAGAACAATTTCCATTATGAGAATCAAACTGGATTATCTAAATGTAAAACTATGGTGATCTCATAACAATCTTGGCTTTATGTTGCGAGTTAGAAAGATTTCCTCAGGAGTTCATCTTGCTATTTTGGGAAAGGATGGAGTGGGGCTAAGGTTGAGCTGACTTTGAAAATGGGTCTGGACTTTATCTGGACCCTTTGAGTGGCCAGAAAATCTCTAAAGTAATTAATCTCTATTATTATATCTTATAATTTGATCAGCATAAATTTATCATTTTCTTTTTGTATTTTAATATTAAGATTACAGTCTTGCAGTGCTTATCCAGTTTTCTTTTTCTGTTTTACAGGCTCCTATGTATTACAGGAAGGCCAATGCAGCCATGTTGGTATACGATATGACATCATCAGATAGTTTTTATGATATTAAAGATTGGGTTAGTGGTAAGTGAAATTATTTAATTGAATTACCTCCCTTGTCCACTCTGTTAGAGGAGTGGAGTTGAGTAATGGTGTTTTATGCCTCAGTCAAGATTCTTTCACCTTTTTCAAGGCAGTCAGTTCTGGGATGGTGGAGGAGTGCATGTAGAAAACCACAAACCTTTAACAAGTAAACTAATGTACTTTCTCAAACTAGGATCTGTCCTGAATGGGTTTGGAACCCAGGCAGTAAGAAGTGCTGTGATCCTTAAGCATGCACTTTAGTCTACTCGGCCACCAAGGCATGTTAGAGGAGTTGAATAAGAAAGTCACTCTTGTAAAATTTGTTAATGCATTATGAAATGAATTACTTACCAACTCAGTGGCCATGCTACAGGACAGGAGATCCGGGATTTGAACCCCCGTCTGGTCATACCTGAGACTTTGAAATTTGAGATATTGCTTCCTCATCTGGTGCTTGACATTAGGAGGAAAAAGTATCGACTGGTTCACCAAGTGTCAGAATAATGTGACCAGGGTAGTTTGTCCTCTTGTTCACTACATACTGACTTGGTAAACTAGGAGTTTAATAAAACATCAATCTGAGTGCATGCTAGTACGATACGGACCATAATACATACTATTTTTCCAAAACAAAGTACCGGTATAAAGAGAGATTTTTGAAGTTTTGAGTTCACAAAGAACCAATGGAACCAATTGTCTTTTGTCTTTGATGTCAGCATCTTTAAAGGTCATATATAGCCAAAACCAAGTTTTCTATTCCACCCATTCAGTTTAATCACTGTAGTTTTTTTAAATTATATCATATAATATGATTAATTTCTGTGTTTTCTATTGCAGAATTAAAAAGAAATGTAGATACACCATTAGGTTGGTAAAATTTTTAATTGTGTGTGTATGAGAGAGAGAGAGAGAGAGAGAGAAGAGAGAGAGAGAGAGAGAGAGAGCATGCTCTGGAATTCCATAGCCACATGACTTATATATGTACTCTAATAACCCATGTCCATTCCAGATGTTTTTGGGGGGTTTAATCGTGAAATACAATGTTTGTACTTGTATTTTATGGCCTTTGTTACCATAAAAATTGACAATTTGAGTATAACTTTAATCATACATGTATATGCAGTTTGCTGGTTATCATTGTTTTTGGACACACACACAATAAAAGGATGTTTAAACTTTTATGTAGAAAAAGGAAAGATCTATTTTGCCAAGTGCTATACTGTTACACTAAAATATACCCTTCAACAATTCCATGAAAATCAACGATCTTAGTTCATGTCATGTAAGCTTTGGCAAAATGTTTTCAAAAATTCAATAAGGGTTATGTTATCCAGTTTTTGTTTTCATTATGAGGTTACAACTGTCAACAAATGCATTAACTTCCAACAAAAATATTCACCAGACAGGTATTTCATTGACAAGCCTGTCAATCGATCAGCTTTTTTTTGGTTTATTGCAATGAATATGATAATTTTTCTAATCACTTCTGAAATGAATAATTGGCAAAGCCAGTACATGTATTACCGGTATTTCATCTAATTGTAATTGGATGTTTAAGAACAGACTATCATTGGCTATATCAAATGATCAATTGTTTGGTTATGTCTCCTGACATGGTTTATAACCTCACTTTTTGAAGAAGTCTAAAAAAAGAAATTATGCTTATGACAGTAAAAGCATTACCGAGTCCCTCTTGTCACTGTTACAGTATTAACAATTAATTACTGTAAATAGGGAATTTTCACATCAGTTGATATTCAGAAAATACAACAAGGATATTTTGGCTTACTTTTAATTTCACATAATCTGGAGACTGCCAGCACAAATAATATTGACTTTTTGTAGTAGTGATACTTTTATTTACACATCTAGCTTTACTTGCCAATTAACTCGAAAATTTTCTGATTTACAGTAATTATGATGTCAAGTTTTTCTGACAATTTCTTATGATTAAGTTTGATAATCCAGTATTTCTTGTTTTTTCCATTTCAGTTTTAACTCTTGTTGGAAATAAAAGTGATTTAACAGACAGTATACAAGTGAATTCAAAAGAAGCCAAAGAGTACGCTTCCTCCATAGATGCTAACTTTCACGAAGTGTCAGCACTAAAAAATACAGGTATGAACAAGAATGGATTAGATTGGATTAATGACGTTTTAAACTCAAAGTCAATATTCTTTCACTTATATAGAGGAAGTCAGTTCTAAAATGGTGGGGGAAACAGGAGTGCCCAGAGAAAACCACCTTTTGCAAGGTAACTGACAAACATTTTTACATAAGTTTCTGCCTGGGTGAGGAATGACTAAGTGATTTACAAGACACTCAGTTTAATATTTCTGTAAAATATATGAAATGGATCAAGTTAGATTTTTTTAATGGATTATACAAACTTCACAATTTGCAAAGTATTTTCTGGTAATCTTTTTGACACAAAAATTGTAAACAATATATAGTTTGATCTTAATTTTGCTCTATTTGAAAAGTCAAAATAAGTGGTAAAAATGCTTGAAAATGGCATAATTTATGAAATTAAATAAAATTTTATGTCCTTAGTGCAGTTTTGTAAATGCAAGAGAAATACAGTAAAACTAATTCTGTTATACATGTATATTCTTTAAAGATACATGTAGATAATAATGTATGTTGATATGTAACAACCATTTTTTATACTATGCCATGTTTGTCAGACGTTTGCATACGTCATCATATTGTATGCACATGCTCATATTATTAGAATATACGTTCTTGACATGGACATTGGCGTTTTTGTTATCTGTTAATAACAAGCACAAACCTACAATGTACACTTTTGAAAGTTTAGCACACCTGTCAAAAGGGCAAATAAGCTATTGTTCTACCTGTTTGTCACGGTCTATCAGTATTAGATTCAGTGTTTTGGGCAAATTCTATATCATAAGCAAACCCAGTGGTTAAGTTGTCTAATGCGTACACCTACAGATCACAGTGCCTCTCATTGTCTAGGATTGAATCTTGTACAGGCAGATCCTAGTGTGAGAAAGCTTGTGGAACTAACTATAAAGTGATACATACAGGTAAGCTATTAGGTGGCATTTACCACTCTATAGTTCAATTTAGTTGTTGCCTGTCACATTTTAGGGGTCAAATAAGGCCTTTTTGGCTTCTGTAGTGTATTATGTTATTTTTTATCTGTATTTTCAGGGATTGATGAGGCTTTTCTACAAGTTGCTCAACAGTTAATACAGCTTTATGAGACTTCACCAAATAGTGGACTAAGTTCTATAGATACTCAAGTACCATCAACGGACAATACTAATGACTCTGAGGATACTAACATTAAAATACAACCAAAACCTGGCACCAAATCACAGGAATCCGCTCAATCTAGGTGTAGTTGTTGATGAAGAGTTTTGTTTTTATTTACAATGTATAGTTGATGATAAAGAGTTTTTTTTTATTATTTACAATTTATTTATGTTTAAAACAAGTTTTCTCGGTTTGTATTCTAAGACGAAAGTTCAGGAAAACCATGTTTAAGTATCTTTTCCATTGCCAGTATGAACTAACTGTGATTTCTGTCTGGACAAATGAATAGTCTTCATAACAGACCAAGGACATATACTCATCATAAGATACATGGAGCCTGTATTCATCATAAAATATCAGACAATGTTATAAAGATGTTATTGCCAGTTCTTGAGGCTACTCTAAAGAATGTCAACATCCCCCCTTAAAATTCTCTTGTACCCAAATCAGCCATTTTTATTGACCCACTAATCACTTTTCAAGTTTCTATACAATGCCAGATGACTATAGTCTCCACAAGAGGCTAGGCTACTTATTGTATTTTAAGTGTTGAGTGACTATTGTCTTCAAAACTGCATACCAACAAACACATATGTTAGATTTTTTTTTCTCTTATAATAATAATAATAATAATTATTATTATTATTATTATTATTATTATTATTATTATTATTATTATTATTATGTTTTCTGTTTCATCATTATGGTTGTTGTATCAAATTTTGACAACTGCACATTAAAGTCTAATTTGAAATCTTTGTTTAACCTAATATTTACCATCATAGCAAGGTTACTCATCTTGTACATGTATTGTGAAATTCTCATATTTCATTAATTGTGCTCAAATTACTTTGAAATAACTGCAAGATTTGACTCGATAAACTACTTTTTTGAAAGGTATTTATACTTATGTTCTTTACAACGTTTTATATAATAAGACATCTTGGTGAAACACTTTTTTTCGTGATCTTTGTAATACACAAACTAACTGAGAAGTGCCAAGGGAGACAACTCTAATTGACTACAAGATAATAAAAATAAGGGGAGACTGTTTCATTAAAACATAAAATAGATGTATTAATTTTTCAACCAGTCTTTATTATATTTTGTTTAAATCTGTTATATCATGCAATATTTATATTACATATGTTTTAATGGGAGATAATTAACATGAGACCAGTCTACATTTTTGTGCTTTTATAATGAGAAGGCTAAATAGTGGATGATACTTTTTTTTTTAAAAAATTCAGTTTGCCAGTTTTTTGCCATTTTATTTTTAATAGAAGTTGACTGCCAAAATGATATAATATTTAGTGAACTTTTAAGAAAAGTAATTTGTAATATCTGTGTTGTGATTTGCAATTAACAATTTGTGCCTAGTAATAAAAAAAGGTTTCAGAAGGTATTGCCAATCATTGTACCCTTAAGTATTGCTGGCTTGTCAATCACTGTACCCCCGAGGAATTGCTGGCTTGCCAATCACTGTACCCCCGAGGAATTGCTGGCTTGTTAATCACTGTACCCCCGAGGAATTGCTGGCTTGTTAATCACTGTACCCCCCAAAGAATTGCTAGCTTGCCAATCACTGTACCCCTAAGAATTGCTGGCTTGCCAATCACTGTACCTTTGGATTTTAATCCCACCTGAGCAGGTCCTTGTGTGAGCAAATTTGTTAATTTTGTCTGGAAAAATTCTGGGAGGTAAAAACCATTATATTTTAGTCTTGTGTGCTCTCATGAACCACAAGAAACAACACATGTTTCATACCTCTAATAAAAATAAATAAATAGCACTAAAATGTATATGTATATGCAGTGTAGAGGTGTATATATTTCTATAAATAATTATTTGTTTTTATTTTATTTATTGCAAAATTTTTGTGAATATTTCAGAAAAATAGTTTTTGTTTGTATTTTAATTATTTTATTTGTTTGAGTTTATAGATTTAGTTGTAGTTATTTAGTATTTAGTGATAGAAATGGCACATGTGTTAGAGAGCTTTATATGTAACAGAAAATGTGTAGAGATTATGGTGATGTCATCAAATATTGTGCGCAAAATATTAATATGTGCATCTTCCTGTTTTGGACAGTTGAAACACTTCATCGAGGAAAAATATAGGTTCTGTAAAATTGTAAATTTTTGTGGCGTCTTTTTTTTTTTTTTTTTTTGTTGTTTCATGTGTGCTCTGGCACAGAAATTTACATGTCATGTATATTAATAGTTTTTGTACAGTAATTAATAATTTTTAAAAATAGTAGACTATCCTGCTTAAAATCAGTTATTGATCTTCTAGGAATAATGATATCTCTCTTAAAACATCTAAAATTGGACATAACAAAAATAAAGGATTAAACAGTACATGTATTTTTTTAGCTGTTAAATTGAAAATTTCATTTTCTTATATTGGAAATGTTAATTTTTTTTTTTTAACTAAACCTACATTTTAATGTACAATTTATTACATGTAATTATTAGTAATTGACCCCCTTACTTCTTACAAGTGTGTTACAAGTAACCATGGATAACTTTATATTGGAAAAAAATTGAGTCAAGATTTATGATTCAGCATGACACACATACTGTTTAACTTTTACACACACACACCCCCCCCCCCCCCCCCACACACACACACACACACACACACACACACACACACACACAGAGAGAAAATATTTTTAATTTTTTAAGCTTGCATAGCTCTTGAATTCCAGGAAAACCAGATCACACACACAAATAAAGTACACGCTTGCATTATTGTTACCAATGTCATGTCCAGAGCGTAAATGTTTTTTACAGGGTAGGGGTTCAATCCCAGAAAAATTTGATTCAAGCTTTTGATCGCTTGCAGAATGTTTTAAACTTTTAAGAAAAAATTTAAATTTTGTGAAATCCTTTTTTCTAAAATACAGTTTAGTGGCAATATCATTAACGTAATAATAATGAATATCTGTAGAAGTTTTGGTCTTATCAAAAACTCTAAACATACACACACACACACACTATTTTGAAAATTTAAGCCTACATAGATAGCACTTGAAATCCAGGGAAACCAGGTCTCCTATTTAAAAAAAGATACATGTATATTTATAATTATGCTTTGTTAGGTAAATATATTATATTTTCCTATGCAAAATAAATTACCAACAATAAGGTGTTATATGTGTTTATATATTTATTTTAAAATAAAAAAAAGTTTTAGACAACTTTGAATTTATTGTGGTCTTTTTTATAAACACTAATTTGTTTTACAGTGTGCCACCATGATTCAAATATCAAATTTTGAAAATTACAGAATAAATATATACAGAGAAACCTTGTAATAATTCCCCTTGATAACATTGCCATCTTGCTTAATGTTAGTTTTGTTTAATACCAAATATATTTCTTTATACTTTCCTATACAAGTCTCATTGATTTTATTGTCAAACTCTTTTATAGTGCAAACCACTATGGTAGCTTAGTTGGTAGAGTTGGAGGTTGAGGGTTTGGACCCTAGCAGGGTCTGATCAAAACTTGAAAATTGATAGTGACTTTTCTTTCACCAAACACTCAGCATTTAGAAATGAAAGTCACAGGGTCCTTCAGATGAGACTTTAAAAACCGATTCCCCATGTCATGAAAGGCGTGGCAAGTTAAAGAACCCTCCCTGCACATTGCTCTATTGGCACACTGTAAAGGTAAAAATTTCTGCCACTTCACATATAGCTGGTGATGTCTTGATATAAGTGAAGTATTCTTGACTGGAACGTAAAACCCCATTAGATTAATCATAAATGAATCATTTTACATTGCAAAATTATGACTGAACAAATGGTGGCAATGAATTATAGTTTTACTGTTACCGTAGCTGATTGAAATGAAGTTTGATATTGTTCACTTACATGTACGTGTGCTATTGTGACTGAAAATAAAACATTTCAAATTACAGAATCCTTTATCACCATAAAATATCTGTGTAATGAGGTAACTTTTCCTGTATTGGGAATTTTGCATTACTAAGGTCAATGTTTATACTAAAAATGAAGCTTTTAGGGACATTTTGATGTCATTTGCAAAAAAGTGAAAAGAATCTTTTGTTTACCAATTTTTCATTTTTATCATTTGAAACTCCCATAGTGTTTACATTTTTTTCGCTATATCAAACTCTAAGTGAAGGGTGTATGTAGTGACTGTCAGTCATATTAGACTGAGGTAAGTAAATGATACTAAAGTTCATAGTATACCAAAGACACCCCTTTCTTGTTTGGTACTGACAGGATGTAACCCACAAAATTAATGAAAGTGGAGTAAAGTTATAGTTGTCTTACAACCCAGTCAACATTTTATCAAATCAAGGCAGTCAGTTTTGGGATAGTCATGCGCTGGAAGAATATCACTGACCTAAAGCAAGTGAACTGAAAAACTTTCTACCATGATCTGACATAGTGGGATTCAAACCTGATAGGTGAGTTGAGAGTTGAGTAATGGTGTTTAACATCCCAGGCAAGAATATTTCACCTATATCGAGACGTCGCCAGCTATAGGCGAAAGTGCAGAAATTTTGCCTGTGCGTTGCGCTGATGGCATTATACAGCAGGGTTCTTTATCGTGCCATGCCTGCCATGACACGGGACCTCGTTTATTTTAAGTTCCCATCCGAAAGAACCATGACTTTCATTTCATAATGCCGAGTGCTTGGCGAAAGAACAGTCACTACCCACTTTCAATTCTTGGGTCAGACCCGGCCGGTGTTCGAACCCATGACTTTCCACCTATGGAGCGAGCACTCAAACCTGATAGGTACTGTGATCCATAAACTGACACTACCGGAAGTTACTTGGGTCAACTATCCAATACATTTTGTCAAATTATGTTGAATTCCATTGCATCTTTAATGGATATTTTTTTTACTAAGCCTTGTTGATGTTAGATCTTTTAAGCCATGCTAGTAGACACCAAAACTTTTTACCTTCTTTCCGGATATTAATAAATATAATGTTAATCGACATGTATTCTTTGGTTTGCCAGTAAGTTTATCTTATTTTTAAGGCTATTTATTTTTTTATTTATTTTGTTATATTTGACACTGTTGTATCGTTTACACATTCCAGCCACCAATAGCTGCAATAATGTTGATGCAGCTTTAACAAAACTATCCAGTCACTTATTCAGTCCAGCCCCTTTCATAGTAATAGCATACTTAACCTCAACATGGTAGAGCTACATGTATATCGTAAATACTTTCAGTCATATTATACAAGTACCTACTGTAGGGTTATAAAATAAGGCCAGTCTGTCAGCACAGTCATACATATAACATTTTGTAAAATTCCATATAATCCAATGGAAAATATTGGAATTTGATGGAAAATCTTGGAATTTGAGTCTGACCATGTAGAATGTCAGAATTGTTTCAGACACTGCCAGACTCAAAACCAAGACAAAAGAACAGCATTTTGAGTTGAGTTTACAAAGTTAAGAGTATATATATTCTAAGGGATTGAACTGGAGTAATGGTGTTTTATGCTCCAGTCAAGAATCTTTCACTTATATTGAGGCAGTCAGTTCTGAAATGAAGAAAACGCAACCGAAGAAAACCACCCACCTTCAGTAAGCATATTGACAAATTTCTCCCACTAGGAACTGCGTGACAGGAATTTGAACTTAGGCGTTGAAAGGCATTGTGATCTGTAAGCAGCCACCAAAGCCAAGTTGAACTACTGCTATATTCTGCTGCAGCCTGTATACTTATTAACACACTATAAGACTTAGTATACAAGTTAATATTAGGTTAGACTTTATAAAAATATTTTGTAAAATTTTAATATAAATTTTATATCTGTTTATCATATAAGGCTAGGGATATTTAGTTATTTCCTATGATATATTATGTTCTTTAAGATTTCATAATGAAAAACAAAATGAACATCTCCCTTGAAATTGGAAATTGTAAACTTACTTATTTACAAATAAATCCAGTTGCTTTTAGCATACCGCTTCTTCAGTCAAATCATTCTGACACATAATGAACTATATACCGGTACTCTGTCTTCTTAATGCTAAGTGCCAGATGAGGAAGCAGTATGTGAAATTTTAGAGTATAATGAACCACCTTGCTGGAGTTTAAACCCATAACCTCCCACTCTTGATGCAGATACTCTACCACTTTGCCAGTAGAGGGTCCAGTCACATTTCTGTAAGCACCTAATCCAAAGAGATACCAAGAAAGTGTAGAGTATTGAAGTTTAATTTCAAGGAAGTCGGTTTTTAAATGGGTTAGAAAATGAAGTATCCAGAGAAAATCACCCACTTTTAGCAAGTAAATTGACCCACTTTTAGCGAGTAAATTGACCCACTTTTAGCGAGTAAACTGAGCTTTCCGGGACCTGAAACCATGATGGTTGCTAAATTGGTGGATGGTAATGATGATTGATATTTTAGCCCACTCTGCCATCATTTCAATCTCCACTCCCCACAATACCAAGAGAATAGAAGTATTAAAAGAAACTATTAAAGTATAGGTCAATTTATTCATTTATAAATATAAATCATTAATATTATACAACAACATAACCAATGGAGGAAAAAATAAAACCTGTTTTAGGAAACCACCTTTATAAAGTGACCAGTGGTCAATTGTGCAGTGACCATCTCGCCTTGTGAAATATTTATCTGTACATGAACTCTGATTTGAAAATTAAGTATGGCTACTTAATGATTATTTCTTAATTAATCATTAACAATGATCAAAATTATCAACAAATTATAGAATATTGCTTGGATATGTTGAACTTTGACCCCATAAAAGTCATCACCATAGTTTCCTAACTCTGGTTTTATCATACATATACCTAACAGTTCAAACATAAAACAAGGTTTTCAAGATCTTATAAAATGTTAAATAAAAGTTGTAGGGGGAAATCCTAAAGGTTATATTTATATATTTATATATATTTGATGAACAAAAATGATCTTAATTACAGTACCTCCAAATTTAATTAAACCAAAAATAAAATTACAATATAAAATCTCCAAGTGAATTATTCACCAATTAGATAGTTTTCCTACGAGTATCAAACATTCATACATGCTTTTCATTTATACTGTATACCAAACTGACAAATTACCTTTCACATCTTAAATCACAAGTACCTACACACACACACACACACACACACACACACACGTGAAAAATTGCTACATATGAAAATTTTACAAAAGCAAATCCCCCAAAATATAACATATACATATTACATGTGTATTATTAAGTTCATCACATAAAAGCTTCTATTTTGTATTTTTACATTTTTATATCAATTTATTGTTGCCATAGAAACAGAGAGTATCCATTACTGAGTTTTAGAAACTGATTCTCATTAAATTTCATTAACAGTAAACTTTCTGTATTATTATTTACTTAAGAAGCTGAATACAAAAATTATAATTGTACATCCCAGAAAAAAAAATTTAAAAAAAAAGAAAGAAAGATGTATTCGATATTTATGGTTTTTTTTTCCCCAAAAATACTTTTATCAAATTCCATATATTAAATTAAAATATAAATGCAAAACCAAAGATTTACTATAAAAAGCTATATAAATGCGGTCATTACCCTTAGCTTTAAACTATATAAAATGTGACCTTTTAATCTAAACTTAAAATTACATAACATACTGTTCACCATACATGTTCAAATTTTTAAGGCCTTATAAATAATGACTCTTCATCATCAGTGTATGGGTACATTTCAACATTTTCCAATTGTTAACAAGCTGTTTCATGGCTATTGAATGCCAATGCATAATTTCACATTACCTGCTCTTTGACAATGAAGATAGATTTAGTCACATGTCAGTGGGTACAAAGTTGCACATCTTATGTACCAAGCCAATAAGTCTGTTATGCTGATGCTCATATTTTCTGTAATGTGAAGTGATTGAAAGTACAATCCTTTAGCCCATAAAAAGATTACCGTCCATCATATTTGCCAATTCCAATTTAGCTGGCAGCACAGTGGACTGGCGCAAATGTAAAATTAAATGTGTTAAATTAAATTGTATTGCATGAAGACAAACCATGCAGCTCTACTAGGGTTCTTATCCACTACTACTGAATCTAAGTTTGCTATCTTAAACACTTAGCTACATATCTGCCTATGAGTTTAAAACTGATGACCTTTGACCTGGACCAAGTGAAAGATGTAAAGACATTTGAACACAAACAAGGGCCATGTTTTTTTTTTTTTTTTTTTTTTCAAAATGGACTCGAACCATTGTAATTTGTATGGCACTCTTTGAACAAGGACAATGATCAAAATGTAAAAAACAGACAAAGCCAAATTCCAGGCTGTTTTAGGCCTGCACTTTTCTTGTTTGTTTTTAACTTATTTACATATTGTTATGCATAACAATTGAAATATATTAATACATGTAAAACAAAACAAGAATTAAAACATCCACCTTATATTCTTAATACTGATAATACTAATTCACACAGACACACCCACACACACCCTCACACACACACACACACACCCACCCACACACATACACACCCACCCGCACACACACACACACTATAGCTATTTGATCTATTAAAATGAAGCAGTAGATCCTATACTTTAAATAGTTTTATGTTTACATTGTTGAGTCAGAAAAGCCAACTGATCTAAGATGTCAGGTTCTGGATCAAAATAACTCTCACCTCAGCTGATCTAAGCTGTCAGCTTATGGGTCACTGAAACTTATCTAGTTTGTCAGCTCTCAAAAGCTTAGTTCTAAAAAGTTCATATTCAACTCTATGCTGATCCTAGTATGACAAAGTTTGTATGTTTGCTTGCCAAGGTCCTCTATTTTCTCAGGATAATCCGTAAACTGCCTTATTACAAGAAGAATAATCTTGATTTTGAGTATAAAACATCATTACTCAACTGATTTCTTTACAGCACTTTTATACATTCTTTGTAAAAGGGATTCTGAACATTCTGTGTGGAGTTCAAACCCATCATCCCTTAATTATACTGTAGATCTGAGACTTAAAGTACTTGATAAGGGTACTTGTACATCTTAGTCATGTACAAGGAAACATATCACATTGCATATGTGTAACTTTTGATTAAAGGTATAATAAAAGTATAACCTCAGTCTTCTATATCTGGACAACAGAATCAGGTCTTGGAGTCAAGGGCACAAAATAATCAGAAAAAATAAAATTGCTTTTGGGACATCCCCCCCTTTCCCAATTTTTTTTCTTGTTTGCATGTTTAGAAACATGAACCATTTTCAGACAAAAACTTTCCACACAATTTCTGGTCAATGACAAGATGAAGTTTTACTGTATTAAATATAATTTTGAGCACTTTATTTTCGTGATTTATTATAACTCCATCATGAATATCACCAAAATATAGTGCTCTCATCGATTAACAGCTAATTATAAGCACATACATTTCTTCTAAATTAAACAAAAACTTAAAGTAACTTTGTAAAAACAAAATATCATTAAATATTTTGTTACATAAACAAAACATAAATATAAAATTACTGTAAACATGCTTATTTTCGCGATGTGGAAATTTTCACTATTTTCACAATTTTCAAAAAATTGTGAAAATTACCCCTCGTGAAAATTTCAACAAACTACCATGTTATCCATAAAGCAGCCACACAAGATCAGAATTGACAAGATCGCGAAAATACCCCCACTTGAAATGTCAAATATCCGATTTCGCGAAAATTTCCACTTGCGAAAATAACCATGTTTACAGTATCTCCATCCATAGAAAGAGCTACAATCCTTGCATTACCTCTGTCAATATCCAAATGCCAAAAGTATTGTGATTTTTTTTTATCTATGTATATAAAATGATTTTAATAATCATGTACATCATATGAGATACACATTGCAAAATTTTGGAGCAAATTTAATTCTTTTAATTTTCTAAATAAACACAATAATAAAGGTTAAAAAACTTTTTCCAATGGAAAGTCATTACCCTAATATTTTTTTCAATTACTTAATTAATTTTCTTATTAATTAATTTATTTATTTAATTTTTTTCAATATTTTTTATTATAATTTTTTTTTCTTGGCATTTGTAATTTACATAGTACTTTTACTTACTGACAGAGGTGAAATAAGGTAAAGGGCAATAACTCTAATTAAAGATTAAAAATGTTATAATGAAACAAAGCAAAATGAATAAAACTAATCAAAGATTTGAATTAAATGTAAACAAAATTCGCAATGATATATATATCTATACTGAAAACTTGAATAAAATTTTCTTGAATTCAATAGTTTCCTTTAAGTCAACGATTTGATTTGCTGTTAATTAGAATTTAACAAACTTGAAAAAATAAATTTAATGGACTTTAAACAATCAAAGTTTTACTGTATATAGCCACATACATCACAGAATTATACTACCAGTTTCAAACAATTAAAGGGGGATGGAAGAGATATCATGAACTCATCCTGTGGAGAACAAACAAATTTATTATGTCACATGATCTTATCCTGTGTTAAACTAAACATATCATGTCACATGACACCAAAAACTTGATTTTGATTGACATCATGTGGTACCATGCAAAAGATTTATGTTATTTTTGCATTTTGGATTTGATAAAAACAATTTAATGAAAAATCCTCATGACAGGTTCTTGTCTGTTTTATTTCTGGCTAAAGACAGGTTTTTAGTCTTCTGGTTCAATACCAATATTTTGGCAATTTTTTGCAATATTACTACATTAGGCAAAAAATGGTTATTTTTATTTGATTATTTTTCATTTTAAAATTTTGTGATTGTCAGTGTAATAAAAAATGTTCGGAAAAAATTTTGTGGAATTGAATTTTGTGAAAATAAATCTCATCAAGGAACTTTGTATTTTAAAATTTTCGATGACATTTAATTTTTTTGGTTTTCACTTCTTTGCAATAAATAGTGAAATTTATTACCCCACAAACATTTGTAAATTTACAGTATATTTTACATTTCCCATTATGTTCTTATACCCAGACCGTGGTTGACTGATTTCTTAAAGTAAGTCGACTTAACTGCTCTTGGATGTGGTGGTTACTCAGACAAATACTTGTGTCTAACACAAATAAAATATGTTAGAAAAGCATTGGCATCACCTTTATACATATTTCTTCATTTTACATCATTTATGTAGCAAAACCTGCGAGAACTTGTTTCTAATTATTGACTAAAGCATAGAAATGGTTTGCTGAATTTTATCATAAGTATTCATGTCACATCTTACAATTCTAGTTTCAAGAGAACTTTACTTTATATAAACATAGCCAGTCTAAAGTCAGTGTTAAATTGGATTGACTACTAAAATATTTTATTTCATAGTAGACTTATGTTAAAAAAAAGAATGAAAATAAAAATTGTGAACATTTATATACAGCAAAGGTTTGCACATTGAATACTTTTTAATCAGTATATTCAGAATACTGATTTCTATTGAATCATTATAAAACATTTTCCAATATAATCAGTACATGTTAAAGGTACTGATTTACACTGATTACTGTTGTATTATAGTACTCTGTAAAAATTAGTACATGTCAGTATCACCAGTACTAATTATTGTTAATATATCAAATTACTTTCCTAAAGAAATCAGTATGTGCCAGCATTATCAGTAGTAATCAGTACTGATCACTGGTAATATATGATTATCATAATAATTTCCTTTAAAAATAAGTATATGCCAGCATTATCAGTAGTGATCAGTACTGATAACTCATGATACATAATTCCCTACAAAAATCAGTACATGCCAGCATTATCAGTAGTGATCAGTACTGATTACTGTTGATTTATTATAATACTCTCCTGCAAAAATCAGTACATGCCAGCATCATAAGTGATCAGTATTGATTACTGTTAAAACAATATTCACACAATTAAGAAGCCTGTACTGGTTATATACTTTAGATATTGAGAAATATATTCTGATTATACACATAGGAACTTGTGTACTGATTAAAGACAAGAATTTGAAAATCTGGTACTGATAAGACAATCTGAGAGTAACTATGTTCATTTACTCATGAGACAAGTTTAATTTGAAGCACTAATATATGTACATAATCCAAGTTCACAAGTTGTAATTCCATATGCGTATGATTTAGATGAATGCACTGACAATGCTAAATATTTACAAGCATCAATCTATGCACCTATTTTTGAACATGAGCTTTTCATTAGCCAATAAAATAATCCTCCTAGAATCACATGACAATAACTGGCCAATGAAAATTAAGATCTGTCATAATCCTCAAAGAATCACATGACAATATTTGACCAATGAAATATAAGAACTGGTGAACACTGAATGATTTTTTCTTCTACACCAGTTCATGGTGTAGCTCTATAGAAGGTATCACATGACACTGTTTTGACCAATTAAAATCCTTCTAACTATTCAGAGAATCGTACATCTCCATCCTGATTTCTTTGGTTTATTAGTCTCATTTTTGAGTTGATAACCACCTCCACCTTTACTCTGTGCATTTGATGCATCCTACAAATAATAATAAAATAATCAAAGTATTGAAGGAACTCAATATCACTCAATCACTGGCTAAAGGAGTTATAGAAAATTTAGATATAAAAGTTTTAATCTACAGGTTCAAAAGAAAAGGTTAACAGTTCAGTACCAGTGAATCTATAAAAAATGTTTAACTATCTATGGTCTACAAATGAAAGTGTTTGTAATTTGCTCAAAATTTACTGATCAAGGTAAGTAATCTTATGGTCTTTGATGTGAGACCAACAGCATTTAAAGCAATATTTGTGGCTTGTGTGTTGCATATTGTCTATCAGGCCAAGAACACAGAAGTAAGGGTTTAAAGGTTAACACCTTATCCTACCCATGTGGCCCCTGGGGCCCTTTTTTAACCTACATTCATCAAACAAAGTCTCGCCCTACACAATAAGCCCCTAGGTAAAAACCCTTTCTCACTTGTGTTGAACTAGGCCATACCCAAAACAGTACAACATCTTTGGTTTGAAGGCTAACACTTCATTCTACTTGGCCACCAAGTAAATAATTCTCCCTTACTTTTTGTTGACATGGTCAAAGCCACAACATTAGGATCCCTTCAGTTTGAAGGCTAATGTGTATCCTTATCCATGTAGCCAATGGGGCTTCTAAGCAAGTATTTTTAATTTGAACTTTATATTTTTGCCAATTTTATTCAAATCAAGCAACTTAGATTTTTACCCTAATCAATCACACATACAATTTTTTTTGTAATATTAAAAAAATTATTTAAGACAAAGTTTAAGTTAAATTAAATACATGGAAATGAAAAATTATGCAAACCGGAAATGTCTAATATTATCAACTTGAATTCAATTTATGATCCTTACAAGCACCTAAAAGTAATTTCCACTTGTCTTACAAGTCATGCCAAATTGTTTGTTGATTTTTATGTTTATTTTAAATTTTAATATATGTAGTTCAAGCAATTCAGGATTTTATATTTTTCAACAATTTCTAAAAGAGTTCAAAAACAAAATAATTTTTTCCCCTTGTCATTATTATAAAGTGATTTATGGTAAAGTTCAACTTAAATAATGACACCAAAGACATTTTGAAAAATTATTACCAATGACTCCTACCTACCCCACCCCCCTCACTCTACACAAAAACACAATTAGACATTCATTCAATATTGCATAATTTTGATATCCTTACCATTTTCTTATCCATTTTTGCTTTTATATCTCTGGCTAATGTGAAGAAGGCTTCTTCAACATTTATACTTGCTTTCGCACTCGTCTCCATAAACTTAATACCATGTTCTATTGCTAACTGAAAACACAAAACAATATTTTACTAAGTGACACATTGTGGATGACCGAGACAATGTGGATGAGCTAGAGAGTTTAGTGTCATGTGACAGTGAATTGAGTATTGATGAGCGAATTTAGTTTGGATGAGGCAGTGAATCAAGTGTGGATAAGTGAGGAGCTGAGTGTGGATAAGTGTGGATAAGTGAGGTGAGTGTGGATGAGCCAGACAGTTGAGTGTGAGTGTATCAGAGTTAGTGTGGATTAGCAAGTGATTTTTGTAATGATAGGCAAGTGAGTTGAGTATGAATGAGTGACTTAGTTTAGTGTGAATGAAGAAGTAAAGTGTATGTTAGCTTGTGATTAAACTGTGGATGAGCTAGTGATTAAACTGTGGATGAGCAAGTGATTAAAGTGTGGATGAGCAAGTGATTAAAGTGTGGATGAGCAAGTGATTAAAGTGTGGCTAAGCAAGTGATTAAAGTGTGGATGAGCAAGTGATTAAAGTGTGGATGAGCAAGTGATTTATGTGATGATAGGCAAGTGAGTTGAGTATGAATGAGTGACTTAGTTGAGTGTGAATGAGTGAGTTAAGTGTCGATGAGCTTGTGATTAAACTAGATGAAGGTGATGAGCAAGTGATTAGTGATGTATGGCAAGTGAGTGAATGAGATGACTAGTTGAGTGTGAATGAGTGAGTTAAGTGTCGATGAGCTTGTGATTAAACTATGGATAAGCACTTGTGATTAACTATGGATAAGCAATTGAATAAACTGTGGATGAGCAAGTGATTAAAGTGTGGATGAGCTAGTGATTAAACTGTGGATGAGCAAGTGATTAAACTGTGGATGAGCAAGTGATTAACGTGTGGATGAGCAAGTGATTTATGTGATGATAGGCAAGGAGTTGAGTATGAATGAGTGACTTAGTTTAGTGTGAATGAAGAAGTAAAGTGTATGTTAGCTTGTGATTAAACTGTGGATGAGCTAGTGATTAAACTGTGGATGAGCAAATGATTAAAGTGTGGCTAAGCAAGTGATTAAAGTGTGGATGAGCAAGTGATTAAAGTGTGACTAAGCAAGTGATTAAAGTGTGGATGAGCAAGTGATTAAAGTGTGGATGAGCAAGTGATTTATGTGATGATAGGCAAGTGAGTTGAGTATGAATGAGTGACTTAGTTGAGTGTGAATGAGTGAGTTAAGTGTCGATGAGCTTGTGATTAAACTATGGATAAGCACTTGTGATTAAACTATGGATAAGCAATTGAATAAACTGTGGATGAGCAAGTGATTAAAGTGTGGATGAGCAAGTGAGTTGAGTGTGATGGGTAAGTGAAATTGAGTTATCTACCCAGCTAAGATTATATACCTCAGTGTAAGTAACAGAAGAGAGAGAAATAAAGAGGTACAGTAAAATCTGCTGTAGTGGCCACCTCTATTTAAAGACCACCTAATAATGTGTTTTATGGCCCCTTTGCTTCAAATCATCCAAAAGAACCCCTATATATCATGTATACAGACCATCTGTATATTTTGTATTCTTAGGTCTCCTGTTTATAAAAAGATTAGGCTAAAAACTTTATAACAGATGCTGGTGCAGATGTCAGAAGACAATTATTCTTCGTACTTAGGGCAAGCAATGACAGCTTAAACGATAATACTTTTTAAGATGTGGTATGTAATTTGATTATAGCTTGGAATCAATACTTTAAATATGATACAAAAAAGCACTCAAATAGTAGTTTCTGTAAGAATTGGAAACTTAATATTAGTGTTTTACTTCTTTTTTGAGAAATAAAGGTTTTTGTAACAACTTTTACTACTTTTTTGAGAAATAAAGGTTTTTGTAACAACTTTTACTACTTTTTTGAGAAATAAAGGTTTATTTAACAACTTTTACTACTTTTTTGAGAAATAAAGGTTTCTGTAACAACTTTTACTACTTTTTTGACAATAAAGGTTTTTGTAACAACTTTTACTACTTTTTTGAGAAATAAAGGTTTTTGTAACAACTTTTACTACTTTTTTGAGAAATAAAGGTTTTTGTAACAACTTTTACTTCTTTTTTGAGAAATAAAGGTTTTGTAACAACTTTTACTACTTTTTTGAGAAATAAAGGTTTTTGTAACAACTTTTACTTCTTTTTGAGAATAAAGGTTTTTGTAACAACTTTTACTTCTTTTTTGAGAAATAAGGTTTTTGTAACAACTTTTACTACTTTTTTGAGAAATAAAGGTTTTTGTAACAACTTTTACTACTTTTTTGAGAAATAAGGTTTTTGTAACAACTTTTACTACTTTTTTGACAAATAAAGGTTTTTGTAACAACTTTTACTACTTTTTTGAGAAATAAAGGTTTTTGTAACAACTTTTACTTCTTTTTGAGAAATAAAGGTTTTTGTAACAACTTTACTACTTTTTAGTGAGAAATAAAGGTTTTTGTAACATATTTTACTACTTTTTGAGAATAAAGGTTTTTGTTACAACTTTTACTACTTTTTGAGAAATAAGGTTTTTGTAACAACTTTTACTACTTTTTTGAGAAATAAAGGTTTTTTAACAACTTTTACTACTTTTTGAGAAATAAAGGTTTTTGTAACAACTTTTACTACTTTTTTGACAAATAAAGGTTTTTTGTAACAACTTTTACTACTTTTTTGAGAAATAAAGGTTTTTGTAAACACTTTTACTACTTTTTTGAGAAAATAAAGGTTTTTTGTAACAACTTTTACTTCTTTTTTGAGAAATAAAGGTTTTTGTAACAACTTTTACTAACTTTTTTTGAGAAATAAAGGTTTTTGTAACAACTTTTACTACTTTTTGAGAAATAAAGGTTTTTGTAACAACTTTACTATACTTTTTTGAGAAATAAAGGTTTTTGTAACAACGTTTTACTACTTTTTGAGAAATAAAGGTTTTTGTAACAACTTTACTAACTTTTTTGAGAAATAAAGGTTTTTGTAACAACTTTTACTTCTTTGTTGAGAAATAAAGGTTTTTGTAACAACTTTTACTACTTTTTTGAGAAATAAAGGTTTTGTAACAACTTTTACCTACTGTTTTGTAGAAATAAAGGTTTTGTAACAACTTTTACTACTTTTTTGAGAAATAAAGGGTTTTTGTAACAACTTTTACTACTTTTTGTGAGAAATACAAGGTTTTTTGTAACAACTTTTTACTACTTTTTTTGAGAAATAAAGGTTTTTGTACAACTTTTACTACTTTTTTGAGAAATAAAGGTTTTTGTAACAAATTTTACTACTTGTTTAGTGAGAATAAAGGTTTTTAAAACAACTTTTACTACTTTTTTGAGAAATAAAGGTTTTTTGTAACAACGTTTACTACTTTTTTGAGAAATAAAGGTTTTGTAACAACTTTTACTACTTTTTTGAGAAATAAAGGTTTTTGTAACAACTTTTACTACTTTTTTGAGAAAAAAGGTTTTGTAACAACTTTTACTACTTTTTTGAGAAATAAGGTTTTTGTAACAACTTTTACTACTTTTTGAGAAATAAAGGTTTTTGTAACAACTTTTACTACTTTTTGAGAAATAAAGGTTTTTGTAACAACTTTTACTACTTTTTTGAGAAATAAAGGTTTTTGTAACAACTTTTACTACTTTTTTGAGAAATAAAGGTTTTTGTAACAACTTTTACTACTTTTTTGAGAAATAAAGGTTTTTGTAACAACTTTACTACTTTTTTGAGAATAAAGGTTTTTGTAACAACTTTTACTACTTTTTTGAGAAATAAAGGTTTTTGTAACAACTTTTACTACTTTTTTGAGAAATAAAGGTTTTTGTAACAACTGTTTACTACTTTTTTGAGAATAAAGGTTTTTGTAACAACTTTTACTACTTTTTGAGAAATAAAGGTTTTTGTAACAACTTTTACTACTTTTTTGAGAAATAAAGGTTTTTGTTACAACTTTTACTACTTTTTTGAGAAATAAAGGTTTTTTAACAACTTTTACTACTTTTTTGAGAAATAAAGGTTTTTGTAACAACTTTTACTACTTTTTTGAGAAATAAAGGTTTTTGTAACAACTTTTACTACTTTTTTGAGAAATAAAGGTTTTTGTAACAACTTTACTACTTTTTGAGAAATAAAGGTTTTTGTAACAACCTTTTACTACTTTTTTGAGAAATAAAGGTTTTTGTAACAACTTTTACTACTTTTCTGAGAAATAAAGGTTTTTTGTAACAACTTTACTTCTTTTTTTGAGAAATAAGGTTTTTGTAACAACTTTTACTACTTTTTCTGAGAAATAAGGTTTTTGTAACAACTTTTACTTACTTTTTGAGAAATAAAGGTTTTTGTAACAACTTTTACTACTTTTTTGAGAAATAAAGGTTTTTGTTAACAACTTTTACTATCTTTTTTGAGAAAATAAAGGTTTTTGTAACAACTTTTACTACTTTTTTGAGAAATAAAGGTTTTTTAACAACTTTTACTACTTTTTTGAGAAATAAAGGTTTTCGTAACAAACTTTTACTACTTTTTTGAGAATAAAGGTTTCTGTAACAAACTTTTACTACTTTTTTGAGAAAAAAGGTTTTGTAACAACTTTTACTACTTTTTTGAAGTAAATAAAGGTTTTTGTAACAACTTTTACTACTTTTATGAGAAATAAAGGTTTTTGTTACAACTTTTACTACTTTTTTGAGAAATAAAGGTTTTTGTTACAACTTTTACTACTTTTATTGAGAAATAAAGGTTTTTGTTACAACTTTTACTACTTTTTTGAGAAATAAAGGTTTTTGTAACAACTTTTACTACTTTTTTTGAGAAATAAAGGTTTTTGTTACAACTTTTACTACTTTTTTGAGAAATAAGGTTTTTGTAACAACTTTTACTACTTTTTTGAGAAATAAAGGTTTTTGTAACAACTTTTACTACTTTTTTGAGAAATAAAGGTTTTTGTTACAACTTTTACTACTTTTTTGACAAATAAAGGTTTTTGTAACAACTTTTACAACTCTTTGAGAAATAAAGGGTTTTGTAACAACTTTTACTTCTTTTTTGAGAAATAAAGGTTTTTGTAACAACTTTTACTACTTTTTTGACAAATAAAGGTTTTGTAATCAATTTTACTACTTTTTTGACAAATAAAGGTTTTTGTAACGAATTGTTGTTTTGTTTTTCTTTAAATATAAATAAACATGTGCACAATAAGCAAGAAAAGATAGTGGAATTACATGTTTTTAATCTTATACAATAAAAAAGGAAGTTTAGATGAATAAAAAAGTATCCAATGGTATTGTTGTTAAAAATATACATTCACTGTATTTATTGTGACAAAAACAATCTTGTATTGTAATGAATCAATTTCCTTGTACAAGTAACCTTAACAATGAAAATCAATTGAAGCAAGACCAATGCTTTCTAAAATTATTAAAGAATTGAAGAAACAAAAAATTAATTTAAATGGTTACCTGTTCTCCTTTTTCTTTAGATACCATTCTTTTATCGTTCATGTCACATTTATTTCCTAAAATCATCTTTTCTACATCTCGAGATGCATGCTACCAAAATGAAATGTACAAAAAGTTACTTTTAAGCTTAAGATTCGGAAAAATAGGGACTGACGCATGAAAGACCTTTTTGGTACTAAAGCTAAGGTCCATAAATTTAGACCACCACTAGAAGACCCTTGGGAATACTAAGTATTTTTCAGATACTTGGGAATCAAATTTGACTTTAGACTTTCTGGAAAATCACTTGAGCTTACATGGTTTGACTTTTTGGACAGTGCTCTTAGTAGCCTTGTTTTTGAAATTTGCAACCAAAAAATGCATTTTGTGACTGAAAATTGACAAACAGTTGCCATCATGGCAAATAAAATTTTTTGAGTTTGGTCGATGAAAAGGTCTGGAAATCCTGAAATTTTGTCCATGACTGATTCTGAAAATTAGTCTCAGCAAAGTGCTTGAAACCAAGAAACTATCTCTTTTAATGTTAAGTGCATAACTGACACAGATCTAATGTTACATTATGTCACCCAAATGTCAAAAGTCACTTTTTATTTTGGTTTCTGACAATTATTAACATTTTTTGTAAAATCATTATTATTTATTTATTTATTTATTTTTTATTTTCTATTTTTTGTAAATTACCATAGAAAGAACATAATAAGTTATGGCCATCTGGAATTTTACCTGATGACAAAGATCATGAAATGTCTATTAAATATTTTGAATAAGTAGCCATGAGGCTTCTATTTTTCAAAGCCCACTTTAAGCGCTGTTTGAGAATTGAAAAAAGGAAATTTTATCTCATAAAGTCAAAGATCAAATGGAATCTCTGGTAGACTAGAATAATGAATTGTTATCTTCTTTGTACTGTGATGATAATAATAATAATAATAATAATAATAATAATAATAATAAAAAAAATAATAATAATAATATAAAAAAAAAAAAAAAAAAAAAAAAAAAAAAAAACACAACAACTTTGAGAACTGGCAAATATAGTTATAGATGTGAACTTCTGGGTGTTCCAGAAGAGTAAGCACCTCCTGTCTAGCTAGCTATATATGTCATGTGCAAAGTTGAATTTTATTTTAATTTTCCAACACTTTTTTCACAAATTTTTATTTCATATAACTAACACATTACAAAAGTCCAAATGATCAAAAGTCTCACCAATGAAGTGTGATTTTGTCAATAATAAAAACAAGAGATGATGGAGTAAACCAGAATGCCTGTAGAACAGAACTAACCATGACACACTTTTTTATAAGATATATATGTAAGTGGGGTATATTAGAGAAATGATTTTTTCAATTCCAGTTGAGACTTTTTCACTTACAAGAACATGTATTAAGATGGTCAGTTCTGGGATTAAGAAACAGGAAAATCCCAAGAAAGCCACAACCTTTCTTTCAATTAATCTGCCAGAGTAGAATTTGATCCCTAGTGGTTAGAGGGCTGTGATTCTAAAAACACACAACTGCCTTGCAAAATAAAACAAAAATGTTATTTACAATATCTCCTTACCTCTTCTATGTTTCTTATCCAATTTCTTATGTTTTCAAATGATTTATCATTTGTAATGTCGTATACTAACATAATACCCTGAAAATAACAAAAGGTTTAGTTTCCATGGCTACGCAATGATACAAAAGTTTTTTTAATCATAACATGATACTTATAGATGAAACCAGTTTTAAGTCATTTAGATGATCAACACTGTGAACATTGCCATTTGAAAGTGTTTTTCCCAACAAAGTACCCATAATACAGGGTCAATTATTCCCAATGGTAATACATTTATTTCAAATATTTATCCCTTTTTTAATTTTTTTTTCCAGTTACCACTGCTTTAATCCTTTTTAAGATCACCTTGTGTATATATTATTTTTGATATACACAGTAACTCCTTTATTGCTAGAATTTATGCTCATTTTACACTTACAAATACTTTCTTCAGGAGTTGTTCTGTCATTTGCCAATTTATCCAATTGCCAATTTTTATAATTTCTGGGAGGACAAACACGCAACAATTAAGTCAGATAAATTAGTGATAACGCAAGATCTTTTAATAAGTGTATTGGAGACCCAATCCATAATAAATTATGTAATTCTGTTATTGTTATTGTAGATTAGTGAGGAGATATACAGAAGATATAGTTGAGGAAACTGGAATGCCTAGGAAAAACCTTGTAACTTTGGCAAGCAATCCGGCAGACTTACACTAGAATCTGCCCAAGCAGAATTCGAACATAGGTGGTGAGAGGCACTGTGACCTGCAAATGCGAGCTTTAGACCAATTGGCCACCAAACATCATAATGTTGCAAAAACTCACCTATGTTTACCATAATTATAAATCATCAATGTGTTTATTATGGCAATTAATTAATTTTTAGATCAGATTTTTAGTTTTCATCTGCATGGCACTTCTGTCTTTAAAAATACATACCATTGCACCTCTGTAGTATGCTGTAGTGATGGTTCTGAATCTCTCCTGTCCTGCTGTATCCCTGTAACAGACAACCAATCATAACTACTGTTATAAAATTGCTGTGACAAATTAAAATTTAAACAATCTGTGAGAAATGAGGACTGTATTCTTTTTTTTCTTAAATAAATAGTTGAAAAGTTTAAAATATCTAAATTCTGCAATGGGTAACTATTGGAACAATTAGTCCATATACAGACATCCCCCAACACACATACATGTGCCTTTCCAGTTGGATTCAAAGAAAATATGTTGATCTAAGAGAGTGGCATAATGTAGTTTTATGAGTCCATATTCTTCCACTTGTATAGCTTGTCTTTTTTTTAATTGCAGGAGATGAAAAAAAAACAAACAAAAAAACTCACCATATTTGTAGCTTAATTTTCTTTCCATCTAATTCTATTGTTCTTATTTTAAAATCAATACCTACAAGTAAATAAAATAATCAAACATTCAAATTTTAAATTAATATATAAATTAAAACAAGAAAAATAATGTTTTAGACAAAAGTTTTCTCCCCTTACACTATGTATATGCCAGTTATATTTAATGAGACCTTTCACGGTAGAATAAGAGTCCTTTGTCGTAGATTCAAGACTGTTAGATTAATTAACTTACACCAACACCCTTATCAGTAGACTTGATTGATTGAAAGGGGTTTAACATTACAGTCAAAAAGATTTTACTTATACCTTGATGTAAGAAGCTATAGATGAAATAGCAGAAATTTTGACATTTGTAGTGCACTTAAGGAAATGTGCAGGGAGATTTCTTTAGCATCACATGCCTGCTGTGCTATGGGGCATCAGTTTTTAAAGTTCCTTCTGAACGACCTCATGACTTTCATTTCTAAATGCTAAGTGCTTGGCAAAAGAACAGTCACTACCAATATTCAAGTTTTGGTCAGACCTGGCCAGGGTTTGAACCCGACCTCCCACGTATGAAGCCAGCACTCTTTCAAGCGAGTTACAATTGTGGCTGTTGAAGTGGGGTCTAAAGATTTAAATTTTAAAAAACACTGAAGATTTTGTACTTATAAAAAAACAACAATAGGATATAAATTATATATGTTTGATCAGAGATATATTTAACTAGTTATATACGTCTCTGGTTTGATCAAGTACTACCTAGTAATAAGATGATGTAATAAATTATGTGTATAACAATATATTACACATACACATGTCAATTTTTAGATTTCTTTTTCGCATATTTAAAACTTTGGTCGTTTAAGAATATAAACATCATACAAAATTGTCTAGAGTATATATATATATATATATATATATATATATATATATATATATATATATATATATATAATTTGTTCAAATTAGATAATATAAATGGTTTGGTAAGTAATAAAAGGAGGCGTATAAGGGAATACAATTAAGAAATAACTTGTGTTCTGGTACACTGTGGGGATTGAAAGATTGAAGTTTTTCAATATTTAACAGATTCATAATATTGATTTATGGGTACTGAATGAAGTGAATGTAGATTTTCTGTGGCAAATCATGATATAGATGTTATATAGAAGATCTCATGGTTTTGTATTAGTACAAATAATGACAGAAAAAGTTGGTTAACATACAATGACACTATACTGCTACTAAACTTAAAACTCCCATCATCACAGTGAACTGTGAACTTTTTGATCACAGTTCAATTTTTGGACAGATTATAATGTCTATCAAACAGAACCTGATATGAATTATAGAATGTCTAACATTTCATTCTCGTGCCAGTCGACTGCTGGCTCATAAATCTAATTAAATACATTAAAGTTGACGATTCCCACGCCAGACAGTTTACCGAGTTCAAATGGCTTAGTGATGTGTATATACATTTACTGTCAATTAGTTTTACTTTCTGTTCCTAAAACTCAAGAATTTTCTACATACACACCTATTGTGGAAATAAATGTTGAATTAAAAGCGTCTTCAGAAAATCTAAATAATACGCAAGTTTTTCCAACACCAGAATCGCCAATTAACAACAGCTTAAATAAGTAATCGTATGTCTTCGCCATTTTGGTTCGATCTCATTTCACACAGGAAACACCCTCATTTACATAAATGAAATGACGTATACACACTCTCTGACTTCCGCGTTTCTTAGGAATAACCTCGGGAATTTGTGCTCTGTAAAAGGTATGCGAGGTGTAAACAATAGTTCCGAAAACAGGGTACCTGTCACATGGGCATGAATCAAAACAAAAAGTAAAAAACCCAAAGGCACTTGATTCTATGAAAGAAGAGAGACAGAGAGAGAATAAAAATGTTTAAAAACTTTAATATATCATTTACACATAAACAAAAAAAATAAAATAAAATAAAATAAAAATAAAAACGTTCAAAACTTAATAAACAAAGAAAGAAACGACAAAGCTGGTTTTTAAATATCCCGAGGGAAGACTGAATGGTTAAGTATAGAGTGAATCAACTGAAAAGAAACCATAACTTCTTTCTGTAAATAAATAAAAACAGCGACGTTCACAACTCTTTAAAGTCGCCAATGACTTGAAATAAATAGTTTAATTAACTATTTTTTATGGTTTTTCCGAGTAAGTTAAATGATTCGCTCCTTAAACATGTATATGACAGGGCTTTGTATTGGCCGGTAGGTGATCATGAATTGAGTGGGGGTAATGTGTGTTTTACGCCCAAGTCAAGACTTTTTTTCACTTATCTAGACGGTCAGTTCTTCGATGGTTGGGGAAACCCTTAGGTTCCCGGAGAAAACCACCGACTAATCCGGCGACAAGTCGCTTTCTCCGATAAGAATCTACCCGAGTCCGGGAATTTTAGCCTAAGCAGTGAGAGTCACTGTGAATTGAAGACGAACGCTTACTGAGACCTTTAAGTGACCAATATGTATTGTACTTAATTGTACTTTTTTCATATGAAGTAATGCAGTAAAACGAGTCGGATCGGACTGAGGATCGAACCCGGCACTTCCGGGAGTTAAACGAGCACTGTACCATGAGGCTATAAAGATCCGGACAAGATAGTCTGGCAGTAAATCACTTTATTATAGCTACTCTATACAACACATCAACACCATGACTAGCTCAGTCCCATTACACTAATAATCGTGACATCCCTTTGTGATCGTAAACAAACTTTACAACTTTGATCTGAATTGAACCATTGTTGAAATTCAAAAATTGGATTTTATCAGTTTTGGCCAATAAAAATATTTCTTCGTTTATATTCCAACATTTACAAGATCTACCAGATTCAACGAATAATTTGATCTAATTCTAAAGTTTTTACTAACGCATACTCGGCAGACTTTTTCAAGGTGTTACCTAACCGAGTTGATACGAATGTAGCGGTCTGGGTAGCTCAGTGGTAGAGCACTCGCCTATAGTAAGGGAGGTCCCGGGTGCGATCCTCGGTCCGACCCTGCATTTTTCTCCCTCCTGATACAATTTTGGGGCCAGTGTGGCCCTCGGAAATGGTGAACTGAATATATGCGGCCGTATAAAGTCCATCCGAGGGAATTTGGGGTGAGATTTTCCTATAGGATCATGGGAAACTCAAGAATAACAGGGGAGGAATGTAGCGTTGTGGGTAGCTCAGTGGTAGAGCACTCGCCTATAGTGAGGGAGGTCCCGGGTTCGATCCTCGGTCCGACCCTGCATTTTTCTCCCTCCTGTTACACGTATACACCGCATCTTGCCGATGACATTCCCGGAATCCCCAGTCTCATTATTGCTGACATCGAGTGAACCAGTTGATACTCCTCTCAATGCAAGATTTCAATTTAAAGTCTTATTATGGCCCGGTCGGAGATCGAACCCACAGCCCCCAGCTCTCAAGTAGGCAACGTGTCTTAAATTATGAATCAGTACATACGAGCTACCCAATGACGTTTAATATCCTTGGTGATAATATGTTGGTGTAATTATGTATAACTCTTGGTTTTTGTTTACTGAACAAGAATCATGTATTTTGTAACCCATCAGAGTTGAGTTGAGTTGAGTTAAGTTGAGTAATGGTGTTTTACGCCCCAGTCAAGATTCTTTCACTTTTTTCGAGGCGATCAGTTCTGGGATGGGGTAGGAAACCGGAATGCCCGGAGAAAACCACCGACCTACGGCAAGCGAAATGACAAACTTTATATATATATATATATATATATATATATATATATATATATATATATATATATATATATATATATATATATATATATATATATATATTATGACATACAATGCCAGCAGAGGCTCATTGTTTTACATCTTTCACATATAAGAAGGTATGATAATACAGTATAATAGGAAAGCTCAAAACTAGACCAACCGTTGTAAAAAAAAAGTGGAATGGTTTTGTGCCATGAAAACTAGTTTAACCACAGCACCAAACCTCGTAATCAAGGTTAGAGGATAGTTTAAAAGTTTACCCAAAATATCACTTCTGTAAGTAAAAGTACTTTATTAAATTTTTACCGAGGCAACTGCCTCGGTTGCCTAATAGGTAGTTATGGTACTGCATGGTGAGAGGCACTGTGATCGCGTAACCGATCAGACAAGATCGTGTTTAAATTTATCCGACGAAATATTTTCTTCCGTTTTAGAAATGATTAGCTTACACACAATGGAAACTGATATAAAATTATTGTATGTGTAATGAAAATGACAAGGGATAAGATTAAATTGTGTGAACAATGCATTTAATCTGCTACATACGGATAAGTAGTCATAACGTAATTACAAGTTCATTAAGGACACTCGTTATACTTGAACATATTTTTGATCGACAAGACATAGATTTATCTAAATCAAGGATCGACCATTTTAGTAAAATGTAATTAATATTATGTAAATACTAATTATAAACAATTGAATGTTGTGATTTTTTTTAAAGATAAGTTTAAGGTTGGATATAATAATATATCTGTCATATACCATTTTTGAATGTATTTTATGATTAAATTCAAAAATGGTATACGACATATCTGGAAAAAAAAAAAACGCAATGAAGTCCTGACGGGGGTTTGAATTTTTCAAAGCAGCGACATACCAATCATGAGGCCAAGTCTACTTATAAAGTTATATAGCGTTATGTGTAGATTTTTTCATTCAATTTTGACAAAGAAAATATTCAATTTTTGTCCTGTGCAGAATTTTAAAACGCACATTTACTGTATGCAAAGTTTGAAGCAACACAATTTAAAAAAGGGTTGTTGTAGGTGTCATATGCGAAATTTGGAATTTTAAAAATAAAATATTCATAAATTCGCACATAACACCGGTGTTAATTGTCACAGTTTGTTGTCGCTGTTTCTGCAAATGTTATTACTGTTGTTTAATGTTTCTCCTTGTTGTGATTGCTACTGCTGTTATTATCAACTGCTGTTGTTATTGCTGCTGTTTATTGTTTCTTCTGTTGTTGTTATTGCAGCTGTTGTTGTTGTTGTTGTTGCTGCTGTTGCTGTTATTGTCTTGCTGTTGGTGTTGGTTTTGCTAACCTTTAATGTTGTTGTTGTTTATTGTGTTTAATTGTCGTCGTTGTTGTTATTGTTGTTGCCGTTTTTGTTTTATACAAGGATGAAAAAGAAAGAAAAAAGTAATTATAATTATTCAACACCCTCGTTATGTGTTACTTTTGAATGTATTATTTCATAAAAATTCAAAAGTAGAACATGATACTTTTGACGCGTTGCTTAGTAACCATAGCTATCCTTAAACAATTTCATCTAAAACTATGGTGTTTAATATTGTCAATGTTGCTTGGATTACGTTATAAAGATTTATGTTTCTTTGTCGTTACGTAATCGTAAAACTACAGGCGTAACCTATTGGCATGCCACTTCCTTTCAAAGCTCTGGATTGTGGGTTCAAACTCTGTTGTCTAAAAGCACATCTGCAAGTTATGGTAGGTCAAGAGTATACTCAATATACTTTTTTATTTAAGAACGGAATTTAATGACGAAAACGAGAAATTTAAGCAACATTGTGCTTCATGCAAAGTCAATTTCTAGGGTATCATATATACTACTATATATATATATATATATATATATATATATATATATATATATATATATATATATATATATATATATATATATATATATATATATATATATATATACCAACAATGTATTGGTTCACCACTGAGGTGTCTTAGTTGGTAGAGTGTTCGCTCCGTAAGTTGGAGGTCGTGGGTCGTGGTCTGATCCAAGACTTGATAGTTGGTAGTGACTGTTCTTTCGCCAAGTACTCGGCATTACGAAGTGAAAGTCTCGGTTTTTTCGGACGCGTACTTAAAGTAATTGGGGTTCCGTGTCTTGTGTGGTACGATAACGAACCCTTCTGCAACGCACAGGCAAAATGTCTGCACTTTCGCCTATAGCTGGCGACGTCTCGATATAAGTGAAATATATTTGACTGGGACGTTAAACATCATTACTCAACTAAATTCCAACAATTGGTTCTCTTTTTAATATGATTTTTCTAAATAATTAATTATTCTTGGGGATAAAAGTTTTCCAATGTGTACCGGGCATTGGTGACTCCATTTAATACTCATCAAACGATGTTGATTGAAACACCCACTCAAAAGATAATATTAAAAATTGCAACGTATAAAATAAACACGGAATAACAGAACTAAAATTTATTTAAAAAATTAAAAATTAATCAGCTTGTTATTGTGACACGGTCCACGCTTTTGCATCTCTATTTTTACTCAGGCCTGTGTAGAATCATCAATATTCGTGGAGGTTAACTTTCAGCGTACGTGGTCACGGCTTGTAATTTTAAAAAAAAATGATGGCAGAAAATCTCATGGAAGTTTGTTTTGTAAAACAAATATCCCATCAGGAATAAAATGTTGACATTAAATTTTCGTTTTATTTCGCTTACCGACGAAAATAAGCGGATATTAACTTGAAATCCCCCGCGAACATTAAGTGTGATTTTACTGAATTTTGTGCTGTATTGTATAGTTCAAGAAGTAAAACGGAATTTAGTTGCACATGAATCTTTGACACTGAAATCAGAGAAATACCATTTTGAAATGTCGTTCATTAAATTCAACAGCGTTAATTATTGTACTATTTCAGTGGTTCTAATTGTAACCTGTATTGAAACCGGGGTAGCGCACTTACGACGGTCAACCATAGCTATCAGTTACCAGTTCTTCGAGGTCTTTACTGTAGGCTAATGCCTCTCTGACCCATTTGATTAATTCTATATCTCAACTTGTCTCAGATACTTGTCACTTTTGGTCCGGTTTTGTAACAACTGGGATCAAATTTGATTTCAACGTCCTTCCAGTATTCGTTCAGTCTGGATTTGAACATGTTTAAAGATGTTGAATTAACGACTTCAGATGGCAAGTTGTTCCAGCTGTTGATTACTCGATGACAGAAGCTAGATCTTCTTATGTTAAGTCTTGTCCGTTCTTTCTGTAGTTTGTACCTATGGTCTCTGGTGTTTCGATTTTGATTTAGATTCAAACAATGATTTGTATAGATCTACTTCATAAATCTGATTTAGAATTTTATAAACTTCTACCATGTCTGATCTAATACGCCTGTATTCTAGCGATGGTAAGCCCAAGAACTTCAGTCTCAGTATCTTGATAACATAGATCCTTTATAGATTTCACCACCTTAGTTGCCCTTCGCTGTACATTCAATATCGACTGCATATTTTTTATGTGTGGTGTACCATACATTAGATCCGTATTCAACGTGTGGTCTTACAATGGATTTAAATAGGGATAAAAACATTTCTTTCATGATCCATGTTTTTGAAGCTCCTACGAATCGGGCTAACTTTCTGATTTGCCTTTTTAACTACCATGGCGATGTGCTCGTGGAAATTAACTTAGTAGTTTGTCATCGATGATCGAATTCCCAGATCATTTTCTTGTTCTACGTTTTTGATGGTCTGCTCAGAGTTGTCCGTGTTCATTTTGTAATCTGCTTTGTGGAAGTTCCCTACCCAGATGAAGATGTTTATATAATTACACTTGTCGGTGTTCAGTGAATTTGAGCTGCCACGTTTCTGACCATTTGGACATATTGTTGATATCCTGTTGTAGAATTTCTGTGTCAGTGACAGAGTTGATAACCCGGAATATTTTTGTATCATCTGCAAATAACTTTATTAAATTATCCACTACGTCAGGGAGGTCATTAATGTAAATTAAAAATAGTGTAGGTCCTAGAACACTTCCCTGCGGAACACCACTTTTTACCTTTGACCAGTTAGAAGCTCTCACTAATGGTGCCAGATTTTTCGATTAGAAAGTAGTACTATGTACCTCAGTGTAACAGACGTGATAAAAAAACTTTAGAAATAACTTCCTTATCCAGGTGCCCCGGCTGAATATCCGGACCAGAAACTCTGGTCGTATGTATCTACTATATACATGTACAACTGTCCATCACGACTAGCAGTCAGCTCCCCTATAAAATGACTATATATACCTATAAAACGTCAAAATGCTAGATGCAGCTTAGAAAATATGATATGATTTACACTAAATTTCAAGGGAATTTAGAAGATTTTTTTAAATATATATATATATATATATATATATATATATATATATATATATATATATATATATATATATATATATATATGCATCTCCAAATGTTTACAGAAAAGGTTTAGTCTCCGTTTCAGAAGTTGAATGTTATAAGTCGTAGTGGGACGAGGCTATGTTTTTGTGGCCGTTAACAGTTGTCTCCCCTCAAAAAAGTAAATTAGCTTAATTTACAGAATATATTGATCAATACTTTATCATTGAAATAAATTCAAAGTAAATTTAGTCAATGTTTTATTACGTGTGTATAAATTGTTGCACAACAAGTTGGAAACCCTGAATATGCGGCTGACAGTTACAGGAAGTTGTGCAATGGACTCCCTGATATATTAAAAGTAGACCCCGTGCATCTTCCTTTTTACTGTGACCAGCCAAACTAATGTGATATGCCTGTGAGTCGCCTCACGATTTTGTGATATTAGCATTTATTTACGAATGATTTTAGATATTGTCTTTAGTCAATGAAAATTATTTATGTTTATATTTGTTTAATTGAGAATTAAACTAACGTGGTTCCTTAGATGAAATAAATTTTATCGATTAAACACGAACATTTCTGCAACATGTGTAAAAGGGGGGGGGGTGGTTGGTAGTGGTGATATGTACATGGGCAATAATTAAACAGACGAATTTATGGTTTATTGTGTAATGAAGAATAGTTTCATAGTCTTGATTATTTCATAGATGGGCATGTTTTCTATGAATCGTTACAACATATCGAGAAGGACTTTAAAACCAAAACACGTGTTACAGGGAGCATGGTAAACGTGGATGTTATTCACACCGTAGCTTTAATTGTTTAATGTATAGTAATTTATTTTAAAGGATTTACAAACTTCCGCTGGATTATAGTTTTAATATACGAGCGGGTAATTTTTTGTTAAAAAAGTGCCTGATTTAGTGTTATGCGTAATAAATAACCCGGAATATTTTGACCGCCCATAAAGCAACTGGCAGTTGTTTTTGAGCTTGCTTGTGTAGGGAAGAGTATTGATGATGGATTAGAATTTTGTAAATGAATGGATATTTTGAAATCAAAACAAGTGTTCCCAATCCACTTCTGAATTAAATGTACATGTAACAAGATTAATTTAGATAGCTTGAAAAAGAGAAGAACTGTTAAAATATTTATTGGCCAAAATTCATGTTGGACATGAAAAATTAGTTTATGCTACAACTAATTGGCTATCAACCAATCTTGCCTCGAAATGACACACTCAGAACATGAAATTTACTGTCAAGTTAAATCCAGATTTGGCGTCTTTTCCGATCAATATTAAAATCCTAATCCCTAAATTTATCAGCAGAGATGATAATAGTATGTGGCAGTCCAAAAATGTCTGACCAAATTAGGGGGGTTTAGGTAGTTTATATTTCCTCTGACCCTAAGTTAACATGCATTATGCTTAAATGTGTGCACACAGCCGTTTAGGCATAATGTATGAGGGTCGGAGGAAATTCAGACTAGAAGTTTAGGGTGTGAAACATGTTGGGTATGGGAGAGACAGGAAAAATACTTTTTTGATGTAAATGTAACATAGGATTTCTGATGTTTGACACACAAATCTTGGTTTGTAGCTATATGTCGTTCAGTTATTTCAACTTTGTATTGACAGTTTTAGGCAGATAAAATGTTACTTCAGAAGTTGGAATTGCACAATAAAATGTATTTGATAGAGGTGCAATAATTTCATTAATGTACATGTGTTTTGTTTATTTTGCAGTTAGCAAAAGACTTATTGCACCCCTCTTTGGAGGAGGAAAAGAGAAAAAATAAATTAAAGAGATTGGTACAGAGTCCAAACAGTTATTTTATGGATGTGAAATGTCCAGGTAAAGTAAACAGTATAATACTCCCAGACTCTTATTGCAGTTAAAAGTTGGTTGAATGTCTCTATTGGCCTTGATGTGGTCTAAAGCATGCTTGAGAATCAGAGAAGAACCTCCTACCACCTTGGTTTGAATCCCAATTTGGGCATATCCTGGTGTAAAAAAGTTTTTTCTCACTTCTCTTACCAATGGTTGGTAGTTTTTTCTGGGTACCCCAGTTTCCTGAAACATTCCAGAACTGACTTTCTAGTTAAAAGAGTTATAAAGTTCACCCAGGTGTACACTGCTGTCACTCCACTCCACTTTGTAGGCTTGCCATGTCCATACTGATCCTTGTCTCATTGACCAAGTACAAGACTGTCTTGGATGGAGTCTCAATAACATCCAAGTTTACCACCTGTACAATCAAGCCTTAATTAGTGAGTTTCTCTCTTGTTCATTATAGCTTGATAATGTTGTAACATGGAATACTAATAATTTTTTATCAAATACAGTCAGGTTTGTACATTTTGAGAACACTGCTGTTATTATGACATGTTTGTCATTAGTTATTAATGAAAATGATAAGTGGACAAAGTGTTGTTCAGCTATTTTTAATGGTTATTGAAAGTATTATTTCAAAATAACGACAAAACCACAGCAGAATATAATACAGGATTTCTGAAGGATGTTCTTGCCTAGAAATGTCACTATGTGACTTGGGAACTAAACCATGTCAAAAAGAAAGTAGTAAATGTCTTGATTAAATCACTGGTCAAAAATATTTAAAAAAAAGAAAAAAATCATTTTAATAACTTAAATGCTGAGTTTGGCTTGTGTAAAAAATATAAATATCATATTGATAAGTGCTAAAGGAATAAAACATCATTAATTTAAAAAAAAAATTATTGGGCTTCCGTAGCCAAGGGATCTTGAGGGATGAAAACACCATTATTCATTATTCCAATAATATATAACAGCAATTATGTAAAAAATGTTCTTTTTCCAAAAAAAATTTACTTAGAATTTAATGAGTGGAATACAAAAGGAAGTCTTATCTAACAAACAACTGCGCAACAAATGTATGTCCACCAACAAAATAAACTGATTACTTGAGGGATCATAGTTAATTTGTAAACAATTCTGTGCTTTTTGAGGAACTACTGAAATTTTGTATTGAAACATGTTCTTATTGTCTTTTTGTAGGATGTTATAAAATAACAACAGTATTCAGTCATGCACAGACAGTAGTGTTGTGTGTGGGATGTTCTACAGTGCTGTGTCAACCTACAGGTGGAAAGGCAAGGTTAACAGAAGGTAAGATTGACCACAGTTGTAATGAGAATGATTTGTGTTTTAGGCCAAAAAAGTGTTGTTAGCCTGCAATGAAAGTGTGAGGACTCTGGTTTGATACTGTGCTTAGTCCTGACTAAAAGTTATGAATCGCAGCACCTCTTACTGTATGGTTTGATACTGTGCTTAGTCCTGACTAAAATTTATGAATCGCAGCACCTCTTACTGTCTGGTTTGATACTGTGCTTAGTCCTGACTAAAAGTTATGAATCGCAGCACCTCTTACTGTCTGGTTTGATACTGTGCTTAGTCCTGACTAAAAGTTATGAATCGCAGCACCTCTTACTGTCTGGTTTGATACTGTGCTTAGTCCTGACTAAAAGTTATGAATCGCAGCACCTCTTACTGTATGGTTTGATACTGTGCTTAGTCCTGACTAAAAGTTATGAATCGCAGCACCTCTTACTGTCTGGTTTGATACTGTGCTTAGTCCTGACTAAAAGTTATGAATTGCAGCACCTCTTACTGTATGGTTTGATACTGTGCTTAGTCCTGACTAAAAGTTATGAATCGCAGCACCTCTTACTGTCTGGTTTGATACTGTGCTTAGTCCTGACTAAAAGTTATGAATTGCAGCACCTCTTACTGTATGGTTTGATACTGTGCTTAGTCCTGACTAAAAGTTATGAATCGCAGCACCTCTTACTGTCTGGTTTGATACTGTGCTTAGTCCTGACTAAAAGTTATGAATCGCAGCACCTCTTACTGTCTGGTTTGATACTGTGCTTAGTCCTGACTAAAAATTGTGAATCGCAGCACCTCTTACTGTCTGGTTTGATACTGTGCTTAGTCCTGACTAAAAATTGTGAATCGCAGCACCTCTTACTGTCTGGTTTGATACTGTGCTTAGTCCTGACTAAAAATTGTGAATCGCAGCACCTCTTACTGTCTGGTTTGATACTGTGCTTAGTCCTGACTAAAAGTTGTGAATCGCAGCACCTCTTACTGTCTGGTTTGATACTGTGCTTAGTCCTGACTAAAAGTTATGAATCGCAGCACCTCTTACTGTCTGGTTTGATACTGTGCTTAGTCCTGACTAAAAGTTGTGAATCGCAGCACCTCTTACTGTCTGGTTTGATACTGTGCTTAGTCCTGACTAAAAGTTGTGAATCGCAGCACCTCTTACTGTCTGGTTTGATACTGTGCTTAGTCCTGACTAAAAGTTATGAATCTCAGCACCTCTTACTGTCTGGTTTGATACTGTGCTTTGTCCTGACTAAAAGTTATGAATCGCAGCACCTCTTACTGTCTGGTTTGATACTGTGCTTAGTCCTGACTAAAAGTTATGAATCGCAGCACCTCTTACTGTCTGGTTTGATACTGTGCTTAGTCCTGACTAAAAGTTATGAATCGCAGCACCTCTTACTGTATGGTTTGATACTGTGCTTAGTCCTGACTAAAAGTTATGAATCGCAGCACCTCTTACTGTCTGGTTTGATACTGTGCTTAGTCCTGACTAAAAGTTATGAATCGCAGCACCTCTTACTGTCTGGTTTGATACTGTGCTTAGTCCTGACTAAAAGTTGTGAATCGCAGCACCTCTTACTGTCTGGTTTGATACTGTGCTTAGTCCTGACTAAAAGTTATGAATCGCAGCACCTCTTACTGTCTGGTTTGATACTGTGCTTAGTCCTGACTAAAAGTTATGAATCGCAGCACCTCTTACTGTCTGGTTTGATACTGTACTTAGTTCTGACTAAAAGTTGTGAATCGCAGCACCTCTTACTGTCTGGTTTGATACTGTACTTAGTTCTGACTAAAAGTTATGAATCGCAGCACCTCTTACTGTCTGGTTTGATACTGTGCTTAGTCCTGACTAAAAGTTATGAATCGCAGCACCTCTTACTGCCTAGGTTCAAATCCCACTCATGCATATCCTAGTGCGAGAAACTTTATCACTTAACTTACTCAAGCTGGTGGTTTTGTGCACTCAGGTTTTATCACTTAACTTACTCAAGCCGGTGGTTTTGTGCACTCGGGTTTTATCAGTTAACTTACTCAAGCTGGTGGTTTTGTGCACTCAGGTTTTATCGGTTAACTTACTCAAGCTGGTGGTTTTGTGCACTCAGGTTTTATCGGTTAACTTACTCAAGCTGGTGGTTTTGTTCACTCAGGTTTTATCAGTTAACTTACTCAAGCTGGTGGTTTTGTGCATCCAGGTTTTATCAGTTAACTTACTCAAGCTGGTGGTTTTGTGCAATCAGGTTTTATCAGTTAACTTACTCAAGCTGGTGGTTTTGTGCACTTGGGTTTTATCAGTTAACTTATTCAAGCTGGTGGTTTTGTGCACTCAGGTTTTATCAGTTAACTTATTCAAGCTGGTGGTTTTGTGCACTCAGGTTTTATCAGTTAACTTACTCAAGCTGGAGGTTTTGTGCACTCGGGTTTTATCAGTTAACTTACTCAAGCTGGTGGTTTTGTGCACTCAGGTTTTATCAGTTAACTTACTCAAGCTGGTTGTTTTGTGCACTCACTCAGGTTTTATCAGTTAACTTACTCAAGCTGGTGGTTTTGTGCACTCAGGTTTTATCAGTTAACTTACTCAAGCTGGTGGTTTTGTACACTCAGGTTTTATCAGTTAACTTACTCAAGCTGGTGGTTTTGTGCACTCACTCAGGTTTTATCAGTTAACTTACTCAAGCTGGTAGTTTTGTGCACTCAATCAGGTTTTATCGGTTAACTTACTCAAGCTGGTGGTTTTGTGCACTCAGGTTTTCTCCTTTATCTTAGAATGATCTTGATTATGGCATAAAACACCATCATTCAACTACACTCTTGGTTCTTAACACGGAAGTAAAAATAATGGGATAGATAATTATCTAGTTTAATGACAGAAAGCAATATTGTATCATTTCAATAAGCAGTACTGTATCATTTCAATAAGTAATACTGTTTAATTTCCATAAACAATACTGTATCATTTCCATAAGCAATTATGATTTCAAGGCCTCAAGTCCCATGTGATAAAAAGCACCAACATATTGAAGACATGCTCATGATTGACAAGGTAAAAACCTTCAGAGAAAAAGTAGATGATAATTATACAGGTTTAATCCTTGTTTTAATACGCTGCTGCCTCTAGCTCTTGCCTTTAAGGAGACTAGAGTGTCCACTGGTTCACCCCATACCAGGATAACAAGACTGGGAGTGGTATACTTGTCTGTGACATACTGACTGCGAGCTAGCACTTTAACAAAAAGTTGCCATGATTGTGTGGTAGTACAAGAAAGACCAAATTACACTCTGCCACATCTCGTGCCGCATGCACAAACTTGTTCTTAGATTGATTCTTGGTGATTAATAATCTTGCCATCATTGCAAATAGCCGAAGAGATTGATGATGTGAACAATGTTCAATCAACGTCATTCTACTGCTGCCCCCCCCCCCCCCCCCCCCCTTTTTTTTTTTTTTAAAATGGATCTGTTACTTCCGGAGCCCTTCATCCAAAATAAATTTAGATAAATCATTTTTGTTAAATTAGAAATATGATAACTAAAATTTCTAAATGACAACTCTAACTTTAAACCCCTCAATATTTTTTTGTTAAAATAAAATCACTTTTTAGTCCCTCAATTTCCGTTAATGCAGCATTGACTGGAGGTGACTTTTAACTTTACAGATATGTCATTCATGTTCTAATTTTTTTGTCTTTTTCTATTTGCAGGCTGCTCATTCAGACGAAAACAGCACTAAAAGTGCTATTGTCAGAGATCTTGTTACCTGTGATTGTGAATGAGTGAAAGCTGTGTTAACTTTGGTATCCATGGCGATGCCTTGATTGGTGTAGGTGATATACCTGTGATTTTTGGCACTCCTGTGGAACATCAGGTTTTGTAATTTCCTGTGTATATAATGACTATGATTTAAAGAGAAGATTTCTAATTATTTAATCATCAAGTGACTTAATTGTAATTAATGTTTTTCTTTGCTTAAATATCATCAACATTTTTGAAATATCATCAGTTTGGACTTGGAAGAATTAAAAAGACTTTGAAAAATTTCCATTATAACTTGCTTTTCCGTAGTGTATCTTCATGAAGATCCTGGGATTCAAACTACATGGAATCATCTTATAAAAAGTAAAATTAGAACTTGAAAGTAACGACTTATTGGAATAATTTAAACATCATTTATGTTACCATTACATGAGGAAGCCAATACTAAATGCGGACATAATTGTAATTATATTTAATAAAAATTGATGCTTTAAAGGTTTGTAAGATTGAAATATTTTTTTCCAATAAATCCCAGGTAATCACAAACACCATACATACAGTCTCAGTGTTGTTAATTAAAGCTGCATTCATTATGGTAAGAACAGGTGCTAGCCTACAATCCTGTCGTTGGTTTAAGTGGCAATTAGAAAATCTAATATTGAATTTCTTTATTGTTTGATAGTCATGGCAAATAGCTTTGTCAGAATGGTATACTGTATCCTAGTCAAGGTTATATCCAGTGTAATGAGAGAGATAAAATGACGATCCTGCTACAAATTTGCCCTTGATTTAACAGAACTTTGAAAGAACTCACTACTAGTGAGATTCAATGATTAATAGGACTCATTCTGTCATAAGAGCAGGAGGTCATGGGTTCAAACCCCAGTCGTGTCATTCTTAAGACTTCAAAATTTTTAACTGCTTCTCTGCTTGGCACTAGGCATTTAGAGTACAGTGTATCAACTGGTTTACCTGGTGCCAAGATAATGGACTGGAAGAGTGTATGATTGATTGTCTGGCCTACACTGAAGCTAGCACTTCACAAAAAGTTGCACTATGTGCATTCTAGTATATGGCAGTCTGCAGCCGTGAAATACGTAACAGTTTGACACAGAAAAGCTAATATTAACATTCGCCAACTACATTTTATTTTCCCCAATTTTATCTGGAATTCGCCAGACACTCGCCAATTTTAATTTCGTTCGCCAGATTCAAATATTTTTCGCAATTGGCGCCACTGGCGATCGACAGCGTGAGCCCTGCCAGACCATAATACACATTTGAACTTTTTGATTAATCTGTATAGATTAATAACCTAGCTCTTGTTGGGGAAAGCTAAAAAAAATTGCTGGTGTGAAGATTAAACAAAATTACAATAAACATTCTGCGATAGTACCCTTTTATGCTAATCAGCATGTGCAATGATTAAGTGCGTTATCACAGATTCCTGTGGACTTCTACGTTATAAAATCTGACGATGTGCAGGTGAGCTATGCTGCTCTATCACACACTTGTCTATCTGTTTCAGTATTTGTAATTAACCTTGTCAAAGTATGCGAAATGTACTTAGAGCTGCTACTTCAGTCTGGGTGTTGAAAGCATCTTTGAGATAATGGTTTGAGAATTTAGGGAAGAAAGCAAAAACTGTTAATTATATTCAAAACAATTTTAAGGTAAAAAATTTGAGTCGAAAATTTTGTTTATGCAAGGCATTAGAAGATTTTTTTTATTAAACAGCTGACTGAGTTTTCTTAGTTTTGAACAATAGGTTCAAAATGAAAAGAAGAAAAGCAAATCCAAAGCAGATAAAAATGCTGGCCTGCGCTATGGAATCAGAATTTGAGATGACCTATGATGAAAAAAATATGGGCATCATCATGCCTGTTAAACTATCAGTTGTGGAAATTGACAAAAAGGTCACTATAAATTTAGTACTAAAATATAACATTCTCTAGTCTGAATTTTCAGTTTTTATCATAAGTGCAGAAATTTTGCCTGTGCGTTGCGCTGATGGCATTATACAGCAGGGTTCTTTATTGTGCCAGCCTCATTTATTTGAAGTTCCCATCCGAAAAAACAGACTTTCATTGCGTAATGGCGAAAGATCAGTCACGAACCACTTTAAAGTCTTGGGTCAGACCGGTCGGGGTTCGAACCCACGACTTCCCACTTACGGAGCGAGCACTCTACCAACTGAGCTACCGCAGTTGTGAATGGGTAAGAATGTTAAAGCCTTAAGCTTATCAATTACTGTATGAAAATATTGACCAATCTTTCGGTCGAAAAAAACACAGAAGTCTTGAGTATTTTCTTTATTGAAACACAATACATATAGTATTAACATATATGTAGTAAGAAATTAATGAGTACTGTACTTTGTATTATTAACGCTTATAAATCGCCTAAATTCAAGTCACTTAATATAATCGAAGGTTATGGTACTTCCCTTTCTGTAACCTTTTTCAGAACTGACTGCCTCAATATGCATGAAATAACCAGCATGGGGCGTAAACATGAAATAACCAGCATGGGGCGTAAACGTTATTCCGACCACCCACACAAACACAGTCCTATTCTAATCTAATCAAAGTAACAAGTATTGATATTGGAATTTGTCGAACTTCCGTTGCATTAAAAAAAAGAGAAAAAAAAGTTAATGTATACTTCTTTTAGAAAAAGGCGCCTCGATGACCGAGTGGTCTTAAGCGCGCGCTTATGGATAACAGTGCCTCTCACCGCCTGGGTTCGGATCCCACTCGGGACAGATCCTAGTGTGAGAAAGTTTGTCAGTTCGCTTGCCGAAGGTCGGTGGTTTTTCTCTGGGCACTCCGGTTTCCTCCACCATCCCAGAACTGACCGCCTCGAAATAGTGAAAGATTCTTGACTGGGGCGTGAAACACCATTACTCCACTCCACTTCTTTTAGAAAAAAAAAAAAAACAAAAAAAACAAAAAAAAAAAAACGAGTCTTCGATAGCCGAGTAGTCCTTAGCACTCCGAATTCGATTTTTTCATGAATTTCTGGTGTCATTTTCAAGATAATTTCAAGTTTATAACATCTGCAGTTAGTCTTGTCAATTTGAAAAAAGCTTAAAGCTCGCTTGCAGAGGATTTCTTCAGTTCACTGGTTTTATTCCTTCACTGAAAAAGTTTTAACTGCCCTGGATAAAACAATAATTTTTTATCCGGGATTTTTACCATTCCACTTTTTAAAAGAAACGACATAAAATTCAGAATTTTATTAGAATTAAATGTTTACAAAGGTTGCTCTCTCTCTCTCTCTCTCTCTCTCTCTCTCTCTCTCTCTCTCTCTCTCTCTCTCTCTCTCTCTCTCTCTCTCTCGGAAATAAAGTTGTCCAGAGCTGATTTGTAAATTGCTATATACATCAAGAAATTACCATACTGAAAAACTAATTGAAGATTAAGTTCGTTTCGTACTTGGTATGAGTCAAGTTTTGTCTTTCAGGCACAATGTCATTTCCACACTAACATAGATATTCCTCAGTTTTATCTGAATTGAATGTTTTGCAATGTACGGCGGCGTGGAAGGGCCAAATAAAAAAATCTAATTCGTCCGAACGAATTACTAATTCGTACGAAGCCTTTCACGCCGCCGTTTTGCACAATGTAACCCCCTTCCATCCGCCCTGCAAAGATTCTTTTGAATAATATTCTAGAAAACTAAGAATGAATATTTCCGTTTAAATATTAGGCATGGAAAGATCTTAGAGTAAAAAGTATATCACAGATTAAAAAACGTTTATAAAATTCACATTTGTCAGCTTATTGCACAACAACAGTGTCCTTCCGGCCCTGTTAGGGAATGTACCAAAGATCCACCATACTCCACCACAGCCTGCAAAACAGAAATAATGTAATTGATACTTAAGAGTGTAAAATATTTGCATAAGGACCATCCTCTAGAAATGGTCATAAAACTAATCAAGGAACTATACATTCTCGATAAATATTTTAAGTCGTCTGCTATAGGCAGATTTTGTGCGAAACTATACGCGCAATATAAAGTTGTTGTTGTTTTTTTTTTTAAAATGAGAACATGGTCGCTCTAAACATTTTAATAAACCCGTATTTAATTTCAGTTGCGTGATAGGGGTTCCTTTTATGCCTATTCTATAGAGGGTTTTGTAAAATGATTTTCACAGAACATCCAAAAGCATTTTATTCACTTTTTCTTTCGACATTAAAGTTTTAGGGGAATGAAAAGATAAAGTCTTTCCGCGATACCTTGAAATATCGCTTAATGGTTTAAATGTTTCTATGTTCATTTCTCCTATGCATCTGAAATCTAAATTTACTGTCAAACCCTATCTATTTATAAATATTTTTCTGTTCAGGTATTCCGGTGTTATCTACCATTTCACAACTTACTGTCTCCTAGTGTACGACTATAACTTATTTTTGAATGGGAACAAAACTTCCACACGGCATATCTGAAAAGGCGTTAGTGGCAGGGCAAATCCATTTCATAACTATAGATACTAGTTTTTTTAAATAAATATAATATATTTATTAATGATTGAAAAATTAAAATTTTCATAACATGTATGTAAAATTTAATTTTAAAGGGTCAAATTAATATAAGTGAATACAATCACATTGTGTCGTGTATTTATTTTATCCGGCAACTTACTGAATTGAATATGTCACAAATAAATAGAATTTATTGCTTTTAATATTTTTCTTAATTTTTTCATTTATTTAAAAAAAAATTTTAAACACTTTGTGTGTTAGTGCATTTATATTTTACCCTTTTTAGCGAGCGCTTGATGATCTAACGACCCCCAAACTTGCTTTTCTCTTTAAAGGTATACTTTGCACTATCTAGAAAAGGTTCCTCTGTATTTCTATCGCGGGTCTAGGTGACAGAATGGCCTAAAGCGCAGTGCCCCTCGGCCTGAGGTTCGAATCCACTCGGCAAGATCCTGTGTGAAAAAGGTTTGTCAGTTTGTTTACAGAAGTTCTGTGGTATTCCCCGAATATCCCCCGTCATGTGCAGAATTTTAAATTCAAAATTCTACACATGCAATTATTGTCATTTACTGAATTTAGAATATCTCTTTTTTAAAAAAGTCAAAATTCTGCAGTTGACACCTCCACCATCCCAGAACTAACCATCTCGATGTAAAGGAAGTTCTTAAATGGGATGTAAAACACTATTAATCCAATCCAATCCAACCAAATCCATTTTAATTCAATCTATTACTTCACAGTATCTCGCTAAGCACGTAAACTTACCTCGTCCTGTTTTAGATATACTTCTTGTAGCAGTGTTATGAAAGGTTCCTCTATATTTCTACCCGTTTTAGCGCTTACTTCACAGTACTTGATACCGTGTTTTCTAGCCTTCTGAAATTGACGGTAAAAATAATTGCTAATATGATACTAACAGATGACAAAATTCTAAAACACACACACACACACAACACACACACACACACACACACACACACACACACACACACACACACACACACAGAGTAAGAGAGAGAGAGAGATTTACAAAAAAAATTGATTGTTTGATCCTTAGATGTCTTGGTTTCTCATAATGTCTGAAAGTAAATGATTATTTCTGATCTCTTTGAAAAATATTGATTAACAATTTTAGATAAAGTCAAGAAAACGACAAACTGTTCAATGTTCTCCCTTTTACATTCCAAAAACCAGAAGCGAATTTCTTACTTAAAATAATTTAAAAAAATAAAAATTAAAATAAAGAATAATAATAAAATAAATAAATAATAAATTTTTGAAAAAAAAAATCCGTTCAATGTCTTAATTAAATAATAAAGAGGCTTTCGACGAACCCATTTTTATGCACGATCGGGGTCAAAACCCCAAACCAGTCGAAGAACTAGGTTTGGAAATTGTTACGGAAACTACAGGATCTTTAAAGACGAACGGCTGGTAGCAGTGCTGTCATGTGCAAAATGTTGAATTTTTACAAAAAGAAATATTCAAAATTTTGCACATGTCAGTGCCAACAGTTCATCACATTTACAGGCCGAGAAATCGCCTGAGCTAAAATCGCCTACGGCAGGTTTTTCGGTCGAATGTATACTTACAGATTTCAGATCAATTAATGAAACTTGATTTGAGAATAAACGAACACTTTCCCCAGTTTCCTGAAATGATTAGGGAATAATCACATAATTATTAGTTACATGGGAACTTGTACATCAAATATTTTAATTAGAAACATTCTTACTACCACGATTATCGATTTAAAAGCATTTACTTCAAAAGACTGGTTAATACATCTTCATCCTCTTCCTTTTTGGACATTTTAATAAAAATGACAAGTATCGTTTAACTGTGTATGTGAGTGCGTATTTTTGACATTTTTATAAAAATCAGAAAAATATTAAACGAAGTTTATTCATAGTTACTGTGGCTTACTAGAACCAAGTTGAAACTGAAAATCATTACGCTATCATCAATGCAATTTTTTCCCCTGACATTTCAAATGGGGTTTTCAAAATGGCTATTCGTTAATTTGTTTATTGAATTATTTATACACCCATGTAAGTAGGGAAGGAAGTAATTTTACCTGATTCATATTGTCTTTACGTAGATCAGATTTGTTACCAACCAATACAATCACCGGTTCTTTTTCTGCATGCTATAAGATATTTGAAAAAAAAATAAATAAATAAATTGAGTGGAGAAATTGTATTTTACGCCCAAGTTATAATTCTTTTACTTATGCCGAAACTGCTAGTCCTGGGGTCGTGGTGTGGTGTACCCGTAGAACAAGTTCGTGGTTGAATGTAAGAGTGTGTTATAGTTTGTCTAGCGTGCACTCATGGCGACTTTTTGTTAAGGTGCTAGCTCACCGATTTAATATTCTGCAGACAAGCAAACCATACCCGGCACATTATTCTTACAGCGGATGAGTCTATCGATACTACGACCTCCTAATGCCAAGCGCCAAGCGAGGGAGCAGTATTTCAAATTCTAAAGTACATGTATAATGTGTAACCCAACCGGGGTTTGAACCCACGAATACTTGATGAAAAAGCAATGGGACGTTAACTGCACTACAAATATACTTGAAACACACTACTTGATGCCTCCGTTTTAAGGAGCAAAGCGCCTTGTTGGTTCTAGGGTATCTAACTTGGACAAACTCTAATGTGGGAAAGTCTGTCCGCTTGCCAAAGATCGATGGACTTTTCCGGGCACTCCGTTTTCCTCCATAATTTTGGAACTGGCGGTCTAATCTAATTCAAAGAATCTTAGTCGTTTTGTCAGTTCGCTTGCCGAAGGTCGGTGATTTTCTTCGGGTACTCCGGTTTCCTCCACAATCAATGTACTTACCGCCTCGATATAAGTAAACTTGAACTACACTTCTTGATACCTCATAGACTAAAATTGCATCCACATTACGAAACAGATAATGTAAATGTAAATTCAGGATTTATATATTTATCTGTTTCGTAATGTGGATGCAATTTTAGTCTATGTTTCGAATTAACCAGTTATTACTGAATGGTACTCCTTTCCAAACTTTAGGCTGGATTTACTGTTTCGTTTCGCTAACCAAATCTGTAATTTATAGTCGCTTTCAAAGATGGGTACCATACAAACTAAAAGTTCTGCTATACATGGATTATCATTTGCTGTAAGTCGGTTACAATGGTCTGCAGAAAACAGTTTAAGGCAATTGTGTATAATAAAAACCTCAAAGAATCGGCAGGCAATAACATTTCTGTGCGAATCAGGGTTCAACTGTGAAAAAACAGTTGAAAATGTTCTGCACAAATTTCGGGCGGAATTTGCCACGCAGATTTTTTTTATTCAATTATAAGAGTCCGACGTTGGCACAATATCAAAAAACGTCTTGCCAGCGTCTCGGACTCTTATTTAATAGGAGTATAGTCATCTGTACACTCGATTGAGCAATTAGAATTGTGGACACATTTGTTTCATTCGTTTGTTTTGACTCGAGTCTGTTTGTGGGATTGGTTGTTTTAAAATTTCCAAATAAAAGTTTTTTTTGCTTTACAGCAACAGATTATTGAGGCATTTTAATGATAAAAAGGGGATTTAAGAACAAAATACTGAAGATTTGATTTTCAAAATAAGACATTAATTAAACACACAGGTAAGACATGAAATTACCTGAAACAGTAATTCTATCCAGCTGTCCACAGACTCAAAACTGGAAACATTATTGATATCATAAACCAACATTACACCCTGAAAGTATGACAAAATTACACCATCACCTTAAATATAGTATTAATTAATTAATATTCATTTTATGATTGGCTGCATTCGTATAAGTTTGTGTTATATGATGATTCATAATTGTCAGTAAATCTAAAATCTACAAATAACTCTGCCACTTCGCCTTTAGCTGGTGACGTCTCGATATTAGTGAAATATTTTTTACTGGGACGTAAAACACCATTCAATCAATTAATCTAAAATCTAAAACATTGAAGCCGTATAGAAAACCAGAGGACGTGGAGAAAACCACCTACCTTATACACGAAGACTGACAAAATGTCTAATACTGGCCTGTCCTGAGTTGTGTATTAGAACCTACACATTGAGAGCCATTACCCGGCGTCAAACATCACTTGACCATAGAGGTCAGTGTTTATAATTATGCCGTCCGTTAAAGTTATAAAACTATGTATACTAGTATGTATTTAAAACGGAATGAATGAATGCACGAATGAACGAACGAATGAATGAATGAACGATTAATTGAATGAATGAACGAGCGAATGAATGAATGAACTTACATCAGTATTCCTAAACAGGTTAGTAATGAGATCTCTCTGTTGTTTTTCTCCTCCAGTATCTCTGAAAATAAATTGTACTTACAAACATGTAACAAAACTTTTCGCAAATTTATACACATTTCCAGTACATGTATTTATTATTTTTTTCTTGTAAACTTATTTTCAATATTTAATTATAGTGGTCAGTTGCAAGTGCTAGACATTGAAAAAAAAAGAATGAATTTATTATATAGTTATTACCGGTATCGTTTTTTATAGGCAGAACTAATGAAGTGAAATGTCAATAGGTTTAAACCCTGGCCATATCGCTGAAATTTTTTTTTACGATTTCGTTTAATATCTTTAAAGTGACAATTTACTAATCTTTCGGACCAGACAACAAATCGACTCTCTAGAGTTTAAAAAGGAATAAACCATCTTTGGTAGAATAATTTTTAATCAAAATACATGTATATTTTCTAAGGCGCATTGAGTTAGAGCAAAAGGTAAAATAACTTAAAGTAAAATCAAAAGATGGAACAGCAGCCATAACAGAATGATAGCAAAGGTTAAACATCAGTTGCCATGTGGTAGGAGCAAAAGATGGAAGAGCTACAGAGTTAAAAAAAATAATAAAAAAAATAATAAATGACATTGAATAAAAAAATAAAATTTAAAAAACTGTCGTCATCATTTTAGAACAGAATCAAAACCAATAACTATTAACGAAGACCATGAGCAGCCATCGTTGTGTAAACACATATAAGATGGAAAAGTCGCTATTATTTTAAAACAAAAGATTTATGTCATAAGCTATCGGTTTTAGAACCAAAGATAGAACAGCAGTTATCATTAAGTAAGAGCAAAAGATGAAACGGCCTTTGTTATGGCATCAGCCGGAGTATGCAATCGATGATGTTAAGCATTTAAAAGGTTATATAATTTTCAGTCTTTTCATGACAAGATAGAAATTATTTTTTAATTTGAATAATAAATAACAGGGTATAATATTGTATATTTGTAGTCATGGTGATACTTACAAAATGTTTAGGTTTACAATTCCGTTACTAATAACAACCTTTTTGTGCCAAAGGTCGCCACCTGAAAAATCGTAACAGGTTAATATACTTTAAATATATATACATATATACAAATGTGTGTGTGTGTGTGTGTGTGTGTGTGTGTGTGTGTGTGTGTGTGTGTGTTGTTGTTGTTGTTGTTGTTGTTAATTAGTATATCCATTTTTTCTGAAACATTTTCTAAATCATATGTAAGATTTTTGAAATTATTATATGAAAATTATTTGCGAAAAAAGTGAATTGATTTTGTATTTTGATTTTTCATAGAATTATGAACTTTTTAGTTCTATAATTCTAATTCTCGATGGGAATATATTGCACTTCAAAGAAAGACTTCTTAATTTCTTAAACCACTACCGTAGCTCAGTTGGTAGAGTGCTCGCTCTGTAAGGGGGAGGTCGTGGGTTCGAACCCCGACCGGTTCTGACCCAAGACTTGAAAGTGGGTAGTGACTGTTCTTTCGCCAAGCACTCGGCAGTCACGGTTCTTTCGGATGGGAACTTAAAATAAACGAGGTCCCGTGTCATGGCAGGCATGGCACGATAAAGAACCCTGCTGTATAATGCCATCAGCGCAACGCATAGGCAAAATTTCTGCACTTTAGCCTATAGCTGGCGACGTCTCGATATAAGTGAATTATTCTTGACTGGGACTTAAACACCATTACTCAACTTTTAATTTCTTAGCTCCCCTAAACACAGTAATTACGTTCCGACTGACAATTTTTACCGGAAATTTAACGTAAATTGTCATACATATAATCTGACAAATTTAAAATTTACCTATAGTTTGTTATATAGCGTATCATGCGCGTGATAAGCATGTTGATTTTTTCTTTACATACTTATAAATATTCAAATCGATGGAATTTTTATTATTTTATCCTGTATACCCTGTGTCATCATCGAAATGGATATACTGACCGACAATCGATGTTTTTTCGACATATTCGGTAAAACACGGATCAATTTATTTCCTGAGCAACCATTCAATAGTTCTAATATACCCTGTATCATAATCGTGATGGACATACCGACGGACAATAGATGTTTTGTCGACATACTCGGTAATATACAAATCAATCGATTTTCATCTTACCAATTGTTCTTATTTACCCTGTATTATGACCGCGATGGATATACCGACGAACAACCTATGTTTTGTCGACATACTCGGTAATATACAAATCAATCGATTTTCATCTTACCAATTGTTCTTATTTACCCTGTATTATGACCGCGATGGATATACCGACAAACAACATATGTTTTGTCGACATACTCGGTAGCTAGGTCATGAATAGATTAATTTTTACCCTACAGCTGACGCCTAATTCGGTACATTATCTTCTGATCCTGTATCATTCCGTACCCAATACTTACGAATCGTATAACTTTTAATTTCGTGAATCATATCAGTGACGGACATACCGACTGACAATCGATTTTTTGTCAACACGCAATTTGATACAACATATTCGGTAACACACAGATCGATGGATATCCAACTTACCAATAGTTCTCATATATAAAGTATCATTACTGTGATGGACAAACCGACGGGAATCGATATCTTGCCGACATACTCGGTAAGTCGTGAATATACCTACCGCTGACGCCTAACCCAGTACATTATCTTCTTACTTATATCATTCCGTACTGAATACTAACAAATCATGTAACTTGTAATTCCCTGAATTATATCCATGATGTACATACCGACGGACAATCGAGGTTTTGTCAATATACTCGGTAATATGCAATTCGATTGATTTTCAACTTACCGATTGTTCTTCTATATCCAGTATCATATCCATGACGGACATACCGACGGACAATCGAGGTTTTGTCGACATATTCGGTAATACGCAATTCGATTGATTTTTAACTTACCGATTGTTCTTATATATCCAGTATTATATCTATGATGGACGTACCGACGGACAATCGAGAATTTGTCAATATACTCGGTAATACGCAATTTGATTGATTTTCGGCAACTTATCGATTGTTCTTATATTCAGTATCATATCTATGATGGACATACCGATGGACAATCGAGGTTTTGTCAATATACTCGGTAATACACAATTCGATTGATTTTCAACTTACCGATTGTTCTTATATATCCAGTATCATATCCATGATGGACATACCGACGGACAATCGAGGTTTTGCCGACATATTCGTTTCCAATCAAAGCTATTTTAATGGAATCTTCAGAATTATTGTTGCTTTTCTTATTTCGTGACATAACACCATACAGTTGAACAAAAATAAGTTGTTGTCTATTTTCAGTTTGTAATAAGAATATTAATTAATATTTATAACTCCAATTCAAGAAAATTTCCACAATAAACTCGCACTTGTAAAAATGTGTTCTATGTCAGTCATCCTATTTGTCAATTGGTATATCCTAAACCACTTAGTTTGATTCATTGTAGAAACTTCAACAATTCTTTTAAAATTTCATTTAATATAAAGTTTCCATTTTTAAAAATCGCCATGTTTGAAACATGTGACTCTACTTATTTATCAATAATATTTAAGATATCACATGTATTATCAATTTACATTAAAATCTAAATTTAAATATATAGACATGTCTCAAAATATACGTGTATATGCATTATAAAACATGATGTAAACTAACTATAATTATAGGATTTTTCCAGGATCAAGTCACTTTTTGCAGTGTCGCATGAAATAATGCCCCAAACTATTGAAGGTCCGTGTCAACTTATATAACTCGTGACGTTTTGTAATAATAGCTGTAGATCACACACACACAGAGAGAGAGAGAGAGAGAGAGAGAGAGAGAGAGAAATTTAACTGCAAATGAATCGAAATAGAATTCTGACTAAATTTTTTGATTTGCAACGTATTTTACTATTAGGATTAGGCACGATTAACGATCTCATCATACATTTACTAGTAACAATAATTAGCCTCGAAAATCTTTATTCGGATTGTTAAGAAAAGTCATTCCCTTATCGAAAGTTTGGCGGTCTAGTGGTAATTACGCCTACCAAGAAAGAGTGTTTTTGGACTTTCTTATAAAAATCACAAAAGAGCTTAAAAATTTAAAAAAAAAACTTTTTAGCAAAGAAATTTAAGAGAATTAGAAGAAAAACTTTTTTTCGCTGAAAATAAATAACGAACAACAAAAGTTTTAGCAGAATCTGAGAAGTACTCACTACTTAGTAGGTTGGTAGTAAAAGTTCTCACTACTGAGTATATTCATCTAGAAGTGATTCCGGGTCACTTAATGGCAAATCAGTTTAATCGGATTAAGTTTGGTATTGTCTTAGACGTACAACAAGTTTGATATCAGATAGTCTTCAAACCTGACGACTAGTTAACAATGCGATAATCCTTATATGTATGAAATGTTAAAGAATCGTTGGAAACTGGCGTATAAATCTTATGAAAAATAACGAAAAATTTCGAGTAAATTGTTATATGCAGAATTTAAAATTTCTACCAAAAAATACTTATATTGTATATGACAAAATTAAAAATGAAATAGACCGAAAAAATTTAACTGTGCACGATTCGCTAATACTAGTAACAACTCTATTAAATTCATATATCAATCAATTTATGTAGTCAATATATATTTGATTAACGTGTACATTATTATTATCATTATAATTATTATTATATTTTTTTTTATTGACTCGTAGGTACTGTTTACGTTAGGCCCTAGGTGACGTATGTATATCGTCATGGTGAAAGGCGTCACTTTGGAAGGTGGGACTTGAGGTTTATAGTCTCTTGTTTTAAAATACATTGTTATCATGATGACACATTAAACAAACGCTGATTCATACATATACACACGATAGACAGTCATATATATTGACCTTCGAATGCACTTATTACCGTCTAATGTCACAAAGGCAGTTACAAAATGCTCCATTTTCACAGATAAGGGGTCACAAACCTAAATTAAACTTGTTAATGTCGGAGTCGGTTGTTTTACTTCGGTTTTCTCATCATACAAATTCATTAAAATCATCTACACATCAAAATACTCTTGACTGAAGCGTAAAATATTACTCTAATTTTAAGCATCACACACACACACACACACACACACACACACACACACATATATATACTAGCGGAAAAAAGTAACTGTGCATCAATACAATTTTATTACTGAATGTATAAATCTTAAAATTTGCACAAATGGTAAGTGTATATACCTCTATCATATCGCTCGGTCATTGCATCAACTGCCCGTGATTTTTACGCTTCATGCGCACTGGTCGGTTTTCACGCAATTGTCGCCCAGCATTTCAGTGTGACAATATTTTAGGAATAATTAACTGTTGTTTGTTTGTTTGGACACCAAAAAACCAGAAAAGCAAGTATATTCGGTTGAAAGCTTCCATAGTGTAATGCCTAGGCTAAATGAAACTGACCGCCTCCGAGCAATTGGTATGCTTGAGGCTGGTATGACCCAAAGCTTTGTCACTAGACATTTTGGGGTCCCCAGAAACACTGTTTATGCTTTATGGAGACGATACCAACAGTTTGGCACCCCTTGAGACCGCCTCGTTCAGAACGTCCACGCGTAACGACACGTCAGCAAGACAACCATATCCGGCTTGTGCACCTCTGGAACCGTTTCCAAACTGCCAGGAATACTGCCCGGAGCATTCATGGACTACGCCCAATCAGCCCGAGAACAGTACGGAATCGTTTACGTGAAAGACATATTCGCCCACGACGTCCGGCAATCCGTCCAATTCTACAACGACGTCATTGTCTTGCATGGTGCAGAAAACATTTACGCTTCAATCGACGAGACTGGGCACAAATTATGTTTACCGATGAGTCCGGATTTCACTTGGACAGCAGTGACGGACGCTCCAGAGTGTATCGGCGCATTGGAGAACGTTTCCATGACGCGTGTGTGGTGGAACGACGTTCGTTCGGTTGGGGCAGTGTAATGGTTTGGGGTGGCATCACAGCGAATGACAGAACTTCTCTGGTAGTCATCGACGGGAATTTGACCGGTGTACGGTACCGTGATGAAATCCTACAGACCCATGTCATCCCATTCATTCAAGGACAGCAACGTAACGTCACTTTTCAGCATGATGATGCAAGACCACACGTTGCACGGGTTGCAATGGATTTTCTGACACAGCATAACGTCAATGTGTTACCGTGGCCAGCCGTTTCACCCGACCTTTCTCCAATTGAACACGTAGAAATGGAACGCCGATTACATCATCTGCCCAATCAGCCTGTTACATTGCAAGGGTTGGCCCAAGCGTTAGACCAGATATGGAACAACATCCCTCAAGCATTCTTTAGGCATTTAATCAACTCTATGAGGCATCGCTGTCAGTCCTGTGTCAATGCTAATGGTGGTCACAGACGATACTGATCTTGTGAACTGACTTTTACTATCTGCTATGTTTCTAGTCCCCTGCGTATGAAATAACAGTATCTGTAACCTTTTCAATGATATGAATTTGTAAAGAAATATCTAATAAACAAATACGTAATTATTCACTGCTTTGCATTTTCAAATTATTTTAAAATCTCACATTTCAGTCATGCACGGTTTGGCTGCTGGGAGGTTGCCGACCAGCGGGTTAATCCAAAGGTGGTGGAACCTGGTAGTTTCGATTCGAGGTGGTTGGATCAAATTTAAAAAAAAAATGAAGGGAAGAATGTAGGGGACCGGACTTGATGGGTGATCGGGTAGCTCAGTCGGTTGAGCGTCCCGCTAGTATTAAGAATTCAATGAATTGTTTAATTAATACATGTGATTACTAAAAATGTTGCTAATTTTACACATATTCACCGAACAATATTATCAAAATTCAGCAGCAATTTATTTGTTGTATTTATCAACATAATAGGTGCTAGAAATATGATACATCTAGTGAAAACTCATCATATCAAATTACTGAACTTAAAAAAAAATTAAATTAACAAATCATCTTGAGGTATTAATTCTAAAATGTACCGGTAATCAATGAAATAAGTTATAAGTCATTTATTGTGGCACAATTTATTTTGATTGATTATTGATTATGAGGTGCCCTGTACATTTTGTGCCTGGTAAATGGTTGTTGCGTTTATTTTAGGTTGATAATGAGGGACGCGACTGGATCAATGTCTAGTTGCAAATGATTTACAGGTGCTCAGTTTATTAGGGGTCCGATTTATTGTGAGTGACCCCGCTTATAATGCGGCACCCGATTGATTATAAGAAGTCTTGTTAATTTGGTTTCCGGTTAAAATTTTTGTGATCCTGGGTGTGGCTCAATCAGGTTCATCCGCTCCAGAAATAGACAAAATTGGCAAAAAACATTCATTTCTACTTCCGTTCTATAAACGATGTATAGGCGCTCCATGTACCTTATCTCCCCCTTTCCGTTTTCAGCCACAACGGATGTAAGTTGCGATGAAGCCAAGAGGATGCATAGTGGATACAGCAGACGTTTAATTATACAGATGATAACGGATATAGAACGTTTGTTGCTGGTATATTTGACAGATTTACATAGTGCATGGCGGAAAGTTTATCCGTTCTAAATGTTTTGTGCAGCTCAAAACTTTTTTCGCTGATGAAATCACAGTGGACGGATCTTCGATGGATAGAGCGTATTGTTACAGTAAGAATTAAGATTAAATGCTTGAAGCTTTATCAGATTGAATTATAGAGATAAAACACTTTTACATAACTAAGACCACCAAAGAGCAATGTCCATGTAGGATGGTGTGAATTTATAGCTGTCACATTTGAAGTAGTTGCGTTGGATATCACTGTGATCAAAAATCTATTTCCTGTTCTTAATGTTTTAACAGGTGGTCATTGTCAATGCAAGAGAGATGTAAGGAGTGTGTATTATGTGTGAGAGTTTCAGTTTGTAATTTGGAAGCAAAGAGTTAACATGTTAAAAATGATTGTTTAATGTATCATAATACAACTACCAATAAAAATGTAACTGGACTTAAACAGAAGTTTTAGTTATACCATTTATAGCTAATTCCCTCGTGATGTCTACAGATAATAAATCTGGACGTCACAAATATGGTGGAGAAATCCGGAGTTTAAATGGCATATAATACTCGATCACAGAAACACGCCATGTCGGATACTGAGGAGAATCCATCCAATGTTCCTGAACGGACACATAATTACAATATGGACGACCTTAAAAAGTTATTTGATGACATGTCACAGGCTTTTAAACGTTCGATGGGTAAATCTAGCCTTCCAGGCGTAAATATTAACGTATTTTCGGGACTGCCAAGTGAAGATGCTCTGAAATGGCTTGATGATTTTGAGGCATGGATTGCATGCAGTGGCTGGATCCATGATGATGACAAAATTGCTAGCGCCATGAGGCTCAAACTGGATGGCAGTGCACTTTCCTGGTTTCAGGATTTACCTAATTCCAAAAAACGAAGCCCCGCTGCTTTGTTTCAAGCTTTTAAGGAGCACTTTGGTAAACTGCATCCAACTCATTTGCTAGAACAGGATTTATACGATAGATGCATGTCTCCTGGGGAAAGTTTGGAAACATATATCGTTGATTTAGAACGTCGTGGGAGACGCCTTAATAAATCGGACAACGAACTAATGGCAGCATTTATTCGTGGACTACCACCGATGCTAAGATTTTTTGTCGTTCAAGGCAACCCAAAGACATTCCTTGGTGCAGTCCAATCAGCTAGAGTGGCCCATGAGTCATTTTCTATGGCACCATTCAATATCACCACTCCTTCAAGTGACAAAACAACAACAGAACCACCGCGTATCAACAAAGTGGATAAACCTTTCCCTGTATGTCAGCTATGTAACAGGACTGGACATAGTGCGCGGGAATGTCCAGGTGACAATTTAGATACCTGTCAACTATGCCAGAAAAATGGACATAGTGCACCGAAATGCAAAAATTATTCTGTAAAAAGAAAGAGCAATCGCAACAAACAAAACATTCAATGTTACAAGTGCCAACAATACGGACACTATGCTCGCGAGTGCTCCAATTCGGGAAACTAAAAACGCCTAACAAGGACGGGCAATTTGTTAGGCAAGTAGACAGTAATGAAACGAACAAATGCCCAGAAAAAGTAAGTACCAGTTTTGGTAAATACAATGAAAACAGTGACACTGACTTACAAACTTTTAGTAAAATTTCTATTAGTAAATCTGTTTTGGTAGACAATTATGTAAACATTAGATTTAATAATTTTGTTACTAATGCTATGATTGATACGGGTGCAGATATTTGTGTTATTAACCCATGTATTTTAGCAAAATTAGAGAATGCAGGAGTGGAAGTGCAAGTGTGCGAGTCTGACAAGAGTGCTATTCTCACTGCAAACAATGAAAAGGTAGCCATTACTGGCTTGATTTATGTAAATATGTATATTGGTACCATATCAACACATGTAAAATTTTATCTTGTACCTGGTTTAGAACCGCACATTATTTTAGGTTTAGAATTTTTAAGGGAGCAAGGAGCTATTATTGATTTTATTAATAAGTCAATATCATTTGATCATAGCCGTCAGTTAATCGCACAGACTAATATTACTGTTCCCCCTCGATCAGAGGTAGTAGTTGTTGCAAAATTAAAGGGTAAATCATTACCAAACAAAGTTTTAGGTCTATCTTCAGAATCATATAGTTTATCTTCACATGGTTTATTAGCAGCTAAGTCTATATCGTGCGTGAAGGACGGAACAGTAATACATGGTTTGTGTAACTTAACTGAACATCCAATAACTGTGAAAAAGAATTCAAATATTGGCAAATTTGTTTGTATTACAAATAAGGACAAATTATTTCATGTTCCAATTGACACCGACAAAACAAACAGTCAGAGTATAAATACTACTATCCCCGAAAAAGAAAGTAATTCAAACACAAGTGTCAAAGGTCATGACCTGACGGAGTCTCAGTCGGATGAATTAAGTAAACTGTTATCAGAATTCTCAGATGTTTTTGTAGATAAGACTGGTAGACTAGGTCAGTGTGATATTTTGAAACATGAAATAAAAATACCAGACGGTACGCGACCTATTAGACAGAGACCGTATAAATTAGGTGCAAAACAAAAAGAAATTTTAGAGGGGATGGTAAATGATATGCTTGACCAGGGTGTTATAGAACCAAGCACAAGCCCGTGGGCAGCGCCTTGCTTACTTGTATCGAAACGCAATAGCAACGACTTCCGTTTCGTTGTCGATTACAGAAAGGTCAATGCATGCACTGAGATAGATGCATATCCTTTACCGACAACTGACGATGCTCTTGAAAGCTTGGGGGCGCAACAACCAGCTTATTTTTCCACTCTTGATCTTAAAAGTGGTTTTTATCAAATGGAAATACATCCCAAATCACGCCCTTTCACAGCATGGCGATGCCATCTGGGATTATTTCAATTCCGACGTCTTCCAATGGGGTTGAAAAATTCACCAATGATGTTCCAACGTTTAATGGAAACAGTTATGAGGGGTTTAACGTTTAAATTTTGTTTGATCTATCTTGATGACGTCATTGCCTTTTCTCCTGACTTTTCAAGCCATATCTGTCACTTACGACAAATATTTCTGAGATTGCGTGAGGCAGGACTAAAATTGCACCCTGACAAATGCCATTTTGCACAAACACAAATAAATTACCTTGGACATAAGGTTAGTGCTGAAGGCATATCACCTGACCCCGCAAAAATCGATGCTGTGCAAAGTTATCCAGTGCCTCAGAAGTTAAAAGACCTCCGTGCATTTTTAGGACTTTCGGGATACTACCGAAAATTTATAAAAAATTATGCGCAGATCGCAGCCCCTTTGTATATGCTAACAAAAAAGGATAAGGAATTTATATGGTCTGATGAATGCGATGTCGCGTTTAACAAGTTAAAGTGTTCCTTGACATCTCCGCCAGTATTAGCATTCCCAGACCATGACAAGAAATTTCAGTTATACACTGATGCTTGTTCTCATGCAATAGGTGGAGTTTTATGTCAAATGCAAAACGGAGTAGAACGCGTCATTTGCTATGTTGGCCGATCGCTGTCGCGACAAGAACAACAATACGGTATCACGGAGAAAGAATGTTTAGCGTTGGTATTCGCTGTTAAAAAGCTAGATTGTTATTTGCGTTTTACGAATTTTACAGCTTATGTTGATCATGCTGCACTTAAATGGCTCTTTTCTATGACAGAACCAGTAGGCAAATTCGCGAGATGGGTAGCACTACTACAGTCTTACAACATGGAAATTACTTACAAACCTGGAAGTTCGCATGGAAACGCGGACGGTGTTAGTAGACGGGAGTATGACATGTCGTCAGATGAATCCGAGACGTTGTTAGACGTGTTACCGTCATACGATGCTGTTGACAATGTGCAACCAGTGTATGAGTCAGTAAAGCAACCGAAATCAAATACCAACCAAAAACAGCGATACGTTAACAAAATTAGCACGGATTGTGTACAAAATGAAACACGACATCTTTGGACTTTAGATAACTTACGTGAAGAGCAACGTTCAGATAGCTATTATAAAGATATTATCAAATATCTCGAAACAAACAAATTACCCGAAGAGATGAAAGCGCGCCGAAATGTATTAATTTTGCAACCATTCTTTTTCATAAATGATGGTATTCTATATCACACAGAGAAACGATATAAGCGGAATAATGCGGGCGCTGACGTACACGTACAAGTAGCAGTGCCACATTCACTGATACCAGCGGTATTAAGGGAAACCCATAACGCGCCGTTATCTGGACACCTTGGTATAAGCAGGACAATACGTAAAACTTCACTGTTATTTTATTGGCCTAAAATGGGTGTCGATATAACCAAATGGGTAAAAGCTTGTGAAACATGTGCACAGCGCAAACGACCGCACAATCAAACTAAAGCTCAAATTTTACCAATGCCGTACGCATCACATCCGTTTGAACGAGTGAGCACAGATATTTTAGGACCTTTACATCCTTGTGAACATTCGAAAAATCAGTACATCTTAGTGTTTGTTTGTTATTTGACCAAATACGTCGAACTTGTGCCTTTACGTGATATTAAAGCGTCTACCGTTGCTACCGCATTTTTGCATAATGTTATATGTAGACACGGTACACCTTTGTATCTACACTCAGATCGCGGTACAAACTTTTTATCTAATATTATGAAGGAGACTTGTAAATTACTTGAAACTAAAAAGACTCAAACGACCAGTTACAGACCGCAGTGTAACGGACAAAGTGAAAGAATGATGCACACTATCAAAGAAATGTTATCAAAATATATCGACAATGATAACAACTGGGACCGTTACATACCATTCATTCAATTCGCGTATAATACTTCACCGTCAATAGACACAACCGATTACACACCATATTTTCTGGTACATGGTAGACACCCGAAATCTCCAATAGACACGAATTTACCTTCGCTCGATACAAGCAAATCAGCTAAGGATTACATAATTCAGGTATTGGAGGATATTGAGATTGCCAGAAAGGTTGCAAAAGACAACATTGAACAACGCAAAACAGAAACACTTAAAAAGACCAATATCAACAGATGCAATCCAAAATTCAATGTTGGTGATATAGTCTACTTGTTTAAGCCCGATGTTAAGTCAGGAATAAATAGAAAGCTTCGGCGTCCATGGGTAGGTCCATTTTACATTGTCGAAAAACTTTCCGACATACATGTCAAACTTCGCCGAAAATTAGACGGTAAACTGATAAAGAATCGAATACATGTAGATCGATTAAAACGCGGTTATATATGGGCTAATGAACCCAATGATACGCGACCGCCAGCTAACAAAGACACCATCGAGCCTGTAACGCTAGATTTGGAAGAAATTCCACCTGATTGCATAGACTTGCAAAATAACAGTTCTGTATCGCAGTCATCGCAAAAGTCAGAAATCAATAAATCCCCGACAAATGATGAACAGGTCTATAACATAGAGAAAATCCTTAAGAAAAAATATGTTCAAGGTCGGTGGAAATACAGGGTCAAATGGCTAGGATTTGACGTGAAAGACAATTCGTGGGTTGATTTTGACGATTTGACTACCGAATGCCAAAAGTATGTAACAGAAATGCACAGAAAAATACCCACAAAACGATAAGTTGCTTTCGTTTGTTTTAATAAGATTTATTTACTATAGCGAAAATATAGTCTCTTAGTATTTTTATTCATATTATTTTGTTTTTAATTTTTTTCTCAATCATATATCATTATATATATAAAATATATAACAGTAGGAAATAGTCGATTTTTTATATTTTAATTTTTTTCTATCCATTTATTTAGTAGAGTTCATTTTACTCATATTCATTTTCATAGCTAGGATTTATTTCACTTTGTATTTTACACCATATGTTCATTTTTGTTTGACCAAAGCTACGGTATCATTTCCCTTGAAGCTCTGACAATCTGTGTTTTATATAACCTTAGTTGTTGTTGGTTATATGCGTTGCGTTTTGCATATTTTAGATGTTTACAGTTTGAACAGCTGATCACTGTTCATGGGTGTAAGAAATTGATATAGAAGTCATGTGATCAGAAGAAATAGGGATTTTATTTGATACTAAGTCACGCTTTATAATTGTCTATTTTCTTTTTGACCTTATCAATGGTAACGACATTATCCGCCTTTCATGAATTAATGTGTCAAAGTCTGAAAATGACAGTCAAACAGAACATTTTGTGTTTATTTATTTTTCTTTTTATATAACTGTTACGATACCATCTTTATATGTGAATGTTATCTGTATGTGCTAAGGAAACATTATTGTATTTTTTGCATTTCTACATGCTCAACTTGTTAAACAATAATATGTCTTCAAGCATTAGATAAATACATTTTGGTATGTTTCGCATTTTTATTTTAGTCTATTTTAGTCATATAACCGTAGTTATGTTTTTATTATTCGTATATTCTTAGCTTGTCCAGTTTACTTAATTTCGTAAATTTTTTTTATTCTTCTTCAATTTTTTACAAATTGATACCAATAAAGTTTATTATTTAATAATAATTCGAGTGGATCCGAATTTTATAAAGCAGGGAGTGATGTTACAGTTAGAATTAAGATTAAATGCTTGAAGCTTTATCAGATTGAATTATAGAGATAAAACACTTTTACATAACTAAGACCACCAAAGAGCAATGTCCATGTAGGATGGTGTGAATTTATAGCTGTCACATTTGAAGTAGTTGCGTTGGATATCACTGTGATCAAAAATCTATTTCCTGTTCTTAATGTTTTAACAGGTGGTCATTGTCAATGCAAGAGAGATGTAAGGAGTGTGTATTATGTGTGAGAGTTTCAGTTTGTAATTTGGAAGCAAAGAGTTAACATGTTAAAAATGATTGTTTAATGTATCATAATACAACTACCAATAAAAATGTAACTGGACTTAAACAGAAGTTTTAGTTATACCATTTATAGCTAATTCCCTCGTGATGTCTACAGATAATAAATCTGGACGTCACAGTATGAAACACATATGCAATAAGTAGAAAAATGTATAGCGTTTTCCAACAGATGGCAAGCTTTTTCTACGATTTATATCTTCTTAGCATATGCGAGTGCAATGGAGTAAATATGTGTCTTGTTTACTTAATATTTGTAATAATAATCCTGCAGTTTAATTTTTTATTCTATACGTTTCTTTAAATGTAGCCGACTGAGACCTGGACAATAAGTTACGTGTCAGTCGTAACAATTTAGCTTCTTAGACGGTCACATATAAAAATGAATAGATTTCAGATTTATCCGATTGGATTCGACTAATAGTCTTTAATGCCTCAAGTCAAGATTCTTTCACTAATATCGAAGCGGTAAGTTCTCGGATGGTGGAGGAAATCGGAGTTCCTAGAAAACACATGACATTTGGCAAGCGAAAAGACAAACTTTCTCACACTAGGATATGATCAAGCGGTCGAACATATAGACGCCGAATGACACTTTGATCCATATATATAAATGCAGATTTATAAGAGAGCAGAGGAAAACTCAGAACCATTTACATATAACACAGATAAGTTATTGTTATTTGTCATCCAAATTTTCATCCTCTAATTTCATTTTCTCTATATTTTTTTATTTCATAATATTTTGATATTTTTTGTTTTAAATTAAGATGCTGGATAAAGGACAAGCAAGTCCATACAATGAGTTCAGAGTTGTATAAAGTTCGTCAAGCTTATCAATTTTATGAAATCGTAGTTTTATTTGACGATTTTTTAAAAAATAAATCAAAGGACGGAAAAATCAGAAAGTTAACATTTAAAGATTACAGATGTATTTAATGCTGCATGCAATTTATTCGGTAAATTAATATTTCAAAAGAAATCCAACAAAAGAGTTGTAGCCATTATTATGTAGGTAATGTGCAGTATCGGTGTAATAGTCTGTGCGAACCCATACTTCATTTCCGGGTTGCAAATGCAGGATAACCGTTTTAGTTCCAGTATCATAGCTGGCCGATTTTCCTACCCATGCAAAACTGACATGTTTCCCATCAAGTACTAACTCTGTTCCCTGATGAAAATTAGATTTCCCCATTGTTGTCCAACTAAAACAGGAACATTATTTTTTATTTTTTATTTAATGTTTAATCTTTTGATAATGAAGTTTTTGAAATTCTGTGTTTATTTTGATTTTTTTAAAAGTACATGCACTTTACTAAAAACCAATGGTAGCATGCAAATAATAACACGTAATTGGATTGACAATAGAAAAGGCTAATCAAAATAAAACATGACATAAATGTTCAACTTGTATCCCATGGTACTTTGACAAGCATAACTTGAATGTTTTTTGGTGTTTGTAATACCATCATGGATTTATCATTCATTGTTTTTTCATTTGAAGATACAATAAGATATTTAAGCCTATCGTTAACAAGATAACCAAAACTCTTAGTATAATCCAAATCCAGTATATAATCCAGTCCATGAGTTAATTTTTGATAAACAGTGATTTTTCCCTTTCGAATGATCACAAGTAGAAACCTTCACTGTTCTATACCGTAAATAATATCATCATCAATTTAACCATGAAAATAAAATATAAACTACCTGAAAACATAAACTCCTTCCACTGGGGCCGTAAATATACCATCATTCTTGTTGTAGGCGTTACCAAAATTTGTTATTACATGGTCAAACACAATAGAATTATATAATTTTTGACTTAGTTCTGCAAAAAAAGCCACCTGATTCAGACCTAATGGTGTTGGTACTTGCGTTGTGGGAGGTTGCAACAAACCTAAGAGTTAAAAAATTATAAATTATCTTTGCAGTTATTTTTTTTCCAGCGTTTCTTTAGAATAACAATTAAAAATTTACGTTTGCTTCTGCAAACGTTCCATAAGGCAAAGTTCTCTAACAAAGAGGTTATGAGCAAAATAGAATAAAACTTGTATTTTTTTCTTTCTGCAAGTCTGCTTAATCTTAATGTTTAATTTATCGTATTGCAAAATGTTCAGCCGTCTTAATTTTTAAAACTTTTTTAAAACAAAGGTTTGTTCCCTCATGCTAAGCATTCCTTAGTTAAAATAAGAATCATATCATTTAGGAACCTTAGATTCATTTATGTTGCAACTAGTTGTTTCAATCAACTTTGATGGTCCCAGTGTCAATGATGAGAAATGGCTTTCCGAAATGTACACATAAAGCACATAAAAAAACAGGTATTTTTTAGATTGTAAAATGACGTTAAAACTAAATTGAATTTAATGACTGAAATATATTTTATATTGAATAAAATTAATGTAATCAAATTTCCTTCCATATTTTGGACAATTTTAACCAACTTTGAGTTTGATATTAAAGTGCAATAAACTTAACAAAATCACGTTTCCATTGCTTAATAATAAAATGTTATTGAACTGATATTGATATAAGAACTAAACCATATTCATTATTACTAAAACCGTTTCTCATGGATTGTAGCCACATTGTACGTAATTTTACAATTTATTCTAATGACAGACAATGTTTTATTTGAAAGTGAACTAATGTACAATGTCAGACTCTGCTCAAAATTTTGTTTTAAAAAGTCTGCACACTCCGTAAACTTTTCAATTTTACATTAAACTGAAAATTTTCTATGTCGAACAACTCCACCTTTTTATCTTATAAGGGATTACCTGTTAAATTATTCATTAATTATACGAGATGTCAGTATTTGCATGATTATTACCTCCATGTTTTATAATTTCAACTAGAATGAAAATTTTCAAAATAGCTTCATTCACATTTCTAAGTAATTATTGCTCGAATTATACTTTTTATTTCTGAAGTGCAATTAGTGTTTTGAAATGTATGCATTTGAATTCATCATTCCTGTTAAATTTTGTGTCTTCGGGGGTAGGGGGGGGGGGTGAGGGTGTTAGGGTTGTTTTAAACTATGACTTGTCAGAAGAAAGAGAAAAAAGAAAAACATTTTAGTTTTAAAATTTTCTTTACCAAGTTTTTACTAATAAAATAAGGATATAATTCTATCAAGATTAAGTCAATTTGCAAGCAAGCAATAAAAATTTGTAAGAAAAAAAATTTTAAAAATCTAATTTTAATTTTAAATTGATTTGAGAATGTCCCTAAGGTAATGTCAATGAACTTAGCTTGGAATGGTCACATTCTCAGAGTTTAAAAGTGTTCAACTCTATTTTCTGTTGTTATTTTAATTTGGTTATGTCATTTGTAATGTCATCCACATTACCAGGTATCAATTTAACCTTATAAAGATAAAAAGGCGAAGTTGCTTGACATAGAAATTTTTCAGTTTGAAGTGAAACTGAAAATTTCACAGAATGTGTAGACTTTTTTAAAATAAGATTTTGTGGAGAGACTGACATTGTACATACGGTCACCTCTATAAAAACAATGTCACTAGAACAAAATGTTAAGTTACATTTAATGTGGCTACAATCCATGAAAAACGGAGTTTCATTAATAATGAATATAGTTTAGTGCAGTATCATTTTTGGAGCTCGATGTCCTCTTCAGCCACGATTTAGACGACAGTGTCAAATTACAAAATGTGCAATATAAAAATGGATTCGGGAGACATCAGGCCAGAACAAACTTTCCGTGCAAATATCAATATTTATCCCACCTCAGATGAAAATCTTTGATTCCCATTAGTCAATTTGTAACCTAATATGGAATTGTATTAGGTCACTTTTGATTATCTCCCTTGATTAAGAAAATATATTCGGTCAGTAACGATTACGTCCCCTGTTACCCGGTCTGCAGCCATAATGGCGTCGTCAACAAAGCGCTGAAATGTTTCTGTTTTTGCAGTTGAAATAATGTTTTGACATGAAGATCAAGATCTTCGGTGGGATAAATTCGTTACACAGTGATTTAGTGACCTAATACGGAAATATATGGAGTCATTAAAATTTATATTGGGCTCCGCTATCGCGTCGCCCAATATAATTTTTAATGACTCCATATATTTCCGTATTAGGTCACTAAATCACTGTGTAACTAATAATATTGCACGCCAATGCCTCGGAATTTATCGTTTTATTTCTATGCAACATATATTGCTATATGATAAAATAAATTTTTATAAGTCGTTATTAATTTCAACGTGCATAATACTCACCTAATTAGAAAAACGGAAAATCCTGTACTACAAAACTAATGCTAAAATCGTTGATTGTAAATTAGACATGGACTGATATGTTTTGTGTTTTATTTTAATTTACTATTCAAAGCAATTAGAGAAAGATCCATACACAAAACCTAAGGTTAATAACATTATTTTACGTCATGTACATTGTTCAGTTACTATGGGAATTTAATTTTATATTTAATCGGTTTTCAATGAAAACTTTTTCTTAACTTGAACTCCCAAATGCTCATTTATTTATAGAGTGAGACAATCCTCTGACGTATCATTATATTTAGACAACTTATGTTACGTGGGATAATCCCCTGACGTATCATTATATTTAGACAACTTATGTTACGTGAGACAATCCTCTGACGTATCATTATATTTAGACAACTTATGTTACGTGAGACAATCCTCTGACGTATCATTATATTTAGACAACTTATGTTACGTGAGACAATCCCCTGACGTATCACTATATTTAGACAACTTATGTTACGTGAGACAATCCTCTGACGTATCATTATATTTAGACAACTTATGTTTCGTGAGACAATCCCCTGACGTATCATTATATTTAGACACCTTATGTTACGTGGGATAATCCTCTGACGTATAATTATATTTAGACAACTTATGTTACGTGGGACAATCCCCTGACGTATCATTATATTTAGACAACTTATGTTACTTGGGATAATCCCCTGACGTATCATTATATTTAGACAACTTATGTTACGTGAGACAATCCTCTGACGTATCATTATATTTAGACAACTTATGTTACGTGGGATAATCCTCTGACGTATCATTATATTTAGACACCTTATGTTACGTGAGACAATCCCCTGACGTATAATTATATTTAGACAACTTATGTTACGTGAGACAATCCTCTGACGTATCACTATATTTAGACAACTTATGTTACGTGGGATAATCCCCTGACGTATCATTATATTTAGACAACTTATGTTACGTGAGACAATCCCCTGACGTATCATTATATTTAGACAACTTATGTTACGTGGGATAATCCCCTGACGTATCATTATATTTAGACAACTTATGTTACGTGAGACAATCCCCTGACGTATCATTATATTTTGACAACTTATGTTACGTGGGATAATCCTCTGACGTATCATTATATTTAGACAACTTATGTTACGTGAGACAATCCTCTGACGTATCATTATATTTAGACAACTTATGTTACGTGAGACAATCCCCTGACGTATCATTATATTTTGACAACTTATGTTACGTGAGACAATCCCCTGACGTATCATTATATTTAGACAACTTATGTTACGTGAGACAATCCTCTGACGTATCATTATATTTTGACAACTTATGTTACGTGGGATAATCCCCTGACGTATCATTATATTTAGACAACTTATGTTACGTGAGACATTCCCCTGACGTATCATTATATTTAGACAACTTATGTTACGTGGGATAATCCCCTGACGTATCATTATATTTAGACAACTTATGTCACGTGAGACAATCCCCTGACGTATCATTATATTTAGACAACTTATGTTACGTGAGACAGTCCCCTGACGTATCATTATATTTAGACAACTTATGTTACGTGGGATAATCCTCTGACGTATCATTATATTTAGACAACTTATGTTACGTGAGACAATCCCCTGACGTATAATTATATTTAGACAACTTATGTTACGTGGGATAATCCTCTGACGTATAATTATATTTAGACATCTTATGTTACGTGGGATAATCCTCTGACGTATCATTATATTTAGACAACTTATGTTACGTGGGATAATCCTCTGACGTATAATTATATTTAGACAACTTATGTTACGTGAGACAATCCCCTGACGTATCATTATACTTAGACAACTTATGTTACGTGAGACAATCCTCTGACGTATCATTATATTTAGACAACTTATGTTACGTGAGACAATCCCTTGACGTATCACTATATTTAGACAACTTATGTTACGTGAGACAATCCTCTGACGTATCATTATATTTAGACAACTTATGTTACGTGAGACAATCCCCTGACGTATCATTATATTTAGACACCTTATGTTACGTGAGACAATCCCCTGACGTATAATTATATTTAGACAACTTATGTTACGTGGGATAATCCTCTGACGTATCATTATATTTAGACACCTTATGTTACGTGAGACAATCCCCTGACGTATAATTATATTTAGACAACTTATGTTACGTGGGACAATCCCCTGACGTATCATTATATTTAGACAACTTATGTTACGTGGGATAATCCTCTGACGTATCATTATATTTAGACAACTTATGTTACGTGAGACAATCCCCTGACGTATAATTATATTTAGACAACTTATGTTACGTGGGATAATCCTCTGACGTATAATTATATTTAGACAACTTATGTTACGTGAGACAGTCCCCTGACGTATCATTATATTTAGACAACTTATGTTACGTGGGATAATCCTCTGACGTATCATTATATTTAGACAACTTATGTTACGTGAGACAATCCCCTGACGTATAATTATATTTAGACAACTTATGTTACGTGGGATAATCCTCTGACGTATAATTATATTTAGACATCTTATGTTACGTGGGATAATCCTCTGACGTATCATTATATTTAGACAACTTATGTTACGTGGGATAATCCTCTGACGTATAATTATATTTAGACAACTTATGTTACGTGGGATAATCCCCTGACGTATAATTATATTTAGACAACTTATGTTACGTGAGACAATCCTCTGACGTATCATTATATTTAGACAACTTATGTTACGTGGGATAATCCTCTGACGTATCATTATATTTAGACAACTTATGTTACGTGAGACAGTCCCCTGACGTATAATTATATTTAGACAACTTATGTTACGTGAGACAATCCTCTGACGTATAATTATATTTAGACAACTTATGTTACGTGAGACAATCCCCTGACGTATCATTATATTAAGACAACTTATGTTACGTGGGATAATCCTCTGACGTATCATTATATTTAGACACCTTATGTTACGTGAGACAATCCTCTGACGTATCATTATATTTAGACAACTTATGTTACGTGAGACAATCCCCTGACGTATAATTATATTTAGACAACTTATGTTACGTGAGACAATCCCCTGACGTATCATTATATTTAGACAACTTATGTTACGTGGGATAATCCTCTGACGTATCATTATATTTAGACACCTTATGTTACGTGAGACAATCCCCTGACGTATCATTATATTTAGACAACTTATGTTACGTGGGATAATCCCCTGATGTATAATTATATTTAGACAACTTATGTTACGTGGGATAATCCTCTGACGTATCATTATATTAAGACAACTTATGTTACGTGAGACAATCCTCTGACGTATCATTATATTTAGACAACTTATGTTACGTGAGACAATCCCCTGACGTATAATTATATTTAGACAACTTATGTTACGTGGGATAATCCTCTGACGTATCATTATATTTAGACAACTTATGTTACGTGAGACAATCCTCTGACGTATCATTATATTTAGACAACTTATGTTACGTGAGACAATCCCCTGATGTATCTATATATTTAGACAACTTATGTTCGGAACTTTCAACGAAAACAATCAGTCAAAAGATAAATAAGTGGGTCAAACAAACAAAAAGTCCTTAGTACATTTTTGGGGCAAAGTTATAATTTTATAAGTGACATAAAAGAAGACAAAATGCTTACGTCTGACGTAATTGTTGGTTGTTTTGTTCTCTTTTTCTTCCAACATATGGTCATGGTTTTGTTTTGTTTTTATTATTTCTTTTTGGACTATTGCGATTTGACAAGATGGCAGGTCTGGCCTCTGTTTGATGCAAAACTTTCTGTATCATTACTCTGTTTGTCAATATAGAAATAGCATTTTCCTTAAAGACTTGTCTTTCTTAATATATTTATTAGAGTCATATTTATCAGTTTTCTGTTTTTGTTCAGTCGTTTCTGTCAATTTCTGTTTAAATCTTGCCAATTCTTTCTTCAAATTTGTCACTTCTTTCAAGCGCTTTTTCATCTCTTGATGTTGTTGGTTTAATCTTTTCATGTCCGACAATTGTCGTTTAACTTCTATCAGTTCTTTTTTCAATTCCTTTATTTCTTCTGATTCCTTTTCTATCTTATCCATCTGTGCAAGTCGATGTTTCATTTCTTTATTCTGATGTTTCATTTCATTCAGTTCCGCCATTTGCTGTTTTAACTTATTTATTTCTTTGCACTGCTGATTTAGATCAATAAATTCTTTCATCCGAATTTTTAGTGTACGTATTTCATGTAGTTTACTTTTTATTTCATTTAGCTCTATCCATTGTTGAAGACTTTTTAGTTTAACCATTTCCTGTTTCAAGTCATCCCATTCCTTTCTCGTAATGTTGTGGAACTCGTCTGCTAAAATGTCAATAAGAGCACTGGTAGAGGCGATGTATCCAAGCAATAAAAACAAACACACCATTTCTTCGTCTGTATTGTTGTCTGTTTCTGTTAACACACTTGTATTTCTTAATGTTATTTAAATATAATAATTATATAGAAAATTAAACAAAAACATGTTATATCATATTAAAAACATTTTAAATACATACTTTTTTTTTCGTTTGGTAAACATAGCAATAGGAAAAAGCAAAGAATGTAAAAACATATTGGAAATCATTGGTTATCAACATACGGGTATTTGTACGATTGTGATTTCATGATGGAAAAAAGCTTATTCGTTTGAAAATGTAAACTTGTAAATAAATTTGCATTTGGATGACATTCTGAGTGTGATTTCACTGTTTTTATTCTGACTTTCATGTAGTCCTATATTTACAATATGTATATATCCAATATTAACAAAACTGAATTGAACAATTGTAAAAGCTGACGGTAAGACTCTGTTGACTGCGAACGAAAAATAGTAGCGTTGTTTTCTACTGTTAGCCTAACGTTTCTTTAATGGAGTAAATTTCTGAATTTCTTAATCTTCGCTAATGTCGTTATTATTACTAGCACTTAAAAAGCAGCCGCAAATGTGCATTTGTACAAAGAAACCCTGCACAAAACTAAACTAAAAAAATCTTGCACTGTTTGTGCATTAGTATGGTTTCTATTGTTGTAGCATATCATACAAGATTATGTAACTTCTGTTGTAAAGTTAAGAAGCATCTAGGTTTGATGGGGGAAAGATTATGTTACTTCTGTTGCAAAGTTAGGAAGCATCTAGGTTTGATCGGGGAAAGATTATGTTACTTCTGTTGCAAAGTTAGGAAGCATCTAGGTTTGATCGGGGAAAGATTATGTTACTTCTGTTGCAAAGTTAAGAAGCATCTAGGTTTGATCGGGGAAAGATTATGTTACTTCTGTTGCAAAGTTAAGAAGCATCTAGGTTTGATGGAGGAACACAGCAAGTGAGGATTGGTGTAGATTTACAAAATGTATTTTAACATCCTGCTTGATGTCTTAAATAGAAGTAGAATTTTGTCTCAATATTTTAAAGATACGTTCTCTGGTATCTTTGGAGTTGTAATAAATAATGAAGAAAAAGGATGATCTTGATAAAAAGTTGTAAAATGGTATTCAGATTTATGGATAATAGTTTCAGGTCCGAGTTTGAGGACATCGTAAATGTGCTTGTCAAAGGTCTTTGGCTTCTTTCGGGTGCTCATGTTTCTCAACATTATTGCACTTTGTTTATACATGTATTAAAATAAAATAAGGTCTTAATTTAAATTCAATAAAACAAATAAAGATTTTGTTACGTTTTAGAAAACATAATTATTTATATGCCAATTCAAACCTTAGTCTCCGATTTTCATGCGGAGAAAAATTAGTTATCTTATCAACAAATGTGTTTATAATAGTGATATTTGAGTAAGATTGTTTAAAATAGATCGTGTTATATACCTACATATGACACTGGCCTCTATGACAAAGTGATCTAGATTAGCAAATTACAGACTACAGAATATCTTATCACCTACGAGCGAATTTAACTCCGAAAGATGAGAAATGTTTTTTGTTAATTTGGATCAGTAAATGACGAGCTCCGTTTTTTCTGTCATAAAAACACGTAAAGTATAGATTTAAGAAGAATCTTGACAATTGTGTAAACACCATGTCATTTTCCGTACCCAATGAAAACTAATTTAATTAATAATATTAATGTTTGGAAAATAAATAAATAAATAAATAAATAAATAAATAAATAAATAAATAAATAAATAAATAAAATAATTGTATAATAATTCATTTATGCAGAATTTAGTTCAAGGACTAGTGTTCTAATTCATTGGAAATTTTTTTAAATAAAAAAAGCAAAAATTCTGTCATTTAGTAACCTATTTCCTACTTATTCATGATTTAATTAGAAATATAACAAACAAATGGTGACCAACACGTTATGATAATGTGAACTAGTGTCTGGTTAAACCCATATTTTATTCTCGTGATTCTAATGTTTTTTCACCATTTTAATTGCAATGATATAACCGAATCTTTTTGCTGACCATGAAGAAAATGACAAAGGCCTAATGCAGTACTAAATCGGTGTCCTGGTGAACATAAGTATCTTGTCGTTGTTGAGCAAGTAAGCCAGAAAATTTAAACAGAACTTGAGATATTGCTATTCTTTCACTAAGACCCCAATTGAAAGAGTCTTATATCCAAAAACATAAAATCATATTATTTTTGTATATACGATAAGCATAATGGCAAAATTATCGATAACGAGTTGAGTTAAGTAATGATAAGTAACGTCCCAGTCAAGAATATTTCACTTATATCCAAACGTCGCCAGCTATAGGCGAAAGTGCAGAAATTTTGCCTGTGCGTTGTTCTGATGGCATTATATACAGCAGGGTTCTTTATCGTGCCATGTCTACTGTGACACGGAACCTCGTTTATTTTAAGTTCCCATCCGAAAGAACCGTGACTTTTAAGTCTTGGTCCATACCCAGTCGGAGTTTAAACCCACGACCCCCAATTTACGGAGCGAGCACTCTACCAACTGAGTTACCGCAGTGGTGATAACGAGGTGTTATTTGTTTTACCATATCTATTGCAGTCAAGAAAGCAAAATGTGATCGAAATATATCATCCAGACATCACAACTATATGTACATATATTCTGATTAAAAACTGATTATAAAACTCCTTATTTTGATTGACACTGGTTAAATTGTTTACAAGTGCATTTATTGTATGGGAAAAATTAGACAAACAAGCTTGAATGATGTACAACATTGTTTTCCGTAACATATCGTAGATAAATGCGACGCTGTTGTAACTATTGCATTACCAATGAAATAATTCGATTTTTCCTATTAAAATATTTGAAAAATTAGAAGAGCTTTATATATATATATATATATATTTATTCATTCTTATATAACAGCTAGTTCAAACGTTTGCAGTTGCCACGTAAAATAATAAACAACGCAATCAATCAATATTTAAAATATCAACAAAGTGTAGACACGCCTTATTTTATCATTTCCCTTAGACATCCCTTTCTTTTTTTTAGGTTCCTTAGTAAGTTGTGCATTGTTGGGTCGGACTGGGACTTAAGTAGGAACAATCCAGTCCCATGACAATAAAGGGGTCCTGTTGCGTATTTGGGAATATAAAGTGTTTCCAGCGTCATTCTATTGGTATAAGAAAGGTTATTCGTAGCATCGCATTTGGACGCAACTCCATTGTTTCGTATTTTACATTAAAATGCTATTCTTATCAAAAAGATTGATCGTAATATATGCAAATTTAACTTTTAAACATTTTCAAAGTTTTATAAAGTTCTTATGACTAATAAAAACTATTTGGTTTAGGAAACAGATCCTACTACACATAGATCTTATCGCACAGATCTTACCACACATATCCTACCACACAGATCCTACCACACAGATCTTACCTCACAGATCTTACCACACAGATCCTATCACACAGATCTTACTACACACAGATCTTATTGCACAGATCTTATCACACAGATCTTACCACACAAATCCTACCACAAAGATCTTACCACACAGATCCTACCACAAATCTCACCACACAGATCCTACCACACAGATCCTACCACAAAGATCTTACCACACAGATCCTACCACAAAGATCTTACCACACAGATCCTACCACAAATCTCACCACACAGATCTTATCGTACAGATCTTATCACACATATTTCACCACACAGATCCTACCACAAAGATCTTACCACACAGATCCTACCACAAAGATCTTACCACACAGATCCTACCACAAATCTTACCACACAGATCCTACCACACAGATCCTACCACAAAGATCTTACCACACAGATCCTACCACAAATCTCACCACACAGATCTTATCGTACAGATCTTATCACACATATTTCACCACACAGATCCTACCACACAGATACTACTACACACAGATCTTATCGTACAGATCTTATCACACAGATCTTATCGTACAGATCTTACCACACAGATCTCACCACACAGATCTTACCACAGATCTCACCACACAGATCCTACCACACAGATCCTACCACACAGATCTTACCATAGAACTCACCACACAGATCTTATCACACATATCTCACCACACAGATCTCACCACACAGATCTTATCACACATATCTCACCACACAGATCTTATCACACATATCTCACCACAGAGATCACACCACACAGATCTTACCACACAGATCTAACACACATATCTCATCACACAGATCTCACCACACAGATCTCACCACACAGATCCTACCACACAGATCTCGCCACACAGATCTTACCACACAGACATTACCACAGATTTTACCACACAGACCTTACCAACTGCGTGTGATTTCAGATATTATTCTAGAGCAAACAATCATCGACAAGATTGCTAATGTTCATCTAGAGCTTTCCACCGCTTTAATGAGTGAGAATCTTCAATAGTTTACTATCTTTTGTTTGTTCTGTTTTGATATCCTGCCGTCTCCATTTTTGATTTGTGATGTTCATCTAGAGATTAACATCCTCGATGTGATCGATCATGTCCATTTTTAGTTTAAGACACTGGTATTTCTGGCGGGGTTCATCTAGCGATGTGATCGATGATGTCCATTTTTAGTTTAAGACACTGGTATTTCTGGCGGCGTTCATCTAGCGATGTGATCGATGATGTCCATTTTTAGTTTCAGACACTGGTATTTTTGGCGGCGTTCATCTAGCGATGTGATCGATCATGTCCATTTTTAGTTTAAGATACTGGTATTTTTGGCGGCGTTCATCTAGCGATGTGATCGATCATGTCCATTTTTAGTTTCAGACACTGGTATTTTTGACGGCGTTCATCTAGCGATGTGATCCATCATGTCCATTTTTAGTTTAAGACACTGGTATTTTTGGCGGCGTTCATCTAGCGATGTGATCGATGATGTCCATTTTTAGTTTCAGACACTGGTATTTTTGGCGGCGTTCATCTAGCGATGTGATCGATGATGTCCATTTTTAGTTTCAGACACTGGTATTTTTGGCGGCGTTCATCTAGCGATGTGATCGATGATGTCCATTTTTAGTTTCAGACACTGGTATTTTTGGCGGCGTTCATCTAGCGATGTGATCGATCATGTCCATTTTTAGTTTAAGACACTGGTATTTCTGGCGGCGTTCATCTAGCGATGTGATCGATCATGTCCATTTTTAGTTTAAGACACTGGTATTTTTGGCGGCGTTCATCTAGCGATGTGATCGATGATGTCCATTTTTAGTTTAAGACACTGGTATTTCTGGCGGCGTTCATCTAGCGATGTGATCGATGATGTCCATTTTTAGTTTAAGACACTGGTATTTTTGGCGGCGTTCATCTAGCGATGTGATCGATGATGTCCATTTTTAGTTTAAGACACTGGTATTTTTGGCGGCGTTCATCTAGCGATGTGATCGATGATGTCCATTTTTAGTTTAAGACACTGGTATTTTTGGCGGCGTTCATCTAGCGATGTGATCGATGATGTCCATTTTTAGTTTAAGACACTGGTATTTTTGGCGGCGTTCATCTAGCGATGTGATCGATGATGTCCATTTTTAGTTTAAGACACTGGTATTTCTGGCGGCGTTCATCTAGCGATGTGATCGATGATGTCCATTTTTAGTTTAAGACACTGGTATTTTGGCGGCGTTCATCTAGCGATGTAATCGATGATGTCCATTTTTAGCTTAAGACACTGGTATTTTGGCGGCGTTCATCTAGCGATGTAATCGATGATGTCCATTTTTAGTTTAAGACACTGGTATTCTGGCGGCGTTCATCTAGCGATGTGATCGATGATGTCCGTTTTTAGTTTAAGACACTGGTATTTCTTGCCGCGTTCATCTAGCGATGTAATCGATTATGTCCATTTTTAGTTTAAGACACTGGTATTTTTGGCGGCGTTCATCTAGCGATGTGATCGATGATGTCCATTTTTAGTTTAAGACACTGGTATTTTGGCGGCGTTCATCTAGCGATGTTATCGATGATGTCCGTTTTTAGTTTAAGACACTGGTATTTTGGCGGCGTTCATCTAGCGATGTGATCGATGATGTCCATTTTTAGTTTAAAACACTGGTATTTTTGGCGGCGTTCATCTAGCGATGTGATCGATGATGTCCGTTTTTAGTTTAAGACACTGGTATTTCTGGCGGCGTTCATTTAGCGATGTAATCGATGATGTCGATTTTTAGCTTAAGACACTGGAATTTCTGGCGGCGTTCATCTAGCGATGTGATCGATCATGTCCATTTTTAGTTTAAGACACTGGCATCATCTAGCGATGTGATCGATGATGTCCATTTTTAGCTTTAGACACTGGTATTTCTGGCGGCGTTCATCTAGCGATGTGATCGATGATGTCCATTTTTAGTTTAAGACACTGGTATTTCTGGCGGCGTTCATCTAGCGATGTGATCGATGATGTCCATTTTTAGCTTAAGACACTAGAATTTCTGGCGGCGTTCATCTAGCGATGTGATCGATGATGTCCATTTTTAGCTTAAGACACTGGTATTTCTGGCGGCGTTCATCTAGCGATGTTATCGATGATGTCCATTTTTAGCTTAAGACACTGGTATTTCTGGCGGCGTTCATCTAGCGATGTGATCGATGATGTCCATTTTTAGTTTAAGACACTGGTATTTCTGGCGGCGTTCATCTAGCGATGTGATCGATGATGTTCATTTTTAGTTTAAGACACTGGTATTTCTGGCGGCGTTCATCTAGTGATGTGATCGATGATGTCCATTTTTAGCTTAAGACACTGGTATTTCTGGCGGCGTTCATCTAGAGCTTCACTGTTTTAATTTGATTTGAAATGTCAATCTATAGATTATTACTTGTAAATTTGTAAATTATTGGTTTTATTAGAGATGTGAATCTAGAATTAAAAATTTCCGGGTTAATTGGAAATGTTCTACAAAAGCGTAAAATTCCTTGTAACATTGTTGAGGTTTGTCTACAGATAACTGTCGTGAGATCAGTTTAGATTGGTTTAAATATTTAACTAGAATGTCGGTATGAAGTCCTATTGTCGTCTGTTTCATAGTTTGATCAATCTAGTCTAAGATTTTTTAAAAATTTAATATACTGTAGATCACTTCTTTTACGCGAGTAGCAAAATTTCGCGTCAAGACCATCTTGGGCTTATTCGCGAATATTTGAATTCGCGTTTGGATTCTTGTTGAATACAAAAATACAAAAATTCGCGATTGTTTGCGGCATAAATATAAATCGGAAAATACAGAACGACGGGCGTGACACATTTGAAATAAAATAAGAGCTTCTTCTTTCTCTTTTAAACTGTTCCGCCACTTAGAAGGTTTATCTCTTTAACCAATTCGCCACTGCGGTAGCTCAGTTGGTAGAATGCTCACTCCGTAAGTGGAAGGTCGTGGGTTCGAACCCCGGCCGGGTCTGACCCAAGACTTGAAAGTGGGTAGTGACTGTTCTTTCGCCAAGCACTCGGCATTACGAAATGAAAGTCGCAGTTCTTTTGGATGAGAACTTAAAATAAACGAAGTTCCGTGACATGGCAGGCATGGCACGATAAAGGACCCTGCCGTATAATGCCACCAGCTCAACGCACAGGCAAAATTTCTGCTGGCGACGTCTCGATATAAGTGAAATATTCTTGACTGGGACGTTAAACACCATTACTCAACTCATCTCTTTAACCAATTCATATTTTCAGTCAATAAAGAATTATATGCATACAGTTAGTTGGATTTCTTAATTAATAAGGTGAGTACTATTCACTACTATAATGAGTAACGGATAGTATTTGCTGGTCTTACTAGTGTACTTCACGCCAAGTGGCTCCTTTAATCGTTGAAAGAGCTGAAGGGAAAACGTCACCTGATTATGATTGCTTGAAACATGACCGGTATAATCTGCTTAATTACTTGCAAATAGCAGTTTTACACGATAAACATCACGTTTCCAGAGAAGCTTGCCAAGATGTATTTATATATACAAATTGTAATCGTTACATAGTTATTTGTCTATAATCAAATTTGATTTGGATTAATTTGTATTTTTGTATTAAAATACATTTTTAAATTCTTTTTCAAAACGTTATGCATAAAACAAATTGGAGTGCTTTTGAAACAAGAGGGGTATCCATAGTATAGGGAAACTTCGACATATAGGAAATATGAACATAGAAATACATGTATCTGCGTGATGGAAATATTCGCGCGATATTTGAATTTGCGAATGAGATTATTCGCGAATTTATGCGAAAATAAATCTCTCGCGAAATAAAAGTGATCTACAGGAATTATTTAAATTGTGTGTATAAAATTAATTTAAATATTTCAGTATTTTATTAGTAATGTTTTGTTTCGTGTCTTGTTTTTTTGTAATCAATATTGCAAATATTGTTTTACAGCAGTGATTGAAAGTTTGGGCCCTATGTGATGGTGCAAAATTGACCGACTTTTATTTTTAGACTCTTTTTCGTAATTTAACTTTACAAAAATAAATTAAAACATTAATACATAAGTTTTAGTATTTTCAATTGAAATTCAAAATCTTATAAGGCAAGTTACTCTTGATGTTTCTTGAATTTCTCGTTTGGACAACAAATTCAAACTGTTGTTTTAAGGTATTAATCTGATTTAAGGACAGTCATTTATAAGTGACTGTGACACCTTGAGTCGGACGGATTATAATAAGCTAACCATTAGTGGATAGTGTGGAATTTGAGTAATTGACATTTCTGTCTCAAATTAAGTTAATATTGTTTTACCTATTTCTTTCCTGTTTTATGTATAATGTGATTATCAAATAATTGTACTTTCCTGTTTTATGTATAATGTGATTATCAAATAATTGTAACTGTTTGCATTAAAATTGTTTTATGGCCCAATTGTTAGGCAGTTGGAGTCGGACACTTGAACCAACAACACCCAATTTTAGATCAGAATTAATTGTTGAAACTGGTTTGCATCTTATTTCGTGTTTAGCGGTAATTAAGTTTAAGTGATAGCAGGTAAGGTCAAGAAAACCTTAATATAGTGTATGCCCAGATACCTATCTGTCAACATAATAAAATATAGGTGTTATTTATCGAATAAGCTACAATAAATGAGGTTTAAACAATAATACATGTACATCCATAAACAATTAAGGCCTTTTTATTTATTTGTGACTTGTACCCACCCATAAATCACCACCAGTAAGGGATAATAAAAGATATACGAGTTTAAAAATAATAATAACGACAACGCATGATTTGAAAAAATATTCGAAAAAAAACTTTCAAATGTTCCATAGGAAATAACATCCTTGTTAATGTCTTAGTAATAAGTAACCCTAGCTTTGCGGTTTATTTTGTCTCACTGTTAATAGTTTTCAAACATTTTCAGTTTAATCAAAGTAAAAATCAACCTTCGAAAAGTTTAACATTGTAGAAACATTTGTGTTTAACTTGATACTTTAATACAATATTTCCAACTCAAATCATTAATGGTTATAGTACATGGCTCTATAATGTACAAAATCGAACCGTTACACACATGGAACCCGTCGTTACATCGATGCGTCTTATAACAAGTGTGGAAATCCACAAGTATCTGACAGTGACCCCGTTTCTTATAAACAATGCTTTTATTCACTTCAACAGAAAACTCAAAGGTCTCTTTGTTTCTGCCATAAGCAACTCTAACTTATATTTGATTTTTTTTTTACATCCCATAGTTCCATATTTCTTTCAATTCTGAGTAGTTATTTTGAGTAATTGGGTAATTTTGAGTAGTTAGTTAGACAGAGGGTATTTACCCTTCAGGAGTACCCGGTCCAACTTCCTAAATGGAAGTAATGCGTGTAACTGAATTGGCCAGTTTTCAAAGTTTTTCTTGTTTTCGAAATTGTGATAAGGATATGGAGTAGTACGTTTGTGTTTAATTGTTACCCACTAATAAATTCGATAAATGATTTATTTTAATAAAAATCCAACAAAAGAGTTATGACCATGATTATGAAGGTAATTTGCACCTCCCGCGGCGTCTGTTCGAATCCATATTTCATTTCCTTGCTGCAAATGCAGTATTACAGTTTTACTTGCAGTATTATAACCGGCTGTTTCGGCTGCCCATGCATAACTGACATGTTTCCCATTTAATACTAACTCTGTTCCCTGATAATAATCAGGTTTCGCCATAGTTGTCCAACTAAAATATATACAATATCATTTTCATATACATGTAATAATTAATGGTAATCAAGTCTGAAAGTCTATATTAAGTTCCCATTACTCTGCAATCTAATGTGGTTATAGCCTGATTGGCTACCTTGTTTTGTTGACTAAAATGTGGCATCATAAGGGGGTTTGGTCTGGTAATACATAGATAGGGTTATCTGATAGATAACAACTAAAGAAAATGGTTTTATCAGCATCAAAAAAGTTTTGCAATAATCAAGGTTGCAAAATTATTCATCATTATTGAGGGATTTATTAAGGTGGTTTTACTGTTCTACGCTTTATGGAATTCACCCGGAAATATATATTGACCAAAATTATTAAAACGAGATTTCACAAAAATTTGAACTATTTCTTATTAAAAACTAATTATAAAACATCCGATAGAAACTGGGCATAGGGGAGCATTATATATATATATATATATATATATATATATATATATATATAGATAGATAGATAGATAGATAGATAGATAGATAGATAGATAGATAGATAGATAGTCCGCTGTATTTTCCACCGATTCTGAAATGCATGTTACTTAAATTTATATCATTATATTAAGTTTAAATTAGAAATGACTTTTGTGTTTGTATAACTTATTAGTCTTTATTGTAATTTTTATACATTTTATAATGTTTTAACAGTGCATATTAACAAAGGAAGATAAGACTATGAAAACCACTTCTTGCATTTTCACTGTTTAAAAAAACCCGAGTAACTTCATTATGTGATCCGTGTCTAGAGGAACCTCAGCAGAAAGTGGCACACACAGATAAATCAAATAAATATTTAAAACTTACGTAAAAACATAAACTCCTTCCACGGGAACTGTAAATATACCATCATTCTTGTTATAGGCGTTACCAAAATTCGTTATTACATTGTCAAACACGATAGTTTGCTGCGGACCTAAGTTTGATAATATATGAGTTAATTCTGTACAAAAAGCCACCTGGTTTAGGCGCGATGACGTCTGGACTTGTGTTGTTGTTGGATCATAAAGACCTAAAACATGATTTTTAAAATCAATTATTTTAGGTTGATGCTTATGTTTATTCCCACAAATGCTTCCTTAAATAAAAGTTAGCTAAGCAATAATGTGTCACCTCACAAAACAATCGGTTAGTCACTTGAAGCGCCCCCTGGTATAAGTATTTACAACACTTTCTTTTTTGAATAATTTTTATTACTTTTAGACCAATCAGATTGATTCTTCTGTTATATGTCTAATTATAAACAAAAGAAATGGAAGAAAGAAATCGATATCAAGTGATTCTGTTGAACGGTTATTGAGAAATATATTTTGAAAACGGTAGAAAGTATTCAAATTAAAAGGTTAAATGTGACATCCCATTATCATGTAGTATGTACGAGTGTTGTGCGGGAACACAATGTTAGTGAAAGTATAGAACAAAATGAAAGAAAAACCAATAAGTCTTTAAAGTACGTATAAGTAAAAAGCTAGAAAAGAAAAGTAAAACGCTGCTTACGTCTTACAGATCTGTTCTTCAAATTATCCTCGGCATCAAATATATGAACCGGATTTACTCTCGTTACACCATTTCTATTCCGTTTGTTTGACAATTGTTTACTTGGTTTTGTTTGATTAAACCTTCTCTGAGTGTCTTCCTCCGATTTCTCTGCCTTATTTTTGTTTTTTGTCATTAAAAATGCAATTTTCTTTAAATTATTTTCTTTTGTAAAATATGTTTGAGGATTTGTTATGTCTTCTCTCCGTAGTTTTCGTTTATTCGATTTTTTCAATATCTGATGAAGTTTCATAAATTCTTTCTTCAAAACTTCTATATCTTTCAATTTCCTTTTTATTTCAAACACGTTTAATCTCTTCAACTGATATTTAATTCCGTTTATGTCTTTCAATTGTTGTTTCAAGTTGTTCATTTCTTTACTTTGTTGATTTAATCTTTTCATGTCAGACAATTGCTGTTTCACTTCTCTCAGTTCTTTCTTTAAATCCTTCATTTCCGTTTCAATCTCATTAAGTCGTGAGAGTCGATGTTTCATTTCTTTAACATCGCGTCACAATTCAGACAGTTCTGCAAGTTGATGTTTTATTTCATTTATTTCTCTGCATTGCTGTTTCAATTCATTAAACTCTTCCAATTGATGTTTGAGTGCATGGATTTCATTTACTTCACTTTTCATTTGATTTAGTTGTGTCCATTGATGCATGCCTTTTATTTTGTTAAGTTCATGTTTTATGCTAGTTCCATTCTTTCCTTGTCACAATAAAGACTTCGTCCTCTGTTTCATCAGTTAAAGCTCTGGTAGACGCTATGCATCCAAACATTAAAAACAAAAGCATCATCCTGTCTGTTTCTATTTTCACATTTGTTGTATTTCTTAAATCCTCTCTACAAATCAAAGGTAAAATCTTATCTTTTGGAGGATTATTAAAAATAGGTCAAACAAAGAATGTTTTGCCATATCGAGAAATCTTAACGTATTTGTTTCGTTTATCGATTTACGACAAGCATGTCTAATTTACGATGCCTTTTCGGTATGTTATATAATTTATATTATTTTCGATACGATAATTGTTGACAGGAGAGATTTATTAATCATTAAAGATTATGTATTCTTGAACACACTAAGAAATGATTTAGAAATGTTTTACTTCTTCTATTTTAGAAATTTGCCTTGTGTGTGTTATGTACGTTACAATCACGTCCTAATATCCCAAACAGTAACAGTGACCGTGATTGTCGAGTGGTTTAGACGCCAGCGCAAATGCGCCTAATCACTGAGAACTCGACTAACTAAACAGCTATTGGAAAAATATCTTGTAGGGCACTCTACGTCGGTTAGCATGGAACCAGTATGACCATATGAGTACATTCTCATCCAATATGTTTCATTCATCTTGGTATAAAGGTTTATTTGAGAAAAGTTTTAATTTGCCTGACATACGTACTGCTTTATTCCGGACACTCATTATTGAATCTATATTTCCAAATTGGCTTGTTTCGACATGAGCACTAAATTATTGACTCCGATGACATCTATATTTAACAAAGTCGACGTGTACGTTTTTATGTGTGATAAAACAATACTTAAATACACATATGTTTGTGAATATTGTAAAAGAAACAAAAAACTATACATAACATTACAATATCTTAGAATACTTACAATGTTTATGTTGAAATTATATAAGACCCCTTTTATCAAATTTGAAAAAAAAAAATCAGGACTGAAAAAATTATTTAAAACAAATGGGTTTATATGATTATTCATACCTTTATCTCCGATTCTCAGTTGAAGAATTGTAAGTTTTCTTATCAACAAATGTATTTGTATGATTGATATTAGGAGAAGATAATGCCAAAAAGAACAAGTCATGACGAAAAAGAGATTTTTCAGTTAGCTTGCAGAATGATGGTTGTTTTTTAAAATTCCTTTTCTAAAAGATTTGACTTGATAAAATAAAGTACATGTACTGCGTTTTTGTTTGATTTTGTCAGATTGTTTCTTTTACCAGTTAATCTTTCACTAATGATTTTTAACCTATCATTACTCCATTTCATTACCTTTTTATTTTTCTTCATTCATTTAATTGATGATATTTAAAACTTTTCATTTTTCTTTTACTGGTGCTAAAAGTTCTTTATCTTTTTACTGTATTGATTAAGACTTTACTGTTTTGATTAAGACATTGCAAGTTCGACAGTATTGTTTCTGTTGTTTTTTTTTTAAATATTATTCTAAATCCCTTTCTGACTCATCAAGTTTTAGAAGTTGATATTCCAATGTTTTATCTTGCCGTCTCATTTCATCAAGTTTCAGAATGAGTTTATAGACCAAAAAGAAGTCCTGTTATCCAAAACCCTGATATTTTCGGCTAAATCAAATAAGGTTTTGATTCAAGGAATGAAAATTAAACGGAAAAATATTTCTTAACTCGAGGTTACTTTTTCGGTCCTTTGAATAACGGGTGATACCGTTTATTGATCATTACTTAAGCTCACAAACCGGAACCGGAAGTATAGGTTGATTTATTGTTCACACCTTTATCGTTATGAATACAAAATGGATAAAATGCAGGACGATTTTTTTTGTTGAATAAAAACGAGTTATATAAGAGCTCTGACAGATCTAGAGGAAAGAGAACCTTGCCATTAAACAGATAAATGTTACTTACGGTTAAAAGAAAAGGTTTCACAGAATTTTCAAATTACCAAAACCCACCCCCCCCCCCTTCCGCCTAGTTTTATTTGATTTACCCCGAACTTTGAATTGTATTCATTTATTTGTTGAACTCGAAATATCCAGAACTGTATCATTTAAAATATGATTATGTATGTTACCATGCGTTTTCCGTCAATGTATGAGGATAGTAGTTTTAGATATTTTCGTTATGCTCTAACAACTTTTAGTATGTTTTCAAAAAACTTCAACATTGCTGACTAGATAAAAATCTGTTAACAAATCGAAGATGAGGAAGTTTGTAAAAGGTTCTAAACTCTTCTTCCAAAAATATAAAAGTATACCTGTATTTATTTAAACTGGCATGTCAGCCTGTGTTAACTATAATGTATATCCTCGTAGTGGCCATTATGACCGAGCTGTTACGCTGTCAGCCTACAACCTCACTGAAAGTTCAATCAGGGTCAGGTGCTTCAAGTCGAAGCTTCGTTAGTTTAACCTAATGGTTAATGAAAATTTACAATGTCATAAAAAGAAATACATTTATTAATAACATTATTGACTTATATAATTGATTCTTTTTGATAAAAATGGATGTTTGCATTAATTTTTTTTACTAATACACAAGATGGTATTTGTTTTTTTAACAATTCGTTAAGCTAATAGAGGTTTGAACAACTGGTCAGAGGGTTGACCGAAACTGAGAGAAAAAAATCTTGTCTAATGGTAGGATTATTGGGGTTTTTCTTGGTACAAGTAATATTAAACAGACTTTTATCTGCGACATTTCGACCGATTTTATTTGTACTATAAAGGTGACCTTAATGTGATCACAAATACGGAAAATTGTTTAACGTCTGAATGATAAGAAAAACCGTCGTTAGTTACTTTAACATAGATAGAATTATTACAATTCTTCAGTTAGTATAAAGTCGTATAAAGAGTACAATTACGAAAATATATTAAGAGATTATGGCATTGTTATATATGATACTTGCCTGTGCATTAGCTATTGTTTCTGATGCAGATTATAACTTTGGGACAGAAAAAATGATTTTAACAATAACAAAATCAGAATGGGATAACATAAACCAGAAACTCAACGAACTGAAAGAAATAAAAGAAGAAATGAAAAAACAGATGAAAGAAATTAATGCTCTGAAACATCAGGTGAAAGAAATTGCTGTGCTGACACAACACGGAAAAGAAATCGATGTGCTGAAACAACAGGTGAAAGAAATTGATGTGCTGAAACAACAGGTGAAAGAAATTGATGTTCTGAAACAACGGGTGAAAGGAATTGATGTGCTGAAACAACAGGTGAAAGAAATTGATGTTCTGAAACAACAGGTGAAAGAAATTGGTGTTCTGAAACAACAGGTGAAAGAAATCGATGTTCTGAAACAACAGGTGAAAGAAATTGATGATCTGAAACAGCATATTATATATTTGAGACAGAATAGTTTTTATGTCAATGGAAAAACTGGAGAAATTCAATCAGCTGGGAGGAAAACAAATGACACCATATTTTTAAAGAATGTTCTTCAAAATTCAACAAAACATGCAAGTGAAAATGAAAAGCAAGCAACAAAATTCCATACTGCTGATTCAAAGATCAATAAAAGGAGACGCTTTGTCAAGCGTGAGTAAAAATTTAGATAAGTGTGTCTTGTTATCAAGTTGTCTCAATCAACGCTTTACAGATAAAAATGTCTATCATTTAATACAATAACGCAGTACTTTTTGTACCCCACTCAAAATTATTAAAACATCTAACTAAATGTTTTTTCCCTTATTTTGAGTAAGTTTTAACAATATTTTCAAAACATTTATCTAATCAATTGTCACTTTCATTTTTTACTCTCCATATATACCCTACCAAATGTAAACCAAAAATCTTCTGTCTACTGTGTGAACACTATTCATGTTAAAACGTTTTAGAGTGGTGTTTAAGGGGCGTACAAAAGGAAGCCCTTACCAATGGAGTCATATTCTAATGAATACTAAACGTCAGTTGATTACTGCAATTCCTAACCTGGTGCATTCGATATAAGTGAATTCATATTCAGGGATGCACGGTACCGCTTCATCAATCCAGTGTCTATCACTCCGTTTACATGGCTATATCAACAATTGCCATGGTTTTGTTTCATTTTGGCACATATTTAAAAATGTATACAATAGTGTCTTGAATAATAATGTAAAGTCATCAAGGGTATGCAATCTGCCAGTTTTTCGTCGTATCAGCATTTTTCGGCTTTTCGCGAAGAAAACAAGATCATTAATATCTGGATTAATCTAAGACCAAGTTTCCGCATTAGATGTGCTAGTGGGTATTATAATCTGTGGTGTACACGCGCGCACTCAGGGCGACTTTTGGGTTAGCTCACTGAGTCAGTATGCCACAGACAAGGATGTCACTCCCGGGTCCATTTATCTGACACCAGATGAACCAGTCGTTAATTCTGTCCTCTAAATACCGCGCACCACGCAAAAAGCGTATAAAAGTCATAGTATTGCTGCGGTTCGAACCTACGACCTTCCGCTGTCGAGGCTGACGCTCTGCGACTGAGACATTGGGGCGATCAAATAATTTCGCTGATTTTTTATTTAATAGTTTAATAAAATAATTATAAATATGTAATAAATTATTATGCAAAATAAATAAATAAATAAATAAATAAATAAATAAATAAATAAATAAATAAATAAATAATAAAGGAAACTGAAAGGAAACATGAAATTTTAGAAAGCCAAATAAATCCAGAATTAGTGTGAATACAGCGATTTCATTCTTATCAACAATATTGTAGTGGCAGCTATCAATGTTTTTGAAGACCTTGATAAGTCTTGGCTTGCAATACAATACGTCAAAAAATATTTGTAAGCAGCTTGCTTCGTTGTAGAAAATTTATCATTGTCTGAACTAGCTAAAATTATAATTTTTTTACAGGTTTATTAAATTTACCGACGACGATAGTACCTACATCATCAAGTCTAAATCAAGTGGCTTTTTGTGCAGAACTTAGCCATGCTTTATCAAACTTGGGCACGTATCACCCTATTGTGTATGATCACGTGATAACAAATTTCGGTAACGCCTACAACAAGAATGATGGTATATTTACAGCTCCAGTAGAAGGAATCTATGTTTTCAGGTAAGAATTAAATACTATATAAATTACCATTTTATATTTTTATGGTTAAATTAAAATTTAACCGCTTTGGTGGCTAATTGGTAGAGCGTCCGTCCCAAGAGCGGGAAGTCAAGGGTTTGAACCCCGACCAGCTCATCCATAAGACGGTGAAATTGGAGATAATGCTTCCTCACCAGGCGCTCGGCACTTAAGAGGACAATATATCGACTGGTTCAATGCAAAATAGTGTGTCGTGTACCGAATTTGTATGGTGGCACAGAGGTGACATGAAATATATTTTTCATATTACGTGCGCACGTATTACCTTTTACGTGCGCACGTAGTAACCAATACGTGCGCACGTTTACCTATAAGTAATACGTGTGCACGTAATACGTTAACCAATACGTGCGCACGTATTACCTATTAGTTATACGTGCGCACGTAAAAGGTAATACGTGCGCACGTAATAGGTAATTCGTGCGCACGTATTGGTTACTACATGCGCACGTTATAGGTATTACGTGCGCACGTAAAAGGTAATACGTGCGCACGTAAAGGTAATACGTGCGCACGTAATAGGAAAAATATATATTTCATGTCACCTCTGTGCCACCGTAAATTTGACATGCGCAACACAATCTTTTAGCAACTCTTGAAATACCAGCATAATTTCATTTTATATAATTACAGTCCTTTCTTTAAATAAATATATTGTTCAAATATTATTTGATATTCCAATTAAAATTTCAGTGTCATACATGGGTGTCAATTTCTTTGTGGTATGTTGCAAACAAAGCTATGAGCTCATGTTATCATGTAAAAATTGTGCTTCAAGCCGAGTAAATTTATAGTATTGCAAATTGAAATTTTTTGATCAAGAAATCGGTCATCAGATTCTGTTGAAAGTCTCCTGCTGATGACGCAGGCCTAAGTTTCACAACCATTCCTTTACTAAGATTTTCCTTAACTTAAATCTGACAAATTTAAAATGTTAAAAATTTGGTTAATTGTTATGATTTTCAGGAGATTAAGGTGTCATTTTGAAGATCATTTTAAGCTTGTAACATCCGTTTAAGTTTTTTTCACAAAATTGTTTATTTGCAATTCAAAAAGAGATTGCCAAAATTTATTAAGTTAAGAAAAATCTTAGTTAAGGAATGATTGTGAAACTGGGACCTTTACCTTAAAATATCACATGATAAAGTTTTCGATAGTGTTAATCCTGGTGAAAATTGTAGCTATTACAAAATTTAGACAAATTTTCATCAAATTAACTTCAAATTGAACCTGACCTAAAAAAACAGTCTTAACAAAATAACTCGGTTTTATTTGGAATGCTTTTATACCCAAAGGAAAAAGAAACGCAGGGTAAAATTTAGAGGTGATTTATGGTAAATTATATTAATGGTTATTACACTATCACGAACTGTCTTTAATGAACTATTTCTGAAAATTGCCACTGGATTCTGACCCTTACTTTTACAGTTATTAAACTAAATTAGGCGATACCCCACAAAACGTAATTTCAAATCGGGGAATGGGTATGTCCACCTACCGCAGCTGTCACAGTTCTTTTTCAACTGTGCATTTTATTCATAAGAGTGTTTATCTTTCTTGCGGGGATATTGTTTTACTCTTCCAACAAGGCATTTCTCAGTTGGTCGAGCGTGGTTTTGGTGGTGGTGGTGGTGATGGTGTGTGTGTGTGTGTGGGGGGGGGGGTCTGACGCCGCCTTACCCTCCTGTCAAGTTCGACAAACTGTGTTGAGAACACAATGACCCAGATAATGACCTGACCGATTTTCTGGAAAAGGAACAAACCCGTTTAAAAGTTATTCCATTTTATTTTACCTTGCGTCTCTTTTTATGTATTTAAGCTGGACAACAATGGCGAAGCCTAATGTTTATCAGGGAACAGAGTTGGTTCTGGACGGTTCACATGTCAGTTACTCGTATGCAGCTAGCACAAGTGGGTATGCAAGCGCAAGTAAAACCGTAATTCTTCACTTACAACAAGGAAATGAAATATGGATCCGAACGAATGCTCAAACAACAAGCGGACATTACCTTCATCAATTTGGTTATAATTCATTTGTTGGATTTTTACTGAATTAAATATTTCTAATAAATGTGCAAAATATGTTAAATTTTCCCCGAGTAAAATTGTCTTTAGACTGGTTGGTTGGTTTTAATGTGGTTTAACATAGCATTAGCAATTTTCCAGCTATTCGGGAGAAAATGTTGTTGAAGGGGTTGTATGAATGTGTGTGGCATACTAACTCGATGAGCTAACAAATTAAAACCAAATCGCTTGAATGTGTGCTAGTACAAAGTAGACCTTCATTTACACTCGCATATCTCACGCATATACAAATTTGTTCTAAATGAATTTTAAGAGATTTATAAACAAGTTGATGTTCCAAAACGTTAAAATTGCTGATGCGATGTTAAACAGCATCAATTTCAACAAACCAATTATACCACTGCTCAGTAAGGTCAACCTATGTCATAGGGGTAGAAAATCCTGGCAGTATATTTGTTTACATTTGCTATTCAATTTAAACAATATTTTATTCAAACATTTGTTTTGAATAGGATTGGACAGCAGGCATTGCCTATATAAGTCCTCTCCTTAGTCAGAGTACATATGATAATACTAGTATATATATATAATTCCAGAAAACAAAATATCATTCATAATAATAATAAGCTAATACATTAGCTATTTCTTAATAACAACAGAAACGCATGAGGACAAACTCATTAGTTGCTCGTTATAAAGAAGATTGCCTGTAGATTGACTGAAAACTTAAATAGCTGTCTTTAGTGTTCACAAGGTTTTTGTGTGATTTGATCTTGTGACCTACTTATTGATCTTACATGACCGATTCAAAATGTTCGTATGACTGATTGTGTCAGGGGAGTCTTTTTTAGTGAGGTTGATTAAAAAATTAAAAGAAAATGGGTCTAAAATTGTAGTCTCTATATAGAGTGAAAAGGGATTTCTATTATCTGACATGCTGACCCAAATAGCCATAGGCAAACTTGACCTACTTTTAATGTGTCACAAAGGCTTTTCTATGAATTGACCTAGTGACTTACATACAAATGGACAAACTTGAAATACTTTTTTGCAAGAGTATTAATAGGACTTAAACTGTAGCCTCTAAACAAATATCAATGTTTTTCTATAATACGACATAGTGACCTATTTTTAACTCAAGATAGCCAATATGCGAACATCCGGGAAACAAAAGAATGATTCTGGGCAATAATGAAGAAGAATGTACTTAATTTGTGGTTCGAAAGTGACCTGCTTGTCCACTCAACAAGACTTGCTTTGTGATCAGGTGAGCTGAAAGGCCTTTAACGTATTTTTCCGTACCACCATGGGCTGGAAGCAATGATTATGGCTTAAGTACAAAATATGGCTGGTTATCTCTTAACTAATATCACACTGACTTTGTGAGCTTAGGTTCGTATCGTTCTCTAGCAGATCCTAATGAGAGAGTTTGTTCGATCCCTCCCCAAACCAAAACTATGTGGGTTTTTCCGGGTACATGGTTTTCTCTACCATTTCACAACTAACTTTAATACTCTATGTATTGAAAAAGAAAGATCTTGACTTGGGTTTTAAAAATAAATACTCCATTCCGCTCCATTCTCAGAATCGCAACTTTCAATTCATTTACCTTAAGACAAGGAACTGTAAATCGTAAATATTTCGCGTTTATTTTATTTTCGAGTAAATTCGAGTAACAAAAACGCGAGTTGTTGTTGTTGGGTTTTTTTTTTAATATTTTATTTTGACGTTATTCACCGTCTATCATCCAACAAGGCGAAAATATAAGTACGCGAATATCTTGAAATCCCGATTCTTGCAGATATTAATAGACGCGAAGATTTTTCATTTATAGTCCAGAATACATTATTTTAGTTATTATAAAATTTATTATACAGTTAATAAACCCCCCAAATTTCTGTGCAAATATAAAAACAATAAAATTAAATGGAGATATATTTATTAAACAAGAGGCCCATGGGCCTTAACGCTCACCTGAGGATATGGCCAACCTGAGTATATATCTCATAACAGAATGATTACCATATCAATTCCTACAATATTCTAATATACATGCCAATACAAAAAGTTAATAGTTTCCAAGATAATTAACAATTTCAGTCTTTTTATGCACCTATGACCTTGACCTTTGAATGTATGACCTTGAGCCATATATCAAAATGTTCGTCATGTCAATACCTACAATATTCTAAAATACATGTCTATACAAAAAGTTTATAGTTTTCAAGCTAATGCACAATTTTAGTTTTCATTGGCAGAAAAATAACATTTCAGGGGCAACAACTCCTACATGTATTATCATACAGTTACGAAACTTTGTACCTCTCTACATTTTGTCATGCTGAACATTTTAACAATGTTTTGATATTATATATCTCTTAAAATTTTGAAGAAAATAGCCTAAAACTGCAAAAATTACAAACTAGGTCATGACCTTGACCCCATTTTGAAGGTTATTTCAAAAAAAGTCAAAACTGAAAATCCCATGTCAATATCTATTCATATAGTAAAGTTATAACAATTTGAAGCTATTTTACGAAATTTTTAAAATTAAACGCAAAAACGCGTAACCTAATTTTTTACCAAATTTCACGAAATGAACAATTTATAAGCTTAAGACCCTAGAGAAGCCAAATATCACATCAGATTTTTTCTACCATCTTCGCTTTTGGAGAAGAAGATTTTTTAAGTTTTTTTGAACCATAGGTCACCTTGACCTAGTTTTGGGAGCTAGGACAATGTCATGAACAAATCTGAATTGCACTGGCCCATATATGCATCTGACCAAGTTTCATTGAAATCCAACTTGTAGTTTCAGAAAAGAAGTCGAAAATGTAAAAGTTTACGCCGCGGACGACGACGACGACGACGACGACGACAGACAAATTTTGATCAGAAAAGCTCACTTGAGCCTTTGGCTCAGGTGAGCTAAAAAAAACATTTCTCCAAGATACAATAACAAATAAAGAGCATAAACAACAAGTTAAACAGAAAATTAAACACAATAAAATATAAACAGATCTACAAGATGTATGCAAGTAAAAAAAATTACAATATCTTAAGATTTCAAAATTATCTAAAGTAATGTTGAAATAGAGTTTAAATAGTGTTTAACTTGTGATTGAAGCATTCATTGTATAGAGAATATCTTATCTTGATGAGTCCGTTTCAATCAAATCTTGTTGTTAGCATCATCTATAAAGGTCACAAGGTTGGTTTTGGTTGTATGTTGTTTTGCATTGCATCAGCAATTTTCCAGCATTTTGTGACCAGAAAGTTTATATTTATCTTTAAGAATTAATGTTCATGTGGTGCATGAGTATATGCAAGTGTTTCTGATCTGCACTGTACTAGTGAATATTTACGGCGTCCTTATGAGTGTTCAAACACTCGCCCACAATGTTGCAGATAAAATCGCAGACTTCTCCGTAATGCTGGTTCCAAACAAACCAGTAAGGTCTTCACGAAGAGAAAAAACCTTGCCCAGAGTTGAACCTACAGTACTGAGATGCATTCATTTTAAAGGCTAACGCCTTAACCACTTTTCATCAAGTCAGTAGTGAGTTTTGAACCCACAACCTCGGACTTTAAAACAAGGAACATAATCACCTGGCAATCAATGTCAACCCATTTGTACCTGGAGATAAACCAGGTTTGTTACTCTCTGATTTAGAAATAAAAACAATCAATTTAACATTTAAGATCAATCTTGTAAAGCACATTGATCAATAGTGTTAAGGACACTGGGTACACTTAAACATTCTTGACTTCAATGAAAAGTTCCAAAATCTTTAACAAATAATAAGCTTGTATTATATATAATACAATATATACTATAATACATAATACAATATTAATATCAGTTTAATTTTACTAGAAGACATCAATTTGTCGGAGATTAAAAAGACTTAAAGATTTTGACAAACATATAAAAACAAGTAAATATAGCAAAACAAAGAAATTTTTGTTGACATTCACAACAAGTTGACATAAAGATTTAATATCATATTTAAAAAACCAAGTGTATTGACTGGCCTTAATTAATGATTTATCTGTGAAAAATAAGTTCCATTTATTGAAATTCAATTAATTTCAACCAATTTTGACAATCTTGAACAGTCATGATTTGAAAACTTTTAAAATCTATTTTATTTTACAGTTCCATAACTTTCGATAATAACTTTAAAAAAAAAAATACATTGTACATGTACTCAAAAAACAATATTCAATTAATATCAGCCAATTTTGACAATCTTGAAACAGTAAAACAACTTCTAAATTTGAATTTCTTTTTGTACAATTCAATAAATTTTTATATCTTTGTTTTAAAAACCTTGTACAATCATGTACATGTATCATGCAAATTTTCTTGCATTTCTTTTTGAGTTGTCGTGGGCTTATATAAATTTTTTTTCTAAATGCTAAGAGCTTGGCTAAAAAGAAAAGAAAAGTCACTATCTATTTTCACGCTTTGGTCAGACCTGACCAGGTTTTGAATCACCAAACCTTCCACATCCGAAGTGAGAAATCTACCAAATGAGCCAATATAGTAGTCACTGTGGTAATTTTCAGAAGAAATAATTAGTGATATGAAAAAAGAGGAGAAACTAAGAGACCATCTTGTTTTTGTTTTGTTTTTTTTTATTTGCAAATTGCTAAAAACATTTCAACATACATGTATAATGCTATCCTTTGCTCTTTAAGTCAAACTAAATTTCTCAGAAATAAACATGCTTTAAATAAAATTATAATATACAGTACATTTATTATCTAAATTTTTAAATAAACACACTTCAGATTTATGAAATTACAATGACATTTAGCTAAATTAAAGTTCTCACATCTATATAACACAACATAAAACATATTCTTCTGATTTAGTCAATTTATAAAAATAAATATGAGTATTTAAATATTATATATTATATTGAAGAAATGACAATCTTTTTGTCAGTGTTCATGCGTTATGAATGACAGTGGGCTGTCGTAAATTGCATGTACGGCAAAGTTGTTCATGTAAAATTTGCGACAGTCCACTGTCATTCATAACGCATGTACACTGACAAAAAGAATGCCATTTTTTATATTTACAATTTCTTTAACCATTTCAGTTCAATTTCAGATGATATATCCTAAAGATCAACTTTTTAATATGTCAGTTTACTGCCAACCTCCACATCGTCAAAATGGAATATCCCGACGCCATGAAGTCAGAAAGTTCAGAAAGGTCATTAGCGTTTATAGCATATGACCGCAAAGAAAGAAAGATAAGAGCAATTGTAAATATATATATATATATATATATATATATATATATATATATATATATATATATATATATATATATATATATATATATTATTGCATAATTGTGATTAAACAAAATTTGTACTAAGGTGAAAAACAAGTCTTTGGCTACTTATATTATCACTAATATTCTATGAATTTAATTTAATAAAAAATCATTGCATAAAAATTAATCTGAAAGAAATTTAATTTTGCATCAGGGTAAAAATTGAAATTTTGTAGTATTAACTATGAATCAATTGTATTTGAAATTCATATATATATATATATATATATATATATATATATATATATATATATATATATATATATATATAAGATGGACGTGGGATTTGGAATGCAAGATACACAAAAATGTAAAAGGAATGTGCCAGTTTAACATTTAATGAGAAAGATCTATAAATAAAATATAAACGGGAACAAAGTACTAGTGTATATAACTTGACATTTATTGTACTGTCTAAAACTACAAATACCCAAAATCTTGGAGCTTCAAAGATGTTTGAAAATAAGACCCTCTCACCACCTAGTGTTTATTTTCATTCTGGCAAAACACTAGTGTGGGAAATTTAATGATTTGCATACAAGGCAAAAATATCAAAATTTGATAAAAAAAAAGTTTCTTTCATATAATGTGTACAGAACAATGCTAATATTTAGACTAGTATCTTAAAGTTGGACTAGCAAATACTCTCAAGTTGGTCAATCTTAATCAATGTATAAAACTGTTACAGGTCTATAAGCCTGAATAACAGTACAGAACTGTACAGAAGTGTCACAAGTCAAGTCTGAATAACTGTATGAAGTGTCACAAGTCTATCAGTCTGAAAAATTGTACAGATAAGTTACAAGCTTATCACTCTGAATATCTGTACAAAATGTCACAAGTCTATCAGTCTGAATAACTGTATTGAAGTGTCATAAGTCTATCAGTCTGAACAACTGTACAGAAGTGTCACAAGTCTATCAGTCTGGATTTCTGTACAGAAGTGTCACAACGCTATCAGTCTGAATATCTGTACACAAGGCTATCAGTCTGAATATCTGTACAAAGTGTCACAGGTCTTTCAATCTGAATAACTGTATTGAAGTGTCACAAGTCCATCAGTCTGAACAACTGTACAGAAGTGTCACAAGTCTATACGTCTGAATATCTGTACAGAAGTGTCACAAGTCTATCAGTCTGAATAACTGTACAGAAGTGTCACAAGTCTATCAGTCTAAACATCTTTACAGAAGTGTCACAAGTCTGTCAGTCTAAATAACTGTACAAAGTGTCACAAGTCTATCAGTCTGAATAAGTTTACAGAAGTGTCAAAAGCTTATTTGTCTGAATATCTGTACAGAAGTGTCACAAGTCTATCAGTCCAAACATCTTTACAGAAGTGTCACAAGTCTTTCAGTCTGAATAACTGTACAGAAGTGTCCCAAGTCTATCAGTCTAAACAACTGTACAGAAGTGTCACAAGTCTATCAGTCTGAAAATTGTACAGAAGTGTCACAAACTTATCACTTTGAATCACTATACAGAAGTGTCACAAGTCTATCAGTCAAAATAACTGTACAAAGTGTCACAAGTCTATCAGTCTGAATAACTGTACAGAAGTGTCACAAGTCTATCAGTCTGAATATCTGTACAGAAGTGTCACAAGTCTATCAGTCTAAATAACTGTACAGAATTGTTACAAGTCTATCAGTCTGAATATCTGTACAGAAGTGTCACAAGTCTATCAGTCTGAATAACTGTACAGAAGTGTCACAGGCTTATCACTCTGAATCACTGTACAAAGTGTCAAAAGTCTATCAGTCTGAATAACTGTACAAAGTGTCACAAGTCTATCAGTCTGAATAACTGTACAAAGTGTCACAGGTCTATCAATCTGAATATCTGTACAGAAGTGTCACAAGTCTATCAGTCTGAATATCTGTACAGAAGTGTCACAAGTCTATCAGTCTAAATAACTGTACAGAATTGTCACAAGTCAATCAGTCTGAATATCTGTACAGAAGTGTCACAAGTCTATCAGTCTGAATAACTGTACAGAAGTGTCACAAGTCTTTCAGTCTGAAAATTGTACAGAAGTGTCACAGGCTTATCACTCTGAATCACTGTACAAAGTGTCAAAAGTCTATCAGTCTGAATAACTGTACAAAGTGTCACAAGTCTATCAGTCTGAATAACTGTACAAAGTGTCACAGGTCTATCAATCTGAATAACTTTATTGAAGTGTCATAAGTCCATCAGTCTGAACAACTGTACAGAAGTGTCACAAGTCTATACGTCTGAATATCTGTACAGAAGTGTCACAAGTCTATCAGTCTGAATAACTGTACAGAAGTGTCACAAGTCTTTCAGTCTGAAAATTGTACAGAAGTGTCACAGGCTTATCACTCTGAATCACTGTACAAAGTGTCAAAAGTCTATCAGTCTGAATAACTGTACAAAGTGTCACAAGTCTATCAGTCTGAATAACTGTACAAAGTGTCACAGGTCTATCAATCTAAATAACTTTATTGAAGTGTCACAAGTCCATCAGTCTGAACAACTGTACAGAAGTGTCACAAGTCTATACGTCTGAATATCTGTACAGAAGTGTCACAAGTCTATCAGTCTGAATAACTGTACAGAAGTGTCACAAGTCTATCAGTCTAAACATCTTTACAGAAGTGTCACAAGTCTATCAGTCTAAATAACTGTACAAAGTATCACAAGTCTATCAGTCTGAATAACTGTACAGAAGTGTCACAAGCTTATTAGTCTGAATATCTGTACAGTAGTGTCACAAGTCTATCAGTCTAAACATCTTTACAGAAGTGTCACAAGCCTTTCAGTCTAAATAACTGTACAGAAGTGTCACAAGTCTATCAGTCTGAACAACTGTACAGAAGTGTCACAAGTCTATCAGTCTGAAAATTGTACAGAAGTGTCACAAGCTTATCACTTTGAATCACTGTACAGAAGTGTCACAAGTCTATCAGTCAAAATAACTGTACAAAGTGTCACAAGTCTATCAGTCTGAATATCTGTACAGAAGTGTCACATGTCTATCAGTCTGAATATCTGTACAAAGTGTCACAAGTCTATCAGTCTGAATAACTGTACTGAATTGTCACAAGTTTATCAGTCTGAATATCTGTACAGAAGTGTCACAAGTCTATCAGTCTGAATATCTGTACAGAAGTGTCACAAGTCTATCAGTCTGAAAATTGTACAGAAGTGTCACAAGCTTTTCACTCTGAATCACTGTACAAAGTGTCAAAAGTCAATCAGTCTGAATAACTGTACAAAGTGTCACAAGTCTATCAGTCTGAATAACTGTACAAAGTGTCACAAGTCTATCAGTCTGAATATCTGTACAGAAGTGTCACAAGTCTATCAGTCTGAATATCTGTACAGAAGTGTCACAAGTCTATCAGTCTGAATAACTGTACTGAATTGTCACAAGTTTATCAGTCTGAATATCTGTACAGAAGTGTCACAAGTCTATCAGTCTGAAAATTGTACAGAAGTGTCACAAGCTTTTCACTCTGAATCACTGTACAGAAGTGTCAAAAGTCTATCAGTCTAAATAACTGTACAAAGTGTCACAAGTCTATCAGTCTGAATAACTGTACAAAGTGTCACAAGTCTATCAGTCTGAATAACTGTACAAAGTGTCACAAGTCTAACAGTCTGAATATCTGTACAGAAGTGTCACAAGTCTATCAGTCTGAATATCTGTACAGAAGTGTCACAAGTCTATCAGTCTGAAAAACTGTACAGAAGTGTCACAAGTCTATCAGTCTGAAAATTGTACAGAAGTGTCACAAGTCTATCAGTCTGAATAACTGTACAGAAGTGTCACAAGTCTATCAGTCTGAAAAATACTAAATTATTTATTACATGTATATTAAAATTAAAAAATAAATATAAATAATTAAAATAAAAAAAAACATAAAATAAATAAATAAATTTTAATAAATAAATGAATAAATTTTCAAAAAACTATCTACTTTATATTTTATATGTTAAAAACAGTGTGTTTTTTTTACAAGTATTAGTTCCAGTTGCCATGAAAAAAACCTGAACGTTTAATATTTATCAGTAAAACTGGTAAAAAGAAACACACATTTTTTTTATGTCTTTTGGAATTTGTTCAAACAAAATTTAACTCTTTTTAAATGAAGAGAATTCTAATAGATTTAATACTGAACACAATAGATAAATTGAGAAAAATGAATAATGCACAATAAAATGGAAAAAAGATTAATAATAAATTAATATAAATATAATAATTAATATATCCTAATACATGTATAAATAAAATGATTAATAACATAAAGCTTTTGTATACCTATATAAAGGGAGGTAAATAAAGTACAGGATTCAACTGGTTCCTGAGAGGAATATTAATTCCTAAGTCTACAGTTAAAAGAGAATCCTTGTCTCCATGGAGATTCAAAACACAAGGAAAGTGATCCTCCAAACTTGCAATAAAAACATCAGATTTTTGAAATGGGTATTTTTTCCATTTTTAACATTATGAGAATGGACTTATATTCTATTTTGCAGGAAAAATTCCATAGTTTTTGTCTGCCAAAACACTGCAAAAATTTTGGCTCTAATTAAATACACTGCTACAGTACATTAGTTGTCTTATAACTTAAATGGTCTACTTTGAAATTCATAATTTAGAGTTAAAACCACTGGTTGCATTGTGTGTCTTACAGGAAAAATGCACACTTGCATCAAATTTTCAATTTTTTACAATATACTGCAAAAATAAGAAAGAAAATCATATGATAATAATGATATCATTATGATGTTATATATGACTCAATGTTATCTATAAAACACACTTCTTTAAGGATGTGTGTGTGTGTGTGTGTGTGTGTGTGTGTGTGTGTGTGTGTGTGTGTTTAATTTACAAATACCAGGAATTTTGCTGCACCTACTTAGTGTTTAATCTAAAATTGGCTGATGCCCCATTGGTCTCCTTTTAAAATTTCAGACCCACAAAAAAACTGTTTCGCATCACACATGACCTAAATTTTCAATCTTGGTTGAATATTAAATATATCCATCTCAATATATCCATTGACAATGTTTCTCTCATCTTAAATACTTGAAAAGATGTTGTAAACTTTTATGTAATTACAAATAATTACACATTCACATATATGTTGTATTTATTTTCATTATTTCATTATTATGTGTGTAATTATCAGAAAAGCAAACTATTGTTTCTGATATTTATTTAAAAAAAAAAAAAAAAAAGAAAAAAAAAAAGAACTACATTAAGGTACAAAATGTAGGGCTTTAAAACAGCCAATGGAACGTACTGCTAGGTAATACTACTTGTTGTAAGTAACCAATGGAACTTACTGTTGGAAAATGCCACTTGCTTTAATTAACCAATGGAATACTGTACTACTTGAAAGTATGGCCCCCTAGCTCTGTTATGATCTGAGCCAGCTAAAATGATGCTTTTTAATTTAGTTCTAGATTAAACACTGTTTACTCCATCATGAGAGTGAACAGTACACAGAACATCAGACATAAAATTTAACTAAACTGCTTTCGTACCCTTCCTTTTATATCCAACTGAATGGGTTCATCTGGTAGATTATCGTATCGAGAGTCCCATTCTGTCAAGATTGGAGCCGATTTCTTCTCTTTCTGTTCCTTGGAATAATGAAGCCCCGCCTCTTTCCAGTTCACTGTTAATCCTTTGTATCCAGGCAGGTTTGGATATAAAATAAGTTGTTTTTGTGAAAATGTATAATAAATATGCCACATTGTCCACATGCCATCAGTTTTACCTTGTTTGATATAGATCTTATACCACACAGTTGGTAAAAATCCTGGAATTTCCACATATGGATAAAACTTTTTATCCAATGAGGCTTTTTTATACCATTCAATATATTTCATCCAATTTTCTTTTTTTGGCGAGAATCCCCATGAACCTAATACAGGATATAAAAAACAAACTTCTTTATCTGGGGCATGCAGGTTGCCTCCACCCCCACCATGTTTTATACTGATACCTTGTAAAGAATAGCCAGCTAAATCAGTTCGTTTGTCATATTTTTTATGAACATTCACTAACCACTTGTATAAATATTTTGAGACAGTAATGTCATCCTCTAAGAACACGACAATTTCTGACGTATTGTCACTGGGATGCCAAGTGTCCATCCACTGTCCATATATTCCAGCATGTCTTGTATGATTATGTACACTCACAGCTCCGTGCTGGAATTTAAAGTTTTTAGCTGTTATATATGTGGGACTATGAATCTCTCCTGTTTTCTTTGCTCTATCTATCCATATATCAATGACAACTTTAGCCCCCATGTAGTCAACTCCATTCAACGAATCTAGAAGTCGCTGCAATGAAGCATTTCTATTATATACCATAACAATAGCTCTAAACTGTACATCTGAATCATCGATCATGTGTCTGTCAGCTGAGTTGATTCCAATTACAGGTCTTATGGCTTCTGCAGGCTTCCATACCACCGATTCCTTCTATAAAAGAAGAGATAAATGTACACATTACCTTAAAACATTATACATGTACAATAAATAATGTGATACAGTAACCATATAGACCACTTGGTCATAAGGACCAGTGTTTAAGGTCTCTTAGCTTTACTACACATTTCACATTTGGAAAAAACCTGTCTATAAACACATCTAGAATATGTCTCCTAAGTCTTACGGATAGTCTATTTCAATTGAACAGAGACTACTTTTTCAATTGGCAAGGGTCATAATTTAGTGGAAAAAAAATTTATAGGACAGCTTTGGACAACTAGGTTTAACATAAACTACTATTTGATTATGTGTCACAGTTGGTTTTTCGGAAATTTTAGTTTTTTTTTTTTTTATCTAGAGGAAACCTTTATCCATTAATTTTAAACAAACAAAACCACTGCATGATAAAATAAAATCCTTATTTTCATTTTCAAAGGTATTTGAGTTTTTAGACTATAACAATGTACTACTTATGAATCATAGAAATAAGGTCTAACTTAAAAAATTCTTTGTTTGCTGTTTTCCGACTCATGCTATCCACATGTGGGTAGGTAGGTAGGAAAAAATTTAATTTTTTGAAAACTTAATCTATTACACTTTTAAAAAAGTTTAAATTGGTTTCATATGTCTTTTTTAAAACACATTTTACAAATTTTTTTCCAACCAAAGTCTTCTTTGTTTCTCCTCGTGTTTTCTCCAATTGAGAAACAGAGCAGAATTTCCTTACCACTGTATAAACCTGCTCACAGGTCATCTCGCTTGCCAGGGTTATTTCCCTTTAATACTGTTTCTTATGTTGTATGGGAAGTAAACAAATTGGAATTGATGGCAATAACATTTTTTGGGTTGGGGCATTTCAAGTGGAGTCGGGCAGTCAACAGCAAACAAAGTTAGTTTTATTTTAGGCCTAAGGGCCTAAAAATGAAATTTATAAATGAAATTTTATACAAAAATGAATGACTAAAATGGCATCTTCATGATCAGGGACAGGAAATCCTCAAATTTTTATGTCGTATATGAATTTTGTATGGTAATAATTTATAATTCATCAATTTACAAGCAAGAGAAGATTGTATGAATGGTGTTTTACTCCTCAGTAAAAACTCTTTCACTAATAAGAATGCAGTCAGTCCTGGAATGGTTGAGGAAGCAAAAAAAAAAAAAAAAAAGAAAAAAAAAAAAAAAAAGAAAGAAAATAAAAGAAAAAACAAGAGGCACATGGGCCTTAACGCTCACCTGAGGATATGGTCAACCTGAGGATATATACTTACTGTGATTATAAGTAATCTAACATTCTAAACTCGTGAGTTGAAGACAAAGATCAGTTGTACACATGCCGACATGGACGTCCTAATTTTGAATGCTTTGTTCTAATAAAAACTCCAAGCTTCATATTTGAGTATGTTTTTTTTTTTCTTTCTTTCTTTTTTTTTTTTTAAAAACACGCATTTCTTTGTTCTGATAATCCTTTACTACCCTGGTTAATTTAAAAAATGGGTCATCGTCACACCTCACTGTTTATTTTAATAATATCTACCGAAAGTTTGTTTATAACGTGTTTAATTTCTGAGTCCATAATTTAATGTTTATAATTGTAAGATAAAAGATAGGCAAAAATTTTACTTCAAAATCGGCAATTCGCATAAATTTCATGACGCAATAATTTCCTGATTTACAGTATATATGCCTATGCAAAAAGTTAATAGTTTTCAAGATAATTAACAATTTCAGTCTTTTATGCATCTATGACCTTGAGCCTTAAATGTAAGACCTTATATCTCATATCAGAATGACTGCCATATCAATTCCAACAATATTCTAATATACATGCCAATACAAAAAGTTAATAGTTCCAAGATAATTAACAATTTCAGTCTGTTTATGCACCTATGACCTTGACCTTTGAACATATGACCTTGAGCCATATATCAAAATGTTCATCATGTCAATACCTACAATATTCTAACATACATGCCTATACAAAAAGTTTATAGTTTTCAAGCTAATGCACAATTTTAGTTTTTATTAGCAAAAAAATAACATTTCAGGGGCAACAACTCCTACATGCATTATCATACAGTTACGAAACTTTGTACTTTTTTACATTTTGTCATGCTGAACATTTTAACAATGTTTTAATATTATATATATCTCTTAAAACTTTGAAGAAAACAGCCTAAAACTGCACAAATTACAAACTAGGTCATGACCTTGAACTTTGACCTTGACCCCTATTTGAAAGTTATTTCAAGAAAAAGTCAAACCTGAAAACTCCATGTCAATATCTATTCATATAGTCAAGTTATAACAATTTGAAGCCATTTTACGAAATTTTTAAAATTAAACACAAAAACGCGTAACCTAATTTTTTACCAAATTTCACGAAATGAACAATTTATAAGCTTAAGACCCTAGAGAAGCCAAATATCACATCAGATTTTTTCTCCCATCTTCGCTTTCGGAGAAGAAGAATTTTTTAAGTTTTTTTTAACCATAGGTCACCTTGACCTAGTTTTGGGAGCCAGGACAACGTCACGAAAAAATCTGAATTGCACTGGCCCATATATGCATCTGACCAAGTTTCATTGAAATCTACCTTGTAGTTTCAGAAAAGAAGTGGAAAATGTAAAAGTTTACACGGCGGACGCCGACGACGACAATGACAGACAAATTATGATCAGAAAAGCTCACTTGAGCCTTTGGCTCAGGTGAGCTAAAAAACGCAGATAAAACCAGCAACTTTTAGCAAGTGAATGGATAAACTTCCTCATACTAGGATCTAAACCAGTGGAGTTATATGCCTAGGTGATGAGACGTTTTCATGATTTGTAAGTTTGCTTGTGTAGTGGGACTGAGCTAGTCGTGGTATTGGTGTTGTATATAGTAGGTATAATAGAGTGATTTACTACCAGACTATCTTAGCCTTGTGGCACAGCATTTACCGATACTTATCACTCAGAAGGCCCTGGTTTGATCCTCAGGTGCATTCCGTGAGGATGTTTTTTTTTTTTTTTTTTTTTTTTTTTTTCAGGTGTTTCCTCACTCTTGTTACACTTAGCACCCAACAAAATAGCCCATGGAGGGGATGTGTGAAATTTCCAAGGTGGGAAATCTCAAGATAACAGAGAAGGAATGTAGCAGGACTGAGGTAACAGTGTTGTATATAGTAGGTATAATAGACTGAATTACTGGTACAGATGTTTTAGACTTGTGGTAGAGTGCTCGCTTATCACACGGAAGGGCTAGGTTCGATCCTCAGCCGGGGCACTAGGTGAGGATGTGTTATATCAGGTGTTTCCTCCTTTCTGTAACACTTGTTACACCACCCAGTCTTTGTTTTGGACTAACTTATGATGCTAATTTATAATTAATCTTAATTCTAATATATTTAATACCAGATAAGCTAAATAGTAATGCCATGCTATTCAGATTAACAATCTAGTTTTGGCCCCAACTTGCCTGTCCCTTCCCTCCATCTTGATGCCATCACCGATCTTTCTGACTCACCTCAGTAGCTGACCCATGTGTTCCTAAACCAAGAAGATACCTGACACTTAAATAATTCCAATCGTACTGAAACAACTGTAGAATTATAAAGATGGCTGCCATCCAGATAAACAACCTACATACATTACTTCTTCTGTTCATGATCTTATATCTAAACATTGTATGTATATAGTCACCTACAAAAGACAAATAAGAATGAAGTTAAAATTGCCAAGAAAATCTCTTCCTGGTTTAGGGGTCTCACAGACTGAGTAGTCTATATACCATGGCTTTACAGAACACACAGCTTTTATTAACAAAGTTCAAATCTTATCGGACAGATCTCTAGGTTTCAACAATTTTAAAATGATTACAGTAGCAACACAAAATTGGATGTTTGTGAAATTAGTCCTTATTTAAAGTATTTTCATAAAGTTTTCCAAATTGGGTTACATTTTTCAATATTATTGCACAGATATCTAGGTTTCAACAATTCTGTGATTAGTAACCCTGACTCCAATATTTGTGAAAACAGTCATTTTTAAGTACTTTCACAAGTTTTTTTTCATAATAGGTCACATTTTGAATTTTTTCAGAATGTTTCAGACATGGTAGCATTAAGTAACAGAAATGGTAACATTAAGGTCTCATCCATCGATCACAGCAAAATCAAAAGTAACTTAATATCATTAAGTCAGAAAGTACTGTACAGGCAAGGTAGGACTAAATTGTAAATAAACACCACTGTCCAACAGCTGTCCAATGGCATGATAGGGGTTGAAGTGCTGGGAAGAGGTTTGGTTTGTATGTCAGGAAGATATTACATAAGTACCTTTAAAACTGGTATAATAACTCACAAGATAAATCAGACAATTCTGAAATTTTGATGCATTAGTGTTTTAATACTGGCAGTGCGGCTACTGGTGTTTTGATAATAAGATCAATACGTGCATGTAACTTGAAACGAACCTAGATGATAACGTACCAAACCAAGTGTACCTAACATTCGTCAAACTTGAAACCGTATCTATGTGGAAATGTAAATATTAACATGATTTCATCCAAATATTTGATGAGATACTTTTAGTTGTCATTTCCTTTGGTATAATATATTAAACAGGTAAATTAAGGTTCAATAAATATCCACAAACAATCCAATTAAATTTTACCAATCTTACTGAAATTTTTATAACGTTCTCCATTGTGTAATTCACCGTAAAATGTTGTAAGTGTTGCCTCCCTTTGGACCTTTAATAAGATGTACTCAAGCTATCTACCTGACTTACTAACACTTGTTTGAATATTGTCATTTCTTATTCCGGCGATATCCCAGAGCTTCTCATTATCACGGGTTCAAATCCCCGTTGGGATCCTGTGTAGCCAGAAATTCATATTCAAGGTAATTCAAAAACATAAAATGCCTCTGTTAAATTTAATCTATTTCTGTAGAAAAATCAGCCTTTTCTGAGGTCATTTCTGTTTTTTAAACTGTTCTAGAAAGATTTCAGTGTCCGAGATGTATACACATAGATTCAAATCCTGCTAGACAGATCTTTGTGAGAAACATTTTGTCAGTTACATAACATGTAATACCCCCAAATTATAAGGTCGTATTGACAATTTTCATGATTTTGTCACTTCAATAATTATTCCAGTTTAAACACTTTTAAAACACGAGTTTTAAACCATTAAAATGCATGAGCCAACGAGGAGTCGAGTGGTCAAGAAAAGCAATGAGGGACCGAGTTGCCGACTTGAAAGCTGCAGAGAAGCTAACGAGGGATCAAGCGGCCGAAAGCCAACATGTCCCTATACATTTTATAGGCCGTATTTGAGTCTTCACCTACATAGATAAATTTCCTTAAGAGCTATCGCATGACTGCCGATGATTGCTGGCTATGGTAACTAGAAGCCAAGCGGTCGAGTGGCCGAGGGGCTGCAGAGAGATGGATAGCTGCCGCAAGATATTGCTAATAAGGGACTAAATATACGTAGCTAACAAAGGGGTCAAGATTAGCTGTCCATTCGGAACTACTTCGTTATCATCTGTTTTTTTTCCGGCCGTGACTATATGTAACTGTATAGTGAGCAAAAAGAGAGAACTCCAATAAAAAAAATCATAGTTTTGTAAACTGACAATTTTTAAACCGATGACCAAAACCGCTAAGCTTCTGAGAAGCCCAGCAGATTAAAAATTGATGACAAGACTGTTGAAGCTATAATAATAATAATAATAATTATGATGATAATAATAATAATAATTTTAAAATTTTAACATGCGTTCGTTACCATCCGCTAAAATTCACCTTAAGCGGGTAGGTGATGGTTTAAACCCACAATTTGTCGTTTTACCCGTGTTTTTTTCAAAACATTGTTCTTTAGTCTTTATTTTGGTTCTTTACACATAATGCTCTACAATATATAATTTATTTTGTCATGAATAAAAATTATAATTCTATGATATTTTGATATGACCTAAATAATAAGTTTTTTCTTTATGCTGTTGTTAAATGTTTATTTCAATATGGTGTCTGACATCCCCCTCTTCTCTCTCTCTCTCTCTCTCTCTCTCTCTCTCTCTCTCTCGGTAGAATTTTGAATTTTTGAGTCACTCTTGTTTCTGCCATTAACGCCGAACCTACACAGAGAATTTAAATGTTAACGGAAGTGAGAAAAGAGATGGCATTAATTAGTCGTGTGGTGTTGAAACGCATGTGCTGACAAATAACAGCACCTCTGACAGCAAGTGTTCAGACCCAACTTAGACAAATCCAGGTGTAAAAAAGTTTCCAGGTAAAATGTCTGTTGGCTTCTCTATGTACTTCTGTTGCCTCCAAACTATAAAACAATTTTGTTTTTGATATAATTGATTTAAAAAAAGTAGCTAAATGTAGTCATGTCTGGGATATGTGGTGATACCAGCATAATGTTCGACGATGGGATTGGTCAATTAGTGACTAATAAACAAAATGTACAACTGTTACTTTATTATAGATTATTTATGATATCCAAAGGAAGAGTATTTATTAGTCGAACAATCCGCCTATACGAAAAATGTAGAGAAACAAGATTACACCTTTATATGCAACATCGACATGAGGACAAATACAAATAAATCTTTGTTTAATGCACCTATATATTTGCGTTTCGAGTTAATGGGTGCGTTTTATCAGAAAAATATTGTTGTTTACACCAAAGGCTTCTGTTTTGATATAAAGGGATTTTAAGCAGTGAGGCTGTTGAAACATGACGGAAATAAAGACATATCAAAAATTTTAATTGTTCATAGGCAAAATGAATAAAGGGGGCATCAGTTATTTTTCTCACTATCATTACCGTGATTTGGAAGAGTAAAATTAACAATACATGATTTTCGACTGTGAAATACAGCGCCTACATTGCAGTGATAAAAGTATCGTGTTTTACTTGCTTTACAATGCTGTTTAAGTGTATAGATAAATCGCGTGTATTGACTAGTGGCCTCATAATTGATCGTAACTTTGTTAGACCTGTTTTGAAACTAGTTTGACAATGCTTTCAGATGATCAACAAATAACTAATTTTTTTTTTTTTTTTTTTTTTTTTTTTTTTTTTTTTTTTTTTTTTTTTTTTTTTTGAAAAAAATATATTCATTACATTTAAATGAAGAAAAAAATGAAGACAAAATGCTATGAAATATTTAATAACAAATGAAAAAGACGACATTAAAGATTCGAACTATGGGGCTTTGAGGTTGTTATTCCCTACAACACAGCCCGCGTAGACGATGTCTATATCGTTTGCGAGATAATATCAAGTATGTATAATGTTGGAGGCTATCAAGAGGCAGTGCGTTTTCCTTTTACCCCCAAACTTTAATGCCAGCTCATCCCTCTCCATTAAACAAAATTCGCAAAATAGGAGATAAAATATAGAAGTGTCATGTGTTGATTTTGAATTTCTATTAAAATAATGCATTCAAAATCAGCACATGACAGAAGTTTAGGTATTCAACATGTCTTCATTGAGGAGGAATTCACCCTGTTTAAATTAATTGAAAAGCACGTTTATTTCAAACAACATTTTCGCATCTGTATAAAAGTATACGGAATGTAGTATTATTAAATGTATGTTATAACACATAATGCATCATTTAATTAAAGTTTAATAAAATTTTCCAAACCATTCCATTGTGATAGTATCTACTGGATGCTACAAATACAAATATAATTTTAGCAAATTTAGAATTATGAATTTTGTAGGCGTATGCCTTGGCTTATTAATAATCATCCTTTGAAATTAAAGGTATAATTATGCTGCAACAATTGCAGTCTACATTGTTCAAATACATAAAACAATTTCTACTGTTACCGATATGATACTAACTTAGCCAATAATTTGCATCATATATCATGTTGACAATAAACAAGTTAAAAAACGCAGAGTATTTATATTTGCAAATATGTATTTCTATATATATATTAGCATAGAAGTACTGTGAAAACAATGTTTAATGATTAAATGAGGATGGACAGGAAAAAACAAAACAGACAGTGAATGGCCAAAAAAACTTAATTTTCTTAAGAACAAAATCCTGAAAACTCTAGCTAATGACAAATAATTCAATGTCAACGTGGTCAATTGCAAATTCATGGTTATAACCAAGGCATTTGTAAAAATAAACACACACACACACACACACACACACACACTCTCTCTCTCTCTCTCTCTCTCTCTCATCACAAACATACTGAGTTTGAATGTCAAAAAGAACTTTTAAACTAATTGTAACTAAAAGTACGTAAGTACCTACAGCCCAGCTTTATGAATATTTATGAATTAATATTAATACTAAAGATGAACAATTCAATGGTCGGATTAAATAAAAAGAAGGAAATAAATAAATCCTCGAACTGTTGATAAGAATCATATTACATGTGGTGAACAAGTATTTGTCATTTTGTGTCGTATATACTATATTTTAGTGGCAGTGAAAAGTTTATACATAGATTTTTAACTTAGTATTGGTTTTAAAATGTTTACTTTTGAAAAAAGTGTTTCATTTTTGTTCTTAGAAGGTATTTTAAGAGTGCTGGCTTTTAAAAATTGCACGATTAACTGGCGCACACAAGCTAAATCGATGAAATAATTTATTTATTATCTATGTTATGTCAAGGCATTATTATTGTAAAGTGAGTAATAAATAAAACACAAACATACCAGTCCATGTCCAATTCACATCCCCCCCCCCCTTAGAAAAAAGGAGGGGGGGAGGGGGGGGGCGGATTTGAAAACTGTCCGACTCATGCACATGATTTTCCATCCAGGGAAGTAGGCCGAGTACTCGATGGAAAACGCAAGTATTTTAAGTATTTTTGCAAAGTCTTGGTGTTATATAAATCAAACAACTAATGAGCACTATCCAGCAGTTTTTCAAAAGAAAGAATTATACAAAAATGTTACTTTTTGTGATTTGCTCCGGGGGCGATGTATCAAAATATATATATATATATATATATTGGAACAGGTATTACAACAGTCTTTTTTTTTGAAGAAGTAACCCGATACATTCACTTGATATTTAATGTATTGTTGAAATAATTCATGGTATAAATAAAATTCATCAAATTCAAATATATATATAAAAAAATAAATAAATCGTAAAAAATATCTTTTTTATCTTAATCTGATTCTAAGTAGAGCTTTTGCTAATGATGTTAATTATTAAATCGTAAAAAGGAATATGATAAAATTAAATCATGACAACAAAATTTAAAATTCAGCACAAACCCTTTTGCTTGAAACTAGTCGTGGGTTTTCTCAAAACATACCGGTTTTCTCAAACAGTCCAGAAATGACCTCCTGGATATCAGCGGAATTGCAGTTATATCTAAAGAAATTAAGTGTCCGAGCTAGCTAAATAAGCTAGTCGTACGCTTTGTGTCCTCATAAAAAAATCAATATCAATTGGAAGAATGACTTTCGACGTATTTACCTGATCTTTTGTACGGTAGTTTAATATGAGGTACAACTCAGTTACAGACACTACATACATGAATGATAAACGATATGTTTAATGATAGAAATAAACGACAACAAATGACAAAGTCTCATAGAATATAAAAATGCACCACATGCGGATACAAATGTTTAATTTGACATTCTGAGAGCTTTTAGAAGAGTTTTAGCCATGTTTTGTAACAGATCACAATCGCTTGCTATTGAGGTCGGACGATTTTTCAATCCGTCCATACCAGTCTCTGAAAGATATGGAAATTTTGTGATAAGTCATTAGTGGAGAATGAAAAGCATTTTGATCGTTTGTCCTTTAATTCTGATTGACATTTTACTGTTTTTGAGAAAGCACACATGTTTATTGAAAATATGAGTGGTTTTTCTTTTAAAGATGGTTTTGTGTTAATACGCAACAGTTCAATAAACCCTCTTTATCTCAAAATATTTATCAGTGTTTTAACATAAAAAAAGTTCTCATGATTTCATACACCTGTATTTTATTGATATCTTTTATAATGTGTCTCATAAGTCAATATTATAGCTAGATATTAATCATATATTTTACGGGAACTGATATATACATGTATACATAAATTTATAACTTATAAACTAATTAAATATTTTATCATTAGGTAAATAATTGACTGAGCATACATCTCTCTCTCTCTCTCTCTCTCTCTCTCTCTCTCTCTCTCTCTCTCTGCCAATAAACTTCTTTACGCTAAGCAATAAGAAAGCTTTAAAACCATCTTTAAGCAAAATGAAGTTAGCTTGAAAGTAGCGTAAGGACATATTAAAACCACCTTGAAGCCACCTTCATCTAGCTAAAAGATGACTTTTTTTTTCTGATGTAACTACATGTATATCATTTTTTACTTTTACCGAAAATTTTAAACTTTTGTCACTGAAGAGCATTATATATCAAGATGATAAAAAAAGTTATTCATAAAAAGTATTTGTATATAATGTGTTGTTTTAAATGCCATATGTATCGTCCCATAAAATTTGCATGAAACTATATATTACATGATCGTTCGTAATCTTTATTCCTTATATTCTATAAATAATTATCTTAAATTACCAAAAATTGATATATTTCGTCAATAATGTGTATTATGTATTTCTGTAAACAATATATTTCATGCTGTTACAAAATAGAAATAAATTTAATTATATATTCAAACAAAGCATTTTAAGGTTTAATTGTTCGCTGTATGGTTTTTATGCGACTAATCATATTGGACATGTTATTAAATCGATGCAAAAAAGGTTTGTTGCAGAAGGAAGTTTATTTCAATAAATAAATTAATAAATAAATAAACCAAAAATAATCCCAAAGACATTGTAATTTACGACTACTTATAAGTAAACCTTAAAGAGCTTCGGCAATTATATTTTTACCATTTTACCATTACAGCGTAATTCTTTTGATTATAGAAACAATTTAGCCTAACTGATTTCTAAAGATTTAATGGCCGCCGACAATAATTTTATAAATTATGTGAATCCATTAAGTGTAACAATCATGATATTTAAATTATAAGATCTTCTTACCACATAACATGTTCTACATTGCTTTCAAAAATAATGCTTAAGATTTACCATTTGATCTAATAGAACCGGTTCAAAGAGCAAATCTGACATGGCAATATAGTTGAGTTGAGTAATGATGTTTAACGTCTCAGTCAAGAATATTTCACTTATATCGAGACGTCGCCAGCTATAGGCGAAAGTACAGAAACTTTGCCTGTGCATTGCGCTGATGGCATTGTACAGCAGTTTTCTTTATCGTGCCAAGCCTATCGTGACACGGGACTTCGTTTATTTTAAGTTTCCATCCGAAAGAACCGGGACTTTCATTTCGTAATGCGAAGTGCTTGGCGAAAGAACAGTCACTACCCACTTTCAAGTCTAGGGTCAGACCCGGTCGGGGTTCGAACCCACGACCTCCCCTTACGGAGCGAGCACTCTACCAACTGAGCTACCTCAGTGGTAGGCATGGCAATGGAAATAGACGTGATCTCAGTTGAATGTAAGATGGGAATAACTTAAAATAAAAATATTGATGAGGAATGCTTTACTGAGATGTGCACATATGGCACATCAGCATTTAACGGGTATTTTTGTTATAAAATTCAAATTCGTACAAAACGTAAACAAAAGAGGAACGGAACTACCATCAAGTTACCCTTACAATCTTTTTCGATGTATTTAAAGGTACAGTATTGCAGTTTCAAGTAAAACATTTGGCAAAAATTTAAAAATAAATTCTTATTTCTTAAGAGATTTTAATAACAAATTATATCAGATTATAAAACAAAGCTTGGTTTAAAAAAATAAATAAATAAATAAATTTAAAAAATTTAAAAAAAAACTGCATTAATATAATTGATTATATTTTGTTACTCGCTCGAAATCTAAAAGTTATTCAATGAAGCAATCATTAAATAGAGAGATTTTATAAAATACCCAATCGAACTGACATGCTTTTTAAAATTTCGTTGTGTTGTTACTTCGTAACATTTCGTTTCTTCTTTTCTAACTAATTGCTTGAATTAATCGACACATTAACATTCGGTTTGGAATTTTAGGAGTATCGATTGAATAATTAAATTACACAATATATAATACAAATACCAGTTAAATTTTGATGTGCCAGATGTGCACATTTCGGAAATTCATTATTCATCAGTGACTTAGACCAAAAAGTATGAAATATAAAAAAATATATTAAGTTACAATCAATGGGAAAAAGCATATATAAACTGCCATAAATTAATCATATCAATTCATTTCAACGAAGATATCTCGAGTAAGTATATAATATATATAATTTTATTCTTCTTTGTGATTCTAATTGAAACGCAAGTATCAAATTGTTCTAACCTACAGGTTGAAGATTAAAATGTTCAGCTTTTTGTGGATTGTGGTGCTGTGTTGCTTACTGCCTGTCGGTGAAAGTAGGATCTGTGGAAGTCAAATCGTCAATTGTGTTTGTGGTAATGTCGGCATCACGAAATTAAAGGTCCGAATTGCCTTAAAACATTTATTAGAAAGTAAGTATTTACATAAAAGCGCAAAATTAAGTAACTGTCATAACGGTTCATTAATTTCGAGGAATTTTCAAAAACATTTTTTAATATTTTTTAAAAGTCTTATCATTGATCTTCTAAAAATAATTAAAAAATGATATTCAGATGTCAAATTTTCTAGGACTTGGTCCTGATCTACTTATGTTTTAGTACTTATTTTTATTGGCGAAAAAAAAAACAATATGGTACGTATCCGACAACTACAAATTTTATTTTAACCTCATAAGTAACATATTGTATCTACACAAAAATAAAATAAAATAAATAGATAAATAAATAAATAAGTGAATAAATGAATAAAATTGTAGGGTTTGTGCCTTCATATTTAAATTCATTTTTATATTTCATCAATTCCAATTGATCTCGATTTCATTTAAGAGTTGAGTTGAGTAATGGTGTTTAACGTCCCAGTCAAAAATATTTCACTTTTATCGAGACGTCGCAAACTGTTGGCGAAAGTGCAGAAATTTTGCCTATGCGTTGCGCTGATGGCATTATACAGCAGGATTCTTTATCGTGCCACGCATGTCATGACACGGGACCTCGTTTATTTTAAGTTCCCATCAATTTTGTAATGCCGAGTGCTTGGCGAAAGAACAGTCACTACCCACTTTCAAGTCTTGGGTCAGACCCGGTCGGGGTTCGAACCCATGACCTTCCACTTACGGAGCGAGCACTCTACCAACTGAGTCACCGCATTTGCCGATTTCATTTAAGAGGGTGTCGAGATAAACCCAATTAAACATATGCAGAATAATACTTAATAAAAAATCAGATCTTATAACGTCGTCTTAAATAGCACAACGACCATCAATGAAATCAGAAGTTTTGACCATTCAAATAAAAGCAAGGGACATAACTAAACATGCATTGTCTCGGTTTCCATGGAGACGTAATTTCGGACGATACCTCTCACCCGTCATTCAATATTTGAGCCTAACCCATGCCCAAGCAGCCAGAACTTTCGTCTAAGCGTTTTATTGGAGAGCTGGCGACAATGTCTTTTAATCAATCATAAACTGGTGACAAACTCACATGATTGTCGACGTCTGCACATGATAAAGAATAGGCCCTGTTGACAATTAACATGAATCGTGGCCTGATTAATACACTACAATGCTGGGAAACTGTTTATTTTGTAGTAAAAACATAAGATAAAACAAAGTTTTCCACATTATTATTTTAAATAGAAAACTTCTGCATTGAATAAAATAAGATGGCAGTTTCGATTTTCGCCATTTTATGAAAGTCCTCATGCTGTAATGTTGAACATAACCCTCGAGTAATTTGACTTTTCAATATTGGTTGTGTGTTTAAATCTTATTACGGACATTTTAACATATTATTTTTTTTTAAATTTTTCTTCACGTTAATCAACATTAAACCAAATATATCAAGAAAGGCCAATAAATAATGCTTATTACGGTATTAATACCATAGTAGTTACATTGATAATTTTATTTCATAATTTTATTTTAGTGCAGAGTCATTGGTATGTCATAATAAACTTTTATATGCATTTGTGAATAGTTTAGCAAAAAGAATTTTGAACAACACGATAAAAAGGTGCATCTTTTTTTTAATTCATGTCAAGGATGATATTTTAAGGATAATATTTGCTTATAAAAGCTGTATGTCACCACTTCTTAACTTAGATAATTGTGGTTAGTAATATTTTTTAACATCGCACCGCAGAATTTCAGGTTTTGTGACTATAGCAAGTTTAATTCCTATATATCTAAGAGTTTATATAAATAAAAGTTCTTGTGCGAAATCAAAATTTCTTTGTAATTTAGTCCGGTTTGTTTAAACTGCAATAGATCAATAAGAATTTTATTTACTGCTAAAGTTAAGACTTTTCCCTAATTTCCCATGCAGTAAAGGAAGAAAACGCGGATATTTGAGGAAAAAAACTCCAAATATTTGACTTCTTTACAGTCACATTTCCTTGAAATAGGATGTACCCTGTATGAGATTTGAACTTTTGTAAAGTGTAGCAATGCAATTCGCATGGTCGCGCTTCAGATACTTAGGTCAGAGATTCCTTGATTGATGAAAAATCTTACATTTGAAAAGCTTTTGAATGATTCCTAATTTGCGTTGTAAACAAACATAAAACACAGTTCTAATATTAAGCCATCTTAATGGTCTATTCTGTTTAGAGGTTTTTTATATGTAGTATGTATGAAATAATAAAACAATTTGTTAAAGCTTAAAAATGTAGATAAAAGGGCTACAGAAGAATATGATATACATTTATTAATTTATATTTGCAACAACATTATATTTAAAGGAGGTAGTTGCAATGCAATAAAACCAATAGATTGTAAGGATTTGTATAACAAAGGATTTAGGGATAATAAAGTATACAAAATATACCCGGATGGTAAAACTGGATTCGATGTTTATTGTGATATGAAGACAGATGGAGGCGGATGGACAGTAAGTAGCTGCATAAATCTTTAATAATTTATTTCCAACTTTTTAGAATGCATTTAAAGGCTTATAAAATATCAAATGTTTATACTGAAAATACGTTGTGTATAAAAGTTACCATAAACTTTTTTCTATGGTCTGTCGTTATATTATTGAAAAATAATAATACACACATATCTGAATGTTCTTATCCTTTCATCAAGACAAAGTGTAATTGTACTGAAAAAATAAAAACATAATTAGAAAAGAAATAAAGATTGATGTTAAGTTTCAAGCAAAGCCTGAAAATTTAGGGATGTTTCTTATAAATAACTTTATTGACAAAATTCACCTTTTTAACGTTTTAAAGGTAATTCAAAGAAGGTTTAATGGGAAAACGGATTTCTATAGAACATGGAATGAATACAAACATGGATTTGGCAACAGAGCAGAGGAATATTGGCTGGGTTTGTACATTTAAATCTCCTAATGTTTAATGAATATTTTTTTCTTTTGAAAATGTGTTTTTCTTTTTTTTTCAGATAAGTCAAAATGTGTTATATTTATGCAAATTCTAAAAGCTATATTTCGATTAATAATAACAAATCACATGTTACTGAATAATTTTAGATGTATTTATGATTTAGGAAATGACAGAATTCATCTACTGACTAAGTTGAATTCTTATCAGCTGAAAATCGATATGGTGGATTTCAGAGGTGTTAAAAAGTATGCAAAATACTCTAAATTTAACGTTGGAAGTGAGGCCAGTGGTTATCTTTTGAATATTGGAGGATATTCCGGTACAGCAGGTATACATATACTTTTGATTTACAATTTGTTACTTAAAAAGTGTTGATAAATTATATAAAAAACATTTTTATTTATTGCAAAGTCACATAATTTTTTATCGCGCGCGCGCGCGTGTATGTGTGTGTGTGTTTATCAGTCTGAATATCAATACGAGTTACAAGTTTAAACGTTTCTCTTTTTTTCTTCCAAAACATTTCGAAAAATTCTTCCATATATATGTTTTCTCTATACATAAATAAATTTTCATAGAAGAAAAACATGAACGATCGGTTAAGATAAGGATTGAAAGTTAGGCGGCACATGTCTATATTAACAGTTTTAACTTATGTATGTTTAGTTTAAAGTCCGATATAAAAACTAAGTTTTAAGTTAGCATTGAACAGTGTACATGTTAGCGTATCAGGTTAAAATAAATAAATAGTTTAATATATATATATATATATATATATATATATATATATATATATATATATATATATATATATATATATATATATATCTACTCTGATTTACATGCCGTGTAAAACATATCATCTTCCATTGTAATCTTTATGAAAATGTCTGCTTTTAACAGAAACATCATGAAAAGAATAAATTTGTTTTTGAATCACTGTATAAATATTATATTAAACATTTCTTATAATGAATAATTTTGCCTAGTTATTAGCATTAAAAGATATTAAAACTAAAGACCATGTTGTATTGATTATTAACAATGATCAATAAAAGTTTAAAGAGATAGATTATTTTTGGAAAATATTCTATGAATAAAAGATATTAATTGTTTTTTCATGGTTCTCGTTCCTGGAGAGGATTATAAAATTATTATGGATTTTGTTGAAGAGTATGCTAAAGGTTGGGCTGAATAAGAAGACGTAGATCTTGATACTTTATCCGAGTTGAGTTGAGTTGAGTAATGGTGTTTAACGTCCTAGTCAAGAGTATTTCACTTATATCGAGACGTCGCCAGCTATAGGCGAAAATGCAGAAATTTTGCCTGTGCGTTGCGCTGATGGCATTTTACAGCAGGGTTCTTTATCGTGCCATGCCTGCCACGACACGGGACCTCGTTTATTTTAAGTTCCCATCCGAAAGAACCGTGACTTTCATTTCGTAATGCCGAGTGCTTGGCGAAAGAACAGTCACTACCCACTTTCAAGTCTTTGGTCAGACCCGGCCGGGGTTTGAACCTACGACCTTCCACTTACGTACTTTATCCGACTGGATAATGACAATTAGAAATTTTATACAGTCAAGGATTGCCAAACTTAAAGGGTATATGGGTATTAAACCTTCTTAAGTGCTCAGGGTCCCTGAGATTTCTGCAATCCTTACTGACATACATAACAGGTATTTTGTTGTCCCAGCTGATAAATATTCTAACAACATTATTTTCGTTTCTAAGAAATTCTATGTTGAATGTCTTGGAGGAGCTTGGTTTAGATAGTATATCGGAGAATCCTACTTATACCAAAACTAATTTTACCAAAGATGAAGTTCTTTCCAATCATAGGGGAGCCATTGAGTCTTTCGGTATCAATTTAAAACAAGAAGAACTTAACCTGCTTTACTTGTATTGGATTCCAAAACTTCACAAAAATCCATACAAGGAAAGATATATAGCAGGTTCCTCTAAATGTACTATTAAATCATTATCAGTAATTCTAATACAAATTTTGACAGTCGTCAAAGATGGCTTTCAGACTTATTCAGTTAAAGTCAATTCTACATCTGGCATCAACCAAATGTGGATTCTCAAAACTTCTAAAGAACTACTTGACCATTTTGTTTCTAATACTCTATCTTCGGTAAAAAGTATAAAAACTTTTGATTTTTCTGCCCTTTACACCACTATCCAAGTATCCGTCATTCCAAATTGAAAGAACGTCTAAAACAAATCATTCACCTTTATTCTTTTACGGTTAACCAAGATATAAATATCTAGTGCTAAACAGGGATTCTGGTTATTTTGTAAAACACCGTACAGACTGCAAACAAAAATATACTGAAAATACCATCAACAAAATTTAAGAGTTTTTGATAGACAACATATTTGTTGTGTTTGACAATATAATCTTTCAACAAACAATCGGTATACCAATGGGCACAAACTGTGCACCTTTGCTTGCTGATTTGTTTCTTTATTCATATGAATCAGAATGTTTTACAGAACCTTGTCAAATCTGGAGAAAAGACTGTCGCTAAATCATTCAACTACACATACAAATATATAGATGACATTTTATCTCTAAATAATCACAAATTTGGAGAATATGTAAATGTCATCTATCCAAGTGAGCTTGAAATAAAAGACACGACAGATTCTCCATGTTCTGCTTCATATTTGGACTTATACCTCAATTATGACACCCACGAAAGGTTACACTGAAGCTATACGACAAACATGATGACTTCAATTTTTTTGTTGTCAACTTTCCGTTTCTTTGCAGTAATATCCCTGCTTCTCCTGCATTTGGTGTATATGTTTCACAGTTAATACGGTACGATAGAGCTTGTTCCCACTATGGGGACTTTCTGCAACGAAGCAAATTACTTACAATTAAATTGTTGACACAAGGATATTGCAAGCCTAGGCTAATCAAGGTCCTAAAAAAGTTTAATGGCCGTCATCATAATATTGTTGATAAGTATGTAGTCACTGTATCCAAACTTATACTGTATATATTTGACTTACCTTAGTTCTTTGTTCCTTTCATTCTCCAAGACTGGCGCGTGACGTGTGTAGCTTGCTAGACAGAAGGCGCTTTCCCTTCTGGAGCACCCGGCCTCACTTCCTTGATGGAAGTTCACGTGTATAACTAGTTTTGCCAGTTTTCAAAGTTTTTACGTTATTTTGGGGATTGTGATATGGACAAGGACTGGTATGTTTGTTTTATTTATACCAACTTTATTTATCTATCTTTATTTATCATCTCTGCCTAATCTGAAATGCTATTTATTGTTTTTATTGCCTGGTTGCATGTATAAATTATGTAATGATATTGGAAATTATAGAAATTAAAAATCAAAATATTTTTTCACAATTCGGTTAACTTTGGCTATTTGTTTTATAACTTGATTAAAACATTATTGTCAGGTATATCACCAAGTTCCAGGTACTACCTGGTATTGTATTTATACAAGACAGGGGTCAATGACTGTTGACCACTATGTGGGAGATCTACCTGGCTTAAATGTTATTCAACAATTTTATGATTTTACTAAAGATATTATTGTCAGGTAAGATTCACATAAGATAGCGCATGGTATCAGATTTGGACAGGACAAGGGTCAATGACTCTTGACCATTATATGGATCTACCTGGCAATAAACATTATTCAATAATTAAATCCAATATATATATAAAGGTAGTCCTGTAAGCAAACACACACACACACACACACACCCCCGCAACACTTAGAGAGAGACACAACACATTACATAGTGCGGAAGTCCCACTGAAGATTGTTATTACAGATTGGAATATAGCCATCGGAAACCACAATAAAAAGTACAAACAGCACAAAAGTCTTACATTATAAATTACATCATCACATAGTTTGGAATGATAAACTATGTGATGATGTAATTTAATGTAACCGAATTGTGAAAAAATATTTTGATTTTTAATTTCTATAATTTCCAATATCATTACATACGTTCTATGCCCTTCTCAAAAAATAAAATTATTAGATAATTTTATTTTTTGTAGAGAATAAAAAAATATTTTGATTTTTAATTTTTATAATTTCCAATATCATTACAATTATAAAGTTGTTAATATAATTCCTTTTCAGGCGATGGTCTGAAGTATCATAATAGATGTAAGTTTTCAACAAAAGACAAAGACAATGATGCTGGCGGGAGCAACTGTGCTCAAACTTGCAACGGTGCCTGGTGGTATAACAACTGTTATTATTCTAGCCTTAATGGGAAATACATGATAAACGTCAACAATGTCAAATCAATGAATTGGTATCAATTTCACAACAGTCATTTGTCTCTTAAAATCAGCGAAATGAAAATCAAGAGAATATAATAATTTTATGCGTTCAAAAATGTAAAGATGCATTAAAAAAGAACGATAATAAATTAAATATGTATAGCATTTATATTTTATGTTTTATTTTTATATATTATTTGTACAATAAAACATGATAAAAGTATTGAAATAGTATTGATAACCAACATTTAGTGAAATAGAGTGAATACAATAAAATTTACTGATAGTGCTGTTCTACGAAAAAAGAACGAGTGTATAAAGAAATCTTAATGAAACTACAAAAATATGAACATCCAAAAAAAAAAAGAAAAGATAAATAGAAGTTTAGATCAAATGATAGTACGCATAGTATTTAAATAAATATCTGATAAAGATACTTTTTAAATTTTGATATACCACTAGAGCAAATTTAGCACAGTCAATTACTATTACTGACATCAGGAAACAAAAACATTAGATAGCATAAAACATAAACCAAAAAGTTAAAACTTAATAAATTCAATATTCCAAAATTAAATATTTATCATTGCTATTATCTTCCTTTCTATGACTCTATTACTCTTCTTTGATATGCTATGAACGCTAAATACCTTTCTGAACTTTCTGACGTCATTAAGGCTTATCAATGAAGACCGTTTGGATATTCGATTTTGACGGTAGGTTGGCAGTAAACTGACATATTAAAAAGGTGATTTTTAGGATATATCATCTGAAATTGAACTGAGATGGTTAAAGAAATTTTAAATATAAGAAATGAATCCAAATTAAGCTATAAACAGAAAAATACTGTCTAGAAATGTTTGTTATTTAAACAATCTATGTTTTCTATATAAATGCTTATACAAAAAGTTTATAGTTTTCCAGATCATTAACGATTTCAGTTTTCTAATGCAGCTATGACCTTATCTTCTAACCTATGACCTTAAGTTATATACCAAAATGATCGTCATATCAATACCTACAATACTTTAATACACATAGCAATACGAATACTTTATAGTTTTTAAGATAATATATATTTTTAGTATTTAGAAGCAAAAAATAATATTTCAGGAGCAACAATTCCTACATGAATTGTCATATAGTAACGAAACTTTGAACCATTAAAATTTGTCATGTTGAAAATTTTTGCACTGATTTATTTTAACTCTCTCTTTTTGTTTTCAAGAAAATACCCTAAAACTGTAAAATCACAAACTATGTGATGGACTTGATATTTGATCTTCACCAAATTTGAAATTTATTTTCAATAAATGTCAAAACTGAAAATCTTATTTAATTTTTCAAATAGTCAAGTTATAATAAATTATTATAATAATAATAAGTCATTTTTTCGATTTTTTTAATTAAACGCGCGCGAAAAAAGCAACTGTTTGACAAAATTTTACAAAATGGAAAAACAATAAGCATAAGATCCTATTGGACATTTTTGCTATCGTGGTCACCATGTTAACCATTGCAACGGCATAAACAAATCTGATAGGTACCAGCCTACACGTGCTTCTGCCTAAGTTCCATTGAAATGTTGCTAGCAGTTTCGGAGAATTAGCCTAAAATAAGCGTCACGCACAAACGCACATACACACCTGCACTACGTCATAAACATGCCTGACCTATGTTCAGGTGAGCTAAAATATCAAAAAAATAACATACAATAAACCGGTATTCAGCGAGCAAACTAACATATTTAGAACTGCTCGAACGGTGTTCAGTTGAACAATACATAAATTAATTGGTTTATTTGTTGAAGAAATATATTCACATCGTTTAAATGAAAAATATAATAACAAGAGGCCCATGGGCCTTAACGCTTACCAGAGGATACGTCCAAAATTGTTTGCAAAGCGCAAAAGACAATATATTAGGTACAGAAACTTTACAAGTTTTCTCAGGTTAAGAACTCCCACATATATCCAGTCATATTTCATTTATAAGTAGCATATATAATATGCATGAAGTTACCGTAATGCAATGAATAATTTCCAAATAATTAACAAATTTTAGTATACTTATACAGCTATGTCCTTGACCTTTGAACATATATGACCTTGAACCATATATGAACACCATGTCAATACCTACAATGTTCTAATATACATGCCTATAGAAAAAGTTAAAGTTTTCAAGATAATAAGCAATTTATGTCTTCTTTTGCAGCTGTGACCTTCACTTTTGAACACATGACCTTGAACCATATATCAAAATGATCATTGCTGCAATACCTACAATATTCTAATATAAATGCCTATACAAAAAGTTAACAGTTTTCAAGATAATTAGCAATTTAAGTCTTCTTTTGCAGCTGTGACCTTGACCTTTGAACATATGACTTTGAACCATATCTAAAAATGATCGCCATATCAATTTCTACAATATTCTAATATACGTGCCTATACAAAAAGTTAATAGATTTCAAGATAATTAGCAATTTATGTCTTCTTATGCATCTATGACCTTAAACTTTGATCATATGACCTTGAACCATATATCAAAATGACCACTGTCACAATACCTTCAATATTCTAATATACATGCCTGTACAAAAAGATTATAGTTTTCAAGCTAATGCACAATTATGGTATTTAAAAGCCAAAAATAACATTTCAGGGGCAACAACTCCTACATGGATTATCATATAGTTACGACACTTGGTACCTTTTTAAATTTTGTCATGCTGAACATTTTAACAATGATTTGATGTCATGTATCTCTTAATATTTGCAAGAAATTGCCTAAAACTGCATAAATCACAAATTAGGTCATGACCTTGATTTGTGACCTTGACCCTAGTTTAAAGGTCATTTCAAGAAAAAGTCAAAACTGAAAACCCCATGCCATTATTTGTTCAAATAGTCAAGTTAAAACAATTTGAAGCCATTTTACGAATTTTTTAAAATTAAACGCAAAAACGCGTAACCCATTTTTCGACCAAATTTCACGAAATGAACAAACTATAGGCTTAAGACCCTAGAGAAGCCAAATATCAAATCAGATTTTTTTCTCCCGTCATCGGTTTTAGAGAAGAAGATTTTTTAAGATTTTTGGACCCCTTGGTCACCTTGACCAACGCCATGAACAAATCTGAATTGCACCGGCCCATTTATGCTTCTGACCAAGTATCATTGAAATCTGTCCAGCAGTTTTGGAGGAGAAGTCGAAAATAGGTGTTAACGACGCACGCACGCACACACACACACGTACGCACACACAAACGCACACACAAACGCACACACGCACGCACGCACATACACACGCCGCGCCATGCCATAAGCTCACATGACCTTTTGGTCAGGTGAGCTAAAAATGAAGATAAATTGCTAAAAATAATAATTAAAAATTGTAAGGAGGATATAAACGATTTGAAACAGGACTTTGAGGTTATTATTTCCTGCGACTTACAACACACCCAACGTAGACCATATCATTTTCATATGCTATATTATACTAAGTATATGATTATAATGTTTGAGGTGATTAAGGGGTAATGCATTTTATTTTTATCTCCAAATTTGAATACCAGCGCATCTCGCATCTTCAACAGAAATTTGCAAAAATAGGAGATTAAAATAGATGTTTAGGTAATCAAAATATCCCTAATGGACAAGAATGCAATCTATGTGTATTAATTGGATAACACGTTTATTTTCGCCAACATTTTCGCATTTGTATAGAAGTATACGGAATGTACTATTATGAAATGTATGTTTTAATACATAATGTAATGTTTAAATCAAAGTGTAAATTTTCCAAACCGTTTTATTGTGATAGTACCTACTGAATGTTACAAAAATAAATATAATTATAACAAATTTAAAAATATGAATTCTATACGCGTATGCCTCGGCATATTGAGTTGAGTTGAGTAATGGTGTTTAACGTCTCAGTCAGAAATACATCACTTATATAGAGACGTAACCAGCTACAGCTGAAAGTGCAGAAATTTTGCCTGTGCAATGCGCTGATGGCATACAGCAGGGTTCTTTATCGTTCAAAGACACGGGATCTCGTTTATTTTAAGTTCCCTTCAGAAAGAACTGTGACTTTTATTTCATAATTCATAAAGCATTTATAGGTTTAATTGCTTTTTATGCACTTCACATATTTTGAACATGTTATGAAATCGATGCAAACACGGTTTGTTGCAAAAGGAATTTTATTTAAAAAATAATAAACAAATAAATAAATAAATTATAATTTTTCTTCTAAACCTTCAACCGCAAAAGGAATTTTATTTTAAAAAATAATAAATAAATGAATGAATAAATAAATAATGAAATAAATAAAAAAAAATACATGTAAATAATTTTTCTCCTAAACCCTCAATCGCAAAAGGAAAATTGCAGATTTTTATAGGGATTTTCACCAGAAAATCGCAATAAAAAAAAGAAAAAGAAAAGAAAAAAGAAGAAATGGAACCTTAAAAATATATAGTTATACGGTATTTCATATATTTTTCCTTTGTTTGTTTGTCTTATATTAACCTGTTTTGTGTTCTTGTTTGGAATTGAAAAAAAAGTTTTGTTGTTTATATACTCTGTATTTTCAAAATTATGGCTAAAACTTTATTAGAAAAAAAGAGTTTGTTTTGTCATTTCTGTGGTAAAGTACCCGGATGATGTCTGAAAACATCATTTAATCAACCAGACCAAACAGTCAAATGTTTAATTTCTGAGCAGCCTATCTTTTACAGTGTTGTTCAGAAAATAAAAAATAGACCGATATTCAGTTCAGTTTGTAAACATTTTCCTTCTGAACGAAACCAAATTTACCTCTACTTTTAACATTTATTTTATGCTGTGTATAAATTATACTGTATTGCTATATTTAAGAAATAACAGAAGCACGTGTGTTTGTTATTGTGGTTTGTTTTATGTTGGATTACCAATTTTTAAGCTTATCGAGAAGAGAACAAGTTAACTATTCTTTAAAGATTATTCTAAGTACATGTACTTGTGAGATTTACACGTGTATATTACGGTAAACCATGAAAGGTGCACACTCCGGGGGACATTTCTGTTAAGGTGCCAACGCATTGAATCAGTTTACCGAAGACAAACATACCACTCCCCCAAATCCTAGTACAGAAAAAAAAAATCGATACTCTGTTTTCCTTTCAGCGAGCGCCAAGCGGCCGCGGGGAAAATATTTCAAACCAGGCAGGGTTCGAACCTACGATCTCCTAAGCATAAGATTTATGTATCAAAAAGATTTACCGCTTTATTTGTAATCTGGATAAAAACACTGTAGAAACAGTTATTTACTTAAGATCTCAAAGGTTAGTGTCTGATTGCATTCATCAATGATGATAATTTTAATCATGCCCCGTTTGGCTACTTACAAAAGTAAATCAATCAATACATCAATCAATCCATCCATCAATCAACCAGCCAATCAAATTTAAAAAAAATTCATGGTGAATTATTATATGAATACAGAGAAACTAACCAATAAATTTCAAAACTATTCCCTGTTGAAATAGGTAAGTCTGCACTAAATAGTGATTTTATCAAAATGACTTGACTTATGTGACTATACGCTATCATAAAGAAACAACAACGCCATGATTTATTTCTTCAATTTATGTAATTTAATCCGAATTTAATCGCATGATATTAAATTCGAAAAAGGTACATCACTTCTTTGGAAAAAAAAGCATGAACTTTATCAGCTGTTTCCATTCCAGAATACCAGGCACCTTGAACAAAACCATAATGGTACAACGGCATGGCTTCCCCTGCAAAAAATATTTTTTCAATCGGACGTGATAGATCTAAATGTCTTTCTTCTGTATATCCAGGCGGGATGTTAGAGAAACAACCCATGAAAAGCGGATCGGGATTAAATGTTGGGATTGCATAGTCAAGAGGCTCTGGGACAGCCATACCATTGTTCCCCGGAAAATAAAGTTTATTTAGTATCTGCATAATCTCATTTTTTACTTGTTCTTTTGGCAGACGATCGATTCGCCTTACTTCCTGCCAAAATATTGGGAAATGTAAAATATTAGTTCCGGGATTGATTTTGTTTACATTTTGAATTATTGGAAAATAACTTCGTTCTTGACTTGCGTGTAGAATAAATTGAGTATCATCCCAAAACTGGTATGGAAATTTCATGAAAATGTTGTAAAATAATGTCATTTGAATTTGATCTATGCCGTCTAGCTTCCAATCCGGCAGACGTGGGACAAATTCAATTAATCTGTTTTGAAGAACTCTTATGCTGACTGTTACTATGGCAATGTCAGCTCGTATGGTTGAATTATCTGTTGTATGTATTACTACCCGACTTTCATCTTGTTTTATCTTGTCAACTTGTTTGTTAAAGCTGATTTGTACTCCACCTTGATTGATACTGTCCTCTAACATCCGTCTTGCGATATGGGCGTAACCTCTGCTGTCAATCACATTCGCGTCTAAATGGCTTCCGTGAATGTGGTAAGTATCATAAACTGACTCCTGTAATGATGAAGCATCAGGGGGAAAACCAAATTCAAAATCATAGAAATAAGTCTCGATCAAGTCTTCAAACCTTGATGTAGGGTTCCAATTGTTTCTTATTAATCCTGACCGATAGGTGGCGTCTAATTCTCCATTAAATCTTGATTGATTGGCAAATTTTTCAGTCTTCGTAAAAATCTTACTGTAATTAGAATAAAGCTCTTTCATCTTTTCAGTAATGTTTGTACCATCGTAATCATAGGCTACAAGGTCATCCCAATAGGTTCTAACGCGATTCAGGCCATATTCTTCAGCTTTTTGAAATATAGGATTTGTGCCTAAACTTTGAATCCAGTTGGCTCCTTGTTCTACGGTTAAGTCTCCTAGTTTAATATCTCTCAAACGTCCGCCAATACGATCGCTGCCTTCCAAAATAACTATATTCTTGTATCCTAACTCTTGCAGTCTTGTAGCCGCAGTAACCCCAGCCATACCGGCACCAACAATTACGATTTTTGGTTCTGTCGCTTCTGGAGAAAGAAAGAAACAAATAAAAAACGGAATTTTTGCGGGTGACGTTTTATCGAGACTCAGTACCAAAAGGTCGTTGCAACAGTAACAGTTATTTTCAAGTATTTGGCTTATGTTTTTGTATCTATCAACTTTTTCGGCCTCAAGTGTCAGGAATGAGGAATAATTTTCGAAATGTGCACATATGGTACATCAAAATTAAATAGGTACTTTTGTAAACATTAACTTGAAGCTTTTTCGTGCGTTTATTACGTGACCTGAACAACATGATATATCGTTTTTATTTTGTTTTATTTTTAATTTTACATTGTTGGAATCACATGCAGCTATGACATGTGTCTTTTAATCAGACTGAAAGTTTTTGCAATTTGTTGATAGTAAGATAGAATGCAAAATATACAAATCTTAAGAAAGAGATTACAACGTAGGTCATCAAGTTTTATTTTCATTAATCGTGGATATCGCGACTACCATATTTTGGTCATTAGACAATAGGAAATGACTTAGTTGGATTGAGATATGTTCGATAAAGTGCACCAATTAAAAGAGAACAGGTTCGATATAAAATTAAAATCTCAAGATTTTCTATATTTTTGACGTTATATATCAAGCTTTTGTGGTCAGCTCTAGCCTTTGCTATGACGTCATTTTACGTGAAGATAACGTTAACATTACTGATAATGTCACCGTTTACTTACTAAGAAAGCGCTTTTTTCTTCGTATCTTAAACATGATACAGGTACAAATCAAAATAAAAAATCAGCTTTCTAATTTAAATATATACGCTTTTGAGTGGTAGAGGTTTGGATGGCTAATTGGTGGTCTAGGGCACCAGACCATTATGTTTCTTAATACTTAAGTTTGAAAGAAATCTGTCATTTGATCGATCGATCGTTTTCTCTGGGCATACCGAGTTTCTTTATCTTCCAGAACTGAGGGCATAAAAATAACCTTGACGTTCAACACAATAAATGCACATCAGTTTGTTGACCTGATGCCTAAAACACTATTGGCTATTTATTAACCCACTTTGATATCAATGCGCCAAACACACGGTCATATTTTAAACCAAAACTGTATTATGTACATGCATATTATTTTTATTTTTAGTATACCGATTTGTCCGTGACAACTCGTTGCTAACATTGCCATCAGCATTCTAAATAACATAAGTTTCGTAAGTTTTACCTCCATCGCTGTTAAATCTGAAAAATTAGTTGTAAAATTTATCCTTTCTTTCTTTTCATTTAAGGCAGAAACAACTCTTTAGAAATAACTGTTTAATCAAAAAAATATGTTTTAAAGGGGGCATTAAACTTTGATAAATGTAGCTTTTGTTGCGAATTACGGGGAAAAAAAAGCACGGTTGGCACACCTTTAGATGATGCTAGTTGAAAGTTTTAAGTTAATATGACTTTCCATTTCGGAAAGAAGTGTCGGACAAAATTTGGGCAGAAGAAAACTAAGAAACAGTACAAAAACAAAAGGTCCCCCCACACTTTCTTGGGTGGGAGACTTAAAAAAGTTTCAAACTTACGGTCGACCGGGTTGAAACCGACAGCAGTGAGACACAATAAGAGTAAAGCTAAATACCGTATCATATGCAGTCAAAAAAGTTTAGTAAGAGCTTTTTGAAGCTGCTAAAAACAGTCCATTGTTTTCTAACGTGTCAAGATATGGGGCCTAAATACATTGATTAAAGTATAACAGGAATTCAAGCTTCGCGGAGTCATAATCTCAGAAAGAATCCAAAAGGGGTGCAAAAAGTTAAGGATGAATAAAGTTGTGTTAATTTACGTCTATTTAGTTTAAAAAGTTTTAAAATCTTAAATGACTTTTAATTTCACTTAAATTTATTAATTTATTTATTTAATCAATTTATGCCTTTCCGGAAAACCCCAAAATCCATCTTTTTGACCTTAAGCTAAATAAGCCTCTTTAGACAGTTAAATATCACGTGCTCAGTGCTACATTGCTATGTTTTCATAATTTTTACTAGCATTAACACCCAACCAAATTAAAATGAGACATATAAAAAGCTATAATTCAAGGATTGGCTGAAGATAATTTAAAGGTTTAAAGGGAGATAATAATTAACAGCGTGCTTAAACTTTGTAATAAAATTTGTCTTTTTAGATAGAAGTGTGCTTATGTCTGAATTTTCATTTTGTAAAATGGGAAAATGAAAGGTTTCTATCACAACACATATCTATAAGTTCACTTAAAGGAATTTGTCTACGGCTTGGTTTCGCGTTCAGAAAAAAGTTTGGTCAATATAGATTTCTTCACATGTTAAATATTTTATACGGTAAACGAGATTACTAAATAAACATAATAAATAAATAATAATTAAATAAAGATCATCTCCTCTTAGCATTTTTATTTGATATCATAGTTAATTGTCTTAGTTACGTTATTAACATAATTATTTACCGAAGATTGTGAAAAAATATTAGCGCTAGTGATAATATATGATGTATATTAAGATGGCGGCAGGGTCAGGACGTCTCTTAACACCACAGAGTAAAATAAGTTAAAAAATGTGTTATAATATGACCAGATTTATCATAAATGGAAGATGACGTAGTGAAAGCATCAAATGGTGACAGTAGCCAAAAACTGCCGAAAAAACGGAAAAGAAAGAAGAGTAAAAAAGAGAATGTTATCGACAATGTAATGAAAGGTACTTCGAAAGGGGGTAAGCAGAGTGAAACAACTAAAACAAACAATATGAGTACTGTAAGTAACAATAACCATACTTTTAACCAAATGCCACAGGATTTCAATTATTCCAAAAACATGATGGCTTCTCCAAATATGCAACAAATGCACTCTATGCCTCAAAATTTAATGTATCCTGTCGGTACCCCTACTACCCCAAGTCCACAACTCGGACAACAAACAACACCTTTGTGGGTCAGTGAGTTGTTTTCACGACTAGAAAATATGAGTGCTAAACTATCGACACTTGACACTGTTAACGAAACTGTAAATAAAATAAAATCACAATTAAATTCTGTTGAACAAGAAACCAAACGACTGGATGGAAAAATTAAAGATATTGAAAAAGTACCGAATCAATCAGTCAATTTTTCGATGAACAAAAACAATCAGTTGACAGTATTAAATGTGTTATTAAAGACATGACAAAACAAATAAATAACCAAGCCGCTGATATTGACAAAACTTTTGTTGAAATTAAAAGTGAAAATGATCGTCTGAAACATGAACTCCTTGATATTAAAATGAGGTCGATGAGGGATAATCTTCTATTCTTCAATATTACTGAAACAAACGGTGAAGATTGTGTGAATGTTATACATGAATTTTGTGGAAATAAACTAGGAATAAGAGATGCCAAAGACATTAAAATAGATCGTGCACACAGGATTGGAAAATATAGAGACAATAAACCGAGACCTATAGTGGCAAAATTCAATTTTTATGGCGACCGCGAACGAATTCGCAAGCTGGGAAAAGAAAAATTAGACGGAAAAACATACAGAATAACTGAACAATTACCACAAGAAATCAGGGAACGTCGTAGAAACTTGCAACCAGTGTTTGACGACTTAGTGAAAAAAGGCGGGAAACCGTATTTTAAAATGGACCGTCTGTTTATGAATGGGAAAGAATTCAAGTCGACAGAATAGCGGGGATGCGGGGAGTACATTAACATTTTAACATGGAATGTAAATGGATTAAAACAAAAATCAACTGACTCCGACTTCTTAAATTTTGTTAAAGATTATGATTTACTGTTATTAACTGAAACTTGGCTGAAAAAGGAAGAAGTAGTCCACTTAGATGGTTTTGTAGATGTTAGTTTTATAAATCGATCTGTTAATATAGGCAGAAGAAATTAAGGTGGTTTAGGTGTTTTTTGTAAAGCAGGTAAAGTAAATGGTATAAAGTGTAGAAAAGAAAATTCAAAATGGTATAATCATATTAAAGTTAAGTAAATCATATTTTAATATGAATGATGATGTGTATATATGTTTAGTGTATATACCACATGCCAAATCTGAGTATTATAATGTTGTTGATTTTGATTTTTTTGAAACTCTTACTGATATAACATGTGAGTTTGAACAAAAGGGTAAAGTTTTTATAGCAGGCGATATGAATGCAAGAATAGGACAAGAAACAGACTATATAGTTATAAATAATTTGGACAGATTTGTAAATTGTCTTCCGGAACAAAAAGACTTTAAATTAGCGGAACGACAATCAAGTGACAAAACAGTGAATTTGTTTGGTAAAAAACTATTGCAATTATGTAAAACAACCGGACTTCGAGTGATAAATGGACGAACCAAGAACGATATTAATGGTACATTTACATTTCTAAATGAAAATGGTAGAAGTTTGATTGACTATGTATTAACATTTGAGGATAATTTTGATTTAATTAAGAATTTTGAAATACTTAAATTTAATGAATTTTCTGACCATGCTGCAATATTTTGTTCTCTATAATAGGTTCAACAGACGTCATTGATTCAATCAAGTCACACCAAGCGATCAAATGGAACAACGATAAAGAAGAACTATATGTGCAATACCTTAGATCAGCTATCCCGGATATAAATAACCTAGTAGATGAACTTGGACATGGCGTTGACATTAACACATGCATTGAGTCAATAACGAATATTATATACACGAAAGCATTTAAGGTTTATGGCAAACAATATATTGATGGCCACTATGATAAACGTAGACAGAACGACTGGTTCGGCGATAAATGCCGCAGACAAAAGATGCAATTTAATTCGGCAAGGAATAAATATTATAGAAATCCCACTGAAAATAATAAATCTAAATATTTACACGAGCGCTGTCAGTATAACAAAATAAAGCGATCTGCAAAGTTCCGATATATGAACAGTAAATGCAAACAATTAAGTAAATTATCAAAAACAAATCCGAAAAAATTCTGGCAGACTGTGAAACCACAATCTAAACAGAAGTGTCCGGTGCCAGTAAACGATTTCTATAAGATGTTCCAAGAACTGCTTGGTGACAGACATTCTGACTTTGATGAAAATAATTATATAGACCAGTCAATCAATGATGTATTCGTCGAGGAACTTGATTCACCTTTCACGGAAACGGAAATTTTATCAACAATTAAAAAGTTAAAGCGGGGAAAAAGTGCTGGACCCGATAACCTTACAAATGAAATGTTCATCGCCGCTGCTGAGTTATTACATCCTATTCTGTGTAAATTATTTAATTATATGTTTACAAGATGTGAATTTCCTGATACTTGGACGAATGGTATTATAGTACCAGTACCAAAAAAAGGAGATCCCAAAGATAGTTAGTGTGTTTTCAAAAATATTCACATCTGTTATTAATAACAGACTCTTTTGCTGGGCTGAATCTAACAACAAACTGTGTGACAATCAATTTGGATTTAGAAATGGAAAATCAACTGTGGATGCAATCTTTGTCTTACATGGTATTATTAATCACGTTCTTCAAAATAAAGAAAAGCTATTTTGTGGGTTTATAGACTTCAAAAGAGCATTTGATACTGTTGATAGAAGACTTTTATGGACTAAATTAATACAAAGTGGATGCAGCTGCCGAATGATCAATATGGTAAAAGCAATTTATAAAAAAAGTTAACTTTTCCATACGATCAAACGATCAATATTCAAAGGTTTTCGAGAACAACATTGGTGTAAAACAGGGAGAGCCCTTATCGCCATTAATGTTTCTATTGTTTATCAATGACCTAGCTAGCCTCAGACTTGTATATCGAAAGTAATGATCTGTTTAAAACTAATAGATTTCTTATTTATCTCATTTTATTTGCCGATGACACCGCTCTTTTCGCTAAAACACCAGAGACACTACAATTGTTGCTAGATAAGCTTTATATATATTGTAACAAGTGGGGCATAACCGTTAATACCAGTAAAACTAAAATTGTCGCGTTTAGAAATGGAACACGTAAATTCAATTACAACTGGCATTATGGCGGTGAAACAATAGAAATCGTGGATTCATATGTATACTATGGTATTGTATTGCACAAAAATGGAAAATTTGTTCAAACCCAAAAACGTCTCTCAGAACAAGGATCAAATGCTTTGTATAGTCTGATGAGTGTATGCAAAAAATTTCCACTTCAAGCCAAAGAGCGGTGTGACTTGTTTGACTCAATGGTTGCGTCTGTCCTTTTATATGGAAGTGAGGTATGGGGCTGCCATAAAGCTGTAGATATTGAATATGTTCACAACAAATTTTGCAGGTATGTATTGAATGTTGATAAGTCTACCCCAATTGATGTCCTACTTGGCGAGTTAGGTCGAATGCCACTTAACATTAAACGTCAAGAACGGATCATTAAATACTGGCAAAAGATACTACAAAACACTGATAGTATCATTTATAATATATACAACTTGTTACTCTCAGATGCAAATAATGGTAAGGCTAATTGGGTATATAATCTACGAAATATGCTATTTAAACTTGGTTTTGCAGATTATTGGTATTCGCAAAATGTTGATTTTATCAACTTTGATTTACTCAAGCAAAGGCTGTATGACCAATATCTGCAACACTGGTTTAATTTTGTTAATACCTCACCTAAGCTTGTGTTATACAAAGGTTTCAAATGCTGTGTACAATTTGAACGTTATTTAAATTGTTTAAATATTAGATATATGCATATCTTGTCAAAATTTAGGTGCAATGCTCTGAAATTAAATGTTGTAACAGGTCGTTATACTAATGTTCCCAGAAGCCAAAGGCTTTGTCAGTGTTGTACAATGGGTATGGTAGAGGATGAATATCATTTTTTGCTGGTATGTCCAACGTACAGACATGTTAGGCTAACATTTCTACCACCATACTATAACCGATGGCCAACTTTGTATAAATTCAATACTATAGTCAGCAGCAGTTCTACATCATTATTATTAAAATTGTCAAAGTATCTGTTGTCAGCTTGGGATCTTAGAAAAAGTATCTTGAAATGAAATAATATTAATTTAAAATGTGATATTACTTTGCTTTATATACAATATATGTAATGCATCTCTATACCACCTATAATTTATTTGTATTCTGCCGCTATCGTTGTAATAATGTATGTATGTTTAGCTATAAGCTATTTGTAGTTTGATGCTAATAAAGATTATTATTATTATTATTATAATATATAAAATCTTTAGAATATTTACGTTTTCGCTTTCTACAAAAAAAGGTAAGTGTTCCGTGCCTTGGCGACAAAGAGGTATACTGTTTGACCTTTGACATTTCATGTTTTACTTTTTTTAATCATCTTATGGTCTTGAAGATTCTTGTTCGAGAATGTCAACGATTACCTGCCGGCGTTCTTGATATCTCCGCAATCAGTGACATTTTTCGCCCCAAAACAAGAGGATAACTGGGATTCATCTTGAAGAATTTTTTTCTTTACTCGAATGATTTTTGCAGGTTAACACCTTTCAGTTTCCCAAAATTTCGACATAATTTTTCAGATGACGTGATGAATTACCTTGTCAAGTCGCGTGTCTCGGAAGCTTGAGTACTCCGCGGAGTAAATGACATCACAATAAATTTCAGTCATGTGACAACTTCAAGATACTTAAATGTTTAAATTGCATTAACGATGAAACTGTAAATACGTTTGATTAAAGTCACTTTAAAATATATTTTAACCTGTTTGTTACCGGTCAACATCAACATTAAATCAGAAAAAGAATTCTTCAAAATACACAGTCATGTATCTTTTCTATTTAGGATTAAAATGGTCTTTGTATTATAATAAAAATAACAAATTTTGTTCCTGCGATTGTCATTCAGAAATGTGATTTTTTACTAATAATTTTGTTGAAAACAAAATTTTAATAAATTCGCAATAATACATGTAACGATTTCTTCAGCATCAGCTTCAATGACGTCATAAACAAAAACAATTAAAGTAAGTGAGTTGGATTGGCTAATTATTGTTGTCGAGGGCATTTACAAGTCAAAATTACCCCCTGGAACCAACGGGCGTCGACAAATGTTTTCACATAAGCCGTTACAGCTTACCTAAACTTTATTCGGCAAGATGATGCCTAATTCAGGGAAGAAAAATCGGAGACTGTGACCATCTCTTCTCTGTATTTAAATAGATGATTTCATTCTCTTTAACAAACAATACTTTAATAATTTGTATTTTTGCAATGTGCTTAGAAAGTAAAAATACCAGAAATTATCAATGTGTTGGGAAAAATTTCAATTCATTTTCTGCAAAGTTTCTCGTAAAATATATATACCGAACAATGTTACTGAAATAATGCTTACCAGTTCGCTTGAAATTAGCTGAACAAAAGCTTTGTGTAGTTAAAACAATGTCTTACCAAATCGTCATCCAGCTCGATAATGCAGGGTGCTTTTAAGTTTCAGAGTGGGATTTATAACAACATAATCCAAACATTTGAATTAATGAGATTTTAATATCGTGAAATAATAATTAAAAAATGCTATGATTTATATTTGGATTTTATTTGTTATATCATTGTTTTTTTTAGAAATTTTTTCACAATAAAATAAATTTTGTGTAGTTCAAATATTATATAATTTCTATTGGATAATATTGAGTTGTTACTACGTAAAACTAAGGAGACACTGTGTCATTGCGACTGATCATCAGATTTACTCGTATTATCATTAAACTGAGAGAAATAAAGATGTGCTGAAAATGAACTTACATTTTAATCTGGCATTCGGTGATAGTATATATATATATATATATATATATATATATATATATATATATATATATATATATATATATATATATATATATATATATATATATATATATATAAAGTCGACATGTAACTCGGATTTTGACAATAATATGGTACATTGGTAAGAATAAAGCGATAATACTAGGAATTAGATATGCTGGATATTTTGCTTTATGGGGCCTCGTTTGCCAAGTGGCCTAAAGCGCGCGCTGATTACAGAGCCTCTGATCCTATAGATTCAAATTCTGACAAACAATACGTTTCCGTGATAAGTCATTGGCAAGCGTAATTTTTTTTTTTTTTTTTTTTTTTGCCTCGTTTGCCAAGTGGCCTAGAGGGCGCGCCGACTGATCTCATAGAGACACTCATTCTCTAGATTCGAATCTCAATCGTGCAGCTCTTAGTGTAAAAAAAAAAGTTTATGAGTTTGGTTGCAAATCGATAGATTTCTCCGGTCACTCCGATTTGCCCCACTATCCCTAAACTGCTTCGACTACTTGTCAACTTCTGAACTGTTTCATATGCTTTTGGTATCAAAAAATTGACGCTAATTCCTCATGCACACCCAATGCATATTTTCGAATAACTTTATTCAAAGTTCTTTACTTTCCTACCTTTTTCATTTTATCATTAAATCAGACCCATTACTTAGATGTATCTAGTTTATTAAACCTTTTATCAAGTCTGACATTTAGATTTTAACGGCTCCACTTACTACTACTTCTTCTTATACAATTATTATTATTATTATTATTATTATTATTATTATCATCATCATCATCATCATCATCATCATCATCATCATCATCATCATTATTAATCAAAGATAACGTATTTGTTTTTATGTTAAATTTGTTAAATAAAAATTGTCTTCAAAATAAATAGCAGCAAGAATCTTCAAACATTTGAAACTATTTTAACATATAAGGAATCAACATTTATTTAGGGCTATCTTTAGTATGGTTGTAAAATCATATAGAACATTGCTTTTTTATTTAAAAAGGGGGTAACGAGTGGCCTTAAAACAACGAAAAAGGCGACAGTTAATCACTACAAAAACTAATAATATTTTGATTTTATTTTTGAGCTCTTAGATTCATCATTTATGACAATAATACAAAACAAATGTTATGTTAATGGAAAAAATAATGGCAATTAAAAATAGCAATGTCAACATCACTTGATCCTGTTTCTTTCAACATTTTATATTATCCAGTAGTGACAGTTGTGTGTAATATATCATAATAAATACGTAGCTTTATGCTTTCATTATTAGTGGTATATGACACATTCAAAAAAGTTCGGTTAGTTCAGTAATGGTAGAGGAAACCGTTCATAGAAGCTTTGCAGAAAACTTATAAAATCTTTCTTAAAGTTTATACTAGAATATGTTGCGAGAGTTTCCGAACATAGGCAATGATTAGCTTCGGATTTCATAGGAGATCTTTTCAGATCATTAGAGTACCGTGAGCTCCTGTGTGTGTGTGTGTGTGTGTGTGTGTGTGTGTGTGTGTGTGTGTGTGTGTGTGTGTGTGTGTGTGTGTGAATAGCTGTGTGTGTTCTGATTTATTTAACAAAGAATCGTCATATAAACTGTAATAAACTGTAATGAACATGTGTGCATTCAAAAGCAAGCAACTAGACGCCCTCTAATAGTACAAGATTAGCTTATAGGAAGCAAGAAAAAACACGTATCTTTAAAATTTTATGATTTCTTCCATTTTGTAAACCATGCAATTCAATAACGCTTTCGTTTCCGTGCAATAGTTAAGCGTTCCAAAGCAATATTGATGGGTTCCTACGCAATAGTTTTGCGTTCCCATGCACTTGGTTAGCCTTTCTAGGCAATATAAGCTCGTTCCAACGCAAATCAACGCAATTGTTTTATGTTCCAACGCAATGATTACTAGTTACTCTTGCGTGAAAAAGCAGAACATAATGGTAGGGACGATTTGACATTGTGTGCGAGTGTATTACGTTTGTGTGCGAACGAATTATCATTTCGTACGGACGCAATCATAAATTGATCGTGTGCTTATGCAATGTTTATTAAGAGACTTAACTTTGTTTTTATTTTCACAGCTAATTTAAATGCATAAAGAAAAATTCATATATATATAGTAGTAATTCTATTATGGGTGTAACCTAATGGGCCTTCTATGGCTTCCTAGGTATTTGACTCTTCATTTAACATTCTTCCTCGTTTATCGAGACTGTCATCTCCAGGACAGTAGAGGAAACCGGAATGCCCGCAGTGAACCAAAGAATTTTGCTAAGCAAAGTGACAAAAATTTTCACAAAAGAATCTGAAAGAGTGGAAATTGAAACAAGACGGTGATAGGCGCTTTGAAACGTACGCACCCGATTTAAACACTCTGCCAACGAAGCCCGTTCCTTAAAATGGAGACTAAATGAATAGATATGAGAATAAAAGGAGTGATGTAATATTTTATCACAAATTTTATTTCAAAACAAGAAATTAAGAAAAAGCGTATAATGTAACAATTTGTTTGCTAAGTGCATCAACTTTCTTTTTCGTAAAATGATGTAATTTTACTTCAAGACATTTTTATAGATTATGCTAACGTCGTTTATTTTCATCATAACTGTTCATAATATCTCGACGTAATTTATTTGTTCTACTGGTCTTTTTTGTATTATTAAAGGTAACAGGTTGATGGTTGTTAAAACAGTATTAAACAGTAGTAAAAATGTCACTTTTTGCCCATTTCTCTTGTCAAAGTCCAAACAGATGTTTTACCTTTTAATGACAGGCAAATGTTTTATAGGAAAATGCAATATTTACTTAAATCGGCCAAAAGGAGATTGATGAAAATTCTTTCTTTTAAAATATATGTAAACTCTTACACAAATAGTCAAAACAACTTACATATTTGATAGATTAATCTCTTCGAATCCCCCCCCCACACACACACACCATTAAAATAATTTTAAAATTTTTGATAAAATATATTTTTCACATAAATGTTCAAATTGGCCTGATTTTGTTAGCTTGAAGACATTTATGTTAGTTGAGGATACCAAAGGAAGTCTTTGTAATCTGCAATTTTTTAATCCATGCATAGATATATCCATCTGCCAAAACGATTTTCTTATACTTAGTATTTCAAATAATTATATGTAAATTGTGATCAGTTAATGTTCTACAAACCTTAATGAGATCCACTCATATCGGAATGTGACTTGGACACCGTGTTAGTTCGATATAGTTAACTGGTGAACAGTTTTATACCTAACAATAAATACTAAATTTAATTATACCGTATTATAGGATTATTGTCCCGAGTTGACTCGTAAACTCGTGCAAATGTCGAGTCAACTAGGGATAATATTTCAAAATCTCAGTTCAAAAACCCTTTTATTATATAGCAAAACATATTTTTGATTTTTTCATACTTGTATTTCATCTAAAATACCATTTTTGTCTCAAAATACACAAATATTGCACTAGTTCTCATATATTGATGGCACTGTCACCTGACACAGATTTCCATTTGAAAAATAAATTTCGGGGTCCTCGGACCGGAATATATATTGCACACCAACACCTAGGAATTTATCGTTTATTAAATTCTATGTAAAACATATATTGCTATATTATAAAATAATATATTGTATAAACTCTGTTATGTTCAAGCAGATCAGATCAAGACGGTGTACGTTCAAGAGAGCAAAAGACAGAGATGGTTTATTAATACAATGTACTTCTTTCCCCGATTGCTTTATCCCATCAATAATAGCTACAACTTCAACAGTGCCAACATCAATCAATTTGCCACGTCAACTTATGTTTGCTCTATCCCCTCTCGAATATCAACAATTTTATATGTATACTTTCATCAGAAGAAGTAATTACAAAAAAAAAATGAAAGAAAGAAAAAAATGAAAAGAAAAAAAGAAAGAAATTTAATCATCTCTACAGATTAAACCAGTTTAAGAAATCATGAAAACCAGTGATATCGTGTATGTTTGACAAATTTGCGAGGGAAAATAAACGAAATCAAAATGTTGAAAAATTGAAAAATGAAAATGATGCCTTACGATCTGAAAATTAAAACTTAAAAAGTAAACATCGACGAATTAGAACAATACTCCGGACGAAACGCAATCCTCATCACAGGTAAAAAGAAAATGAAAAAGAAAATACTGAAGGACTAGTCAACGATTTGCCAAAAAACCCCGCTTAAAGCTGCATTAAGTTTATCAATTTTCTGAATTTATTTTGATTTTCTAAAAATATATTTTTAAAAAAACACATATCTTCTAACCACGATCCGTGACATTCATTTTCTAAAATTTCATTTCTTTTAGCTGTAAATAAACGGAATCCTCTGACCGGTTGGTCAGTGTTTTACGATGGTAATTATGAGCTTGGAGCATGCGCACGGATGTACGGAAAAGCCTAGAATCGAGAGTGAAACACGATGGATTGCATTTATTGTCCTTATTAATATCCAGATGTATTTGAAATGGTGTTATGTATCCCTTAAAAAGTCACAAATGACAAATCAAAGAAGTTCTGTGTTGAATTAATCGTATTTCACCGTTTTGAAAGTTGTATTTAAATGACCCGGGTTTTGATGACGTAACCATGTTCTAATATTAGATCCCACATGCTGTATCTCGCTGGGTCAATATTGTAATTTCTGTATTTATTCGAGCTTTTATCGTTGAACCAAATATAACATTGTTCATTAGGAATATCATTAATTAGATTAGCACCGTTTTAATTTTTTCTTTGGAAAATTAATGCAGCTTTAAGACATAAGTTGTATATATCGTAGCACTTAATATAACGTCGACAGGCGTTATTTCAGGAGTTCGCCAACTTCTTAAAGATAGGAAAGTAACTAAAGTTTGCACCTCGGACGACAAAGTTTTCTTGACAGGCACCCGGGGAATCAACAAAAACACAGGATTAATTCACATAACTTAGTAAAATTTAATTGTGCATCTCCGTTCTACTCGGACATGCTACAAAACAGCGGAGCCGCGCCGGGGAGCTCATGGAGCCCATCGTTGATTTAGTACAACAATATATATATAATTCCGAGCAAGTATATATGCGTATCTGCAATTACGGGGCGACGCTTTTAAGCATATTGATGTGTGTGTTTATTGTAAATATTAACATTTTAGGTAACTAAGTGTGAGAATATAGAATGAAGCAGACCAAAAAGTCCATGATTAGTTTAATTCAAGGAGATACATTCAGGGCACAATAGAAGTCCCTGAGTATTGTTTTAACCGGATTTCACCGGAGTCCTTCCGAATTCAGAAAAACAGTGAGAAAGCGCACTCCCCCTGGTCAATCCCGGGCTATCAGTTGATAAAATTTCAACCTTATCGGATAAGAAACGAAGGAGGGGAAACCTCTGAAAAAATCTGTCTTGACTAACAACAATATGTCTGCCGATACACAGACATTCAACTTCTTAAAGGACGAACATTTACTTTAGTCAACACATTACACATGTTAATATTTTTATATGATTTATCTTTGTGTAAACGTTTGTATACATGTATTTTTAGTGCATGTGCAGATTTTGTTTCCTTGTTTGGCACGATGTACTCAGACCTTTCTATTTTATCGACTTATATTATAAAGAAACTCAAACATAGAAACATGATTTTTATACCAAATTGTGTTATGTATCATAGTATGAGTGATTAACGTAAAGAACATGTCCTAATCAGTCACACATATATTTAACTCTCTCTCTCTCTCTCTCTCTCTCTCTCTCTCTCTCTCTCTCTCTCTCTCTCTCAGTTTTAAAGCATCATTTATATATTAATTTGAATTAATTAAGTACACATATTTTCTATGTCATGCAGAATGATTGTTTTGTATTTATTGTTGAGGAGACCGGTTTATATAAGAGTAATACACTTGCTCCGGGATTATCTGTAAATGTTCACGTTTTGTATGATATGTATTATATTAAATAAATATTGCTTTAACTAATTAAGAAATTATCTTATGGTTATCTTATTTATTATTATTATTATTATTATTATGTTTTAAGAAAGTTTAAGTTAATAGGATACTAAAAATATGTACTACGTTTCTCGAAAGCTAGGGAACGAAAAGAGTTTTAGAGATACTCTAAGTGGAAAGTGCGGAGGAAACGCCAACCTCCCTAAATCTTACCACTGAATACTTTTAGCACTCTCAATCAGACAGTTTCTAGAATAAAAGATGAAAGTAGAATGTGAGAGAGTTAAGGCGTTTTACGCCCCAGACAAGATTTTTTTTCCCTTTTATCGAGGCAGTCGGCTCTTTGACGGCGGAATAAAGCGGAATACCTGGTGAAAAACTACCGACGTTTGGTTAACACTGACGAAATTACTCACGCTAAGATCAACCCAGGTAGAATTCAAAATCGAACCTAGACGGCGAGAGACAATGTGATATGTAAACACGTTTCGTACTGCTTTGGTAATGCTTACCAGTTTTTAAGGAGATATAGGTTCTTTCAATTATTAAAGGCGTATTCAAGGGACATTAGAAATATGTCACAATCTTATTTAAACTTCAAAATGTAAAGCATCTGACATTAAAGGTAAGAGGATAGCATATTACTGATCTGCGCATGTTTTTGAGGGTATCATATAAGTGATCTGCGGATCAGTGCGTTATTAAGGGTATTATATAAATGATCTGCGCATGTTTTTAAGGTATCATATTATTAATCTGAGAATGTCTTTTAGGGTGTCATATTACTGGTCTGTGCGTGTCTTTTAGGGTGTCATATTATTGGTCTGCGCGTGTCTTTTAGGGTGTCATATTACAGGACTGTGCAAGTCTTTTATAGATCTAGAATGATATCGTAAATCCTGGTGCTGCGGTGGTCGCATTGTTTTCCGCGCGCTAAGGGATCGAACAGCCTTTCACCATCTTGGTTCAAATCACACTAGGGAAAATCTTTATACAAGAAAACGTCACAGTTCGTTAGGTTGTAATCCGACTCTGGTTTCCTCCGCCATTCCACAACTAGAGGCCTCGATAGAAGGTGAACAAATTTGTGTAACTCTTTCACAAAAATATTGAAACTTCAGCCCGAAAAGTAAGACGGTCAGAACTAATTTTAGAAATTAACTTCTTCCAACAGCTGTTACTTTGTCAAGGGTTAGACCGGAAGTACAGTAGACATTGGAATAACTATATTAGCTATTTAGATAGTTTAAATCGGTGGTTAAAATGAGAAAACTGAAATTATATTTAAATGGGTATCATTTTTGGCTAAAGTTACTGCATTTTAGTTTAACTTTCGTATTAAAATATCAGAAACATCATTTTTATCATAATTCAAATATTGTATTTCAATTAATTAAATGTCAATTGGCAACATTTCATACCATTTATAATATTTTGTGCATATTATTCAAATAAATAAATATTGTTTAAACTAAATGGCAAAATGATACTCAAACGGAGGGTCTTTATGGTGAAATATGTTTTAGTAGAATTGTTAGGATCGTTAGACAGTCTCCCAATGTGTTACGAATAACACCTCTAACCATAAAGAGGTCTTATTGACCAAGTGGTCTAAATTGCGCGCTTACACATCACAATGCTTCAAACCACCTAGCTTTGGCTTGATCGAACACACTCAGGTAGATCTTAGTGTGAGAAAGTTTTTCAATTCGCTTCCCGGAGATTGGTTGTTTTCTTCGGGCACTCTGGTTTCCTCCACCAACCTAAGAACTGACCGTCTTGGTGTAAAGGATCATTCACTCTTTTTCTTTAAATGTTTGTGGCTGCTTCTCTAAGTATTCTGCTCCTAGTTGAGTTGAGTTGAGTAATGGTGTTTAACGTCCCAGTCAAGAATATTTCACTTATATCGAGACGTCGCCAGCTATAGGCGAAAGTGCAGAAATTTTGCCTGTGCGTTGCGCTGATGGCATCATACAGCAGAGTTCTTTATCGTGCCACGCCTGCCATGACACGGGACCTCGTTTATTTTAAGTTCCCATCCGAAAGAACTGTGACTTTCATTTCGTAATGCCGAGTGCTTGGCGAAAGAACAGTCACTACCGACTTTCAAGTATTGGGTCAGACCCGGCCGGTACGAACCCACGACCTTCCACTTACGGAGCGAGCACTCTACCAACTGAGCTACCGCAGTAGCTATTCTGCTCCTAGTACTACTCTCCTTAATATTAAAAGAATGAATTTTACAACTGAAAATCACCATATACATTGTAACAACCAACACAACTAAGAACTCGATACAATACAAATAAATGATAAAGCAGCTTATATAATTTTGGAACTTTAGATTCATTATTTTCAACTGTTTGCTTGTTTTTTATTTATCAAACTTTTTGTCTTAGTGTCACTGATGAGGAATGAATTTCCGAAATGTGCACATTTGGCACATTAAAATTGAACTGGTATTTGTGTTATATATATTTACAAGACAAAATAAGAAAAAAAACCACGTGTTTGAACTAGTGACTACATTTTTCTGGACTTCTCGAGGTCTTCGATGTTAACGTTGCTACAATATTCCCGACATTTAACTGTCTATTATGTTATTGTCGGAAGCCGTTATTACAATAATACTGGGTAGCAGACGATCGTCAAGTTCTCACATTGTAAAGCTAAAACACAGAGAATATATCATATTCAAAACATAATAATAACATACGCAAGTTAATCAATTCATGTATATATATCCACAAGATTAACACGAAATTAATTTACATGATAATTTAATTTAAATTAAATCGGAATAATTAAGGAGAGAAATCATTTTATTATTATTTTATTTATTTTTTCAAGTTTAAACAAAAACTTTCAACACCTGTTTCATAATGAAAAACGTTGGTTTACGTGATTTTGTACAAATAGTAACTAGGCAAGAGAGAGAGAGAGAGAGAGAGAGAGAGAGAGAGAGAGAGAGAGAGAGAGAGAGAGAGAGAGAGTATTTAGTTTTTTCCTCAAATTACTCATTTGGAGCCCGGCGGCTTGGGAACGTTTTGGCAGTGTATAAAAACGCGTTGGACAATGTCATTTTGGTTTTATTTACGCTCACTATGGCTACACTCAATGCGATAGCTTTGTATCTGGTTGTTGTGTGTTTCGTGAATGTTAAAGGTAAGAGAGAATTAAGCTATAACATTCCAACCAACATCGTTTTTTTCTTTCTTTATTATTATTTTTTTAAATTTTTTACAACTGAGCTGCTACAGTTTGGAAAATTTCAGATAAAAATTATTTTAGCTTTTTTAGAATAACAATTTCTTTAGTTTAATTTAGCACTTGAGATAAGTAAAAAAAATCTTAATTTTTTCGTAAAACATTATTATTATTATTATTATTATTATCAAAATTTTACTTTTTCAAAGTATAATAATTGAATGCTAGATATTGTCCCAATGACGCGGGAAATCATTTTTCATAAACCAAAATGTTCATACTGTTTTGTGTCTAAATATATAAAAATTACTTCAGCGGTTGTATTAGCCGCTAAAAGCTACAATAGGTACAATAATGATGATACGGCTTTAAACTATAACTCGCTTACTCAGCGATTGTATATTAAAGCTGATATTTTAGAAACAGTTGTTCTAATTATGTCTGAGTATCAGCTGGCATCTTGTTCTTAGTGCTATTGCAAAGTACACGTTCTAAGTTGCATATTTCTCTTATTATTATTATTATTATTATTATTATTATTATTATTATTATTATTATTATTATTATTATTATCGTCTCACCTATCATCATCATCGTCTAACCATGATAAAACATTTAGTGTATTTATTTTGATTTTTTCTAGCGTACAGGGAATATCAAGAATGCAGAGTGTATGCGGAGGGCGAGGAGAAGTCCGATAGCGTCTGTAGATACTGCACACGTTCCTTTAATTTCACGGATAAAAACGAGTATTGCAGAGAATATGAGTGTGCACCAGTGGAGTGTAACGCTCCGGTCAAAAGGGAAAATGACTGTTGTGCGTCGTGTCCAGGTAAAAATGATGCTTATTTATAGTTTTCTCGTTTAATATTTTGTTTTTATTTGTTGTTGTTGTTGTTGTTGTTTTATTACTTTTAATATTGTAATTATCTTGAATTATAACTGGATATAAAAATTAGTATGGCGGTTCCGTCTGATCTCTTATTAATTAGTCGTCGATTCGTCTTTGTATATATTCTTGTGAAGCTGACAAGCATACCAGTCCCCCAGTTCGTTATCTTGGCACCAGGCAAACCATTCGATACTCTATCATTCTAATGCCCAAAGCCAACCAAGGAAGCAATATCTCAAATCTTAGTCTTATGTACGACCCGGTCGGGGTTAACGTTCGAACCCAAATCCTCTCGCTCTCGAGGCGGACAATCTAGCAAAAAGCCACCGAAGCGATAACAATTGCATGCGAATGAATTTTCGAACAGGACTTCTTAAGCAAATGACTAATACAGAAGTTAAAAAAATCGATAACTAAATCGTAAGGCTAACAGAACTACAGAAACTGTCTTGTTTGATATATTTCGAATGGCGGTAGTGACTGTTCTTACGCCAAGCACTCGACATTTAGAAATGAAAGTCATACTGTCCTTCGGATGAGCCCTTAAAAACCGATTTCCCGTGTCATGACAGGCGTGGCTTGTTTAAAGAACCCTCCCTGCACAACTGCAAAGGTCAAAACTACCGCCACTTCACATGTAGCTGGTGAAGTCTTGATATAAGGGGAATTCTTGACTGGGACGTAAAAGCTCCATTAAATCAAACAATCAATTCACATGCCGATGATTAAGATTGAATCAATTCAGCAAAGTGTGATCACAGATCTAATGTAATCCGTTACACATTAACAATTTAATGGAAGGTTTACCTATTGACAGGAACATGCAACTATGGAGGACGGATTTATAACGTTGGCGACTCCTTCCATTGTCTTGATGGAGGTAACTATTGCTCTTGCTTTGGAACAGGGATGATATCGACAACATTGATGGGTGTTTCCCCTGAGATCACTTGTAGTAAGTACATACTAATAATATAATTTTTTTTTTTTTTTTTTTTGGGGGGGGGGGGGGGTAGGGGTGTTTATTTATATTTTTACCATGATTTTAAATTTATAGTTTGAATTAAATCGCAAGGTTCGGAGGTATATAATTTCAAGACTTAAGCCGTGTTTTCTGTAAGTTTATCTATATCCTCTTTATCTTATTTAACCGGTTTTTAGATTCCTTTCAAATATATGTTTTTTTTTGCAGATATGTTACAATTGTAACAATTGTAAAGAGATGAAGTTTTCAAAATACCTCACCTTAAGCTTTGTCCTACTTTAAATATTCCACGCAACTCGAGTCAGTACTGTACAAAAATTACTTCATATTATTTCAGATATAGCCGATGGTGTTGTTAAAGATAGAAACCTTTGTCATTGTCAAGGAACGTTCATTAAATTTAAGATGTATTATTTGGAAATTTTTTTTATCACATCCATCCCACCAATAACGCACTGACAATAAAAATATTACAATACAAAGAAACGCCTCAGTACTAGGAATAAGTTATAAACATAGGAGGTGAATTGAATGTTAATATATAACAAATACCTGCTAAATTCTGATGTGCCAGATGTGCACATTCCGGAAATTCATTCCTCATCAGTGACACTAGGGGCCGAAAAGTTTGATAGATTAAAAAACATAAGCCACACAGTTGAAAATTAATGAATCTAAAGTTTCAAAAACATGTGAATCCAAATCCAGCTAAGTAATGTTTTGCGTGAGGGAACAGACCTTAATTTAAATAAATTTCAAAAATTAAGAAAAGTTTGCTAAATAGTATATTTTCCGACAGCACAAAGTACTGCCTACTGAGTTATAGATACCCTCGGGGAGTTTTACTCCACCAGCAGCGGTACCCGCTCAGGGGTAGTAAATATATAACTTAGGAAATTTTTATATCATTGCCAATGGAAGCATTTGGCAATCAGACAAAAAAAATGATGTTTTCAGAAATAAATTTACTTTTGCAGATCCCCGATATTATGGAGCGTGCACTCTGTATAAATCTTGGGAGCAGAAAGATAGATATAGGCAGCAGAGTGAATGTATCACAAGAAACGTATCTGGGTCGCAAGTAGAAGTCTGTAAAGAATATATTTGTGCCCGAACGTTTTTTGCCTGCCAACCGGAAGACAGAGTGAGAAGTGAAGATAACAATTGTTACACCTGCCCAGGTAAGCGTAGGGATAAAGATAAGACCATTTTGCTTCTTTTGTTCACATAAGCGTAGGAATACAAGAACTAGCTGTTACTCTTGTAAATTTCAGAGAAGTAATGAAAAAAAAACAGCAAAGGTTTATTTTATAACCAAAAAGAAACGCTACGATTTTTGACTTTTAAAGAATTCGGAGAACCCCTGATCACTTATACTTTTAGTCCTATAGCATTTCGCGTTTCCTGTTTCATTTTTTTTATTGTTTGGTTTACACATTGTTTTCGTATTTGCTAATATTTTTTGTTTTTTTTTATTTTATATATGATTTATTAACATAATTGATACATATAAAATCATCGTCTATGATAATGTTGTTTAGGAATTAGTAATTTCATAGTTAAATAAAGTCTTTTGCCAGCTTAAATAACATCCTAATTATTTATTATTTTTATTATTATATCGCCTATTGCATACGTATAAGATTTATAAGATTAAAATGTTGCTTCAAACCTCTTGGTGGAAACATGAAACGTGTAGCTTGGCGAAAAAAAATTAGGGCATAGTTATATTTGGCGGTGGCAATAGAATATTTTTTACTCAAATAAAAGTCAGTTTGTCCCGAAAGAGAACGTTGACCTCACATATTCGATTAATCGCCTCAAATAAAACACCATGCATTCTGGGATACGTGTCTCTAGTTTTAAAGCGAAGGTAATAGAAAAATTATACGATACATTAATGTTATAAAACTACCTTTTCATTATATCATTACGTTTTGACATGCTGAAGGAAAAACGAAGTGTAAATGATCTTTTATGAACGGACAAAAAATTTAAAAAAAAATTATTTTCTCACATTAAGACCTACTTCAGTAGGATTCGATTCCTATCTTATTAGATGTGTGTAAGCTGTAAAATGGCGCTTTTGATCACTTGAATACCGAGCTACAACGAATAAATAAACAAATAGATCCAGACGAAAGGAAAACAGTATTTAAAAAAAACAAAACAAAACAAAGCAAAAAATTAAAAAAAATAAATAAATAAATAAACAAGCACAATTAAGCTTCGTACAAAATGTAGGGGCTTTGAAACAACCAATGGAACGTACTGCTATGAAAAACTGCTTGTTTTAATTCATCAATGGAACGTACTGTTTGAAAATACTACTTGTTTTAATTAACCAATGGAAGTTACTGTTAGGAAATACTACTTGCTTTAATTAACCAATGAAACGTACTTTTAAGAAATACTACTTATTTTAACACGTGTCATCTCTTTTGTAGGAACTTGTAATTATGGCGGAAGGATTTATAATGTTAAACAAAGCTTTACATGTATTGATGGAATAAACAACTGTAGATGTGTCCGGACAGGGAAAGTCGTAAAGACTACAAGAATTCAACCCAGTATTGACAAAATGTGCAGTAAGTACATCAATTTAAAAAAAGTCGATATAGAATGATCTGTAAAGCTAATATATCAGAAACTTTTCTGTCTGTTTATTTTACGAAACAAAACAAAAATAAATAAATAAATAAATTAATTAATTAATTAATAAATTAATTAATTAATAATAAATGAATAAATAAATAAATAAAACCATTTGTAAACGCTGTAGAATGATTATTACAAAACTTTATCCACAATTTTTTTTAAAATTGTCTTTTAGACCCCATCTGAGCAATCTTCACAATTTTTGTGAATTTTGTATGCTGAAATGTTGTTCAACGTCACATCAGCAATTTGGCAAAAATTCGCGAAGAGAGAAAGTGATTAATTTAAGAAAAAGTTCGTGTACGGTCTGATGTGCAAGTGATTGATATCGTCTGTCTTGCACAATCGATGACCCATAGCGATTTGATAAGGTACTAGCTCACAAAAAAAAAAAAAAAACACTCTGTAAGTCATATTATTCTTTACCAAGTAAACTATTCGATACTATGCCCTTTTAACACCAAGCAGCGGGCGAGGAAGCAGTATCTATTTTATATTTTAAATCTTTATGTATGATTCGGTCGTAGTTCGAACCCACAATCATCTGGTGGCGAGACAGTTGCTCTACCACTGACCCACCAAGGAAGTGTGTTGTATTTGAAATATCCAATAAGTACATCATATAAAATCTTGACTTAGCCTGACATGTACTATATTTGATAAAAAACATTCAACTCTTACCAAAGTATTTGATAAAATACGGTTTATTGAATCAAAGTTACTCCAAACTTTGGATTTATGTTTGGTGTAGTCTAAAAAGCTCTCAACCTGACTTTCATCAAACTTTGATTAAACTTTGACAATGGTGTAGTCAGTATGGCCTTTCAGTGGTAAATTTACATTGGAAAATGAATTTTATTTATCGTTTAGAAACGTATGGAGACCAGTGCGTGGTGTATTCGCCTTCTGAGGAGAGGGATACAACGAAATGCCGATACTGCACCGGTGATTATTGGGCACCGTGGGCAAGTTATTGTAGAGAGTATACCTGCGCACCGACTGATTGTGACGAACCTATCCAATCCGAGTACCAGTGTTGTGCTTCATGTCCTGGTAAGATCGCTACCTCGTTTACAAGATAAATTTTGCTGTTTTTTCACCTATATTAAAGTGTTCAGTTCTTTGACTATTGATGAACCATAGTAACCTCCGCTTGTCTACTTGTTTCTAATGAATAGATCATATTGATTGACTAGATGAACATCTCCAACTAAACCTGTTGGTTCGTTTGTTTGTTGTTTAATTAATTGAATGTTGTTTTACATCACATTTGCGATTGTTTCAGCTTTTTGTTACAAGACATTTTTATTAATCCCAATAATCAATTTTTAACACAAGTTAATTCATATGGTAAGTGAGTGTGCAAGTGTTTTTGATCTGCATTTTACAAGTGTGCACTTATGGCAGTTGTTAAGATTTCTAGCATACTCGATCGTAATGCTGCGAATAAACATCGCAGGCCATCAGTCCCATTTCGCTAACTAGTAAAGGTCTGCAAAAAGGAAAAAAAAACTTTGTCACATATAGTTAACCTGTGTCGAACCTACATCGAGAGACGCCTTGGGGTCTAAGGCTGACGACTTAACCTCTCGGCCACCGTCTTCCCCACGGAAACTGGTAATGTTTCTTGTTTTGTAAATAATATTATCCTAGGTTGTAACTAAACAAGGATTCTTCAGAACCTTCTTTTTTGAAATTCAAACTTTTACCTTTTGTCTTGATAAAGTGTCATGTGCAGAATTTTTTAAAATTTCTTTTTGTAAAAATTCAAAACTCTGTATATGACCAAAGGACTGATAGTGGTCAGGTCTGTATAACAATTTGTAATTGATCTTAACACCTTTCAGTCGCTGTGTTTTTGTACCAAATGGCGTTTGCCTTATAAACAGGTGGTAGTACTTCAAAATTGATTTGACAATTTTTCAGGCACATGTAATTATGGTGGTAAGGTATACAATGTATCGGATGGATTTATTTGTTTGGATGGCGTCAATCGTTGTGGTTGTGTCTCGACTGGTGGTATCTTTTCGACACTCATGGCAGGACCAAAGGAAGCTGCTTGCTTTAGCGATTTTTCATGGAATTCAAAGAAATAAAAACAAAAAAGACGGATTTTTTAAAAGCGAATAAAGGGTCTAACAAAGAAATGATTGTCTTAGATTTTATTGATTTTATTGATTTTTGCCAATTTTAACCACTTTCAAATGTTGGGGCAGACCCGGAACACCCTCTGTTCCTCTCGGCATCACGGTTCTTTCAGATGGAAACGTAAACTAATCGAGGTCCCGTGTCACGGCAGGCGTGGTACGATAAAGAACCCTGCTGTATAATGCCATTAGCTCAACTAACAGTCAAAATAGACAAAATTTCAGCACTTTAGCCTATAGCTGGCGACGTCTCAATATAAGTGAAATATTCTTTACTGGGACGTTAACCACCATTACTCAACTCCCCCAAATAAAAAAAATTCTAGAACGGTTCCAGATTCATAAGAAACCGGAAAAAATTAACGTGGATAAAATTATTATTTTCATATGTCATATCTTGAGGAAAAAAACTTGATCGAAACTATTTTGCTAAATGTCGCGTCACCATTTTCATTTAGCCTCATTTAAGCATGTACTCAATAAAACAAAGCTTTTTGGTCAAAATTGTTTCTCTTATATCAAAGGTTCAGTTCGTGAATTGTGGAGGAAACCAGAGTGTCGGGAGAAAACGACAGATCTTCGACAGACACCCACACTATAATCAGCCCGAGTGAGATTTGAACCTAAGCTGTCTTATATCGAGGGGTGAGCTTGTGGATTGTGGAGGAAATCGGAGTGCCGAGAAAAAAAAACATCGATCTTCGGCAAACACACTGGAATCTGCCCGAGTAAGATTTAACCCAAGGCGGTGACAAGCGTTGTGATCCGTAATTGCGAGCTTTAGACCACTCAGCTACTAATGGAGGCCTATTAAAATCAGAGTTGGGTTATATAAACAGGAGGTGAAGATACTGCAGACAATTGTTTACCTGACTGCAATTAATTTCTAATGTTATATATTATAATTAAGTTCGGTATCCAAAAATGTAAATACATGTAATTGAATAAGCGTGTTTTAATTTTGTCAAAATAAATAAATAAATAAATAAATAAATAAATAAATAAATAAATAATAAATAAAATAAAAATAATAAAAAATAAGAAGATGTATATTTTCTTACAAAACCGTGAAATGTCGGAAAATGATAGCAGTGTCTATATTCCCAAAGTGTTTTGCCTAAAATTTATCATACAATAGCTTAGAGAAACTAAAAGTAGGTTATTAGATTATTATTTATATTTTTAAGTAATTCAAATAATAAGCGCAGATACATGTAGTAAGCGCTAGTATCTTATTTATCTTAATTATATCTATCTGGGTTCAGATTCGATCCCATGACCACCTTAAAAGCCAAACGCTCAAAGAAAATTTATATATATATATATATATATATATATATATATATATATATATGTGTGTGTGTGTGTGTGTGTGTGTGTGTGTGTGTGTGTGTGTGTGTGTGTGTGTGTGAAAAGTGTAATTTTATTGATCGGGCATCTAAAAATAAGTAATTATACTTTAATCCAGGAGAAATTCAAACCACCGACTCAAGCAAAACATTCACACTAGAATCTGCCCGAGTAAGATTTAAACCTAAGCTGACTTATTTTGAGGGGTGAGTTTGTGAATTGTGGAGGAAACTGGAGTGCCTAGAGAAAACCGCCGATCGACCTCCGGTTAGGATCAACCCGAGTAAGCTGTCTTATATCGAGGGGTGAGTTCGTGAATTGTGGAGGAAACTGGAGTGCCTAGAGAAAACCACCGATCGACCTCCGGTTAGGATCAACCCGAGTAAGCTGTCTTATATCGAGGGGTGAGTTCGTGAATTGTGGAGGAAACTGGAGTGCCTAGAGAAAACCGCCGATCGACCTCCGGTTAGGATCAACCCGAGTAAGCTGTCTTATATCGAGGGCTGAGTTCGTGAATTGTGGAGGAAACTGGAGTGCCTAGAGAAAACCACCGATCGACCTCCGGTTAGGATCAACCCGAGTAAGTTGTCTTATACCGAGGGGTGAGTTCGTGAATTGTGGAGGAAACTGGAGTGCCTAGAGAAAACCGCCGATCAACCTCCGGTTAGGATCAACCCGAGTAAGCTGTCTTACATCGAGGGGTGAGTTCGTGAATTGTGAGGGAAAATGGAGTGCCTAGAGAAAACCGCCGATCGGCCTCCGGTTAGGATCAACCCGAGTTAGATTTGAACCTAAGCGGTCTTACATGTATATCGAGGGTTGAGCTCCATGCATTGTGGAAGAAACCGGAGTGTCGGTAGAAAATCACCAATCTCCGATAACGTGACACCTGACCGAGAAATATTACATGTCAAAATAATAATAATAATAATAATAATAATAATAATAAAATAAATAAATAAATAAAAATAAAAATCTTTAAAAAATGAGTCTATATACAGAAAGTCAGCATATTACTACGCGGCAATATGTATCTAAACCACTTATAATACCTCAATTACTCGTAGACGTTTAGAACTGCCGCAGTTAATGTAGGTCTACCCTTTACAGAATATACTGTTATTTTACTAAAAACGTCTATGACACCATAAGGTCTGTATCCAGTTAATCCAACCTGAATGGAGTATCATATAATGTATAGAGATAGGATATGTTTACATGAAATTCGTCAAATAAGTTACTAAAATTTATATAAATTTATGAATCTAAAAAATCAGGAAACTTAAAGCTATTTGATTCACTACATTCCACAACTTTTTCCGTGCGCCGTCAGTTTTTCATACAAAGGTTAGGAAAAGCTACAATTAATTTATCGATTATTTATTTATTTATTTGTTTGTTTGTTTATTGTATTTATTTATTTATTTATTTACAATGTTGACCAGGTCTCTGTTTCACATATAATCATTCGCTCATGATTGAGTGTACACTCAACTCAAATTAGGGAATATTTCAATGTCAAATTTTAAGACATTGCACAGTTAAAATCGAGTATTTGATAATATATTAAAAATATTAAAGTGAGAGTTTGTTGAACAAAACAAAATGATCCAGGCAAGAAATGTGGTCATGTCTGATAGAGTTAAATGCCCTTAAATTTTAACTACAACACTAGATGTCACTTTGAAAAAGACGGAGCGGCCATGATAAACATTTTACAGTACCTGTCTCTACTTTCGTTTTGCTGTATCTATTTAAAGTGAGGTTGGTAAGGTACTTGTTTAAAGGTCTAAGTTAAATACAACGTTTGCATAGTTTTCCTATATCTGTATATTTTTATTGCGTGTCTGCATTTTTGCTAAATATTTAGTATATTTACATATCTGTGCCGTCTGCATAAAATTTCCGTGTTCTGTTTAAAACTGTCTTAGTGTAGAATACACGCGATAGCACCTGTTCAGGTCATTGTAGTATATAAGCAGAGATTTTCTTTGATATGTATGTCTCTGATATAAGCATATAAACATAAAAAAGTTAAAACAATTGTCTGCGCGCTGGAATTAAACAATGCATTTATCAACTACCAAAACACCTCTCTCTCTCTCTCTCTCTCTCTCTCTCTCTCTCTCTCTCTCTCTCCGACTCTCTCTCATAAACGAGAGATATTACAATGAGAACAAATTATGCAAAGAGACAAAAACAGATTCCTTATTTCAGCAACATATAGTACAGAGGGATAAATAACTGGTCATAATTCATTCATGGCTGTTTTTTTAATGAAATTATATATGCCTTAATTCTTCGACTTTGATGATCAATCCACCTTCAAAGTTCACAGAAATAACAGCCATTCTGCATGTCGAAATAGTTTATCTTGAGCATTACATTACATTGTCCAGGTTAAAAATTGAAAACCAATATGACTGGTAGTTAAAAAAATTGGGTTATGTGGGGAATGCTACAAATTATAATTATAGACTCTAGTTATTTAATGTGTCTGATGGACAAATAGAGAACATTTCTAAAAATTTTGATATAAATATTACAGAATTCAAGTCAATTCGCCCCACGGTAAATTCGCCCCCACTTTGAACAAATTGGCCCCATGTCAAAATCGCCCCCGTTCAAAATCGCCCCCACTTCGGGCAAATTCGCCCCACTTTCAACAAATTCGCCCCCACGTACAAAATCACCCCCCGTCAATGATTTCCGTCAACGATGTTGTCTATCAATGATAGATGTGATCTTTTACAAACATTAAACATTTTCTTTTTTCTTTACCCACTGTTGTGATTATATCATAATCGTACGAAGGAATTTTGATAATCAATATTTCAATATAAATTATTACAGTCATCAGGCGGTTTTGTTTGCCTAAAATTACTACCGAATAAAGGTAGTTTCCCCTTGAGAAATAAGACTAAAATTTCCCAATTTGACAAATAAAATTCCCCAAAAGGCAACAGTGACGCACAATCAAATAGTTTAAGTTAAATCCAGAACTTTGTCCAAAACTGTTCTGACAGACAAAAAATGTTAGATATTGTCACATTATAAGATCTTTGCAATGAATTTCAAAAAAGTGACATAAAAAGGGTCCAAATTTTCCCAATCTGAAAGTTAGAAGGTACAGTATAACCTGTGTATAAAGTCCACCCAGGGGACTGAGCAAAAGTGGACTTAATAGACAGGTGGTCTTTATATAGAGGGTCCCCTATGTGTATGAGTTAACATACAGTGTTTAAAATAGTTAAAAATGTGAAAATATGCAGTTGCTATTAAAAACTTATAAATATAAACATTAATAAAGTATTTTCATTTTATTTTTCAAAAACAGATTATTCAGAAATAATTACTAGTATTTAAAAAACCAAACTGTATTTAAATTTGATAAACTGTTCATCAGAAAAGATTATTTAGTTAAACTTTACATGTTATATACACTTGACTAATTGTGTCTTTGTTGTCATAAGTAGCAGCAAAGGTGTCACAAATTAAACAATTATATATAAAACATAATAGATAACAATGGGTAATTCTACCTTTATAACTGATGGCTTCAGTTGTTGACATGATAAGTATGACTTAATATATTTTTCTTCAAAATTTTACCTATTATCAGTGGATACTGTAGTCTTTACTACAGAAGATTTTTACACTGTGTAAGTTACTACATTGTATTTAGTGTGATCAATAATTTATATTAAAATTATCTATTGCCAATCTTCATACATCACAATATCAAAGAAATGTGGCTGATATTTACTGCACAAAATTTGGGAAATTATAAAATTTAATTAAAAAAATTATATTAAAGAAGTGGACTTAATAGACAGGTTCTAGAGTCATTTGGGACTAAAAAGGGTGGACTTTATTCACAATAGACAGGTGGACTTTATATAGAGGTTCATTATATAGTAAAATCCATTGGGAATACTTCAGACTGGTTGCTATAGACAGGTGGACTTTATATAGAGGTGGACTCTACAGCAGGTTATACTGTAGTTTTTAAAAACCATAGCAAAATCATTGGTAATCACAACACACCTGGGCTGTCTTATGTGTGAATTCAGTCAATGCATTACGAATACTCGACATAAATTGCAACACACACAATGCATATTTACAAATAATATGTTAAGTTGTTAACAGTGTTAATTTTGCATTTTCGGGGTAAAATAAAATTAAAAATGATGAAAAAAAAAGTGTTAAAAAAGTAAAATCTCAATAAAAGTTGGGGGCGAATTTTCAATAAGTGGGGGCGAATTTTCAATAAGTGGGGGTGAATTTGAAGGGGGCGATTTTGACATGGGGCGAATTTGCAAGAAGTGGGGGCGAATTGACCTGATACCATATTTACAACATCAAAATTATTCAAAAGTTTAATTCTTTCATTTTTATTATTATAATAATAATAATTATTATTATTATTTAGATTTTACTTTTTCAAAGAAGAAAATGATAATGAAATGTTGGATATTGCCCCAATGATGTAAACAATGTAGCAACATTATTTATTTATTTATTTTTATTTATGTATTTTATTTTTTATTATTATCATTATTTATTTATTTATTTATTTATTTATTTTATTTAAAGTTATATCTTATTTCTCTGCATCATCAATATTCCTTCATGACTGTTGGCTATAGTCTTCTAGTACTCGCTACTCAAGGTGATTATCCACAGGTCTGTTAATTCATGTACAGTACATTCTTATTACCACTATGATAGCTCAGTTGGTAGATTGCATACTTCATATATGGGAGGTCAGGGTTTGAACCCAGTCGGGTCTGACCAATGATCATAAAGGTAAAACATCTTGTAATGAACTAAAAGTTTAAGTAGGTTGAAACTTCATATAATCACATCTTTGCATATTTATTCTGGACCTGAAATGAAAGCTCAACAAAAAATATTTGTCCTTATTTGTGTTTGTCTTTTCTTGGCTTGTCTTGATTCTGTTTTTGTGGAATTAACTTTTTGATGTCAAATTTTTGGTTATTGTCATATTTATTGGACAGGGACATGTTTGTGTTTTTCAACAATATTTCATGAATTGTTTTACTTTTTTGGCTTGCTATCATTATCTTTGTCCCAGTAAGTATTTGACTTTTCTTTGGTTCTATTTGTTTATATAATACAATATTTCATGAATTGTTTTACTTTTTTGGCTTGCTGTCATTATCTTTGTCCCAGTAAGTATTTGACTTTTCTTTGGTTCTATTTGTTTATATAATACAATATTTCATGAATTGTTTTACTTTTTTGGCTTGCTGTCATTAACTTTGTCCAAGTAAGTATTTGACTTTTCTTTGGTTCTGTTTGTTTGCTACTTGGCTTTGCTTGACTTAGAAATGACTTAGCACAAATAGAGTAATGGTGTTGTACCCCATGTCATTTCTGTCATTCAAGGACATAGAGATCTTGTGTATCATTATGAAATTGTAAAATCATTGTGTCATTAACCAAAAAAGGCCTCAAAGTATATTTATTTATTTAAAGCATCTGTGCATAAAACCTTATCGATGTTTTTGACCATCCCTGTAGCTTTGATAGAGTGACTGACTCAAGAGTATTAAAAATAGGTTTGAACCTTAAGCTTGGATGGGTCATATGTAAGACTTTAAAATTGAAGATACTGCTTTATTATCTGGCACTCAACATTAAAAGTATAAATTATCGAGTGGTTGTAATAGTGTAATGGGATTTGGGAATTGATGCCTTTTGGAGGCATTTTGACTGTGAGGTAGCAATTTAAAATCCTCCCAAATGCTCATTAATACATGAAACATAAATATCAATGCTTCAGTGACTGTAGTTCATTTGATTTTATTAAAACAATTTTAAGTTAAAATCTTAAAGATTAAAAAATATCCCCAACAATTTGTCAATAATTAAAAAAATTCTCTTCTTTTTCTTCTTCTTCTTATGAGTATTATTATTTATTTATTTATTTATTTATTTATCGATTAAGCAAAATACAAATAAATGATTGTTTACTAAAGTAAGAATTATTTTAAATGAAAATGATCAGTTCTGGAATTGAAGATGAAACCTAAGTGTCCTTTAAAAATTAATGATCAATCTTTGGTAACTGTAAAACAATTCTCTCAATCTTTAGGCATAAGAATGAGTGTCAGGTGACTAATTTTTATCAACTTTATGTAGTGGAGATGGGGGCATAAGAAATTCTGAAACCTCATCACAACCCCTTTAATTATGTGTCCTGAAAAGAACTGATTATCAATTTTTGGTAAAACAATTCTTTGCAATTTTTACACATAAGAGTTGGAACTTACCTGATAGGGATTGCAACATAGGTTCTTATGTTCCAGTTTAGTACCAAAATCATACAGGACTTGGATTATTTTACTTGGCTGCTCATCTGAATGAGTACAGATCCTGTTTTAAAGAGTCTAAGTTTTCTGTCACTTGGAAGTGCTGGAGCAGAGGCCAGGTGGTCTAAAGCTAGCCTTTATGGATCTAAGCACCTGTCACTGCCTATTTTGGAATCTAACTAACCCAGATGTTGTTGGTTTTCTTGTGGCCTTCCAGTTTCCTTCATGATCTCAGAATGACAATTGCTTCAGTATAAGTAGGTAACATATATATGTAACAGGAAAGGAAAAAAAGCAGTGGTCAAACCAGGACCTGACCTTTGAAACTTCCCAATACTAGCAAGATGCTCTACTGCAGACTACTATTCAGCCACCTATCAAGCCTGGTCTGCTACATTCCTCCCTTCCTTTTTTTTGATTCAAAACTTTGAATCAAAACTACTAGCTTCAGTCCTGGGACCAAACTGTTGTTAGCCATTCCCCAGGGTTGGACGAGCCCCAAATGTAACAGGAAAGGGGAAAAATGCAGCAGGCCAAACTGAGACTCGAACCCGGGACCTTTCCAATACTAGCAGGATGCTTTACCAACTTAGCCACCCAGCCACCTCTCAAGCCCCGGTCCACTACGCACGCACACACACACACACACACACACACACACACACACACACATATATGTATATATTTAAGAATGCAAGAGCATTTTGTAATAAATTAAAATGTTGACTTTTTATATACCGGTATTTAAAATTAACATTAGAGAATCTTACCAACAGAAAACTTAGTTATTTGTGTAAAACTGACAATTAACAAAAATATCTGAGTATCAGGCAACAAAATTTTATCAACTTTTTGTAGCAGGGACAGGGACATGAACAATTCCGAAACCTGATCACAACCCCATTTAGGGAATCTCACATGACTAGCAAATATTAGCTACAATTCTATGTATGGTAGAACAGATCACCAGTACTATTACTATTGATAAATTTCAAAGATTAAGTTTTACTCACATCTAAGTATTGAATTTTTATTCTGATTAGAATAATGTGATGCTCATTTGTGAATCCTGATGCCTGATTTTCTCATCCCTGCTTATTTTACTGTTTTATAGAATTTTTAATTTATTTAGCAATTTATTTATTTATTTATTTATTTATTATTTTATTTTTTTATCTATTTTTAATTATTTTTTTTTTCTTTTTGATTTAATAGAATAACAAACAAAAGCCAAATTTTGTCATAAAAATTAAAAGTTTAAATTAGAAAAATAGTATTACTTTTTCCTTTTTTTTACGAAAGTATTTGTGTTAAAGTTTAGTACCATTTTGTTTTAAGTTGTCAAAATTCAGAACATGATTTGCTAAATGGATGAAAAATATGTTTACAAAAATATAAACTACTAGTATTCTCCAGCATGCCCTCAGAGAAGTGACCGGTCCATTCTTAATCAACAAACTAGTCAAACCATAACCAACTGACTAGTTCATTCTTGATAAAATGACCAGTCTATTCTTAAATCAACTGACCATGTCATTCTTATTAACTGACCAGTCCATTTTGATTCAGTTGACCAGTTTATTTTTAATCTACTTACCAGTCCATTTTTAAGCAACCAACTAGTCCTGTCTTAATAAAATGACCAATCTTATTAATCAAATGACCATGCCATGTTAGTCAACTGACCAGCTCAACTGACCGGTTCATTATTAATCAACTAACTATCCCATTCTTACAACTGGCCAGTCCATTTTTAATCAATTGACCAATTCATCAGTAATCAACTGGTCAGTAAATTTTGATTCAATTCACCAGTTCATTCTTATTCATTTGGCAAGTTCTTTATAATCACCTTATCTGTTCATTCTTAAGCAACTGACTTGTCGAGTTTTGATCAAATAACCAGTTCATTCAACTGACTATACTATTTCTAAAGGCTTTGTCAACTGACCACACCATTCTTAATAAAATAACAAGTCCATTTTAAGTCAACTGACCAGTTTTAACTTATTTATTTCAATACAAAAAATCAACAGAAGATCTACTGTTATTATAAAATAATACTGGGGTGTGGTTTATATAAATATATATACATATGGCTAGCTGTAAATCCACACACTTGGGTGTAACATTGTCTAAAAACTGAAAAATACTAAGTGTTGTCTCACACAGACCTTTTACATGTAATAGAAAAAAATTTAAAATCTCTTCTTTAATTATTTATTGTGATTTTGTTGATTGGATATTTGTGGTGTTTTAACACCTTAATTTCATTTAGTTACATAGGATGATAAATCATCAGAGGAAAACAGCTGCATCTGTAATAATGGTTGATGTGAAAAGTTGTGAGTTTCTGCAATTATTTGGAACATATTTTAAAGAAATATAAACAAAAATTTAAGATGTTATAAAATCAAGAAATTAAAACAGCTGTGGTATAAAGTGTGAAAGTTTGTCTGTCTGTTGTTGGAATGTTATTAGTTTTATTTGTGTACTCTGCTTTCTTTTACAGTATAAGAACTTACAACTTCCCTTTATGTGAAGGATTTCAGACAGGGCTCTATAACAACATATTCCACTCAACTGTAGTCATTTCCAAGCACAAGATAGTTTAAAGAAGGAATTTGTAGGCTAGAATGTTCATACTGTATGTATCCAGATTTAATTATGGTAACTTTATTTCATTTTATAATTTCAGGTAGATTTGAAATTCATTGTATCAGAGAATGGAGAAAAATTGCAAAGTTAAGTACATTAAGAATCAAAGAGAGACAACTCTTGTTCAAATTGGAAAAGAATGCTAATCAAGATTTAAAACTTTACAAAATATTAACCAGAAATCTAACTACTCATTCATGATTCATTCAAGATTTAAAGGGAAGTAACTCTAACAGTAAGCCATGGACTATGGATGAAAAACTGATTACTGAAACAAAAAGACAATCTGTTATTAAAATGAAAACCCCTGACTCAACAACAATAAAAGATTTTATTTCAAAAAATGAAAAACTACCTTTACAATACAGATGTGGTTTATGTGGTCCCAAATCATTTCATAATATGAAGGAGTTAATATTACACATGAAAAATGAACATTCATTTCCTTGCAATCTTTGCAGTAAAACATTTGTGGATCGTAGCAGTTTGTTGTTACATAGTCAAACACACCTAGCTAGTGATGAGTCAGGAAGTCATAAAAATAAAAATCTACATAAAACCATTGAAAAGAAATTTAAATGTGACACTTGTGGAAAATGTTTCAGAAGGAAATCAGCACTGAAAAGTCACATGACAATTCATTCAGGTGTACTTCCGTATACATGTGGAGAATGTGGTGCAGGATTTAGATGGTTCACATCAGTTGTCCGGCATCGTAGACGAGTCCATTCACAAGAGCGACCTTTTGTGTGTGAGCTGTGTGGAGATGCTTTTCGCATGAACAGTGATTTGAGTTCTCATAAAAGTCGACATAAAGAGGAACTGAAAACCGACAGTGGAAAATATAAGTGTAATATTTGTGGCGTGGTGTATGGCTATGGTCCATATTTGACTGATCATTTACGGATGCATTCAGGAGATAAGTCCTTGAAATGTTCAGTATGTAATGCTGAGTTTGACAAAGAATCTAGGTTTAGATGGCATATTAGTAAGCATGCTAGAGAATCTCGTATTACATCAGTTCCATCAAAGTGTAAGATAAAGAAAAATGTAAATGCCAACTACAAACAGACTACATGTGAGTATTGTGGAAAAACATTTTCTTCACATGCCATACTCCGTCTTCATACACGTATACACACAGGAGATAAACCATATAAATGTAGTGTTTGTTATGAGAGGTTTTCGCTCAAGCATAGGCTAACCGAACATATGAGATATCATACAGGAGAGAAGCCATTTGTTTGTACCAGTTGTGATGCCAGATTTATGTTCGGGAGAGAATTGAAACGTCATTGTATTGTTAAGCATAATAAAGAAAAACCATACAAATGTTCCGAATGTGAAAAGACATTTCTAAATTCTTGTGGCTTAAGACGACATATGGTCAAACATAGTGGTGAAATTCCATTTCGATGTCCATTTTGTAATCGTGGATTTAAATGGCAGAAAAGTATGACTATGCATATTTTGACTCACACTGGACAAAAACCGTTCAAGTGTGATGTATGCGGAAAATGTTTCAGAAAAGCACAAGTTTTGAAAAATCATTGTAATATACACACCGGCATTAAACCATTTAAATGCACAATTTGCTGTAAAGAATTTCGATGGTTAAAAAGTTTGTCCCGACACAAGTTATTACACTCAGGTGAAAGACCACACAAGTGCATTTTCTGTGATAAATCTTTCACTCATAGCCATTTATTGAGCAAACATATATTGACACATACAGGGAATGTTCCTCATAAATGTGAAATTTGTCTGAGAGAATTTTCCACTTGGGGATTACTGAAGGAGCATATAAAACTTCATCAGCCAATTGGAGAGAGTAACCAGACCTACCTGGACCATACATACAATGCTAACATTGAAGTCATAGAAATCCCCATGGTAGAGTCTAATTGTAGAGAAATAGTTATCGAACCTCAAAATTATACAAGTGACACAGAGGGACAATAATCAAGAAGAAACCAAACTCACTGCAAAAATTAATGATCAAGCACCAGCTCATATTATTTCACAAACTGATATTCTCTCTCAGATTTCTGGTATTTCACAAAGCAACATTGAGACTCATATACCTGATATTTCACAAACTAATATTCACAAGCAGGTATCTAGCATTATACAAAGCAACATTGTAACTGAGGCAAATGACATTTCACAATTCCAATATTCAGAATCAAGTACCTGGCATTTCACAAAGTATAGTAGAGACTTGTACATCCTGGAATTTCACAAGCTAATGTTCAGACTCATTTACTTGACATTTCACAAAGTAGTACTGAGACTCAGATACCAGAAAATTTTACTCGACCCAAAATACATGACCTTTCACAAATCATTATTCAAACCCAGTTACCCAGTATTTCACAAAGTAATTCTTACACATCTGATATATCAAAAGTAAATCTATACTCACAGACACGAAATAATTCACGAAATGATTTGAACAAACAGATGCCATTCATCCGTGAGATTACAGAACCAATAATACCACCAAATCATCTTCACACGCAAACTCAAAATAATTCACACACATCCACAGACATTTCACAGAAAAGTTTTCACACAATGGCAACATTTGTTTCAAATCATATTCAGACTGAAATCGGAGACTGCTCACAAAGTGATACAATGATTAAGAAGTCAAACTTGTCCCAAATTGGTGCACGGATTCAGATGGCAGATTTTTCACAAAATGATTCACAAATTCAGCAATCAAACCTTTCACAAATCCATAGTTTAAATTTGTCAGATAGCAATGTACAGATTCAAAATTCAAACAATTCACTACATAATTCACATATGTCAGACTTTTCACAATCTGTTCATCATACAGAGAAAATCTTTTCTATAAATACTCTGCAATCAATGAAACCAAATATTCTTGAAACACTTGCTGAAAATGTTTCAATAAGTAATAGTAATCCACATTCACAAGCAACAAACATTTCACAAAATGATCTTGAAACACAGTCTTCAGATATTTCACAATCTTGTCATCAGATTAGTCTCGTCAAACAAAATACTTCAGATGCCATTAGTGATATACATAATATCACACCAGATATCAATGATGTACGTTATATACAAACAGTTCCAGGTAATGTCACACCTGTGAATGACAAATCAAGTTTGGAATTAAATGTTTATCTGCCAAAACATTTTCAAGAAAAATCCAGTAGAACTACAGATGAACTGATGCATCCAGTGAGTACAATGATACCCGGTCCATTGGGTCGTCCGCATGATTCATGTCCTACACATAGCGATCTTGAACAGATGGGGACAAAAGTGCAGCTTCTAGAGAACACAATTAACAATTATGATCAAATGCAAGCATTAACAAAGGAAACAAGCCATAAAAAATCTGAAAAGATTGTGTCAGTTGAAAGAAGACATGACTTTACACAATCCATGAAATCATGTAAAAATTTACAAAATTTAGTGGCCGATTTTTTACCATCTGGAACGAAAAGTATCCATTATGCACAGACTATTCCTGAGACAAGAAAAAATGATGTTAAAAATGCATTGAAAGACACTGATATCCTTGATTCTTTAAATAAAACTTCACATAGTTTTACCATTGTTCAAAATCCAGAATTCGAATTAAAAAATTGCAATGAAAACAATGTAGCTGTTGGTAACCAGGAAAATGTAACCATGGTTAATGATAAAAAGATAACATCTAAAATCAAACATAAGATACCAAAGACTAAAGATGACATCCAGAAGGGTTCCCCTTGTAGCTGTTCAATTTGTGGAAAAGTTTGTCCAACAAAAAATGGTCTTCTGCGTCATATGCGTCTGCATACAGGAGAGCGAGCTTATAAGTGCCATTTATGCCCAAAGTCGTACCTATGGGAAAAAGATTTCAAAAGACATCTAATGGTTGTTCATGAGAAAAGTAAAGTGTTCAAATGTTTGATTTGTAACAAAGAATTTTCAGATTCAACCGGGTTGAAGAGCCATGCCACTGTTCATACTGATGTCTTAGCATATATTTGTGACATATGTGGTAAAAAATTTAAATGGCAAAATGGTTTGAAAACACATTTAAAAACGCACTCGAGCATGAAGTTACATAGTTGTCCAATCTGTAAGAAAACTTTCGCTAATAGAAAAGTTATGAAAAGCCACATGACTATACACACAAATGAGCAGACATACAATTGCCACGTGTGTGGTCTAACATTTTCATTGGAAAACAATTTCCCAAGCCATTTCTCGCCACATTCTGGTACTAAATTATACAAGTGTTCAAAGTGTGACAAGACAGACGATCAGAGTAGTACAAAGAAACGAACGCAGGAACAGGGACTATATAGTAATAATATAGGCCAGGACGATACTGTCGAAAAGATTGAAAATGTTAAATCGCAGTCTGTCCCAACAGAGATCGAAGAAATTTTATCGCAGGCATCTGTCAGTGGTAACCGAAGTCGGACACTATCAAGAAGTAAATTTAGAGGAAGATACTTTAGGAAAAAACCGTTCAGATACTTATCATGCATTAGAACAAGACAATATATCTCAGTCTGTGCATTTTCTGCAACATCGAAATGACATACAAATCTCTTCAAAATTGAGTACCAGTGTTGAGCCATCCGTAAATCTAGTCACTTCTTCTGAGCAGACAATAGAGGGCAGCACGGGGATTACACAGCCTACTGTATACAGTACAGGAGACAGTTGGTCGGTTGAACACAATTTGGAGGTTCAGCATTCAATAGAAAAAGAAGGAGTGGCCACACAGTCTTCAAATCATAATATAGTTTTTGAACACTCATTGGTTGATCAAAGTTTAGTATTTGATCAGTCAAATGCTGATGATACTGTTGTTTACTATGTAGTATATGATGCAGTGGAAAACTAGTTCAGCCAATTAGATTGATTTTAACAAAAATCCCATTGGTGGAATACTAGGTTAACCAATTAGATTCATTTTAACAAAGATCTCATTGGTCAGTCTAAGGTAATGCTTTAGACAATTAGTTCAACTAATCGAATTTTGTTTAACGAGATCAGGTACCTCGAACTAGAGAATATTTTAGTGTCAGTTTTTAAGACATTACATAGTTTATATTGAATATCTAATGAAATATTTATAAGTGTTTTAATAGGTTTTTTGAATAAGCAAAACATTGTCTCATAAAACTTAACATTTTTAAAATATTGACGAAAGAAAACTGGGTATATTTGGATTGAGTGTACACTCAATTGAGTGAATAATTGTGAAACTGAGGCCTGTTTAAAAATTCATTGAATATTTTTAAATTTTTATATTATCAACTTGCTAGTTATTTTCTTACAACTGCAATGAGTTTTTGTGAAAGTACATCTGTGTATCTGATGAACTAGTTTTTTTTTTGCTATCAAACTTTTCGGCCCCTAGTTTCACTGATGAGGAATGAATTTCCAAAATGAGCACGTATGTCACATCTAAATTTAACAAGTATATTGCATTATATATTTACTCTTGGTTACCTGTGTTTTTAACAATTGATGACAAGTCTTGCTTTTCCTGTAGCTGCTGACATAGTTATAATATTTTCAATTATTGCATTATTTATGTAAGTCAGAAATTGTAAATGTACTACTGATATACTTGAGTAAGTATTGTTACAATTTAGGTCATAATTTTAATCAGATGTTCTTTTCATAGTATTTTCTTTTTATTATGGTTTTCAAAAAATTACTATGTATCTATTGGATTTGTTTTCATATTTTCAAATGTTTGGCTTTTGTTTTTTATCTAATAAACTTTTCAGCCCTTAGTGTCACTGATTAGAAATGAATTTCTGAAATGTGTACATATGACACATCAAAATTTAACAGGTAATTTTTGTTATATATTTTCAGGTATGAAAAAGTCGAAAACATTAAGTTTTAAATTTGACAGTTGTTGGCATTTCCGTTTCTAGCTCACCTTAGCCAAAGGCTCAAGTGAGCTATTCTGATCCAATTGTGTCTGTTTGTTGTGGTTGTAGTCGTCCGCGGCATAAACTTTTACATTTTCGTCTACTCCTCTGAAACTACATGACAGCTTTCAATGAAACTTGGTCAGATGCATATACAGGTTGGTGCAATTCAGATTTGTTCATGACGTTGTCATGGCTCCCAAAACTAGCTCATGGCGACCTACAGGTCCAAAAAACTTAAAATCTTCTCCGAAAGTGATGATGGGAGAAAAAAATCTGATGTGATATTTGGCTTCTCTTAAGCTTAAAAATGGTTCTTTTGGTGAAATTTGGTAAAAAAATTAGGTTACGTGTTTTTTGCATTTGATTTTAAAATTTCATAAAATGGCTTCAAATTTTTATGGCTATTTGAATTGATAATGACATGGGGTTTTCAGTTTAGATTTTTTCTTGAAATAACCTTCAAAATGGAGTCAAGGTTAAAGATCAAGGTCATGACCTAGTTTGTGATTTAAGCAGATTTAGGTGATTTTCTTCAAAACCATACGATATATAATATCAAAACATTGTTAAAATGTTCAGCATGACAAAATGTAACAAGGTTCAAAGTTTCGTACCTATATGGTAATCAATGAAGGAGTTATTGCCTAATTTTTTTTTATTGCTTAGAAATACTGAAATTGTGCATTAGCTTGAAAACTATAGACTTTTTGTATAAGCATGTATTCCAGAATATTGTAGGTATTGAAATGACGATCATTTTGTTATATGGCTCAAGGTCATATGTTCAAGGTCATAGCGGCATAAGAAGACTGAAATTGTTAATTAACTTGGAAACTGTTTACTTTTTGAATAGGCATGTATAAGAATATTGTAGGAATTCATATGAAGATCATTTTGATATATGATAAAAGTTCTAACATTTAAAGTTCAAGGTCATAGATGCATAAGTAGACTAAAATTGTAAATTCTTGAAAACTTTTAACTTTTTTATCGGCATATATATTAGAGTATTGTAGGTATGGATATGATGATCATTTTGATATATGGTTCAAGGTCAGATGTTCAAAAGTTAAGGTCATAGATGCATTAGAGATTGAAATTGTTGATTATCTTGAAAAATATTTACTTTTTGTATAGACATGTATACTAGAATATTGTAGGTATTGATATGAGATTCATTTTGATATATTGTTGAAGGTCATACATTCAAAGGGTCAAGGTCATAGATGCATAAAAAGACTGAAATTGATAATTATCTTGAAAACTTTCAACCTTTTGGATAGGCATATATATTAGAATATTGTAGGTATTTTTGCAAATGATTTTGGATATATCCTCAGGTTGGACATATCTTAGACGAGCGTTAAGTTCCATGGGCCTCTTGTTAATTATTTATAATAGATTTTGAAAAATTATCATATATGTCACTTCCGTTTTTTTTCTCGGAGGACTTCTGATGTGACGTCAATAGCATGCAATCAAGACAATACTTGAAGTACATATTCATCTGGTTTCCTGTGTACATAATCTTAAGTGCAAGGTTCGGGAGTTTGTATTTTTAGAACTCTCTTTTTTATTTCTTAATTTATTTTATAAAACCTAGATCATCAAATAATTGACACGAACAAATTTATAAACCACCAAGTATTAAAAAAATTCAAGCCCGGTATTTATCTTCGGCTTTTACTGAATTTTAATTCGGCTATTGTTATTTTACCTGTAGGAACATTAGAAAAATACGTTATTCCTTACTGAAAACATAATCCGAAATCGTATATGGGGCGAGGTATAGATCAATTACAATGTATTTTATTGAACATGACAAATATTTTAAATGTCTAAAATGAAAAAATGGGGTTAAAGACCTAGTCAAGATTCGTTTTAATGAATAGAGAGGTTTAGTTATTTTTGGCGAAGATAAACGGGGTGAGTAATGGTGTTTAACGTCCCAGTCAAAAATATTTCACTTATATCGAGACGTCGCCAGCTATAGGCGAAAGTGCAGAAATTTTGCCTGTTTGTTGCGCTGATGGCATTTTACAGCAGGGTTCTTTATCGTGCCATGCCTGCCATGACACGGGACCTCGTTTATTTTAAGTTCCCATCCGAAAGAACCGCCACGGTGACTTTCATTTCGTAATGCCGAGTGCTTGGCGAAAGAACAGTCACTACCCACTTTCAAGTGTTGGGTCAGACCCGGCCGGGGTTCGAACCCACGACCTTCCACTTACGGAGCGAGCACTCTACCAACTGATCTACCGCAGTGGCGCGAAGATAAACGGAGAGCACAATTAAAACAACTTGCCCTCGCCAATTCATCATTGTCAACTGTGTTTGCCCGAATGGAATTCTAGTGGGTGAGAGGCCGCGCTATAAAACCCGGTAATGATGACAAATCTGACATTAACACACAAAACGTCAACAGGTTCTTCGGAAGAGGCCTTAACTACCGATGCCCCGTTTCACGGCATGGTGACAGGCAAAAGAACCCTCCCAGTTCATTTCCCTAAGACTATTGCAAAGGTCAAAATTTCTGCCACATCACCTTTTCATCTATAGCTTGTAAAGTGAAATATTCTTGACATGGGCGTAAAACCCCACTAAATCAATCTACAAAACTTGAGAATAGAAAAAACCAGATGAAGTTTATATTCTTGAAACTTTAAAAATTTAAGAAGAATAAGAATTGGGTACTTATGTTGAGTACTTTATTTAAACATATATTTATATACTTAAATGTTTCAATTGTTTGTATTTTCCATGTTAAAAATCACACAAAATAATACAGAATTACATTGGGAAAACTGAAGCAAGGTTTTCATTTATTGCAAGTGTTAAAAAAAAGTTGTAAAATTTTAAAACAATGGTCTAATAATATTAAATACTATTATTATTATTATTGTTATTATTTGTACTGTTTCAAATGTTAAAAAATAAAACGAAATGAAATGAAGGTCTTTAACACCTTAGGTCAAGATTTTTGTACTTTGATCAAGGCAACCAGGCACAAAGGTTACAGAAACCTATTTTAGTTGTAAACATACAATTGTTACTAAATATGGTTTATTACTGCGTTATGTAATAAAGCTTGTTTGAATTCTTAATAGCAAAAATCCCGTTTTCAGAATAGTCAGTTTACTTTTCTTGTTGATGCCGTGCTCAACGCTTTCAAAGTAGAATATGCAACAGGAAAAGAGTTGCATTTAAAAGAAGAAAAAGTAAAATATAAGCTGTACGAATATTGTAGAACTTCTAGAATTCTACAGTACTACAACAACAAATTAAGGGAGTTTATCGTCTACGTGTGGCCCTAGGTCATTGTGCAGACAGTTTATTTCAAGTTGTATGACAGATGAAGTAGAGGATAGTTTGAGGGAGGCAGACGGAAAAGCAAGAACCAGGAAGAGTACCTTGCGACACTTGAACAGGGGAAGACGAAACAAGACGACCGAAGTTCATGTCAAAAGAGAGAAAGTTGTGTAAAAATGGTGGATAGCCAAGTTAGGAACTGTGATAAAAAAGCCGAAAAGGAAAAAGAAGGGGAAGGGTCCTATGCTGACGTAAACGGCTGCTCTGCATACAATAAACATAGGCGGCCGGGTTCACGGGACCTACAATTTAACGTCTTATCCAAAAGACCAAACATTACTACAATACTGTAGTGTATCTATCTACCTTGATGTAGCATCATCGCGGGTCAATTCGAAGTCGGAAATATATCTTGCATAGCATTTCAGATCCATGCTTGAATTTTGATATATGGGTTTTTGTCGTGGCTTTAAAGGTCAAGGTCATAACTCATAAGTATTCTGAAATTAACTAAATCAAGGAGTTATATAAATTGTTTATTGAGAAAAATTTATTTATTTTTTTATTTATTTTTTTATTTTCATGTATTTTTATATCAGAACAAATCATGTAAATATCCGCTTAATAAATATTTAACAAAAAATAAAAAGATTTCAAAGAGCGATCACTTTTCTTATTGCGTGCCATTCTGTAGGTATATCCAACATTGGATGTGCATGTTTTAGAAATTACAATTGGCCGTTACAAGATTTTTGGTCTTGGATCGTTTACTCAATAAAAGTTGATTGAGTTGATTTACTCTTAACAAAATTATCTTGCATTGATATATATACAGTAAAACCTTTTAAGAGGCCACTAATGGGACAGGAAAAAGTGGCTGCTTAAAACAGGTGGCCTTTAAAACCAGGTTTTCCAGAAGATATCTTTGAAGAAAAAACGAAATGACTTTATTTATCTATATTAAATAAGTTTCATTTCACATCTTATATTTATATGAGTTTCCGTTTTATCGTCCTCTTTACTATCATACATGATAGCAATGACTACAATTAAAACTTGGAAAATGTTTGAAGTACACCCTCAAAAACCTATATGCTTTATTGTTTAATTTTCAAGTATTCTGTAAGAGGAAGTTTTAAAAAATCAAACAGTTATATATAAAACGTTTTTGATATTGGAGAACGTTTTTGTATCTGAATGAAAAATGGCAAAAGTTCATATAGATTCGGAATATGAAGATGTACATGAATACGTAGAACTTCGCATTAACACAAGTGAAAATGATGCAAACGGGCTTAAGAAAAAACAGCAGATGCAAGAACAACAACGAAAATGTGTAACTTGTAAACAGAAATCGAAAAAAGATGTCAGAAATTTTATTGCTTCACAATTTATTTTCTTCCTTCTGTTTATGTGTATTGTCGCTGCCTGTATTTTTTTCACGACAAATTTTTTGAAATCGTCATTTAAACATAAAATGGACATTGCCATTGATCAATTGAGGTTGGGTAAGTAGTTTTCTTTATGTGTAAATCTATAGAAAGAATTTAAGTGTAAGAGAGACAAAATTTATATTTGCATAGCGAGTTATCTCTCTCTCTCTCTCTCTCTCTCTCTCTCTCTCTCTCTCTCTCTCTCTCTCTCTCTCTCTCTCTGTGCAAAAATACTTGAATTATTTATAACATATCCTCCATATTTTGTGATAGCTTTTTTTTTATTTATATTAGTTGTAAATGTTAGATCAACTTTTGAATTTTTATTGTTCATTTGCCGATGCCTTTGTAAGTGTGTAGTTCTTGATAATATTTTTAGAGAATGTAATAACATTGAAGTTTAATTTTACAGGTTTTTGTGTTATATATTTAAAATTGTGTTCATTGTCAATGTGAAAGCAAAATATTTGCAAGCAAACTTAATAACTTGCGTTTTGATTGCCTTGTCTTGCAAAGTTTTGGCATTCGTTTTGACAATGAACATCATTTTAAAAGGGTTTATTTGTTTTATTTTTGTTAAATACAGTATTTAAACAGATTTGAAGACTTCAATCTCCCTTCTATAACACATTAACGCATGCACATTAAGATGAGACCCGTAGACGTAACAGCAACAAAGAACGTGTATGTTAGAAGACGAACGTAATTTTCGACCGAAATTTAGTCCACATACATTTATCTAATTGTTATTATTGTTATTATTATCATTATCATTAATATTATTATTATATATCTGATATTCTCATACATACGTTATGTTAATGAACAATTAAGGAAATATGATCAATATATCTGAAAACAATATAGATTTTTAAATCACCACCCCCTGTGTTTACTCAAAATCAATAATAGTGCGGATTAATAATGTGTGTGTAAACTGTCTAACCGGTAAACCCGTGTGATAAAGGTTATTTATATTGTAAAATTTATTAATTTCATTTAGTTGTGTTTTAAGCTCATCAAAGTTTCATTTGATTAATTTAATTTATATTATTTTGTGCATTTTTCACAAGTGAATCATTTGTGACTTGTAAGTTTTTTTTGTATCGAATGTCAACGAATGTGACATGGCAGTCATTGTGTTTACCTTTAATACTGTAAACCGTGAAAATTTAGCGGCAGTTTTATTTATTTATTCATTATTATTATTTTTTTTTGTATCGAATGTCAACGAATGTGACATGACAGTCATTGTGTTTACCTTTAATACTGTAAACCGTGAAAATTTAGCGGCAGTTTTATTTTTATTTTAATTTTCACGGTTTACAGCATTTAACTTAACGGGCAAATACTAACGGTCCCCAGAAACTGTCTTTGATGATGTTTAACTGTTATTATTGTTGAATTCTATACCCGTCATATAATTATATTAATTATCGAAGAAAAAATTTGTTTTTTTTTTTTAAAAAAATTAATCAATGAGAAGCTTTATCAATTAACACGTGCATAAAAATCAAAAATAATTTTTATCAACTAGTCCTGAAAGTCCATTTCCGTTTCAGCTGAGAGAACGATATGCGCACGCACACAAAAATTAAAATGGAATAAAATCCGAATTAAATCACGATAAATCCTGAAATCAGTAAATCCTCAATAAAACAGTTGGATAAAGCACTAATGTCCATAATTTAAAAAAAAAAATCGGCGTTTTGGACTTGTAAAAAACGAGGACTCTGGGGTTTTTCTCTGGACATACTGCCACATTTTTTATAAATATGTCTACATGTACAGAATGACTAAAAGTAATGTATGGCTTCATTTACTTAATTATTACTTCTCATTACTTGTTCACAGGTGATTACGCAAGTATATCAGATTTTTTAATACAGGTAGCTTAATTAAGATTATTATATAGTCGGGTACAGGTGTAAATTTTGGGGTCCCAAACCACAGGCACTTGTTTCGTATACGGTCCCCACTACCTATATTTACCACAAGGTACCTAACTCATTTTCGGGCACCCCCGCTTCAAGCTTGTATTTACTAATAAATCAATCATACACCTACATTATCTTGACATAGTTCGCTCCAAGAGATATTTTTCTACATTGCTGACGTCTCCTATAAAGATCTTTTGTTGTTAAATGCTTATTTATTCATCGATAATCAGCTGGAATTATATTAAGACAATCTATAGCATGTCCCACTAGTTTTTCAACATAGCTGTCTTGAAAATTTAACTAGTCAAAGTTATTCAGTATCATCTCTCTGTGTTTCTACTAATAAACATTTTGTGAAAAAAACATCATGTTGTTAATAAACGGCACTCAAAAATTTCGTAGTTTTCCAAACCGGAAATGAAAAATAGGAATGATTCAAGGGAAATCACTCTAAATTACCAACGTGTATGGATATCTTTAAAAATAGTCCCGTCTATAGTCTGTTTTAAAATAGCAAACTATATGCAGTTAATACATAAATTGAACGACAACTCAAGGTATCTGATACAGACTATAAAACTGCGTACGTGTTGCTTCTTGTAAGTTAACTGGTAGCCATTGTTAAAAACAATACATAGCGGTTCTTCTTGTATAGTTCCCCCTGCCATCGTGTTGCTTCTTGTAAGTTAACTGGTAGCCATTGTTAAAAACAATACATAGCGGTTCTTCTTGTATAGTTCCCCCTGCCATCGTTTGCGCGAGTGAACTCATAGAAATAAGAATACTGAAAAAATTCCATTGAGTATTGTGAATAATAATTTCATAACGTTGAACTTCGTTGATTGAGATTGATGTTTATAGCTTGATTTGAAAACTTTGAAAAATTATTAAAAATATACCATAAATATTTAAATGAACAATATTGCCATGTCTATTCTATTTTATAAAGCACTTTTACTGTCTAGATGCCAATTTTTCTGAATCTTGCTTAAAAACAGAATTCTGAGACGTGTACAATTTGTTGTACAGTTTGATCGACACAGTTGTCTCCCCTTATACGAACTCTCTTGAATTTCCTAATCTCCTGGGACTTGCTACAATCTATAAGCTACATTCACTTCCGGTTTGGCGGTTACGGATAAAATAATCTGCCAGTGGAAAATAATTGGTAACATTTTTATAGATAATATATTTTTTACGTACTAATTATACTAAAATTCTGGTAATTAAGCTGTGTTTAAATAAAATAACTTTTTTTTATCCATGAGTATAAGTGTGTACGATAAAACTAGAAACTTCCGAATGAAAAGGTAAAATCTAGAGCAATTTGGAGGGAAATACAAACAGGGAAAAATGGAATGTGACATGTTAGTCCTTATAGTAAGGCATTTTTTGCATTTTTTTTTTAAAAATGTTACATATATAATTTTCTTCATTTATGCAAATTCCAGTGATTTTAAAAAATTACAAGTAATAAAACAGTATGATTTTTATGATGTAATGATTCATTGTGAAAAAAAAACAGAATTTGTTTTCAAATATTAATAGAACTCACTACATAAGAGGCAAATCTATGAAGTTTGTAAAATGGTACCTTTTGTAACTGAACAAGAGGCGCATGGGCCACAAGGCTCACCTGATTTACTGTTCATTCTGTTTTCACCAGATTTTCCCCACTTGTTAAATGTCTTTAAAGCCTCACCCTATCCCTTGGGGTCATGATTTGGACAATTTAGATTCTACATTACACCAGGATGCTTTCACTTAAGTTTCCTCTTTTCTGGTCAAGTGGTTCCCAAGCATTATAAATTGAAATAAGGACTTTTTAAATAATTTCTATTTACAGGATTTGTGAAAAAATCATTGAAGTTCCAGGAAGAAACTTAACTCTTCAAGAACTATGTAGCACACTCCATAATGAAAATAATCCTGGAAAAAAATGTCCAAAATATATCAATAGCTTGATTTTAACCCTATTTCCAAATGCTGAAAAATCAAAAACAAGAAGTAAATTGAATGGAATACCAATTCCAAGCTACAAGAATATTGCACTTGCATCTTACATTGATAAAACTGCAGTATCATTTGAAAATATCTTAAACATAATGCCTGGTGGTTGGTTTGTAATTAAAAAAGAGGCAGATGCTGTAGTATTTGGGCATTTTCTAGACTGCCAGTTTAATGGAAGGAATCCCATCATAAAATTAACAATCAACAGGAGCAGCAAAATATCTTTTTCTTTAGATGATAAGGAAATAAATAGTTTTGCCCAATACATTCCACAGGAGATAGAATTCAATGTAACCTCTGTTTCTGCATTATTTCGAAGCATGAAAGTAATTTTTCCATGTCAAGGTTATGATATATCAATGGATGAAAACAAATTTGCAAAAATTTCAAACTGTACCAAAGAGATTTTTAGACAAGATGGTAAAACAATGACAATTTTGCGATACAAAGACTGCATGCATTTTAATCAATTAAACTCAATATCACCAAAATGTGAAAAATGTCGAAACATTTTTTAAAAACAAAAACTACTACTGCAAAACAAAAATGGCTGATAAAGAAAATATATGCCAAATTTCAGAGGAAGAAACTTTGGAAAAAATGAAATTACTGGCTCCAAATTTGAAGAAAAATCAGTTAATTTTGATGCTTTCTCAAATAACTGCTTCTAATGCAAGTAAAAATGGAATGAGGTGGGACAAAGATGTCATATGCATGGCTTTAAGTCTGTATAATAGAAATCCAGCAGCCTACCGAGATTTAACACAGAATAATTGGTTAAACTTGCCATTTGAATCTTTATTGCAAAGATACAAAAATGCAGTTCATCAAAGACCTGGGATATCTAATGAAATGATGGGATGGATGAGTAATGAGGCTAAATCCCAAAACATAACAGTGACAGGGTATTATGGTGGTTTGATCCTCGATGAAATGATGATACAAGAGGATTTGCAAATTGTACATTCTAAAAATGAAACCAAGTTCATAGGCCTTGAAGACAGTGGGGATTCTGTTAAACAAATGCAATTATTAAATAATGTAAATACTGGTTATGAATTAGTAAATCATGTTTTACAATTTGTTTTTACTGGATTCACAGGGTTCAGATGGCCTTTCGCAAATTTTCCAAACACACAGGCACCACCTGCTGAAATTTTTCATACATTTTGGACCTGTGTTGATGCATTATATACATGGGGATTCAAACCTCTTTACTCTAGCCTGGATGGATCAGCTAATAACCGGGCATTTATCAAAATCCACTTCCCTGATAACAATCCATCTGAGAATAAAATGATAGCTAAATGTTATAAAAACCCAACCCGGACAATGATATTCTTGATGGACCCATCCCACTTGCTGAAAAAAATAAGGAACAGTGTTTTAAGCAGTGGTTTTTTAACCAGTCATCAAAGACTTCTCACAGTAAATGGCCATTTTATAATTTGGAAAATGTGGGTGGATGCTTACCAATGGGACTGTACAAACAGTTTCAGAATTCATCATAAATTGTGCGATGAACACATTTTCCCCAACAATGCCCAGAAAATGCGCAATAAATTAGCATTTGAGACTCTTGATTCAGATATGCTGAATTTAATGACTTGCTATAGTCAGACACTAAATGCTGCTGGACAGGCAGAGATGGTAATCTGAAGTATACAAGCTTTATGGTGTCTTTCTTTACCGATTCAAGGCCAATTAAAGACATCAAGGATGATAGACTTACATCGCTCACTGAAGTTTACAATTATTTCAAGGCTTGGGAAAGTGAGCACTTGCAGGATAAAGACAAAAATCAAAGACACAAGTCTTTAATTACCATGGAGACAAGAGAAGACATAGATTTTACATACCATGGGTTTATGTCACTAGTGAAGAAGGTCCTTCAAGAGTCAAAAACGGATATTGTTCCAAGTCGAATCAATAGCTATATTATTGAGAATATTTTTTGCCAGCAGCGTGCTTTGTATCATGGTGGAAATAGTAACCCAAATTACAATGAGTATAGAACTGGCATTAATAGTATCATTCTTGGTCAGACAACAATTTCAACAAAATCAAATGCAGCTGGCAAAAATTCTGCAAAACCTCTCGCTCTTTCACTACCTCCAAAGAGAAGGAAAACAGAAACATAAAGACAATTTTAAATTTTAATGTAATTATGCATGTAGATAAATCATAACAATATCATGTTTATTTTTATATCTTTATAAAATGATTTTGATTCAGATATAAGAAATTTTGCAGAAACAAAGTATTTTTATCTAGGTGTCTATCAGAGTGTTCAGATTTTTGATAAGTCATTCATTTAAGCAACTGGGGCAATACCAATCCTCATTTTCAATTTCAGCCCACTGATCATCAGTTATGTTAACACATTGTCTATTGTACCAAGTGTCGCATAAATCACAAGCTATCCAGTCTTGATCCCCATCTATATACTTTTTATTACATAAAGTGCATATTATTTCATTTTTTTCTCTTTCTTTAGATTTTTTCTTGGTGAACCTAGATTTTTGGGGCTTTCTCTTCTGAGATTTTAAGTTCTTCTTTGTGGTTCTAGAAGAATCTGCTTGTTCTAATGCAGATGGTGATGGTGATGATGATGGCTGACTGGGTATGGTATGTTCTGCAACAGAGGACAATGTGGGCTGGGGGGTCTTTTCTACAAGGCCACATTCATTCAAGTGTTGAGGATATCTTATGTTATCTGAAGAAGGGATTACTGAGCAAAGCAATTCTTTAATTTTGTCTTTTTTGGCATTTGAGGACACTTTAATATCATATGCAGAGCTCAATCTCAGTAAATCTTTTTTAGTAAATGTATGCAAACATGATATTCCAAAATCAAAAATGAGTGATTTTAGTTTTAAATGAGAGCCTTGTTTGCAGTCAGATTTGTCTTGAAATATATTTTTCATTGAAAGTGTTGAACAAACATTTTGCGTCAAATCAACCCTCTTTCTCAAACGTTCAGTTTTTGTTTTTTGCAGAACATGAAGCATTTTCTTCCTAAACTCATTATCCGCAATTCTGCAAAACCTTTCAATAAGATCTTTGAACAGTTCATGCAAGCAATTGTTTGCATCTTCAATATTAACCCTGAAAATAGTATCCTTGAATTCAAAATCAGAAAACAAGTTTTTCCATTTTTCAAAAATACCACTGTCACTCAAAATTTCATTTCGGGTATAAGTAGGCAGATCTGCCCCAAATACTGAAAATGACTGCTCAGTCTTCAAAGAACATCTCTTGCTCTCTACATTTATGATAAATTCAAATGATTCGTCATTTATGTTTGTCAGTCCATTAGTCAAATTTTGTTTCCTTTGTGTTTGAAAAAGTGTTTCTTTATATTTTGAAGAATTTTCAAGGAATGCGTATGTCTTGGTAAGAGAATCTAGCATTTTAACTTTCAGCACTAACTTTGAGTTTTGATTTCTGTGTGCTGCCTTGTACATATTGTTCATTGACTGTTTCATATAATGGTAACGACTTGTTAGCAATGCACCTTCCATATATATAGCTAAGCTTGCCTTTAGATGAGTCAGACATTTCTGTCAATGAGGAGGTACTGGGTCTCTTCAAGGTTAAAGCATCACTGTGCCTTTTCAAAACTTCAGAGGTGACCTTGTCAAATATTTTGCTACAAATTTCAAAGTGTGGACTTAAAATTTCACACTGAAACAGAGATTTGACCAGAGAAACATAAACATCTGAGGTAGAGAACTGATAAACAGCAGAGTAATATTTGGTCCATGTCTTTGGTTCAGTCGGTTTTTGCAACACATTACCACAGATTTTGACAAATATGTCCTTTATTTCAGAGTAAAGCTTATTGACAAAAAAATTCAAATTACCTGGCTGTTTTTGTAAAATGTTTTCATAAATGCCCTTTATTACTGTATGTGAAGGTGCTATGCTCTCACCAGAGAAAAGAGTTGAAATTTCAGCTGTATCAATGAACTCCTCTGCTGGTTCATGATGTATAGATTCAAAAACCTCAGAATCAGGTGACAATAAAAAGTCAATTTCGCTCATTTCATTGTCACTAAAATCTGACAATTCTTCAGTTTTACTTTCAGAAACTGAGTGCTGTTTTATGGATTCTGAACATGAATAAACAACTCTGCAACAATCAAGTTTTCCTTGAATATCAAAGTCTTTTGCATCAGTGTTTGTGTAAAACTGGTATAGAGCAGGGTCATGCTTCAAAACAGAAGATTCATTAAAACCTAGAACTCGTAATTCTTTTTTTTCAGTAGCTCTGCCTATGGCAACTCCTAGTTGGCCTGCCACAAAAATATTGGTAGCATCAACTTTTACTCTATGCAAAGTTAAACCCTGTGCTTTATGAATAGTAATACTATAGGCAAGACAAAGAAGATACTGTTGTCTGGAAGCAATTACCTTGCCAACATTACAACTGTATACTGAAAATAATTCAGGCTTCAGATTTGTTGTTAAGTTTTCTGAATTGCTCCCAATAAAATTCACAGTAACACTATTAATTGCCATGCCTGTGACAGTGCCCCTCAAACCATTAACTAGATTACACTTAAATTCTTTAAAAGCATAACAGGGCAGCCAGTTTTTAAATGCAGTGTTTTGGGGACAGATAAATTTTCAAGTTTGGATACATCGCCATCATCAACTGCATTATAGACAATTTCATCTACATCCAAGTCCATTAGTTTCATGGCATTATACATAAAAATCAAAATTTCGGGCACACAACCGAATTGGCTCAGGACCTGGAGGTAAGGGGCGACCTAGTCTACACAGTAAATCATGGGTCTCCCTCGGTAAATCCCCCCTAGAAATGTCATTAATTGCATTAATAAAATCAGACTGGTGTTGGCGTAAAACATCTTTCATTATATATACTTATGGCCAAAAATTTGAGCAAAAACTCTTGACTTAAAACAAAATTCCCCTGCATCATTTTTCAGATAATCTGGGACAGGGGGCAGTTGAAAAAGTCACCGCTTGCAATTACCTGTATACCGCCAAATACAATATTACTTTGCACAATATTTCTACAAATATGTTCAATTTTATCAAATAGCTTCAATGATAGCATTGAAATTTCGTCTATAATTAAACAGTTTGTTGCTAAAATGTTACTTTTATATTTCTTGAAATGTTCATCAGTATTTAACTTGTAAATAATCTCGTCATTGGAAAATCTACCATCACCAGGAATGTATCGTTTGCCAATTCACATTCAAGGACGCAATTCCAGTTGATGCAGTGATTGAAACAGCCTTCCCTTCTCGCGATAGTATTCTTGAAATTTATTTTACCAAATAACTCTTTCCAGTGCCGCTTTGCCCTAGTATTAACAATGAATGGCCCTCTTTGGCCTTATCCAGTATCTCCTGCTGCGTTTTTGTTAACGCCATCATGAATTTACTTTTACTTTTGCGTTGTTTAACTTAGCAACCAATGAAATCACTGTATAACATTTAGACCCCAATTACCGGAAGTGAATGTAGCTTATAGATTGTCTTAATATGATTCCAGCTGATTATCGATGAATAAATAAGCATTTAACAACAAAAGATCTTTATAGGAGACGTCAGCAATGTAGAAAAATATCTCTTGGAGCGAACTATGTCAAGATAATGTAGGTGTATGATTGATTTATTAGTAAATACAAGCTTGAAGCGGGGGTGCCCGAAAATGAGTTAGGTACCTTGTGGTAAATATAGGTAGTGGGGACCGTATACGAAACAAGTGCCTGTGTCCCAAACAGGGTAATCACTGGCGCTAAAATAAAACTGCGCTAATACAACTGGCATTTTGAAATCGCGAAAATTTCTAAGCGCTAATATAATTATTAAAGTGGTTTACCGTATTGTAGTTCCGAATTATTTTTTATTTTATTTGTGTAGATACACAGAGGGAACGTTTCGTCGTAGGGAACCTTTCGCCGATCCACGCGTTAGTGATGTAAATAGGTTTGGTGATGGATCAGTTATGGTCTGGGGTAGACTATCCCACGGGGTTAAGTCACCGTTGGTTGTGTTAGATGGGAATTCGACCGCTGTCAGGTATAGGGGTGAAATCCTTCGTCCGGTTGTTGTTCCTTTAGTCCAACAACATAACCTCATTTTCCAACAGGATAATGCCCGACCTCATGCTGCGAGAGTTTGTAGACAGATTCTGACTAATCAAAACATTTAGTCGCTTGACTGGCCAGCCTATAGTCAAGTTTTGTCTCAAATTGAACATCTTTGGGACGACCTGGACAGGAGAGTAAGTCAGAGTCAATGCACTTGAGAATAAGGGCTGTGACAGCTGCGGGAGGTGGACATGCCCGGTACTGAGACTTTTACCCCGATTTGAAATTACGTTTTTATTTGGTATCGCCCAATTTGTTCGAATTACCCTGCGTTTTTTCCTTTGGGTACTTTAAATATTTAAACGTAATTTCATAGATCGATTCTTTTTGCAAAACCTATGTTGAATATTACTATTGGTATCCTCAAGTATCACAGATACTTAAATATCTGCTGTAATGTTCCTGTCATAAGCAATATGCATATTTCATTACAAACAACTGGACCAGGTTGTTCAAAGGTTCTTCAGTCTAAATGTCTAAATTTAACAAAAAATATCGTGAAAATTGAAAATTTTGGTTAAAATCAAATAAATATGTTATGAACATATGGCTGTGAATTTATTTATTTATTTGTTTATTTATTTACTTTATTTATTTATTTTATTTTATTTTTGCATAATAAAAATTTTGTTTTGACATATTAACAAATTTTTTAAAAAAATATTGCGTAAACACAATTTCCTAATTTTCTCTCAAGGACAGGCTTTGCACAACTTAATTCCAGAAGTGATACCCTTGGAGACGTCGTATTTGACTGTTATAACATAGCTTCAACATCGCTTTATTGTGATTAGTGTGAAAATTGAATTAATGCTATCTTTTTTGTTTTGCAGAAAATAATATGACAGAGGCAATGAACGAAAAAGTGAATTTGTTTGAAAAACTTGTGGCTGAAGTGGATATTTTGAAAGACCAACAAAATAAAACTGGTAATATTTGCCATATTTCAGATTAATTTTTATTGGTTTCGAATTATCGACAAGTTAAAATGAAGTCAAACGAAAAGTTTTTCTTTTAAGCTCATTAGGTTCGAATAATCGGGGGTTCGAATAATCGAATAAGTTAATTTGATCCACCGTACGTTATCTTAAGACACAACAGTATTCTATTGCACATTGAAAGTGTTTTATCGGTGTCAGTTTATAATGAATAATGTCATGACCTATCACGATTAATTCCATAAAAACAAAAATATTAATTTTATTTCAATAAAAATAAATAATTAATACCATCTGGTACAAAATAAAACAAGCGTGTGAAAACATACGACAGCCATCCAGAAAAATTACACCATGCTTTTTTATGCACGCAATACACGTTTTATGATTTTACATAATTTTAAACGAAACTGGTCTATAAAATTTCTAGAATTGAAATGGGAATAAGGCGGAAAACTGTCTCTGTCAACTATTACAAAATAATGATTTTTTAAAATTCCCCGACTAGACTGTATAAAATACAAAATCAAAATTCAGATGCCGTTTTTTTTTTTTTAATTTTATGATTTGAACCGTGGTCAACAGAATTCTTTTCATCGTCTACTTGAGTATCGCTACACACGTGCAGCTCATTTTCTATAACCTGGGATTATAATTACTGTTTGATTGATCAATTACGATTAATTTTTGCGATTGATGATCAACATATCTTACGATGGACAATACATGGCGTACACATGTCTACAAATTGACCGTCGGTTACGCTTGGGAAACACAAACGGGTAAAGGTAAAACCATACTCGTTTGTATTAAATTGTACAGGTGAGAGTTGTTTCATTTTAGAAATGTCAACTTCGAATTTTGGGGGTATATTTCCTCTAAAAAATATAACTTACGACTCAAATTAGGTTCGAATAATGGCGGGTATTCGAATTACGAAGTTCGAATAAGCGAAGTTTTTTAATAAGAAGTTATAGTGCAGGTCGGTCGGGACCTACGGAGAACTTCGAATAACCTAAGCTATTCGAATAATAGAAATTCGAATAACCGAAGTTTGACTGTAAATAAAATTTTTGTTTGTTTCATCTAACATTTCAATTAAAAATATTAAGCATATAGAAATAATAAGCGTTATCGTTTCTTAAAACATTTTCTCAAAAAGTGAGTGATACGGTCACCTTTGTTAGTCTTTTCATACAGTGATTGATAAAGTCACCTCTGTAAGTCTTTTCAAACAGCGTATGATACAGTCACCTATGTAAGTCTTTTCAAACAGTGTGTGATACAGTCACCTCTGTAAGTCTTTTCAAACAGTGTGTGATACAGTCACCCCTGTAAGTCTTTTCAAACAGTGAGTGATACAGTCACCTCTATAAGTCTTTTCAAACAGTGAGTGATACAGTCACCTCTGTAAGTCTTTTCAAACAGTGAGTGATACAGTCACCCCTGTAAGTCTTTTCAAACAGTGAGTGATACAGTCACCTCTATAAGTCTTTTCAAACAGTGTGTGATACAGTCACCCCTGTAAGTCTTTTCAAACAGTGAGTGATACAGTCACCTCTATAAGTCTTTTCAAACAGTGTGTGATACAGTCACCTCTGTAAGTCTTTTCAAACAGTGTGTGATACAGTCACCCCTGTAAGTCTTTTCAAACAGTGAGTGATACAGTCACCTCTATAAGTCTTTTCAAACAGTGTGTGATACAGTCACCTCTGTAAGTATTTTCAAACAGTGTGTGATACAGTCACCCCTGTAAGTCTTTTCAAACAGTGAGTGATACAGTCACCTCTATAAGTCTTTTCAAACAGTGAGTGATACAGTCACCTCTATAAGTCTTTTCAAACAGTGTGTGATACAGTCACCTTTGTAAGTATTTTCAAACAGTGTGTGATACAGTCATCTCTGTTAGTCTTTTCATACAGTGAGTGATACAGTCACCTCTGTATGTCTTTTCAAACAGTTTGTTATTCAGTCACCTCTCTAAGTCTTTTCAAACAGTGTGTGATACAGTCACCTCTGTTAGTCTTTTCAAACAGTGAGTGATACAATCACCTCTGTAAGTCTTTTCAAACAGTTTGTGATACAGTCAAATCTGTTAGTCTTTTCAAACAGTGTGTGATACAGTCACCTCTGTAAGTCTTTTCAAACAATGTATGATACAGTCACCTTTGTTAGTCTTTTCAAACAGTTTGTGATACAGTAACCTCTGTTAGTCTTTTCAAACAGTGAGTGATACATTCACCTCTGTTAGTCTTTTCAAACAGTGTGTGATTCAGTCACCTCTGTAAGTCTTTTCAAACAGTGTGTGATACAATCACCTCTGTTAGTCTTTTCAAACAGTGATTGATAAAGTCACCTCTGTAAGTCTTTTCAAACAGTGTGTGATACAGTCAACTTTGTGAGTCTTTTCAAACAGCGTGTGATACAGTCACCTCTGTAAGTCTTTTCAAACAGTGAGTGATACAGTCACCCCTGTAGGTATTTTCAAACAGTGTGTGATACAGTCACCTTTGTCAGTCTTTTCAAACAGTATGTGATACAGTCACCTCTGTAAGTCTTTTCAAACAGTGAGTGATACAGTCACCCCTGTAGGTATTTTCAAACAGTGAGTGATTCAGTCACCTCTGTAAGTCTTTTTAAACAGTGTGTGATACAGTCACTTCTGTAAGTCTCTTCAAACAGTGTGTGATACAGTCACCTCTGTAAGTCTTTTCAAACAGTGTGTGATACAGTCACCTCTATAAGTCTTTTCAAACAGTGAGTGATACAGTCACCTCTGTTAGTCTTTTCAAACAGTGTGTGATACAGTCACCTCTATAAGTCTTTTCAAACAGTGAGTGATACAGTCACCCCGTTAGTCTTTTCAAACAGTGAGTGATACAGTCACCTCTATAAGTCTTTTCAAACAGTGAGTGATACAGTCACCCCGTTAGTCTTTTCAAACAGTGAGTGATACAGTCACCCCGTTAGTCTTTTCAAACAGTGAGTGATACAGTCACCTCTATAAGTCTTTTCAAACAGTGAGTGATTCAGTCACCTCTGTAAGTCTTTTTAAACAGTGTGTGATACAGTCACTTCTGTAAGTCTCTTCAAACAGTGTGTGATACAGTCACCTCTGTAAGTCTTTTCAAACAGTGTGTGATACAGTCACCTCTATAAGTCTTTTCAAACAGTGAGTGATACAGTCACCTCTGTTAGTCTTTTCAAACAGTGTGTGATACAGTCACCTCTATAAGTCTTTTCAAACAGTGAGTGATACAGTCACCCCGTTAGTCTTTCAAACAGTGAGTGATACAGTCACCCCGTTAGTCTTTTCATACAGTGTGTGATACAGTCACCTCTATAAGTCTTTTCAAACAGTGTGTGATACAGTCACCTCTGTAAGTCTTTTCAAACAGTGAGTGATACATTCACCTCTGTTAGTCTTTTCAAACAGTGAGTGATACAGTCACCTCTGTAAGTCTTTTCAAACAGTGTGTGATACAGTCACCTCTGTAAGTCTTTTCAAACAGTGTGTGATACAGTCACCTCTATAAGTCTTTTCAAACAATGAGTGCTACAGTCACCTCTGTAAGTCTTTTCAAACACTGAGTGATACAGTCACCTCTGTATGTCTTTTCAAACAGTGAGTAATACAGTCACTTTTGTAAGTCTTTTCAAACAGTGTGTGATACAGTCACCTTTGTATGTCTTTTCAAACAGTTTGTGATACAGTTACCTCTCTAAGTCTTATTAATCATTTTGTGATACAGTCACTTCTGTTAGTCTTTTCAAACAGTGAGTGATACAGTCACCTCTGTTAGTCTTTTCAAACAGTGTGTGATACAGTTACCTCTGTTAGTCTTTTCAAACAGTGTGTGATTCAGTCACCTCTGTAAGTCTTTTCAAACAGTGTGTGATACAGTCAACTCTGTGAGTCTTTTCAAACAGCGTGTGATACAGTCACCTCTGTAAGTCTTTTGAAACAGTGTGTGATACAGTCACCCCTGTAGGTATTTTCAAACAGTGTGTGATACAGTCACTTCTGTTAGTTTCTTCGGTGCTCTTATTTAATGCTTGCCATTATTGTCCATCTTAATGGAAATCATCTTCTAATGTTGTTAGTGATTTCGGGTTTCAAAATGTGTCCTTTGATTTTCTGCTGTATTTTATCCCAAAGTTCTTAGAATCTTAGAATAATTAATATGCACAATACGTCTTGTTGACGTTGTGACGATTATCGGAGCTGGCATCAGGCAGAAATTTTCGGTGTTTTCTTCTGAAAAAATTATCATCTTCCATATTATGTAATTATTATTTCTTATATTCTACCGTGATATGTATTTAAATGCATCATAAAATATTATTTAAAAGGTTATTTACCTTGTATGATGAAATAATTGTTAATTTTGAGATTAATTTTAAATGCTCACCTAAGTGCATTGCACAAACTGTCTGCATATTTGTTAATTGAATAACCAATACCTATCAAAGTTATAACTTTTAGCTTTTCATACTTCAGAAAGAAACATGAAAGTGGCTGTTAATGAGAGCTCCAAATTGTTTAAAAGCTTTGTGGAAGAAACAAATAGACAAATGCAAAATTTAAAAGACCATCATGAAACAGGTAATTATGTCTTGATTAATGATAAAATCTGACATATTTATGTATAATGAATTTTAATTTAGTCAAAGAGAACTTAGGATACCGTTGTTTTAAAGATAAACTGAACTAGAACTGGAGCCACAAAATTAACTGTTCCATAAAAAGAGATCGCAAGTTCTTGATATATAGAAACAAGTGAAATATACAAATGAAGTAATGATTTCTTAAACAGAAAATAAGAGATAAATTTTATCTTTGATGAACAAAATGAATTAAACCCACGATTTAAGATTGAACATATATCGGTTTCGAGTAACCTACGTTTTAAGATAGAACATATATCGGTTTCGAATAACGGCTAACCGTGCTTGAATAGCGCTAAATAAGACAAAAGCATTATGAGTTAATACAAAAAACCTAAATACTAAATAATTACAATGTTTCTGATACATAAAGAAAACGCATTTGTCTAACACAGTCCTGTTGTCAAAACGGACAGATTAGCTCCATAAATATCACCTTTTTGACGCTTATATTTAGAAAGTTTATCATCCATATTTAATTTTAATTTATCTATTTATTAGGTCCTTAGATTCAACTGAATCTGTGACCACAAAACGATTATATACATATACAAACGTAGAACTTGTTACAAAATATTTTTAAAAAATAAAATACAAGTCAAAACTAAGAGTCCCCTGTCCTCAGTTCTAATGACTGTTTTATAAAGGAACCTACTACTTGTACTTTAACTTGGTTGGGTGTTGATGGGTTAAGTAGGGTGTATTTTCGCTTTTCAACACAAAAAAGTATGATAACACATGATTACGTTGTAGTAAGCTTCCAGGACTACAGTAGAAATATATATATATATATATATATATATATATATATATATATATATATATATATATATATATATATATATATATTAAGTACATGTAGTATTAAAGAATGTGACAGCAATAGATATGAAATAACTAACATAATTCGATACCTTTTTAATCTTTTTAAAGCTATTGTTAAAATGGAAAAAATATCGATGAGTTTGACAATGTTTGTCTAATATATTAAACCCTACTTCTGGACCCGCCCATCTGCTTTTAAGGTAGTTCAACTATTTGGTTCCTGTAATATTAAACAATTGTGTAATCTTGGTAAATATCTATTAGCTGCTGAAACGGTTAAACAAAATATATCACAAGCTTCCTTCCATTAATATACTTTATAATACATGTATTGCTTCTGATAAATGTCATTCACAATGTATTTGTAAATATGTATTAGATGATTTGTATTTTTGTATTATACGCCATGCTTAATGCATTTATTTATTATGTAATGTAATTTAAGATGCTGATGAGTTGTAAACTTAAAGCAAATAAATTATTATTATTATTATAATGTTGAAACAACTGTCACGTATTATCATTGTCTTACTATCAATTCTTCGCAAGGTTTTAAATATTAATTGTTTCTTAGTCATTTCCTTAATTTTATTAAAAAAATAGTCTGTAGTAAAACAGAAGAAATTTACTTTTAAATTAAATTGGCAAATTGCTAAGCAGAATAACCTAAAAATACATTGTATTGTTTAGTGACAAACGTTTATATTTCAGAAAGGAACATGACAATAATTGCGATGAACAAATTAAGAATATCTAAACGATTTAGAGAAAAAGCTGATGTGGAAATCCGGAATTTAAAAGTCCAACAAAATAAAACAGGTAAATTTAGCTACTTCATAACAGCATTAGTTAAAACTCGGTGTTTCCTTGAAAATTGTTAATCTTAAGTTTAATATAAAACCGATAAATTTGTTTTATTGGTAATGACGTAACCTACTTATAATCTGTTTTAATATATTTAAAACTTTTATTTTGCTTACACAAGAAAACATCTTTTTCACATATCTTTTTTAAGAAGACTCTCAAGTTTACCATCGATCTAAAATTCAGTTCATTAAACTCAAGTATGCAAGCAACTGGTTTTAAACAAATTACATGTATACGTACTTATAGCATTTTTTACTTTAAAAAAATAATTTGCATAATCATACAGTAGTAAGATCAAATAAGAAAAGAGCCAAGTACTAAAGCATTTCTAAAATACATATAAACAGGTCAGTTTAAGAAGTCATATTTTTTGTATGCTGTTTTTTTTTACCACAGAATATATTCAGTAACGAATTGTTTGTACATTACATGACTACAATATTAATATCCATCAATACAGTTAACGTCGCCCTTTAGAAAATTGCCAATTAATTTACTGTCGACTTTGAAATGAGATTTATTGACATTTTAAACAATGGTTTCTATTAATCAAACATATTCAGATTTTATATTTACATGTATATGAAGTGGTAATGAAAAAGCTCTACAAAATCTATCTCACACTGTAAAAATGTTTCAAAAATTTTAATTAATTACATGAAATTAACAACATATACCTAAAGGGTTAAAATTGTGTCAAGCATAGTGGCAGTTTCTGGCATCTGTATTTGCTGTTTATTCATATTCTTACCCGGGAACATTGTGTTGGGCTCATTTTCCTATACGAAGGTCGGTAGTTTTCTCCGGGCAATCCGGTTTCCTCCACCATTCCAGAACTGATCGCCTCGAAATAAGTGAAAGATTTTTACTTGGGGCGTAGAGCACCATTGCTCCACTCCACTCCACTCATTTTCCTACAAAAAATTCAATGAAATCTAGGTCAGAAATCACACATATTATATTTTGTGAATTATAACACATTTTTGCGTTCACTTTAATGTTTTGCCTTTAAAATATTAGATTTTCCTTCTTGTAATTACCCACAATGTACATTTTACATATTGGATTACCGCAGTTTGTCGCACGTAAATTTTTTTTCGCGAATCTTGATTAACAATGTAATCTTTTAAAGTTTTTTTTTTTTTTTTTTTTTTTTTTTTGCTTGTTATAAATTTTAAAGTTTTAAAGATTTGTTTGGTGCTTAAATTTTGTTTCAGTACTTTGTGTTCATAATATATCTCATTTAAGGCTTTATAATTGTATAATTGATGTTTATTTTTATACCTGTATATCTATTCTGTTGTAGCATTGAAACTAGAAAGAAATATTTCTTTTTATGTCCTTTTGACTAAGGATGTAAACATTACTAATATTTACAGTACAGTTATTTTTAATAATATGTATTTCAATAATGGAGATGGCTATGACAAGTCCAATGGAATATTCACTGCACCTATCACAGGGTTGTATGTTTTTGGATTACAAATTCGCACAATTAACGGAACAACGAATAAGTTACATATTCATGGTGCAAGCGTCCCGAATGTATTGTGTTACCCAACATATAGGTCGAGTTATGATACTTGCAGCAAGACCTTCTTGGGACAACTGGGACAAGGAGATCAGGTTTATGCACAAGCATCCTCTGTTCCAACTATGATACAACGGCTCGCGTATTTCTATGGATACTTGGTAAAGTAATTACCAAAGGACTTTTTGTAATTCAAAAAAGTGTGTACATTTAAAGAATAATTTTTGTTAACCTTTTTGTTGGTTTGTCTGTCTTAAATGTAACAAAAGATTTGTTTAATTTGATGCAATGGAAATTTGTAAAGTCCACATATCACGTTGTCAAAGAACGACTTAATTCCAGACAATTTAGAAAAAATGTTACACTGTTTCTCACACATCAGAAGGAAGAGAAGAAGTAGAACAGCTAAATCATTATTTTGTTGTAACGTGCAAAAAAGGAGGAAAGCTTATTTTGAAAACAAGCAAATCGTGTGTTAGCTTTCATGGAAAATAAATTTACAATAACATTTTATTTTCAGTTAAGTTGGTAAATCTTATTTACCTGATTTTAATATGAAGGTGGTAAGTCCCTTGGAAATTACAATTACCTTCATGCGTTACTCTCAGACATAACATCCGCAAAGTGAATTTCCAGTGTCAGCAATTCAGCCATGTAAAATTCTTTAAAACATATAGGGAACTGTACAATGAATTAGTGTTTTGACTAAACATTTTGCACTCTATCTTCTGTCGAGATTGGATATTACGGATTATGTTGTTTTATCCAAAAAAATGAGAGAAACTCAAAAAAGTTTCTCAAAAAATAATATTAATTTTTATAAATAATACATTTCGGATTTTTTTTGTTTTTTTTTTTTTTTTTTTTTTTTTTTTTGTTTGTTTGTTTGTTTTATGTGAAACCAGATATTAAGCGCTAAAAAGTGCAATTTAAGGAATATTTTTTTATGTCATCGAATTTGCCAAATTTTGAATATTTGCAAATATAAGGAATGAAAATACTGTGTTTTTTCTTAATATGGAATACAGAACAAAAACGTAACAAGATTAGTTAAATATAGCTTATTTTCGAAAAAAAAAAACCAGAGAAATTCAAAAAGCTTTATCAAAAAGGCTTCATTTAATTTGAATGTTCCGTTTTTCTGTAAAACTATATTTAGTGCTGAACTGTGTAATTGAAGAAATAATATTTCATTTTATCCAATTTGCCAAATTTTGAAGATTTGTAGATAAAAGGAATGGAATTATTTTTCCTAATATTGAATACAGAACAAGGACGTCACACGATTCTTAAAAAAATCGCTAAATTGGAAAATGGGACGCTTATAAGCCTGTTACAAAAGTCATGATCACTTTTTCTGATTGATACATCGTATTTTAAATTGTTTTTTAAATTTTAGTAAAATAAAAAAAGTATTTTTCTATGCATTCTATTGCCATCTTTTTTCAAAAGATTTAATATTTTATTTTTTTTTAAATCTATTTTATTTATTCTTTGAAATATATTGAGATTTTTAAAATAAAGGAAATAAATGCACAATGCCTCGTTTTTCCATTAATGTCATAGTTTTGAAAAGAAATATTATGTATGAGGTATGATTTTAGTGGACTTGCATGCCTGAAATTAATTGTGACGTCACTATGCTATTCGGAATACTCTGGCTCTTAGACATATAGGAACTAATACGTAAATGTAAGAACGTACACGTGTAGATTTTGAAATCATCTTAGAAAACTGTTGGCGCTTCAAAGTTCGGAAAAAATTGTTCGTTGAAACAATACAGGTATCAATACATAGTGATAACTTGTAGTTAAATTACTACTGAGTTTCTAAAAACAAGTGAACAATCGTAGAACACTTATGTAATATAAAACATTAAAATAGCATATTGTAAAACAAGAGTTTCGATGGGTACGTTTTTGCTTATGTCATATACCACTTTTTTAATTTAATCATAAAAATACATTCAAAAAGTGGTATATGACAATACCACTTTTTGAATGTATTTTGATGATTAAATTCAAAAAGTGATGTGACACTTACCTAATAAATTATTGCTTGTTAAAATGCTTAATTCCAACATGCTGTTGACTGTTTGTATTTATGATATTTAATACTAAAAACGTTCACATTCATTTACGAAACATAAGTCAAAAGGTATTGCTATCAATTGTTTATTAGCCCTCGGCGACCGTGTGGTCTGAAGCGCGCGCTTACAAATCACAGCGATTCTTACCGCCTGGGTTCGAATCCCACTCGGGACATATTCTAGTATGAGAACGTTTGTCAGTTCGCTTGTCGAAGGAGGATGGTTTTCTTTGGGCACTCTGGTTTCCTCCATCGTCCCAGAACTGACCGCCTCGAAATAATTGAAAGAATCTTGACTGGGGCGTAAACCATTATTACTCTACTCCACTCAATCATTTATTAAAAAATATTTTTTTTCTAAAAAAAGAGCTGTGCGAATTCTTCATTTTAGTTAATTAAATAATATTTATTATTATAATTATTATTATTATTGTTATTATTATTATTATTATTATTATTATTATTATTTTACTCTTCATTACAGAATATATTTTGAGTTATTTTATCTCTTTAATTTATCAGAGCAAAAATGCTTAATCAAGTTTGGTGAAAAGTATCTCCTCGAGACATACTTTTTATCTTTTAAAACAATCTTTGTGTTTTAAATGGAAAAAAAAAAATAGTAAACTTCATTGAAGTTTAAATCTAAACACCGAACGAATTTATATTTCAATTAATTTTATCTAAGTATTTCTTATGCAGGTTTCATTAAAAAAAAACTTTTCTGTATCATCATCTCCAATAAAATAAAATATGGTTAAATAATAACCTTGTTATTATAACGTATGGATCTGGTTAATCAAACACATTTTTCATACCTTAAAAGGAGAGAGTTATTTCGATAAATCAGGTCTGTAATTCAAAAATTACATGTATTCAATATTTTTTCTATTCATGATATTCTATCGTGTGTAGTGAATATCGCGAAGATAATGTGCTTTCGTTAAAAAGGTTAAGGTATAGGATTTCAACCCTTATCAAACTGATAATTCCTTTTTTTCAAAATCAACTTTTCCAAGAAAGATCCCTTGGTAAAATACTGAATTTAACTTATACCAATAATTATACATAATTTGAAACTGTCTTCACTTGAACCACTTTACATTATTTTTTAATATTGTTATTTATAATTTGTTCAATTTTCAATAAATAACATGTAACGTTTGTCAGTTAATTATTTGTCAAAAAGGACTTATTTCTAATTTCAAATATGTTCGTTTATATGAACAGTTTGTTGTAAAATGATTATATCCGATTAATGGTGTCTTACACCCCTGTCAAGATTTTTATACATGTACAATGTACTTATTTCGAGGCGGTCATGTCTGGTTTGGTGGAAGAAACAAGTGTCCGAAAAAAGCACTTATCTTTAGCAAAAAAAAAAAAAAAATAAAAAAAAAAAAAAAAATAAAAAAAAAAAAAAATCTGTGAAACTTTCTCGAACGTATCTGTCTGTGTGGAATTCAAATCTAATTAGTAAGAGGCACTGTTATCTGTGAACGCGCATTTAAGGCCGCTTGGTCATTAACTTCCGTCTCCTTGAACCCGTAAAATAATTACAAAAGCTTAGGTTCAATAATAAGACTATTACAACAGCACTATACAACTAATCAATTGCCAAACCAAAGTCGGGGTCCTTATAATCATTGCAGGCAATATGCGTATTGTCGTTTCTCGTATTTTCTTGTCAAATTTTTAAAAACTTGCTTATATAAACAAAATGAAAGGGTGCCTTTTCCTACACCAGTTGGTGTTTGGAAATCCCAGGGTTTTTTATCCTGCAAATATACGTCAGGCATAAAGTGTGTTATGATCAGAAAAAAAAAACTATTTTATAGTTGCTCTTGAAATAGAAATTTTTATTAATGAAACAATTGTTTAAGTAGAGTAATCATTTTTCAAAAAGAGGAGACAAATGCAGAGTCTGTGAGTGTTAAACCGGAAATTCTAGCAGTATATGGGAAACCTTTTTACCAAGATCGCTTACCTAGTAACACACACGTAAACTTACACACATATTGAACAAAATAGAAAATTTGTTAAAAATACGTAAGAAAGCAAAGATAAATTTTTAAAAACGAAATGAATAAACAAACATGGAAACAAATTAATAGATAAATAAATCATTATTTAATTAATCATTTATTTTATATTTTCTTTGAAAAAAAGTTATTTTATAAATTACTAATTCTTGTCACAACCCAGAAAAAAACATGTATCATCCAAAAGCGAAGGTAAGGGCATATACAGTATATATATATATATATATATATATATATATATATATATATATATATATATATATATATATATATATATATATATATATATATATATATATGATAGAGAGAGAGGGGGTGAGGGATCCTTTAAAGGGTACCTGTAGCCTTTAGCATAAATGTATTCTTACCATCTAAATATAACAACATCAAAAACCACAACAAATTGGTAAAAGCCAGTAATAATAAAACATGTTATAGCAGATTAAAACCATTTTTTAATCTTCCCTTGATCGCAAAGAGACACGCCTAGTTTTGAGTTTTTTATGTGTGACGTAATAACATTGTTAGAGTAGAGTTGAGTAATGGTGTTTAATGTCCCAGTCAACAATATTTCACTGATATCAATACGTCGCCAGCTATAGGCAAAAGTGCAGAAATTTTGCCTGTGCGGTACGATGATGGCATTATACAGGGTTCTTTATCGAGCCAGGCCTAACGTGACACGGTACCTCGTTTATTTTCAGTTCCCATTCGAAAGAACCGTGACTTTCATTTCCCGAGTGCTGGGCGAAAGAAGAGTCGCCACCCACTTTCATGTATTGAAAATACTTCGAACCCTCGACCTCTCATTTACGGAGCAAGCACTCTGCCGACTGAGCTACCGCAGTGGTTATAACAGTATTAGAAATAGTATATAATATAACGAATACATTAATAATGATGATAAAGCGATGTATGGGTAAAATAAAAAAAGAAACGAATCGAACATAATCGTATTTTGCCGGATAGTTCATTATTATTTTTGGGAAGCAGTAGACAATCTTCTTAGTGATAAATATGGCGTATAGTCGTATTTATTTGAACCAGAACCAGAATGGGAAGCGGTAAGCGATACTGATGTATCTATAAATGACCCCGTCTAATACCAGTTGTACAAATGTTGCTTTTATATCATTTTTGCAATATATTAGACATATATAAACAGCGACGTATCATACGATTTGAAACAAAAAATTAAATAAAGCTAATTTCAAGTTCTAGGTTTTTATTCACTCTATAACAAAGAGGTGATGTAAGAGATACATGTACAATACAACAATATAAAATGTCGCTTTCAGGATTTTCTAGTAATTTTATTCAATGATTTGAGTATTCTTTCTTCACGTTTGATATAGAGTAGATAACGGCCTAATTCAGCAAACAATACATCATTAATTTGGTGAAGATTTATTTAAATTTAGAATATACCTAAAAAATTTTGTTGTACATTATCAGCATCTGCAGCTTATGAAAGCCCCATATTTCTGAACCTTAAAGCAGTGCTGGAACAACCACAGAGTAAAAAAAAATCACATTTCTGTTCTACTGGTAGATAATTGGCTCGAGTAATACTTGATAAATTAAATAATGCCTCAGAGCCTTGGTCTGCTACCTTCTTCTGTGTAAAGTTAGATTCTTTTAATTCTGTGCAATAAAACACCAAGAAAAACGAAAGAGTTAACTTGCTCAACATAAACGTTATCGTGTTTAAATTCATAGTTGCCCCTGTCTATAGTAATTTTGAAACACGATAATCTTTGTTTTATCAATGTTTGCTTCAACGTTCCATTTCAAACAATAAGAATGAAGTTTGTCAAATAAAGTCTGTAATATTTCTTGAGATTTAGCAAACAGAACAGCATCGTCTTGCAAACAGAAGTAAATGTATATATATATATATATATATATATATATATATATATATATATATATATATATATATATATATATATATATATATATATATATATAAAACAAGGGCGACAAGGTTCACCTTGTCTTACTCCAACGAAGTTATCCAAGAAATAAGAAAATGTCCCGTCTTATTTTATGCACATGCTTAACCTACTGTACACAGCTTGAATCATATCAATTACTAAAGTATTCTGGAGCTGCCTCCACATTTGGATAATTTATACCATAACATTCTTCTGTCAACTGTGTCAAATGCACGCTTTAAATCTACAAAAGTACAAAAGAGTTTTTCTTTATTCTGTAAAATATGAGTAATAAGCCCATGGAGTATAAAAAATGTATTTATGGTCGATTTTCCGTGTCTGAATCTAAATTGATAATCATATATTTTTCATTATTTTCCGCCAATAACAGAAGACGTTCATTTGGAAGTGATGTAAATACTTTTGAGAACACGCTCACCAGTGTTATAGGTCTATGATTGTTCGGGTCTCTCAATCAAGTCGCCTTTTTAGGAACCGGGATGATAATACCTGAAGCTAATGCATCTAGAAATTCACAATTTTGATACATATGGTTAAACAGCTTACAAAGAATAGCTGTCAGTAACTCTACCACTGGAATAAGCATTTGACAAGTAAAATTTCAACTTCAACTTCAACTTTTTAGCGACTTTTTATACTTCATTTTCTGTAAATTCAGAATCTATGTTTGAATAAATACACTTTGTGTGCCAGGGTTTCTACTTTCGATTAAACTTTGTGTATCTGGATTTAGAACTGCTAAATTAGAACCAAGAACTTTCTTGAACATGTTATAAAAGTCTTCCAAGTTAACCTAACGGTAAGGTTTAGATTTGGGTTTTACATACTTCCAAAATTCCCTAGGGTTAGATTTAAAAAGTTCCTTTCCTTTCTTGACCATATAGCATTTCTTTTCAATAAAATGAATTTTTGGTACCAAAAACAAGTTTGTAATTGTTATTATCGTATAGCAATATTTATTTTACATAGAAATAAAACAATAAATTCTGAGGTATTAGCGTGCAATAAATATCGATAAATGAACGCAAACTTTGTTCCGATCCGAGGTCTCCCGAATCAATTTCATATTGCACACTTTGTCACGTGACACTATCGTCTGAATCAACATTTTTCACAAAATAATATTGCACTAGTTTTTATATTAACATATAACAACTAGTGCAATATTTGTGTATTTTGAGAAAAAAAAAGATATTTTTAGATGAAATACAAATGGGAAGCAAACGAAATATATTTTGCTATATAATAAAAGGGTAATCGAACTGATATTGTGAAATATTGTCCCTCTTGACTCGGGACAACATGATTTCACAATATCAGTTATATTATAAAATGAATTTAATCGCACTGCAATTTTAATTATAAATAATAATAATTATTATTATAATAATAACAAATAATAATAACAATAATTATAATAATACAATTTAATCGAATTTTAGAAATAATAACACAGAAATTAGATATCATTAATTTGATCGCATTTATTTCACCAAAACGATGTCTATTTTAACACACACCATTTCGTGTAATAAACCATTTTAACCATTTTAATTATATATATATATATATATATATATATATATATATATATATATATATATATATATATATATATATATATATATATATTAGGGATGGCAAATCGGTCCAAATTCATTAATCGATTAATCTAATCTTCGAATGGTAAGAACAATTAATCGATTAATCGTTATATTATTTACGCCAAAGCTCGAAAATTATCCCGTCAATATCAGTTGCACCCCCCCCCCGAACATTTTTGTTGAGAAATATTATTTGATCAACAAGTGATGAAGAAAGCCGATTTCTCAGTTTTGTTATGATCAACCCTGCAGTCGAAAAGACTCTCTCAGAAGGAACCGAAGTTCCTGTAACACAGAGGATTTTTGCCGTTAATAGTGCAAGTCTAGGAAATCGCTGCTGGTTTGACTCCCACCACAAAAGTGGGTCAGTACAATCTGGGTCTGGGTTTTCTTTTATATACATCTCAATCTCAGACTCATTGGGTTTATCTGCCGTGTACGAAATTAAAAAATCCAAATTTCTCCAAATTTTCTCTTTTCGGGTTCATCGGAAATCGTTTCAGACAGATAAAAGAAAAAATTGTCTCATCTCCAGTAACTGAGAAATATTGATGTGACATAAAAAAAAAATTCAAACCACACTTAATCCGTCATTAATAATCATAACAGTTTTTCCGTCCATGGATCGTTTGAAATGGTTCCAAACCTTTGATTGAGTCGGGCATTTTGTTGTAATCGACTCTATTTTTTCAAGCCCAAAAAATTTTGGTTATGTTTAACAATTTAACTCATTATAAAGGATTAACAAATTAACAACAACTACTCATTTATGTTCATGTGTTTAATCAACCATGTATGAATACATATCGTAATTAAAGGTAAGGTACACCAGGTATCGATCTTGTACGTGATTATTATTATAGGATATCCAAGATAAGGGGGTACTCCAAAGGGGGGTCAATTAATCGTTTATGGAAATAATAATCGATTCATCGAAGGTATGAACAATTAATCGATTAATCGGTTAATCGTTGCCATCCCTAATATATATGAAGGTTGGGTAGGTTTTCTTTAAATCGAGTATAATCGATCAAAATTTGAAGTTCTATTGTACATACTATCACATAAGATGTAGACCAGAAATAGAAAAGACGAGTGATCGAGTCAGTCCTTATCAACAAGTTTCTGCAATGCTCACTATCTTTAGCCATTCATAAAACTCCAATCCTTCTTTTAAAAAATTGCATAATTAACAAGTTAGCCCCATTACTCGTATAGTTACTCAAATATTTAAAATTAATAATTATTGGAATTTGAAAGTACATGTATTTCTTCATTAATATAAACTTTTAGAATATTTTTAAATTTCTCGCATTCAAAATAAAATCTGTCTCCAATATATTCTATAATACATAGAGTATAAATTCTATATTTGTCTCGATATATAACCATCTTTTCAAATGTTTCATCAAACGTGCATCTGGTAATGATACTTCTCACTAAGTAAATTGCTTTATCGACATTCATTTTCTCCCTTGTGTCCAAAAAAAACTTTCAGTTGCGATACATTTACATGGAGGTTAGGTAGTTTTTTTTTTTTTTTTTTTTTTTTTTTTTTTTTTTTTTTTTTTTTACAATCGCCGGATTAAAATTATACCGCCCGGAGTAAAACGAGTATAGTAATAATAATTATTATTATAATAATAATAATAATAATAATAAAAAACGTGTTTATTTTTACTTAGGGTTTTAATTGCCTTTCATTCATAAGCAAGTACAATGTGCTAGCCCGTGATCGACTTAACATCGTTCTGTTGAAACACCCGTATTTATAAACGCATTTTGCAGCAGGGTTCGGTCTAAAGCACGGGGTTACGGATCACAGTTTCCTTCAAAGCCTAGGTTTGAATCCCGCTTGGAAATGTTCTAGTTTTAGAAAAAGTTTGTAAATTTGCTTGTCGACTGAGGTATAGGTGACTTTTTTCCGGACACTCCGTTTTCATCCACCGTCACCTTAGTGCTGACCGCCTTGATTGGGGCGTAAAATGCCAATTATCTAATCCGAACCATTTTGTGGAAATGCATCTCAGCCAAACTGGACCTTGTTCCAAATTATATCGGGGTGGGCTGGGGTGGCGGTTGCTCAAAAAAGCAAAGGGTCATTAGCTACCTTCAACTTGTCATACTGTCCATAATCTTAAAACTACAATTTTTATTTCAATTTTAATCACGAAAAGGAAAATAGTTTTTTATATATTTACGTATTTTAAACAATATAGTTAAAAAAAAAAACAAGGTGAGGAAAGTAAGTATTCATTCAAGCATATTATTATTTATTTATTTATTTATTTATTATTATTATTATTATTATTATTATTATTATTATTATTATTATTATTATGTATTTCATTATTTATTACTTTTTGCTAAAACGTTAAATTAAATGAAGTTTGAATATTGCACCAGTTAACTCAATCATATTGCAATACTAAAAAATAAAAGTTCAGATTTTTACGGTGTATACAAAAATTGCTATTTATAAAATTTTGAATAAAAGTTATCTTTAAATCAGATTGGAATTTGAATAAAAATTCTTACATATGATAATTATTTTGCATGCGTGGATAGTTTGACGTGTCTCCAGTCATATTTATTTTGGGTGTCATGTGAGTTTCTATAAATAAAACGTAAACTTCCGCCTGCGCTTCTATTGACGTCATAACCTGCGCAGAATACGAGGGGCGTCGAATCCGCCATATTGAATATTCTGAAGAAAATCAAGAAACCCAGCTGGTTGAAATCCAGCGAAAATCACCTTCATCTTTGTGCAGTAATTGACAACGAAATTGTGTTTGTTTGGAGCAATAATTTTCTTATTTGTTGCCGGTCGAATTTTGTAGACCTGCCAACTTTGTGACTGTTTCAACAGCTTTTATTTGGCTGTTCGTCTACTTCCGGAAGACGAAAATGGGTACCAAAGACGACGAATATGACTATTTATTCAAAGGTAGATCCACCAAATTGATTCTCTATAACTCTTTTCTCATGTTTCTCATCTATGTGAAAGGGATCTTTTTATTTCACTACGAAATTCCAAACTCAGATAAGTTTATTCGCTAAATGAAACCGACCTGTCAGAATGTTGGTCGTTTGTAAACCATAAACTCTGACGAGACAATTTGACATTTGTCATTTGTCTAATGTCATGGATTCGATTAGTGATATATCAACAAAGAAAAACAGAACAATGTGTTCGTTTTTGTTTATTTTTGCAGGGAGTGAATTGCATTTATTTGTGATCTTGTGAAGTTGTCGGAAACAATTTTATTTTTACAATCAAACTTCCTTGGACAAAAAAAAAACCCAATTCATTTTATCAAATTAAAGGATGCTTATACTGTCGAAATAATTTCTTGTTAAGTGGGAGGCCAAAGTTTTAATCCTTATTTGAATTGGACTTTGCACTATACTGCATTAACAATTTATCGATCAATAAAGCATTCTGTTTTTGTGAAATATATTCCTATAACCACAGTTCTGGCCTACGTTGTATGCATCAGGGAATTCAAGTCAATTCGCCCCCGTCAAATTCGCCCCCACTTTCAACAAATTCGCCCCATGTCAAAATCGCCCCCGTTCAAAATCGACCCCACTTCTGCCAAATTCGCCCCCACTTTCAAAAAAATTTGCCCCCACATACAAAATCGCCCCCATTTTTTTTTTCTAAACTTCATTTTGTAGTAATGACTTATGAGTTGATTTATGACGACGTGCTAAAGTAAATTCCCCTGGTACCTGTGCTCTCCACCAGTGACAGAGGTAGTAGGTCTAAATATGGTAGCTCAGTTGGCAGAGTAATCGCACCGTAAGAGGGAGGTCGTGATTTCAAACCCTATGGTCTAAGACCGCGAAGCACTCAGCATTATGATAGCTGGTCACGTCTCATTATAAGTGAAATACTTTTGACTTGGGAGTCAAACACCATTACTTAACTCAACTCTAAACACTGGAGGCTACTAGATGGTAGTGGAAGGTAGCAATATTTCACTTAAAAAAAGTTTTTATTGATTAATTAAGATATTATCAATACAAACAACAGCTATCGTCTAGTACCGTCTAATAGTTCCATATATTTGTCCAAGTTGAAACTGTGGACAGTTGGTGGTTAGAGGTAAATAGCAATTCTACACCTACGTATAAACAGAAGTCTCATCGCATGCATTTGATGTTACCAGACACAGAGAAATGGTTTGGTAAGGTGCGCGTGGTTTGTTAAAAAGGATGGTTTTTTTAATGATTTCCCTCAACGATGTAATCTATCAATACTCTGCTCTGATGTGATCTTTCACAAACACTAAATATTTTCTTTTTTTCTGTACCCACTGTTGTGATTATATCATAATCGTACAAAGGACTTTTGATAATCACCATTTCAATATAAATTATTACAGTAATCACAACACTGTCTTATGTGTGAATTCAGTAAACAGGTAAAGGCATTATGAATACTCGACATACTGGTAAATTGCAACACACACAATGCATATTTACAAATAATATGTTAACAGTGTTAATTTGGCATATTTCAGGTAAAATAAAATTAATAATAATAAAAAAAGTTAAAAAAAAAAGGTAAAATCTCAATAAAAGTTGGGGGCGAATTTTCAGAAGTGGGGCGATTTTGCAAGAACTGGGGGCGAATTTACCTGATACCGCATCAGGAAAGAGTTCGTTTATGTAATCTCTAAGACAAGCCCTAAAAGCCTCAGTGGATTTGTCTCTTTGTCTTGCAGTTTAATCGAGCCCAAATTTAGCAAATCTAGACACCGCTTCAGCCTCCTGTCCCCACATGTTCCTGTTGACCCACAAATCATCCGCCAATATTCCCCCAAATTCATTATAATGTAGTATTCCCACATCCCCGAGTAATGTCTAAGCAGCTCACATTTTCCTTTCTTGCCAGTTTTACTAAGTTTGGTGTTTGATAAACATATTGAACCTTTTAGTTCAATTTTGGTCTTTTTGATAAAGATTTTAACAGTTTTTCTCGACTTGTATCTTGCATTACCTGAACTACATTGTCATTTATGACCACTCTCAAAATTTTCTCTTGATAGTGTTATGATATTAATGTTAGTTATTTTAACATGTGAGGGGCCTCGATAACCAAGTGGTCTTAAGCGCATGCTTATGGATCGCAGTGCCTCTCATCGCCTATGTTTGATTCACACTCGGGACAGATCCTAGTGTGAGAAGTTTGTCAGTTCGCTTTCAGAAGGTCTGTGGTTTTCTCCAGGCACTCCAGTTTCCTCCACCATTCAAAAACTGATTGCCTCAAATTAAGTGAAAGAATCTTGACTGGGGCATGAAACACCATTACTCCACTCTTTGAACATGCTAGTTGTGATTTCCTGATCCTCTGAACTTTTAACATGGAAGTGTTCTGACTCGGTTTCAGTTTAGTGTGTTTCATTTTTTCTTTATTTTTAGGAAAATGATAAAGATACATATATAGAGTCTAATACCCCTCCCACACGCACATAAATATAAAATTTAACTACTGAAAAGTTTTTCTATTGTGTATGATTCTTATACATTGATAAAAGTTAAAGATATTTAAAATGTTTACACAGGAAATTTAATTTCCTGTTTTTGTTGATTTTCATATCAGCTGTTAAAAATCTCAATGCATGTCACATGTTAAAGCATATATATTGTTTATGTTGTGATTATCATAATAGCAGTTTTGTCAACTTTAAAACATTAAATACCACTATTAACTTTATTCAAGAAAAGGTTATGGGACAATGTTCATGAGTTGCACAGTGCTTATCCAAACTTTAGATTGAACCCTATGGGTTATGAAATAATATTCTGCCCAGCTTCTTTGGCATTTCTTGAGGTCTTGGTGAATAAGTGGCATAAACACACATCTACAGATCATAGTGCCTGTCATCACCAGGGTTTGAATCGCATTTGGATACATGAATATTCTAGTTGGAGAATGTTTGTATGTTTGCTTGTATAAAGTTGGTGGTTTTCTCTGGGAACTCCAGCTTCCTCAACTACTCTAAAAGTTGACCAAAACTGCTACAGTAAAACAACATAACTAAACTTTACTCTCCTGTTCAGTCGGGGTTTTGATTATTTCCCTTTACCCACACCATAGTGCCAAGTTGATAAGTAAATAAAGACTGTAGTCAAAATTCTTCCTTAAGCTTTCTGGTATAGAAGCAAATAGTAAGTAAATAATCACGTCAGAAAAGAAAATTTGAGTATTTTGTCACAAATAAAAATTTTTACTTAATGATTGATAACATGTTAGTAGAAAAAATGGTCAAGGTAAACTTTAGATATATAAGGCCTGTTATTTTGACACAAGTTAGTGCACCATGTCATAAAAATGTATTTGGAAACACTGAATTTCTGTCTTGTTTATACTAAATCCTGTATGTGGTTTTGTTTCTTAACCAAGTTTGTTCATTATAAATATATATGGGAAGAGGGGAGGGGAGATTTTGTCTTGTGGTTTGATAAGACATAAAGCTCCGTTTTGTTTGTAACCCAAAAAGTTTTTAGATATTAATCATAATTTTTTTTAATCCTTACAAGTATAATCCTATATTTTTGAGACTGAAAATCACTGGACAATTTTTGATTGACTAATTTAGCATTAAGATAGAGTATGATGTCATCCAGATGAGTCATATTGTTTGTAAACATTAACAGCACATATGTAATATTGACCTAACAAAGTTTTAATAGGATACTCTGATCATGTCTAAATTTAAAAATCAAAAGGGTATAAAAATATTCAGTTGTCTTTGTGATAACACAATTTTGTGAAAAAGTTGTTTGAAGATACATGTACATATTTTAAAAATGATGTCTTGTCGAAGTTCTAAGTGTAAGGCATGTGGTAGCTATTTTGGTAGAGGAAATTTATATAGTTACGATAAAGATGACTATTCCTATCTTTTAAAAGGTAATCAAGTTTTTGTACAGTGAAACCTTTTTTTCCTTCTGAATAACTTGGACATTTTGCTAAATGCCATTGTTCTAAAATTCGAAATTTTTTTTTTTTTTTTTTTTTTTTTTTTTTGTTTTACATTATTTTGTTTTATTTATCATTATTTATATTTTATGTATTTATTTATTTATTTACTTTTTATAGTTCCATTTTAGTTAACCATGGCAACAGATCAATATTTTATGCTCATTGACATTTTGAATGTCATCTATGTCAATGATGTATACAATTTAAGTTTTTTTTATTGCCAGTAATACTTCCATCATGTAAAACCATATATATTGGTTAATAAGGGTGAACATCTAAAATCTGATCAAAACTGGATGGAAACATAGAACTTTGTATTATAATTATATGCCAGCATATGTTATTATTGTATTTGAAATGGACATTGTCTGTATTTTCATGGGGGCAATATATCCTAGATGTTTTTAAGATGGACATTTTTTAAACTATATTGACTTCGTTGTTCAATGTTACAGATCTTTCAGATCATTTAGTGGTTTAATAATCTAAACCACACATTTGCAGATCACAGTGTCTCTCGCATCTTTGTTTTGAATCCACCTATGGCAGATCCTAGTTTGAGGACGTTTGTCAGTTTAATTGCCAAAGTTTGGTGGTTTTTCTCCAGGCACTCTGGTTTTCTCCACCAGCCCAGAATTGACCACCTTGATATGTTGAAGAATCTTGTATGGCGCTTAAAACACATCAAAGCAATCCAATTGGATCTTTTTGAGAAATAAAATAAATGTTTTGGGTCAGACTAATACATGACGGGTCTTGGGCTAGAAGACTGGCATGGAAACAGTAGTTGAAGATTTTAATTTTATTTCTTGTATATACATAAACAGTTATCTCTCTCTACTTGTTATGTATAAATTATTTATACTGCTTGTTTTGTTTATTTCAGTTGTCCTGATTGGTGATTCCGGTGTAGGAAAGAGTAATTTATTGTCCAGATTTACTAGAAATGAATTTAATTTAGAAAGTAAAAGTACAATTGGCGTAGAATTTGCAACTAGGTAAGATCTCACAGGCCTTACATGTATATTCTAGCTCCAGTTTCACATTACAATCATAACTTAACTAAGATTTTTCCTTATCTTAAATCTGGCAGGTTTTAAACATGACTTATTTTGTTAATTGTTGTGATATCTGTATTCAATTGTGACATGGAATACTAATTAGAGGCTTCAAAATGGGATTGCCAGTCTTTGCTTAATATACCGGTAAGTAAGGAAAATCTTAGTCAAGAAAGAATTGTGAAACTGGGCTAGGGTTGATATTCAAAATTTTTCTTGTTGTATTTAGTATTATGGATTGTGACATCTGTCCTGTAAATTATGATGAACATTTTCATATTATTGCAAAAAAGAAAATAATGAAAATAAAAAAAGGATTTAAGATAAGTGTGTTTGTCATGATACACTAATTCATTTGTTTCATTGTGTTATGTTGGCATATAGCAAGTATATATTCTTCAGCTATAAATTTCTATACTCAACTTTGTATATAAAGACTATTTTTGTTTTTATTAATCAATGACTTGCTTTACATCAGGAGAGTATGTTAACAGATATCATCATTAGGGATCATCCTGAGTATTTATAGATACTGTGGGTGTTGGCTTACAAGTGTACTTTATGGCTTAAATATCTATTCATTTGACATACACAGATGTTAACAGAATAATGTTAATTCTTAAATAAACACATGGAATAATCATGGGTAAATTTCTAACCCTGCTGCACTGTGTCGTCCCATATAATGATAATATTGGTGACAAATGTCTTGTTGTAAATTCTTAATCTGTGATGTTTAATCTCCGCATCTGTGATTAAAAAAATCATTAGAATTTAGTTACCCTCTTAACAACATTCACTCCACCCCACCCTACTTCTCCCAGACACCAATCACAGATTCAAATGTGACCAAAATAACAGATATTCTGTTTTAGACTATAGGTTAAAAGTAAAACACATTATACATTATTTTATATATATATTTTTTTGTATTTTCACTGCCAGTCTACATTGATTTGATTAATTATAATTTCTTTTTTTTACACTTCCAAGCTTTATATAATAATGCTAAATGAATTAATGATGATAGAGAATTGTGATATATATAAGCTCTTAACATTATATAAAGTTTTTGACTGATGCCAGCTACATAATTCTATTAAATCTCTTATTGCTTATGCCAAAATGGTAACAGGAGCTTTAGTGGCCAAATGGTACAATACATATGCTTACATATCACAGTATCTCTCTGTCTAGGTTCTCTCTGTGCAGATCCTGGTGTGAGAAAATTTGTCAGTTTACTTGTTGAAAATTGGTGGTTGTCCTTCATTCTCCAAAAACTGTTCTCAATATAAGTAAAATTTCTTGACTGGGACATAAAACATCATTACTCAAATCAACTCAAAATGGTACACATACTGTTGTCAGATTTTCAAGTCAGAAACCTGTTAGAAGTGAGTTTTTTTTTTTTTTTTTTTTTTTTTTTTTTTTTTTTTTTTTTTTTTTTAATCAATTAAATTGAAAATAATTGTAGACTAGGCAGTACATGTATAATTAATCTCACTAGCACCATGGACCTGAAACCTAATTTGTTCAACCCATTCATTTATTTATTCATTCTTTATATATGTTATAGGAGTATTCAAGTAGATGGTAAGACAATCAAGGCACAGATATGGGACACGGCTGGTCAAGAAAGATACAGAGCTATTACTAGCGCGTATGTATATATAAATCTTCTCCTTATTTTTCCAGTACATGTATACCAAAATTTAAGTGAAAATTTTAACAGACAACAAAATGATAAATTCCAAATTAAATTAAATAATTTTCAAGAATTGCAAGCATGATATATTCTTTTTACATTCAGAAGCATTTTTAACCCCCCTTTTTTTTTTTTTTTTTTTTTTTTTTTTGGTCACTCTTCAATGGCCAACACATGCATTTATGCTAATTTCAACTGGCTTGTATTGCCCATCAGGTTCTAGGGGTTTTTGATGTTAAGTGGTCTTAGGGTGCACAGTTAGTTGTCACAGCACAGCACAGAGCCTCAATGCAAAGTTTTTATCCCAGATTAAGAAAGTTTTTTTTTAATATTTTTGTTTATTGTTTGGTGGTTTCTTGACGTATTCAGGTTTCCTGTAACATCCCAGAAATGGCTGCTTTAATTGAATTGAAATAATGTTGACATTAGGGGGTTTAAACCAGTAAGAAATAATGAACAAGTGCATGTAATTGTAATACTGAAAAAAAAAACTAGATAGCAAAACACAACATGATATAGGTTATTGATACATGCAGATATTATATATAGGAAAAACATTATAAACACACACATGAAAAATCAACATCTGTGTACTTACGTAATGTATCAATTGAGTAAAACTAAATTTATACACACAGAGCAAGCTGCTTTAGTATATATGACGAGTAGAAGTTTCAAAGGGAGGTAATTTCTATCTTAATTGATTTTCAGTTATTACAGAGGAGCTGTAGGAGCATTATTAGTTTATGATATAGCTAAACATTTAACTTATGAAAATGTAGAGCGATGGCTTAAAGAGTTACGGGACCATGCTGATAACAACATAGTCATTATGTTAGTAGGCAATAAAAGTGATCTACGGCATTTACGAGCTGTTCCTACAGATGAGGCTAAAGCTTTTGCAGGTCAGTACAACATTGAGATAATAAACATTGTAGGATGTCTTTCACTGAATATGGTTATTGGTTAAACTAAGTGATGTCCAATCGGACAAAAAAATCATAATCAATAATCAGAGAGGCATAATTGATTAATAATCGAAATTACTTAATAATTGTGGATTCAGTAACAAATATTAGTATTTTGTGAAACCCAAGTGTTCTTGCTTAGTGATTGTCAAAGGCCACATTGCTCATTTCCCTGATAGTGTGGTAGTGGCCAAAGCATCTTACCAGTGTAAAAACTTATATCAGTAGTAATGGTCTTGAGTTGAATCCCAAAAACTGCCCACACTTTTGACCTCATGGTCCCTACATACATTGTATGAAAAGTTTTATAATTTGTCTACTGCAAAACCCAATTATTTTTATTCCATTTACAATTTCCCTCTCTCAACCTACAGTATTACTGTTAAACTGATAGATATGGGAAAATAATCTTGGCTGGGATATAATAACAATTCCACTTATAAAGTTTTTGTTTTACCCTTCCAAATTATGACATGCATGTATATGGTAAGTTTGTGCATCTGCTACAAATCGGTTTTGTCACAGCAGGGGTCACACTGACTTCAAATTTTTTTTCTCCAAAATTTCGCCAGAATTATTTTTTTTTTGCCAAATACAATTTTTATGGGCCAAAGGTATTTTCTGGTCTAATTGTAATTTCTGGCGAAAATTTAAAAGAAATAAATTGGCTTATAAAATGCATGTCTGATGACATGAAAACAACAACAGTTTTCTTGTTTTATTTTTTTTATTCATAAAATAAAGCACTAATACATAAGTAAACTGTAAACAAAACAAAAGCACAAATTTATTGAATTCCAAAAGAATTACTACGTTTTTTCCAGTTATTTCTACTAAAAATTCAAGAGTTCAAACTGTTACCGCCGATAATTGATAATCTCAATCTAATTTAGCAATTACCTGTGATTATCCGTAAACGCGGCTTGGTTATCACTCGCTTACATCGATAATTAATCTCGTTAAATGATAAATCCACCTGTAATTAACACCTTAACAAGTGGAATTTTGTTTTATCAACATCATGTACATGGCTTCGGTGACCCAATTTAACACTCATTCGAACTCTCTAGATCTATGGTTTGATAAACACATAGACAGAGACGGAAACCTGTTGCTTTAACGACTCTCTGCTCATGTCCATGAAGTGTAGTGAACCTGGTAATTTAAACATTTTTTCACCATGACTTTCGCCGATGTTTATTTTTTATCGCCAAATTTAATTTTTTTTCTCATTTTGTGAAAAAAGCGAACGGCAGCGTGAACCCTGCATAGGATATTAGCTTTTGTTGTTGTCACCAGTTACGTAATATGTCTGATAAAATACATTAGTAATTGAGTTCCAGAATTGTTAACAGTGTTGCAAAGATAATGTGATGTCTCTCACCACCTAGGTTCAAATTTAAAAAAAAACATTTCTTGACTTGGGTAGAACTCCAGCTTGGTGTTTTGCATACCCTGCAACTTGTTTTAGACATCGAGTACTAGGCCAGCAACATTATTATTCGGACAAGTAATTTTTTTTAAATGAATGATTTATACCATTCATGAATGAGGTAGTTTGGTTGCTAATGATGTGATGTTGTCATATAAGTAAAAAATAAAAAATAAAATTTAATTATGACATGTTCAAATTAGGGTTTAAATTAATGAGATGACATTTTCACATGGTTTTAAAGTGACACTGTCACTTGGTTCAGATTGATAGATTTTCCTCTGTGCAATTATTTAAGAAGGCAGTTGAATGAATGAAATTTTTCAGAATTCTTTTAATTTGAATGGCAAAAAAAATTTAAATTTTCCAAATAATGGGAATAATTTATCAGTAGCTGAAATAAAGATTTAGTTGACTTTGCAAGTTGTACAAATTTTTGCATACAGATTTACGTGTGTTTCTAATTTTTGTTACCAGGCTGTTGTGCTTTTTTTTTTCAAAATTAAGTATAGTTTTGTTTTAATTTCCATACATTGACTGTTGTTATTGTAAATTCTTTCAGAAAAGAACAATTTGTCTTTCATTGAAACTTCAGCGTTGGATTCAACAAATGTAGAAACGGCATTTCAAAATATATTAACAGGTCAGTAATTCTTTTTTAATATCTTTATTGCTGGTTGACATTGAAGTACTGTAAGGCCTAAAATAAAATTAACTTTGTTTGCTGTTGACCACCCGACCCACTTGAAATGCCACTACCCAAAAAATTTTATTGCCTTCTACTACAATCTTTTTTTTAACTTTTCGTGCAACATAAGAAACAGTATTAAATAGCAATATCTCTGGATAGGGAGATGTCCTGTGAGCAGGAAGGAAATTCAGCTGTGTTTCTCCATGGGAGAAAACACAAGGAAAAACAAACTTTTTAAGAAGACTTTAGGTAGCAAAAAAAAAAAAAAAATGTAAATGTGTTTTAAAAGAGAAATATGAAACCAATTTAATCTTTTCAAAAGTGTAAAAGATTAAGTTTTCAAAAAATAAAATAAAATATTTTTCCTACCTACCTACCCACATGTGGATGGCATGGGTCGGGAAACAGCAAACAAAGAATTTTTTAAGTTGGGCCTAAAAAGATAAATTGTCCCTTTATAATCATTAGATAAAAAGAAAAACATGATAAATCAGAAATAGTCAGTTTTCACTGATAATTGCAATACACATTAGATATATTTGTTTATGTTTAGGTGTCATATTCATTTCAATTTTAAGACTAAAAAAAGAAAGACATGATAGCATACTATTCAGTTTTAAAATGAAGTGTTACATAAAAATTCAAGAATAGTGGAATGAAAAAGTGCCATGAAAAAAATTTAGAATGCTCAAAGACAAGATACTGTCTATATAACAACATTATTTATGTAAAAAGCAGATTTCATGAATAAAACGTTTCAGGCACAGCTTTGCAAAATTATTCCTTGAGGAATCGTCCACCATTTTGTTACTTTGTAGAAAGAATTCTCGACAATAGACATTTTAGTGTACGTGTATATATAAAGTTATTTGCTGAAAGTTGGGTATTTATGTCTGGTCGCTGTATGTGTTAAATACAAGTTTAAGTGTTAAACATTTGTAAAATTCAGTATGCTCTACAATCTTGAAACCACTGCGTTAGCTCAGTTGGTAAAGTGCTCGCTCCGTAAGTGGAAGGTCATGGGTTCGAACCCCGACTGGGTCTGACCCAAGACTTGAAAGTGGATATTGACTGTTCTTTTGCCAAGCACTCAGCATTATAAATTGAAAGTCATGGCTCTTTCTGAACTTAAAATAAACGAGGTCACGTGTTACGATAAAGAACCTTGCTGTATAATGCCATCAGCGCAGTGCACAGGCAAAATTTCTGCACTTTGCCTATAGCTGGCAACAATCTTGAAGACATGTTCATAAAAGAGAAAATATGATGTAAATATTGATCTACATAAACCTTTTTCTGTGTTACAAGTCAGTTATTGTACAATTTACTTTTTGAAGCCAAATATGATCAAGACTCTTTTAGGTTGAGATTTCCTTAAAAGAGAAATTTTAAAAAACTGCCGTCTTTTTATTTCAGGAAAACTATAAAATGTACCTACAGGTATTGCTGAATGATTTTCCTAATTACATGTGTGTTGTTTATTTATTTCAGAAATTTATAAAATAGTTTCACAGAAACAGATACACGACACAGATACAGTAGCATCACCCAGTAATAATGTACAAACAATACACGTGGCACCTACAGAAAACACAAATCGTAGTTCTAAACCGTGCTGTAATGTCTGATACTAACTTATTACACTATATAAAAATATTAATATCATTGACAATTAGAAAAAAAAAAAGAAGAGACCAAATCGTAAAAGTTATGAGGGGATAATGAAGTGATGGCGACAACTACAATTGAACATAGCTGTATATAATGTTATTAAATATGTATATAAAATTATATCAAGTTACAACATGTCCAGATGGTACGGCAAAATAATACATTAAACATGCCTTCTATGTTTGTTGCATCATCTTGTTAAAAGAGATCATTAAAAGGTTCATTTTATAGAACTATACAGTAAAGAAATATGTGGCCAAAATTTGTTTTTATGTATTCCAACAATTAACAGCAAGTTTATTATGAAAAAAAGGTGTTCTACATATTGAACTGCATAATGTTTTCACCTGTTCATTTTTTACTTTTTAAGTATGGCCATGTTTTTGATTGAACAAATTTGAACTCGTAATATTTTTTTTTTTCTTGTGAGAAAGCAAACCCCAAATTCATTTATTACCCCCTCATGTATTTTGATTTTAATGTCCATGATTAAGTATTGCTAAGGAGCTGGCTGGTATTAAAAGTGCTTGTTCTTTTTAACAGGGTATGGATTTCTTCTAACATGTTAGTTATTCTCCAACTCATCAATTAAAAATAGCATGTGATGATTGAGGATATTTTGGCCACATTTTTCTAGAACGTACCTGGTGTGTAAAATATTTTCTATGTTCTTATGAAATGTTGAAACCTTTTTTTTCACATACACATACAGACAGACCCTCTTTTCTTTTCTTTTTTTTTTATTTTTTCTTTTTTTTTTTATTTTTATTTTTTTTTTTTTTTGAAAAGCTTGGTGAGTGTTCAACATAAGAAGGTCTTATAAGACTTTAGACTGAAAAATAATTGTTAAGAATCAACAAAATGTATAACTTCATGAGTTTCATCAAGGAGCAGCATTTCAATGTATTGGTTAAATTTAAATCTCAATTTTGTTAATTTCTAGGTTGACTACTTAGTGCAGTTGCACTTACTTTTTTCTGCTAAGTATTCATTGTAGTGACTTCGGTTCATTGAATGCTGCTGTCAGCAATTTTACTTTTGTAGGGATAATGTTTTACAGTAGGGATTATGTTTTACATTCTAAGTCGAGAAAAGAATTATTAGTTTACTTTGTGTGCAACAGAAAGTTTTTGAAGTAATTTGATATCTTGGAACTGAAATTGAAAAAGCTTGATCAACAGTTCACGAAAATTAAACTGTCCATTTGTTTGGCAGTTTTCGAAATTTTTAGGAAAAAAAATCTCTTTAAATGCACAAAAGTAGATTGGAAAAAAAAAAAAACCCTGTCATCGTGTCAATTCTGCTGGAAACAAAAATGTTCTTGGAATAAATGTTGAAAATTAAAATTGGTTATACTAAGACTGTCATTATGAGCAAACATTATTTAAACTGTTAAAAATAAAATTGGTCAACAAAAATGAGACTTATTTAATTAATTTTTATGTAAAATTGTAAGTTAGCTACAAATGCAGATAAACAAGCAAAAATATAGTATATATGTTCCATTAATGGCAGTTTTGGTATCCATAAAGTGACATTCCGTTTCAACATTTTAGTCAAGAATTTTTCCACCAGACCATTTCATTTTTATGTCGAGATGTTCACTATCAGTTTGGAGTTTCTTGATAATATAGCAAAATGCTTTATTTGCAGATAAATAATTCTTGGATAGTGTTCTGTTTTGTTTTGATGTTCATATGTGTCAAACGCTGTATTTGAGTCAAATTCATGTTGCAATTTTCAGTGGGAGGGGGTTAATTTTTCAATGAAACTATAATATCTAACTCGCTGATGTTGGTAAAGAAAGGTACATTGTTGGAAATGTTTGTATTTTTGCTTGATCAGTAACAAAGCTATCACTGATAAATTACTCCATTGAGGTTATTCTGAAATTTGTGAAAACAACTTAAATTTAACAATAGCTGCATTTTCTTCAATCATAATGACTTGTTTTAAATCAATATATATATATATATATATATATTTTTTCGTAATCAGCTGCAGCTCATATTGTCCTCTTCACTTTTAACCTTATTTGTTGCAATGTAAAATCTGTGATCAAATTTGTACATATATATAACTTCTTTTTCGTATATTTTTGTATGTTTTTCTTGCATTCAAATCACAATGCTTGAATTGTCAAGGGAGAGAACTCCATTCCAGCTCTTAAAAATTTCAACCAATAGAGTTATTGTTCTTTGGTTTTAATTGCTAACTAGAGATAACACTGTGTCCAAATTATTGAGCAGAATATAATATAAATATATTGATGCTCTTTGAGTGAAAGTGTGGAGAAAAGTTATGTAAGTGCTTCATATGTGTTAAAGACTTGATAAAATTAATATTCTGATTTTACCAAGTAAGTTGTCAATTTGGGGGAAAAGTTTTAAGCCTCCAATAGTTGCCTCTGGAAAATGGTGACCGCAGTTTATATCAATTCAGTTTTTTTCCGTCATATTTTGTACATAGAAATGTGTATATTTTAAAACAGGTGATTTGTTCACCAGTTTATATTTATTTGTAATTAATTCTGCAGATTTTTAAGCTTTGACCGTTAATGAAACCTTAACAAATGCATCTTTAAGAACTAGAATGGTGTATTGTTCCGTATTGGGTACAGTGTTTTGATTATTTTTGTGATTATAAATAAGCCTGTAGTAATGTGGATATATCGTATGATAACTAATGTGTTAAATGATTGAATATAAGTTTGTTTTTAAGTGCAAGAAAATGAATAAAAGAAACCAGATATGGAACATTTATTTAAACAATTTTTTCACCAAAAACAAAATGCAAGTGCTATTTCTTTATTTTGTTTTTGAATATATTAAGTCAGAAGAAAAAAAAGTGAAATGTGACTGTAATGCACAGATTGAATTTAATTACCTGAAAATTATCAAAGTAGTTGCCATGGAAACTTAGATCACATCTGTCTGGTATAAATATCAAGAGAGATGTGTTATAATTGTGATAAGAGTCTTTATTTTGTTTGTATGGTTATGTGATAAAGACAATGTTTTTATGTACCCTGCAATGTGTATAATAACTGTATGCATATCAGCTTTATAAATGTCCAGAAACAATTTTTATATTACTTAATTTGGGTCGTGTTTATAAAGTCATAGTTCATGTCTTAATTACTGTAAATGAGATCATGGTCTAGAGACGTTTTAATTGCATGAAGCCCTCTCTGTACATTTGTGTTGGATTATAGTATTCTTACTGTTCAACACACATTTATATAATAACTTGTGTGGGACAGTGAAAAAAAATCAATAAGTGCAAAATTTTTACAAACCTGATGTTATGTTTCAACATAATATTGGTTTTTGTTATGTGTTATCTCTTGTCAAATATGTTTTTCCAACATTTCCTATTTAACACTTTAAAGGAAGAATGGTAAGAGGTCATAACTTGACACTGCACTGTTTAAATATTGAATGAGGTCAGTCAGAACCACTAATGGGTAGAGTTTGAATGTGTTTGTAATTATTATGTATTAAGACAAAAGTTTGTTGTTTTTAATTTTCACTTTCATTCATATTATAGCCATCTTTTCTGGAAGTCTTTACTACATAACATTCTGTATGAACATAAATCTATTGAGTATTTTTTAAGGAAATGAGATATTGCATCAATTAAAAATAAAGTATATGAAATTTATAACTTCTAAGCATTTGTTTTTATTCAACTGCTTGTAATCATTGAGTAAATACATATTAAGTTGATATAATACTTTCTTTACACATTTATTAACCAAGACCTGGGTATGTGTGAGAAAAATTAAAACAGGATGTGAACACTTCAAACTCTGCATTAGTATTTAAGTGAAAATGATCTGATATGTCTACATTTGAAATTTTCTGATACACCTGTCAATATTGAGGGGACATTTATATTATGGCGCCAGACAAGCTGCTGTCTGTTAACAATGTGGTTTCTGTGCATTTAAAGATACACTGTTTGTCTCTTTGATCTCAAACTTTGTCAACTAAGTCCCTGTGAAAAAATAATGCATGATATTGCAAATCGGGTCACTATGTCAAAGGTTAAGGTCAGTTTCTTAAAATAGAAATTTAGTTTCTGTGTATTCAAAGATGCACTATATGTCTGATTGATCTCAGATTTGGTCGGCTTATTCCCTGTTACAAGACTGCATGGTTTTTCTAAATCAGGTCACTTATACAAAGGTCAAGGTAACAGTTATTATAAAAAGAATTCTAGTTCCCTTGCATTGATAGATTAATTTCAAGCTTCTTATTCCCTGTGACAAGACTCTGCATGGGATTGCAAATCGGGTCACTAGATCAAAAGTCAAGGTCACAATTACTTTCAATAGAACTCAGTTTCCCTGCATTGAAAGACGCCATTTGTTCGATTTAGCCAATATAATGATCAATGAATTGCCCTACAAACAAGAAGCTTCAATCATCTAGACTAAAAGTTCACACTTGATCTGATATGCCACAATATTTAAATGATAAAGATGTTGAAAGTGGAACTAGGGAAGTTTAATGATTTCACTGATAGCCATATAAATTAAAGGTACCATCTACAGAATGTTTTATGTCATATATTGTAGGGCTTTGCCATTAGGAAAGACTTAGGTGTTTCTTTTCTGGTGCTTGTGGTGGCAGCATGCCAAAGTGTAAAGGTTTATTTTAAATTTTGTGTTAAAGTCTAAAGTCCATATGGAAGCCTGGCAAGACACATAATTCTGCAGAATTCTTGTTTGAAACTTAACAGATATATGACTTGTCCATTTAGGATTTCCTGACTTATAGTTGTTGCTTACATCATAGATAGTTACGGGCGTATATAGCCTCGCTTGGCGGTGGTCTTGTTTAAGAAATGCTCACAAATATTTACATGGAAGGAAACTAATAAATTAGGGGAACAATAAGAAACTGACAAAAGGTACAGCTTATGCAAATACTAAAATACCTGGCTTTTGGTTGGCTCTGAATTAAACGGTTAAAGTTGTAAGCTTGCATAATTTTTTGTCAACATTTTTAGCTCACCTGAGCACAAAGTGCTCAAGTGAGCTATTGTGATTGGTCATTTTCGGCGTGCGTCATGAGTCGTGTGTCAACTTTTGATTGTTAACACTCCTGATGTCACAATTTGAATGCAATCTTAATCAAACTTGCTCAGAATGATCCTCTTGACAAAAAGTAGCTCAAGTTCGAATATGGGCCATGATGGGTCAATAAGTAGGTCACTAGGTCAAATAGTAGAAAAACCTTGTTAACACTCCTGAGGCACCAATTTTAGTCAAATCTTCATCAAACATTGTCAGATTGATTCTCTTGAATAAAGCTAGCTCAAGTTTGTATATGGGCCATGTTGGGTCAATAAGTAGGTCACTAGGTCAAATAATAGAAAACCCTTGTTAACACTCCTGAGGCACCAATTTTAGTCAAATCTTCATCAAACTTGCTAAGAATGATTCTCTTGACAAAAGTTAGCCCAAATTCATATATGGGCCATGTTGGGTCAATAAGTAGGTCACTGGGTCAAATAATAGAAAAACCTTGTTGACAATCCTGAGGCCCAATTTGAATGCAATCTTCATCAAACCTAGTCAGAATGATCCTCTTGACAAAAGCTAGCTCAAATTGTATATTGGCCATGTTCGATCAATAAGTCGTACACAAGGTCAAATTCCAGAAAAACCTTGTTAACACTCCTGAGGCCCTAATTTTAGTTCAATCTTCATTAAACTTTCTTATAATGATCGTCTTGACAAAAGCTAGCTCAAAATCGTATATTGGCCATGTTGGGTCAATAAGTAGGTCACTAGGTTAAATAATAGAAAAACCTTGTTAACACTCCTGAGGCACAACTTTTAGTCCAGTCTTTATTTAACTTATTCAGAACGATCCTCTTGACAAAAGCTAGCTGAAGTTTTTTTTCTAGTTATGTTGTGTCAATAAGTAGGAAACTAGGTTAAATTATATACAAAAAATTTTTAACACATCTGAGGGTTTAATTTTAAACCAATCTTCATCAAACTTGCGGAGATTGATCCTCCTGACAAAAGCTAGCTCAAGTTTTTGTATACGTCATGTTGGTTCGATAAGTAGGTCACTAGTTCGAAATATAGGAAAAATCTCTTTTAAAAATAGAAGCTCCAGTTTGACAAAATCAAGCTGAGTGTACATCATTTTCAGGTGAGCGTCCAGGGTCTTCATGGCCCTCTTGTTTAGGTATATAAGTCTCTGTGATGGTATTAATTTAGTACCTGATATGGCTATTTTGTTGTTACGGTGCCAGAAAGAAATGTAAATGATTGGAATCAGATTGCAGTGGCACTTCTGCTTTTAGTTTTCAAATAACTTGTAATGCTTTAGTCAGTTTGTAAATGTTGATGTAGACATCAGGATAAATTCGATGTGTGACAAAATCTGTGGGGGTCGCTTGTATGTACACTGCAAGCTGGTTCAACAATGGACTTCAAATGATAACTTTTGTTATTTGTTGCATTTTGGCAAAATCTTCATCAGTATATTTGTAATTTAGTGAAGGTGACAAAATCGGCACATAATGGTTTGGCAATAATTATCTGTTTGATGGTTTAAATTGTTTGTTTAAATTCCGATGAAACTGTTTAGTGTGATAATCAAATAATGTAATACATATGTTGAACATGAAATGTGACAAAATCTGTGAAAAAAATATATTATATTGTTGCACGATCCCCAGATTACCATCCTGTCTAGACGCCCTGATATTTATGATATTGATATTGGTAATTTTCTTTTGTATTTCAGTTAATTTTGAACTGTACGTAAATCCAAATGTGTGTCACGTATTATAAATTATTTAAGAAAGTGTACCAGACATTTTTAAGAAAAAATTATGGCTTTGCTGCGATTCGAACCTAGGAATTCTGATTTACAATGTGAGAGTTCTACCACTAGACCATCGATCTATTTATATTAGATGATCTCTTTCAATAAAAATAACCCTTGTGTTGTTCTAGGATTTTTTTTATAATTCAAATGCAACATATAGAAGTATAAATGTTTAAAATGAAAAAGCATTTATAAGAGGCAAAGCAAACTATAATTTATAAAATAAAACTAAAGAAAATAATAATTTAACAAACTAATTCCTAACAAAACAGGAATAGTACTCAGTTTGGTATTCTTGGTTTCTCACACACTGGATATGCTCAGTAAAAAAGCCTGCAAGGTTTCTATTCATGGACATCGCGGATATTAAAATTGTTTCCATGGCACAATCCCGCACAACAAAAAGAAACATGAAATGGACAGAAAATACCTGGAATAGTTGGGCCAGAGTAACCGGGAATGTAGAGCAACCCCAGGTTCCTCAGGAAGGAAACTAAAGGCTATTTCTGTCTTATAGTTCAATTGAAAGTACAAGTAATCCTAAAACTCAAGTTTCAAGTTTCTTTATTTCTCATATTGCAAAAAATACAAATTGAGAATATATGTATAATAAAAAACAAATAATGCATGAGTAACAGCATAACATAATTACATGTATACAACTACATTATGTTAACCCGGAGGACCGGTAGTACCGATTCTTTCATTAATAATTGTTATAAACTTACTTAATTTAATTTGTAAAGATAAACTTGTATCATTAAATAATGAATAAAATTTTAAACTATTTGGTTTGACATAATGCCATTTTGGAATATACATAATTCTTTCTTCGGACAAAGCAGTACAACACAAAATATAATGACATTCATCATCTAAATCGGTGTTACAAAGTTCACATAATCTATTTTCTCTTGGGATATGTTTCCAACGTACAACTGCAATGGATAGATTATGATTACTACATCTAAAATTAGTTAAAAAAGTATTTTTATATTTATCAGAGAGATCTGAAGTTAAATACTATTGTAGCTTAAAATCAAAATGAGAAAATAAATTATAAGAAATTCCTCTTGACGAGGTACAATTTATATACCAGCTTTGTAAAAATTGATCATATAATTTTTATTTAACAGATTTAATTAACCAAGTACGGTTGCTATAATTATGAAATAACCAACATATTATTACTACTACTAAAACTACTAAAATATTTTATTTAAGTGTCACGTATCAACATACAGTTATAAATATACATAATAAAATATAAATATAATTAAAATATTGATACCCAGCCATATAGGCTTATGAGACACATTGAACCTTTAAAGCCTGGATAAAACTTTTAAATGTGTAAAACTTTAAGGAATAGAAGGTTAACTGATAATAAACTGATAATAAAACAGTCAAAAGGCACTATAGAACATGTTACAATTTACATATATTTAAAACATTGAAGTGGTTGTATTAAAACACTTCCTACGATTAAACATATTATACAACGTACTGGCTAAAATGTTTTGCAGATTGCCACTATTCATTAAAAAATACATCTTTTGATAATCATTAAAATGAATAAAATTGTAATTAAAATGGCAAGCCGTGTTAAAAAGAGTATATCGTAAATCGGTATAAAATTCACAGTGTAGTATAAAGTGCGTTTCATCATCTATTGCACAGATATCACAGAGTTTGCAAGTTCTTTCGGATAACGGAGTTTTTGGTTTGGCAAACCGTCCAGTTTCTACATGCAGTGGCAAGCTACCGCATCTAAAACTAGCTAAAATACGACGGTGGTTCCTCGGGATAGCACTTAAAACGTAGGGCTCACAGTTCAGATGAGTTTTATATCATCTCTGCGATATGTACACAATTTCCGTTCTCGGTATCCCCGCGACCATCGAAAAGATCACGCTACCATTTAATGGAATCGGCTCTAAAAAGTTCGTTCTTGACACGTTTTACCTTAAAGATGAAGCTCAGAGAGTCGTCGTTAATAACGTTAGTCAAATTTAGGTGATCAGCGAGAGTTTTTACACGTGAATCCCAAGATCGACAGTTATTTGATGACCACTGATGAATCTTATATACCAGTCTATCATACGACATTGAACTAATACGGATATAATAGCGAATAGCCTCTAATCTTTGCTTTGTTACACAAGAGTTCCACCCAAGATCACCCCTGGTAGCTAGATCAGAAGAGTTTTTAAAAACACCAAGAGAAAATTTGGCAGCCCGGTTTTGTACTGAATTTGTCTTACTGAACTCAGATAAACTCCAGATAGCGCTATCATATAACAACACTGGTTCTATTTGAGTTTTATAAAGTTTACCGAATACCTTAAAGTTCATTCCACCTGCAGCGTTTGATTTGCTTATAAGCGCACTTAATGCTCTACTTGCCGACTTCGCCAATTCCGAAGCTGTAAATTTCGTGTTAATATGGTCGTTAAGCCACAGTCCTAGGTATTTATAACCGGAAGTATAATCCAAACTAATATCTCCACATTTAAATAATGCTGGTGATTTTGGTGTATTTTGTGAACGAAAGTGCATTATTTTGGATTTGTCTTTATTCACTATAATTCCCCATCTGTGACACCACGCGCTCATAATATCCAACATATTTTGGAGATCAGCCTCGCTGTCAGCTAATAACACGACATCGTCTGCATAGAGCAGAATACCTATAATGCATTTTTCATCGATTTTGATTCCTAGTCCCGAGTTCTTAATCTCTTGTGCGAAATCGTTTATATATATATAGAAAAAAGGGTTGGAAATAAATTACACCCTTGTTTCACACCTTTATTATTCATACCACATTCTTGAAAAATTGTTTCAACTGAGCTAATCCACTTAGTTTTAACACCTTTTGAATAGTAATTATATAACAATTTGTAAATAATTAATGTATATTTCGCATCTCTGTTCTCAACAATATTTCACCAGTAACTTATAATTCTTGTTTTGACATAAACATGTAATGGTATCCTGCCTAATTCGCCATATACAATAAAATTTGGCGTACTCTTTCTAACTTTTAAAATTAGTTTACAAAATTTTAAATGGACTCTTTCTAATATATCTAATTTTTCAAAACCCCATATTTCCGAGCCATACAACAAAATTGGTAAAACCATTTTATCAAACATATCTATTGACAGTCAATTGATAAATTTAAAGTTCTAGCTTTCTTAATAATTCCATACATAACTTTTGTAGCTCTATCAGCTAAAAACGTTTATTCCTGTCTATTCCTGAAGATTATTTTTGTCTTTTAAATTTTTAACACATGACATAATTTCATCACCAGCGATACATTCATTTAAAATATTACCATCACCTTTATAATCAGTGCTAGTATTGATATTTTTAAAATGTGTGTAAAAAATCAAAACTAAAACACCAATTGTCCATGAATCATCGTTCGACCTTTCTGTCTCAAACAGATGACAAATGACTGATGAAATAGAAAGGCCCACGTACAAATTCCGAAAATTTCATTGCGGGTTATAATTTTGTAAATTTCAAAATAAAATGTAAATTATGACCTTGCATATGCTTATTTTGTTTATTTTGGTGCATTAATTTAATAAAGTAACATATAACTGAAGACTGGGTCATTTATACAGGTCATACCCATGAGCAACATTCACCTAATCCGATTAAACTATTGTATTCACTTGTAGACGTGCAACAAGTTTGATATCGCAATAATATCCCTTACATGTCATTAAGACCGCACTGGGTGAACAGTTGCCGGTTAGCAAGAGTCGTGCCCTAAACATATAACATTTTTTGTTGGTCATTGTTTAATAAAAGCGGGGGAAAGCCTAGAGACCGCACTGGGGCGAACCTGTGGCGTTTGGCGAGAGTCGTGCCCTAAACATACAACATCTTTGTTGATCATTGTTTAATAAAAGCGCGGGAAAGCCTAGAACAATCGATAGAATTTACCATTGTTTACGCATTACCTACATGCTTTAATACTACTCAATGAAAAACAACAAAACCCCCAGATTTATTTTAAATAACATGTAGTCACGTGCGAAACGTGACACCAAGAACACAAATATTCGGTCTCGTGCGGAATTTAACACAGACAGCACGCAGACTTGGTCACTTACAAAATGTAACAACGAGATCACGTGAGCAGGTCATTTCGATTCATGAACAATGTTCAATGAGTCAAATAAAAAATAAATAAAAGCGAAAAAATTATATATATATATAAATATATATATAAATATATATATATATATATATATATATATATATATATATATATATATATATATATATATATATATATATAAAAACACTTCAGTTGTTTTCATGTGTTCCCTAATTATGATTCCCCACCCAAAGGTGGGGAATCATATTGTTCATATTGTTTTCGTTCTGTTTCTTCTTCTTCTTCTTCTTATTATGATTCCCCACCCAAAGGTGGGGAATCATATTGTTTTCGTTCTGTTTCTTCTTCTTATTATTATTATTATTATTATTTTTATAATTTTTTTTCTTCCTTAAAATTGTCCGGTGCAGAACTCGGAAACGGTATGATGGGTTTCAATGAAATTTGGTACCAACAATCTGCTATCTTAGTAGATATGGATAAATGATCAAATTTTTTTTCTTACTCGACGGCTCAGCGGTCGGTGCGTGTAAATTGCGTAATTTAATTCCAAACATCTTTCTGTCCAATACGTACAAAGATAGATAACTCTTACAGAATCTTCTTCTTTCTTATTCAGTTTCTCAGATATATGAGGACCCGTTAAAAATGGGTAATCTGAATTAATGTATACAGTTTAGCACTAAACAAAAATGATTGAATGTTAATGAACTACATGTTAATAAAGTGACTAACCTCTTTCTCACATACATAATTTGTTCTTAATAAATTCTCAGTTACTATGTATTAAATTGTTAAAAATATATCAAATTTTTATCAGCACTGCCAAACAAGTTAAACGCATCATTCAATCTCGTTCAAAATTTTAGGATAGGTTCCTGCACCATTAAAGTTTTACATCCATGGGTATTTATTGGGTGAGGGACAGGAAGATGGGGTCTTAAAAACAAAAATCACCAATTTTTCCTTAAACACTTTGCGGTGTGCTATAAAACCATATATAGGGCTTTGTCATAACTCATAAACTAATGAGATCCCCATCCCTAAAGTATATATTTTCTGGTTCCTAATGATAAAATGAAAAGAATGACACTAATCAAAGACACCTAAGGTCCTTTCCCACTGAAGGGTAGGGCTGGGTGGTGCTAAGTTAATTTTAAACTATTGAAATCCCCACCCCTAATTTATGTATTTTCTGGTTCCTTATGAAAAGTTGAATAGAGTGATATTAATAAATGGCACCTAAGGTCATTTCCCACTGTGGGTGGTGCTATGTACATGTATAGCTTTTAAATAGTTAAAATCCTTTCCACTCATCTGTATATTTTCTTGTTCATTATGGACTTTTGAAAAGAGTGATAAAAACCTCCAGGAAATCATTTTCAAGAGAGGGTAGGGGTGGGAAGCCAGAATTCTTAACACCCACCCTCAGTCAAGAAAAACTATCTTATGGCATACTTGATTTCATTTCTTAAGGCAAGTTTACAGGATTAAATTCCTATTCAAAGAATTGTAAACAAATTCAATAGCATTATTACATGTTTTGATATGGATAATTGCTTTAATCTCTTTGTCAATTATCCATTAATATGTAGGTTATGGCTACTTCACAGTCATGACACACGTCAATCAAATTTGTTAGTTAAACACCTCACAGTTCGTGAAATAGATTTGCTATCAATCAAAGCTGAATACCTGTCCAATGAAAATACACCAGCTAATAGAATTGCCAAATTAATGGATAGGAACTATGTCAGAAGACAGAACGCATGATTCTGATCTATTAAACTAGTATAATTTACATACATTTCGAATTATAAATTTATACATGCAGATTCGGACTCCCGTGATCAATTGGTTTCTTTTAACAAAAAACATTGTTGCAACAATGGGGTATGAGGGAATGAAAATATATATTAAAATGAATACTACTCGAATTATAATTGTACAATTCGATGTTAACTTTAAATTTACTTGTCTTCCGCCCTTTCTCTTAGTCAGCTTTCGATTACTAGTAATGGATACTATCAATCCATCTCGAGATCAGTCCATCAGCAGGTGTATATTTTAGACAATATATAGATTATGGATGGTGGGGAATCATACGTAACTGGTATCCCAGTTACAATCTCTAGTTTTCCTCTATTATTCTGACTCTATTCATGTCAAAAGATTTCCACTCTGTTAAAAAAAATCTAATACAAAAAGATGTGAAAAAATAGTTATAAATAAACAATAAATGTATGTTTATAAGAGTTAAATGTTCTGAAGACAAAAATAATTTTGAAATGACTCCCTTTGAAGTACAACTCTGAACTCCGAGTCCGACTCTGGCCAAAGGTTTGAAATGTCTAGTAGTAGTAGTAGTTGTAATAGTAGTAACAAAAGCAGTGAGCAGAATCAGAGAAGTCGGATCTATGTGGTACTTAACAATATAATCGGATTAACTATTATATTTTCTTAGACGTACATAAAGTTGATACCACGTGGTTTACTCGACTAACCGCTCGTAAACAACAGGATACACGTTACATGTTATTGAGACCGCACTGGCCCTAAACGTATAACACCTTTTGTTGATCATTGTTTAAAAAAAGCGCGGGAAACCTTTTGTTGATAGAATTTATTATTGACTAAACCTTACGAATACGAATAGGATATTCACCGGGTTGGAGGTGTGCATGAATTTAAGAAACCTGCCCTCGTGCTGCCCTACGGGCTCTGGGTGTTACGTTTGCACGAGGACAGGGTTCTTAAATTCATGCACACCTCCAACTCGGTCAATATCCGACTTACACACCAAGTTATTGCACTCTCACATTTTTTAAATTGTGATGGTTCACATTATTTAATCTACATAAAAATAGGTATATATTTTTAACATTTGGTATTAAAATTGTGAATAAAATATTTGATTTTATAAATGTACCCGATAACCCCTTATAAATCACCCCAATATACGGAGTTTTTTGACAGATCGACTAATACTTGCTATTCATTTTCATACATAGAACGAGTTTATATAATCTTCGCAAGAGGGAAATAAAGATTGAATGAATGAATGAATACAAAGTACAGTTGACATTTCTGTCACAAAAAGAGTTTGGAAGAAGGTAATTTGTAAACTCTTCTTATTGTTTCTAAGTAACATTTTAGTAACATTTTTATGAAGGAAAGACTACAGAAAATTTAATTTGTATGTGGGTGGGATAGTTGGTTGGCTTGGGGGGGGGGGGGGCTCTTACAATACTAGGGGGACACTATCGTCTGAGCTACACAGCCGCCTATCGAATCAGAATATCATTAGTAGTAATAAAAATATCATGTGCATTAATTTAATATCATGTACATATTACATCAAACACAAGAAATGTCATCACTTGCTTCAAACTGTCGTTTTTATCTCTCTCTCTCTCTCTCTCTCTCTCTCTCTCTCTCTCTCTCTCTCTCTCTCGTTTTAATTTATGTTCAGTGTCCTTTCAGGATTATCATTGATTTCATTGTTATACGTCGCACGTGCACACGAGGAGATTCCTTTGTCCTTTGTTCTACACAATAGAATCTTCGATGCGAGTTTGGTATCCAACATGAACAGCTACCTACCTATTGTTTGGTAGTTGTTCATGTTGGATACCGACCTGTCACAGACAAAGACTTAGGTATATGAATTGTTTATAACGGTACAAAAGATATGCTCAGATCGTGCGCCGTCATTGTTTACTTTCAACGACGTACTGGAATTTGAACTTTGGTCACTTTTGCCCGTGTCGTGGACGGGGCTCAATAGGGGTTATGTCGAAGCTGTTTCTATATATTATCATAATTTTTTTAGATCATCAACACTTACCTGCAGGGAACAAAGTTGCTTTCTCATTTGGCAAACTTCTTTTGAAGGATTTTCTTTTACCGGTTTAGTATGCGATTTTTCAAAATCTTTCAAATTGGAGAGTGGAGTGGAGTGATGGTGTTTTACGCCCCGGTCAAGATTCTTTCACTTTTTTCGAGGCGGTCAGTTCTGGGATGGTGGAGGAAACCGGAGTACCCGGAGTAAACAACCGACCTTCGGCAAGTGAACTGACAAACTTTCTCACACTAGGATCTGTCCCGAGTAGGATTGAAACACAGGCGGTGAGAGGCGCTGTGATACGTAAGCGCGCGCTTTAGACCACTCGGCAACCGAGGCCCCTTTTCAAATTGGAGTTTAATCTCTTTATATTTGCTTCCAGTTTAATTACAGATGGATTAGTTTGAGACACAAACCTTTCAAAGTCTTATCTTAGCTGTTTGCGGTCATTATTTGAGATCATTTTACAAATACTTCATTGGGTTGCGGGTTATGTCTTAGTTTATGGACCAGGCAGGCACCCCGAAAATAGGATATGGAAAGAAGAGAAGCTGAGGTCCATGTCGTATTTCGAGGTGCCTGCCCTGTCCATAAACTGATATATAGCCCTAAACCCCATAAAATATTTGTTATATTTTACCGAATGGATTCCATCTTAAAATAGATACCAGCATTTTTCTGGAATTTAGAAGACGATTAATACTAGTATTATAGTTGTCGTTCCTGACTGTAACTTTGTATTTTCGTTAATCCTCTTATGAAACCATTCGGGTTAAGATGTAATAATTGTTATTGTAATATTACGTCATCAAGGATAATCGTGTGACGTAAGCCAACATAATACCGACCGGAGCCCGGAGTGAAATCAATGCATTTATTAGAAATAAAAATTTATGAGGTATAATATTTAAGAATTGACTGTCAAAATATTTTTTCCTGGGTTATCAAGAAATGAACCAGATTTTAAAACTAGCAAATCTGATGAACTGCGAATACAAATAAGAAAGAAAAACCGGTATGGTATTCAGGCCCGTAGGCAGGTATTTTAGAAAGGGGGTGCGATTTTGAAGAATGTTGTTACACGCACCAACGGCGCGTTTGCGCACCACAGGTGCGCCTTACTAGGGGGGTCTGGGGGCATGCCCCCCCCATAAATTTTTTGAAAAAGAAACGCAAAATGGTGCATTTTGGGAGTATTTTAATGAACAATTAGTAGTCAAATATGATGTTTTGAAGTTCCATTTTCTTGGGTGTTTTTTGGCGAATACATCAACAACCTTATCGAGAACAACTAGTTTTGCATAGTGAATGTGCATCAAAGCAAGGCCGGTTAATCTATTTTCGGTCATAGATGCCCTCATGTATGTTCTTAGCCTTTTGAGTGAACTTGCCCCTCGTTCACAAGAACAGCTTGTGATAGGTAGAGTACATGCTATTTGTAACAGAACATATATGTTTGGAAACCGGTCCTTATCACAAATCTTCAATGCATCAATGAGAGTTGAGGGAGTGTTTTTAGTTTCAACGCATTCCTGTTTCCAAAGAATAAGTTCTGTTCCAAATGTTTCTACAGATGGAAGATCGTCACCATACATCTCTATCGCTTCATCAAGGTTAGAATCAACTTTGGTCTTGATAACTGATGGAACAAGTCCTATTAGTAATGAACTCTTGACCGAAAACTCTGAAATAAAAATAATTACCTGTTATAAAGTGAATTACATATACATAAAATTGGTCGAAAAATGAATGGCCACAATATATGAAACACAATGAATTTATATTGTTTCAAATATAGAATTTAGTGTTTTAAATGAAACTTTAATTTTCACCTCAATTTGAAATAGGAATATCACTAAACGTCTGTTACCATACCATACCATACTAGTAACTCATACTAATATTTTCTGAAAGATAATATACTTATATCCTGATTACCTGAAAATCTTTCCTTTAATTCCATTTTAATGTGGTCAACAAATGGTGCAGCTACATTTCTTTGGTAATATTGAAGAACCTGATGATGACATGGTTGTTTTTCACAAATCTCACAGTTTTCAACAGGGGTATTGGACCTATGCTCTTGTCTTTTGGCAATCCTTGGCAAAGTAGGTGTTTCACCAACCTGATAAGGTAACATCAAAGTAATAACAATAAGGAACTCCAAATGTTTATCCACTATGACATTATGCTGCAGATTAATATAGTTCAATTCGTTGATATTTTAGGTATTTAATTTTGCAATTACAATAAAGAGATATCGAATGAGCAAAACATTTCTCTTTCATCAACATATTTTCTATTTACAATTCTATAATTAATATTTTGTGAGATTTTATATTAAAAATCCTTGTTAGAAATGTACAGATGCCAAAATAAACAGTTAACAATTGTCAATTCTTAAGTGTTTTTAGATTCCTCACAAAAAGAGTGAAGTGATTATATGTAAATCCCCATTAGGATACCATGTGTTGTCAAGAAATTCAGTTAAAAAACTTTGATTCCAAACTTTATCTTGTGGTATGGAATGACACAAAGAGTAAGTGAAGGATGAGCGTTTTTGCTATATAACCAGATAGCTTTTTACCTTTTCAGCCATCCTTACTGCTTGATCAAACCAATTCTGAAATAGTGGGTTGAAATTCTCCCTCATTGTGACATAGTCTTCTTGCACTTTACTTATCTGAAATAAACCGTTCCAAATGAATTAGGTTTTGCTGAGATAACATCGTGATACAAAGAATATATACTCACTGCAAATCAAAGTGGAATTGATCAAAAAGATCTTAATGAGTTCTCCAAAACATATATTAAATTATAGACCAAAAACCTTTATCTTAAGTTTTGATTTAAGGTGTCCATCTAGTCAAGAGTATCGTACTGTCATACCTTTCTATGTTCCTTTTGTTGTTATTTTTTTTAAATTAGCATTTTTGACCGCCATATTTGAATGGCAATGTCATATATTCAAAACAAATCCATTAGGTCCTTAATTATGATTTTATGTGCTTACAGCAAAGAACAAAAAAGAAATTCATGGCGTAGTCTACACATAATAGTTCGTTTTATATTCATTAGTTATAAGATTTTTTGTAAATTGAAAATACAATGTGCGAATATGTAACTTACTTTCTGAATTGCACCCAAAATATCCAACTCTTTTTCTTGAAGACTCTTCGTTATCTCATCTAGTCTTGCCAGGGTCATGTATAATATCAAAAAATTGATAATAAAATCAAAAGATGTTATACTTTGAAGCAGTCCTGACGCATCTTTTTTGGAATCGTTGTTCCAGTCCTTGAATAGTTCCATCTGATTTAAATCTTCATGCATTCCATATGCAATGACTTCAAACGCCTTAACCATGTAAACATAGGCTTGATAAAAATGCTTATACGATTCATGGCGAACAGCCCATCTGGTGACACACAAATTCAACAATGGTTTTCTCTTGTTAGTATCAGGTATATCTCTTAAGATTATTGCTTTCAATAGGCCTTCTCTCTTTGGACTGTTATTAAAAAATAAACATACTGCTTTCATTTTGTCAATGACATTCCTAATTGATGGCAGTTTACATGAATGGACGATGACCAAGTTTAGTACATGGCTACAGCAATGAGTATATGTTGCAAGGGGAGCATGCTTTCTTATAATTTTTTGTACTCCTATAGATTCACTTGACATGTTGGGTGCACCGTCATATGACTGACCTCTCATATTCCGGACTTGAATATTCATTGCCTCCAAACCTGCTAGTATTTTTCCAGCGATATGTTCTCCAGTTATCCTTTCCAGCATAATAAACTCTAAAAATTCCTCTCTGATATTTTGGTTTTCATCCAGAAATCGAATGCACAGTGGAACGATTTCCTTGTTGTGAGATTCGACTTCATCCGCCATTATTGTATAATATTTTGCTTTTTGTATTTCATCAATGATATTCTGCTTGATCATTGACCCTATTATTGATATGTTCGTTTTGTATGGACGGTGACAAATATGTGCTATTTTTAGCTGTAGGATGTTCCAAATGTTTTTTTAAAAGTGCGTCCGATTCACTTAAAACTTTCAGCAAAGCTAAAAAGTTACCAGGATTCTTTGAAGAATCTTTTATATTTTCAATGTCTCCTCTTAATGCTATGTTTTGTCTTCCACAAAACAAAATCGTCTTAGCAATCATTTTTAAAATATGTCTGTTTTCTTTGCACCTGACCCTTTTCTCGTCGTCAATAATAAAAGGAAGTGTTCTCTCTGGCTGTTCGTGTTTCAACACAAAGTTTGCAGAATCAATGGCACATTCCATGTGATATTTAGAATTTGTATGCTCGTTAAGTTTTTCTTTAATTTTATGCCACTGTGTGAATGGCTTGTTCACAAAATTGCTTTTATTTTCTCTGTTTCTACAAAATAAACTGCAATGAAGGCAGAATACACCATCAAGACATGGACTATAAATTGCCCATGTATATCCTTCTATCATCTTTGGTTTGAAAGACCTGTAACATCCATGAATAAAAGTAGATGGGAATATTTGTCCTGGTGTTAACTTAATATGGTTTGTCAGTAAATGATACTTTTCTGCGTCACTTAATCTTTGTATTGCATTTAGGCATTCTTTTGGTGTCATCGAACAGTTTAAAATTCTACCAAGGTCAACCTTATATTTCTGTTCAATATTTGGAGCAGCATGAGTTTCGTCATCGATCCGGTGAAAAACGTTTTCGATATGAGCATTCACTGTTTCCATTTGAGCGTCTTCTGCTTCTATTTCAGCATTCTCTGTTTTCAAGTATAATAAATATTAAATAAGAAATAATGAATACACAGTTTCATTTGTTGATGTATTTGTGTATTGGTGTATGGCTATAACAAAACAGCCGGTGTAATTTGTAAATATACCACTTAATTTTGCAACACCTTATCTGAATATAATTCCTCATCAGTAGTGCAAATGTAGTTAGACTTATTGTTAAGTTTATTTTGGATTCAATTTCTTGATCTAAAAATTGAAAATTCAGAATATTTGAATTTCTGAAACACCCGGGTGCATATCTCTTGCCAAAGACCACTGCGATAGCTCAGTTGGTCTCGAGAGTGCTCGCTCCGTAAGTGGGAGGTCGTGGGTTCGAACCCCGACCGGGTCTGACCCAAGACTTGAGAGTGGGTAGTGACTGTTCTTTCGCCAAGCACTCGGCATTACGAAATGAAAGTCACGGTTCTTTCGGATGAAAACTTAAAATAAAACGAGGTCCCCTTTCACGGTAGGCGTGGCCCGATAAAGAACCCTGCTGTATAATTCAATCAGCGCAACGCACTGGCAACATTTCTGCAATTTCGCCTATAACTGGCGACGTTTCGATATAAGCGAAATATTCTTGACTGGGACGTTAAACACCATTACTCAACTCAACTCACCTCTTGTCAAAGTTTGCATGTTATACTATGTAATTGATTTGGGGCCTTTGCTAAGTTCTGTTATGTTTGGATTTAATTATATTAGGCATTGAAACATTTGCTTTGTTTTTGGCTTTTGCAGTAATTGAATGTTTCTATCACCCTACGCAAAATAAAGCTCTTGGTGGATGATTTGATGTCTATAAACCAGTTAAGTTAACCACATCGCATAATATATAAAGCCACATGTTTATTTCAAGGTTGTAATAAGATGTGTATTGTGTTATCATTAAGAAGCATTTTTTTGGGTGTGTGTGTGTGTTTTTTTTTTTTTTTTATCATTATCTTTATTGTTTGTTTTTTTTTTTTTTTTTTTTTTTTTTTTTTTTTTTTTTTTTTTTTGTTTATTATTATTATTATTATTTATTATTTTTTTTATTGTTATTATTTTTTGGGAGGGTTCAAACCATGGCCGAGTCATAATAAAACTAAGACTTGAGATACTGCTTTCTCGCCTGGCGATCAGTATCAAGAGAATTTTTGACTGGTTCATCCGGGGCTAGGATAATGTGACTGGGGAGTGGAACGTTTGTCTGCGGCATACCGACCCGGTGAACTGGCACCTTAAAATGTAACAGGAGGGAGAAAAAATGCAGGGTCGGACCGGGGATCGAACCCGGGACCTCCCGCACTATAGGCGAGTGCTCTACCACTGAGCTACCCAGACCGCTACAAAAAGTCGCCCCGAGTGCGCGGTAGTGCAAGGCAGACTATAAACACACATGCATACCACATGCATTTATAGATGAACTTCTTACATAACCCTAGATTAAAACTTGCTCTCGTCACGAATAACAGAAAAAATTGCTGATGCGACGTTAAACAACATTATAATCAACCAACCATATTTGAGAATTGATTCACTGACCTTACCGTAGGTTGGTGGTTTTCATGGGGTTGTCCTGCTTTCTGCACTGTTTAGAGTGACCGTCTTAATTCGAGGGAAATTATATTAAAGGGGCACAAAACTTAAATCTTTTTAAAATAACTGTGTAAAAACATATTTTACCTCCATCATATTCACTATTTACTTTCATTTTCTTGGTAGGTGGCAATAATTGATCATCTCTTTGCTGATGTAGTTCATATGGATTGGCAGGTTTATATACAATTGGAATAAAATGGTTTGGTTCAAATGGTCTTCCATGTGTGTTGTCCAAATTTCCATCTCTTGACCACATTATAAATATGGTATTTTGATTGTTTGATGTAATAAGTGGTTTAACTACACCACTGATAATAGGTCTGATGTTATTGTTACAATCTGGGTACATACAGACCAAATATTATTGCCTATGACTGAAGCAAGACCCATTACATCAACCATACCAGACCATTGTCTATCTGTACATGTCATCCAAGCTTCCTTCTCAATAGCTTTAACTGGGTCACTTATAACACTGGCTTCATCTCTCAGCACAATTGAAAACAAATTACTGCTGTCATATGTTATCTCTAGACAATCTGCAGCCATCAGGAATTTTGGGTGATTAGAATATTTATCGGCATTAATGTAAATTTCTGCAGCTGTCATCATCCTTAAGATGTTTGCTAAAGCATATGAACCGCTTAATAAAAATGACACAGAATTAAACAAACAATTTCCATTTCCAAGAGTTTTCACTGGAAATGCCTCGTGTTCAACAATTGGAATATCAAATGGCATCAGTGCAGCACCCAACTCATCCTGTTCCAGTTCAGATAACTGCTGTGTTGAAAATTGGTGTATACTTAATTTTTTACGGTTATGTTCAACAATTTCTTGAACTCTTTTCTTGTTGTTTGACTCAATGGCAAATTTTAAGTCATTCATTTTAGATCATAAGCTGCATAGGTTAATGTGGAAGAAACCTCGGTTTAATAAAATCTAAATTTGACAAGGATACGGAACAGAACACGGAATACGGATATGTCCCAAGTTTCAAAACTCTCTCTTTAACGATCAAGTAATTATCAGGCAAAATTACTCAACCATGAAAGTAGGTCAAATAATAATTTCGCATTTGAAGCGGCTAATTAAAGTAAGAATGTGTTCTTTGTTTCGGCGACTTAATTATGTTTTCAAAACGATTTTAAGGGTTTAATAGTGGTAAATGATTTTTAACGAGGCTTTAATAGTGCTTAATGGTTTTCAAAGGGGGGTGCGTTCGCACCCCTCGCACCCCCCCCCTGAATACGGGCCTGATACCGAATCTGTCGGCAATGTAAACATTCTGGGAACAGCCAATATGTCAATCAAAATAGTTCCCGCCTTCTCACTGATTGTGTGACGTAATAGACGGCTTAAAAAATAGTACGCTGGAAACAAAAGAACATTTCATACAACTTTATTCGAATAGACAAACAAAGTTACAAATTCATATTGATTGTTAAATTACAGCTATTAAACGTTGAATTTGTCAAAAATCCCGATTGTATGGATGACAGGGTATTGGAAACATCAATGCGCGACGTTTTGTTGGACTGGGTTGTGCACAGGTCCGAGCATGGAACCATCACGTGATTATCAGTTGCTGGTAGAGAAGAAGAAGCATGGTCAGATGCAGAGGGAATTACGGCAGAAGTATTACCAGTGACACTGACAGTTGATGAAAGAAGCGAACTTAAAGCATGTTTTTGCGTGGTCGAACAGTCGCGAGAGTAGCTCCTGACAGAAGCCTCATTACCGCTCATAAACATTATAAGTCTGGTCTTAACACCAACATCGCTCATAGCTTGTATGGTAGTGGCCCGCAAGCAGTGTGCCGTGTAGCGTTTAGAACACCCTGACGATGGAAATATTTTTAAGTATACAATAAAAATCGAAACAAATAATTTATTTATTTATTTAAAATTCAATATCTTTTCTTTCATTTTCAATGTATATTTAATTTAATAACAATATAAAATGTGATGGCTTGAATGTTAAAAATAGATTGATAAAAGTAGGTCACGGGAATCCCCATCTTAAATTTAGGTGTATTCATACGCACAATGTATGTGAAAAATAGGGTGTCATTGCCTAATGTTCTAAATTTTCTACAATGAGTTCATCATAGGAATTCAATAGGTATTGTAAATATTATCTTCTGTTGTTCTTGAAAGATCGTCTTGTTTTTTTGGATATACATGTATTCTTGATTCAGTTAGAGCTGTTGGAGCATTAACTTTTCCAGTAGGTTATAGACCTTGACATTTAGGTCGACAGATTCATAAAGTAGTGGTGTTTCACCTGTGTTGGAGCTTATACCGTTGCATGTATATCAACAGATACATGAGGTAGTGGTGTATCATCTGTGTTGGAGCTTATACCGTTGCATGTATATCAACAGATGCATGAGGAAGTGGTGTATCATCTGTGTTGGACCTTTCACCGTGACATGTAGTTCAACAGACACATTAGGTGGTGGTGTATCATCTGTGTTAGACCTTTCACCGTGGCATGTAGTTCAACAGACACATTAGGTGGTGGTGTATCATCTGTGTTGGAGCTTATACCGTTGCATGTATATCAACAGATGCATGAGGAAGTGGTGTATCATCTGTGTTAGACCTTTCACCGTGGCATGTAGTTCAACAGACACATTAGGTGGTGGTGTATCATCTGTGTTGGAGCTTATACCGTTGCATGTATATCAACAGATGCATGAGGAAGTGGTGTATCATCTGTGTTAGACCTTTCACCGTGGCATGTAGTTCAACAGACACATTAGGTGGTGGTGTATCATCTGTGTTAGACTTTTCACCGTGACATGTAGTTCAACAGACACATTAGGTGGTGGTGTATCATCTGTGTTGGACCTTTCACCGTGGCATGTAGTTCAACAGACACATTAGGTGGTGGTGTATCATCTGTGTTGGACCTTTTACCGTGACATGTAGTTCAACAGACACATTAGGTGGTGGTGTATCATCTGTGTTGGACCTTTCACCGTGACATGTAGTTCAACAGACACATTAGGTGGTGGTGTATCATCTGTGTTGGACCTTTCACCGTGGCATGTAGTTCAACAGACACATTAGGTGGTGGTGTATCATCTGTGTTGGACCTTTTACCGTGACATGTAGTTCAACAGACACATTAGGTGGTGGTGTATCATCTGTGTTGGACCTTTCACCGTGACATGTAGTTCAACAGACACATTAGGTGGTGGTGTATCATCTGTGTTGGACCTTTCACCGTGACATGTAGTTCAACAGACACATAAGGTGGTGGTGTATCATCTGTGTTGGACCTTTCTCCGTGGCATGTAGTTCAACAGACACATTAGGTAGTGTTGTATCATCTGTGTTAGACCTTTCACCGTGGCATATAGTTCAACAGACACATTAGGTGGTGGTGTATCATCTGTGTTGGACCTTTTACCGTGACATGTAGTTCAACAGACACATTAGGTGGTGGTGTATCATCTGTGTTGGACCTTTCACCGTGACATGTAGTTCAACAGACACATTAGGTGGTGGTGTATCATCTGTGTTGGACCTTTCACCGTGACATGTAGTTCAACAGACACATAAGGTGGTGGTGTATCATCTGTGTTGGACCTTTCTCCGTGGCATGTAGTTCAACAGACACATTAGGTGGTGGTGTATCATCTGTGTTGGACCTTTTACCGTGACATGTAGTTCAACAGACACATTAGGTAGTGGTGTATCATCTGTGTTAGACCTTTCACCGTGGCATGTAGTTCAACAGACACATTAGGTGGTGGTGTATCATCTGTGTTGGACCTTTCACCGTGGCATGTAGTTCAACAGACACATTAGGTGGTGGTGTATCATCTGTGTTGGAGCTTATACCGTTGCATGTATATCAACAGATGCATGAGGAAGTGGTGTATCATCTGTGTTAGACCTTTCACCGTGGCATGTAGTTCAACAGACACATTTGGTAGTGGTGTATCATCTGTGTTAGACCTTTCACCGTGGCTTGTAGTTCAACAGACACATTAGGTGGTGGTGTATCATCTGTGTTGGACCTTTCACCGTGGCATGTAGTTCAACAGACACATTAGGTGGTGGTGTATCATCTGTGTTGGACCTTTCACCGTGGCATGTAGTTCAACAGACACATTTGGTGGTGGTGTATCATCTGTGTTGGACCTTTCTCCGTGGCATGTAGTTCAACAGACACTGATTAGGTGGTGGTGTATCACCTGTGTTGGGCCGTTCGACATCATCGCCGTTACTTTTGATTAACTGAATATATCTGTTATTTCGGATGGATCACCCAAGATAAACATTTGAACTGAGAAACGGTCTTTGGCATATTTCTGAGAACTTGTGCTTTTGTTAGTGGACTTTCGTATGACTTACTTGCCTTTCGAACAATCTTGCAATGTTTGTGCTCGTGTAATGAGAATCGTTCTGTACCACGAAATCATATTTACAGAGTGATTAGCAAGCTGTAGTAATTTATCTATATATTCATCTTTTAGTAAGGTTAAGAGTTCATTATCTAATTTGTCAACCAACTTCCATTCTGCGGTGAAGGACTCTTTTGTCAGTGTCAGTAGAAGCTTTTCTGTTTTTTGGTTATAACGATCGCCATCTTGTGCGATATTAGTGTAGCTCAGTTGGTAGAGCACTTGCTTATAGTGCGGGAGACCCCGGGTTCGATCCCCAGTCCAACCCTGCTTTATTTCTCCTTCCTGTTACATCCTATGTGGCCCTCAGAAGTGATGGACAGGGGATTGCGGGCCAAATAAAGTCCATCCGAGGGAATTTAGGGTGAGATTTCCCATAGATACATGGGGAACTCAAGAATAACAGGGGAGGAATGTAGTGGTCTGGGTAGCTCAGTTGGTAGAGCACTCGCCTATAGTGCGGGAGGTCCCAGGTTCGATCCCCGGTCTATCCCCGCATTTTTCTCCTTCCAGTTAAAAGAGTTGAGTTGAGTTATGGTGTTTAACGTCTCAGTCAAGAATATTTCACTTATATCGAGACGTCGCCAGCTATAGGCGAATGTGCAGAAATTTTTGCCTGTGCGTTGCGCTGATGGCATTTGACAGCAGGGTTCTTTATCGTGCCAAGCCTACCGTGGCACGGGACCTCGTTTATTTTAAGTTCCCATCCGAAAGAACCGCGACTTTCATTTCGTAAAGCCGAGTTTTTGGCGAAAGAACAGTCACTACCCACTTTCAAGTCTTGGGTCAGACCCGGCCGGTGTTCGAACCCACGACCTTCCATTTACGGAGCCATATACATTAGAGAAAGCTGAAACAAAACTAATGCTTTCAGAGTATTTATTTAAAACATAAAATAGTTAACAAAGAATGTTCTTATTTATCTTTGGATTAATTTTAAGAATAAGTTCAAGTCTGTGTGTAATGTGTGAGTGTTTATTATGGTCTGTCGTGTACTAGTGCGCATTTAGGACGACATTTGGTAAGGTGCTAGCTCACCGAGTCAGTATGCGGCAGGTCAGCACACTATTCTCCCAACCCATTAGCCTTTTACCGGTTTAACTAGTCCATACTTTATCCTCCTCACGCCGAGCGCCAGGCAAAGAAGTAGTATCTCATATTTTAAATTCGTGTGTATGTTCCGACCGGGGTTTGAACCAACGGCCTTTCGCTATCGAAGTGTACGCTTTACCGCTCAGCCATCGAGGCTTTAAAGGGAGAGAAATAAAAGAAAGAAAGAAATGGTTATATAGAGAAAGGGCAACTTATGCGAACAAATACCAGGTGTTATGTTTCTGTTTGCATCATCTGGCACGATATTTATGAACTCAAAAGAAATTCTGACAAGTCGTACATGTAGGTTTCCCAAAGTCAAACATTCGCCATTACTTGAGGCAGATTGGTGCAACTGATAATTTGGTTTATTGCTATTTCGTGACTCGAGTCAAATTCAATATTCGATTTCAATTTAATATATGTGTAAAAAGACAAATATTTCCACTATAATAATAATTTCCAAAAATTCCGCTAGGGCATATTCTACTCAAAATGTCAGATCGCTTGCCAAAAGTTTGTGGTTTTCTCAGGGATCTACGGTTTCCTCCACCATCCCAGAACTGACCGCAACGATAATTAACGAATGAATTTTAGCCGTGGCGTGAACATTATTACCCCCACTGCATTCCAATTTTTAATATTCTTATTCAAGTTTGTTCTTATTTCTGTGATTTTTTTTATTAAAATGGATCCCAAAACCACGGTGACCGGAACATTAAGTGAGGATAAATACAATATATGCAAATAAACAAAACTGTGGTTGCTAAAGTTGGAAAAATCAATGTCTCGTATAAGGAATGTCTCGGTTTTTAAGCGCCATTCGGGAGACTTGAAAAAAAGTAGTGACTGGTTTTTTTTTTCCAAGCACTCTCACTCGGCATTATAATAATAATAATAATAATAATAATAATAATAATAAATTATAATAATGATAAATTATAATAATAACAATAATAACAACAACAACAACAACAACAATAATAATAATAATGATAATAATAATAATAAACAATAATAATAATAATAATAATAATAAATAATAATAAATTATAACAATAACAATAATAATAATAATAATAAAAGTAAAAAATAAATAATAAAATAAATAATAAATGATGATGATGATGATGATGATAATAACAACAACAATAATAATAATGATAATGATAAAAATTATGATAATAATAATAAATAAACAATAATAATAAATAATAACAATAACAACAACAACAATAATAATTATAATAATAATAATAAATAATAACAAATAATGATAATAATAATCATAATAATAATAATAATAATAATAATAATGATGATGATGATGATGATGAAAAAAATGATGATAATAATAATAATAAATAAACAATAATAATTAATAATAGTAATGAATAATAATAACAATAATAATAATAAAAATAAATAATAATAATAAATTATACATAATAATAAATAATGATAATAATAATAATAATAACTGGAGTTTGTCGGAATGATGTCCCATGTTGCGGTAGGCGTGGTGCATTTAAAAGAAAAAACTCACCGAATATCAATATTGACCTAAGCGCATTGCAAAGGTTATTCGCTCGTGTAATGAAAACTGGCGGATCCGGACGAACAGGAAAATGAAAATACAGGTTTTTATATAACACGGTTTGTCAATTGCCTCATTTATCATAAGACAGTTTTAGCTATTGTTATTTTTAGAGGTATGTTTTTTATTTTACACGAATTAGGATAGTTCAACATCTTATATAAAAAATAACCAGATTTTTTAAACAAAAAAACAAAAATTTCTTTGCTCGGAAACAAGTAATTATGTCGACCGCTTTGTTGCATAAAACAGACAATAATAATGATTTGACAGTGCACAGCGTTAAAGAAAAATGCAAAAACAAACCCAAGCAGTCGTTTTTAAGAGCCATGATGCCTGGAGCGGAGATTAAAAAGGATGGAAATATAGTTCTGAATGTAGGAATTTCCAGGGAAGTTATAAGGTTCAATGTTGGCGGATCCATCTTTGAGACTCGTCGCTCGACGTTGTATAGGATTCCGCAGAACCCGCTTGCAGACGATCAATTCTTGAAGAAACACTTTCGAAAACAATATGGAGATTATTTTATAGATCGTGATCCAGATATTTTTAAGGTATTATTTATTTATTTATTTGTGCGTTCGTTTATTTATTTATTCCTTCGGAAGACTGATCACTTTGGTAGCATTTAGTAGAGTGCTCACTCTGCATATGGGGGTCGTGGGTTCGAACCCCGACCGGGACCGACCAAGTGGGTAGTGACTGCTCTTTCGCCAAACACTCAGCATTACGAAATGAAAGTCACGGTTCTTTCGAATGGGAACTTAAAATAAACTCGGTCCCATGTCGCGGCAGGGGTGGCACGATAAAGAACCCTGCTGTATAATGTCATTAGCGCAATGCACAGGCAAAATTGCTGCACCTTCGCATATAGCTGGCGACGTTTCGATATACGTGAAGTATTTTTGACTGGGACGTTAAACACCATGATTCAACTCACTCCCTTCTGAGAACTATTTACTGCGTTTGAATGACGGAAGTTAATACTTAAAGCTTTTGTCTTCGATTGTTTTACAGTTATCGCAAAACTGAAGATAACATTAAGCCGTTTTTGTAGTCAAAATATCTTTGATTTCTTAAGATTGTGTTCCATGTCTTTAAAGCTGCATTAAGTTTTCAATTTTCTGAATTTTTTTTTTGATTTTCTAACAATATATATTTTTCATTTTCTAAAATTTCATTTCTTTTAGCTGTAAATAAACGGAATCCTCTGACCGGTTGAATTGGTCAGTGTTCTACGATGGTAATTATGAGCTTGGAGCATGGGCACGGATGTACGGAAAAACCTAGAATCGAAGGTGAAACATGACAGATTGCATTAATTGTCCTTCATTAATATCCAGATGTATTTGAAATGGTGTTATGTATCCCTTACTAAGTCACAAATGAAAAATTCAACGAAGTTCAGTGTTTAATTTGTTTAAAGTTGAGTTTAAATGACCCGGGTTTTGATGACGTAATCATGTTCTAATATTAGATCCCAAATGCTGCATCTCGCTGGGTAAATACCGTAAATTCTGTATCTATTCGAGCTTTTATCGTTGAACCAAATGTAACATTGTTCATTAGGAACATCATTAATTAGATTAGCACAATTTTAATTTTTTCTTTGGAAAACTTAATGCAGCTTTAAAATCAGAAAACATGGTTATTTCCTTCTAAAATTACGTTTAGACGTGGGATTATACAGATAACATTAAAATTTTACTACATAGTATTATTGTCATGTGCAAAATTTTGAATTTTTACAAAAAGAAATATTCAAAATTTTGCACATGAAAACTGTCATGTGCAAAATTTTAAAAATTTTCTTTTTGTAAAAATTCTAAATTTTGCAAATGGCATTCTGTTTTAACAAACATTGAATTTTCCTTTTCCTTTCATTTTATTATTATTATTATTTATTTTTTTTACTATCATTTTATTTTTACATGATTATAACAAATTGTAAATTTTACATTCAAAAGACGGATGCCTCGGCTTATTTAGAATGATTATCCGATGTAATTGGATCGAATACCCTCGGTTTGATTTTTTTATTCGATGAAATATCATACGGATTTTTTCATTCTTTTATCTAGAAATAGACATGTATTTGAAAAAAACTTAAAGCATTGAATTTCAAATACACGTAAATTTTAATCTTATGATATTTAAATCTCGTTTCACATGAGAGTGTCTATTGTATTTCAATAGATCAACACGTTTGTCATGTTTTCTTATTTTTGATAAATAACATTTTAATACAAATGTTTATACACAAAAAGATTTCTTAAAATGTATTTATACTCTAATAATAACATTTTAATACAAAGGTTTATACACAAAAAGATTTCTTAAAATGTATTCATACTCCAATACGCAATCATTGTCGGAATCTAATATAAGAATGCAAGATCCTGAAGCGGGTGTGACGTAAATTTTGCCACAATGTCCCACACTCTGCTAGCAGCATAAATACTAATTTTTAAAATCGCAATCGTCCTTCCTCAGTTTAAAAATTTTGATATATAAGTGCATGTAATTTAAAAGATAAATTTTACTTATTCTGAATTTTGTAATCAATTGTCTGTTTTACTTTAATCAAAATAATTGAGATGTCATTGTGGTTTATTATGAGCTAAGAAAAATTTGCATCTTTGGAAAAGTTTTATTTGTTCGTTAAAGAGAGAGAGTCTATTTTAAACTCTCTCTTCTCTCTCTATCACACACACACACACACACACACACACACACACACACACACACACTCTCTCTCTCTCTCTCTCTCTCTCTCTCTCTCTCTCTCTCTCTCTCTCTCTCTCTTTTACACACACACACACACTGCATATTCCATATAAGGTATAAACAAAGAGAGGTAACTCATACGGCATTATTTAATCATTTCCCATGGTAAGCCGAGGGGTCTATAGGGCGCCCTCTCTCACGATGTCTCTTACCGTCTAGGCTTTAAATTCCATCTATCAGATCATTAATATACACAGAGAAAAGTATCGGCGAAATTTTACATCCTTGTTTCACGCCTTGGTTAACTTCGAACGCGTCAGTAAAATACTCCGGGTCATTAATGCGCGCACTGCATGTATGTTGGGAATAAAAGGTTTACTGCATTCAGAAACTTTCCGTTAATATTATATCTGTCCAATTTCGTCAATAACAAATCACGATCTACAGTGTCAAATGTCTTTTACGCATCCACGAAACACAAATATGTCAATTTCCTAGCAGTTTTACGGTTGTTAGTAATGGAATACTATGCATACTGCTGTTCTGTACAGCCTCTGTTTGTGCAAAAACCGTTCTGTTCGTCAGCTAAAATATCATTGACCTCAAGCCACTTGGTAAACCGAAAACCGTTCCGTTAAAATATCATTGTCCTCAAGCCACTTGGTAAACCGAAAACCGTTCCGTTCGTCAGCTAAAATATCATTGTCCTCAAGCCACTTGGTAAACCGAAAACTGTTCCGTTCGTCAGCTAAAATATCATTGTCCTCAAGCCACTTGGTAAACCGAAAACCGTTCCGTTCGTCAGCTAAAATACCATTGTCCTCAAGCCACTTGGTAAACCGAAAACCGTTCCGTTCATCAGCTAAAATATCATTGTCCTCAAGCCACTTGGTAAACCGAAAACCGTTCCGTTCGTCAGCTAAAATACCATTGTCCTCGAGCCACTTGGTTAATCGAAAGTTTAAAATGTCAGCATAAATTTTACAAGGAACAGAAATTAAAGAAATCCTACGATAACCACGTGGGTCACGTCTATCGCCACTACCTTTCGGAATAGGGTTAATTATACTTTTGCCCCTCACAGAAGGGGTTACACCACGTGAAAAACAGTAACAGATAATTGTTAATAATATATCGACACACGCATTGTAACGTAATACTTCAATATGAATTCCATCCACACCAGCTGGCCCCAGTTTCACAATAATTCCTTAACTAAGATTTTCCTTAACTTAAATCTGGCAAATTTAAAATCTTAGTAATTGTGTTAATTATTGAGATATTTAGTAACTTAAGGTGTCATTTTGAAGATCACTTCAAGCTTGTAACATCTGTATTTAGTTTTATCACAAATGTTTATTTGTAACTCAGAAAGATACTGCTAAAATTTGCCAAATTTAAGTTAAGGAAAATCTTAGTTAAGGAATGATTGTGAAACTGGGGCCGGACTTATTTAATTTTGGTCTATACACAGCGTCTTCTACTTCACTTCGTTGAATTGGCGCGTTCAACATACTACTGTCTATGTTTAAACGGGTTTCTGATAAGTTAAACGGTCAGCTATCACGCGAAATAACCACGTGATTACAATTTAACAATTTTGCATAGTCCGTTTTTCATTTATTTAAAAACCAATTCAATGTCGCCTGAAACAATACCGTTATCACCAACGATTTCTATTGGCACATCTGAAGTGTGTTAGTTGCCCATACCATATTTACCAATTTGTTTCCAAAACATCATAATTTGAAGATGGTTTTGTTAAGGAATTTTAAATCGCCTCTTTTCTTTCCGCAACATTCTATCGAAAGACTTTCTCTCACAACAGTAACGTTCCCGGAGTAGTCGCTCATCATTTGGAATTTTGCATTTAAGGTACTTATCCTCGCTAGCACACACTAAGTTCCATTGCATTTGTAATTCGCCTATTTGTCTGTTTGTTTGTTTGTCTTTCAATGGATTACATTTCGGTTATTTGGTTTCCATTTCTGAATTTACTAAATTCAAAAAACTCGAATAAGCATTATCAACACAGTTTTGGTTTTCCAATTCGAATTCAATTCTATTCACCGTTGCAATAACAGACCTCATTGCATTGTCATCACACACGAAAGAATCTGGAATGTTTTTCACACTGTACCTTATAGCTGTATTTAACAAAGCACCCTTTGTCCCATTATTTCTGTCGCTTTTTACAGCAACAGAACTATACGAAAAATTTAACAGTGAATGGTCAGGAACTTTATCACTGTGACCAACTAAATTTTTAACCTGTGACAATCGATGAATACAAAATTCGTTTATTAAAGATAATTATTCATATGGCACGAATACAAATTAACCACGATCCGTCCACGTTTTGATACACTAGTAAATTCTTGTTAACCAATTCTACCATTTACCATCCACAAATTACGAGTCAACTAAAAAATCTATTAATTGATAGCCATTATCATAGACTTTATGATCAATAACGTCACGTGATTTAATGCCATCCACATCTTCAATAAAGTCAGTCAAATCACTCAATATAATAACGTTACCCAATAACTGATATTGATGTACCTGTTCTAAAAGATTTGCATAAAACAACATTGAATCAACTGGTCTAGTTGTACCTTTTTGGTGGGAAGTGCTTGCTCCGTAAGTGGGAGGTCGTTGGATCAAACCCCGACCGAGGCTGACCCAAGAGTTGAAAGTGGGTAGTGGTTCTTCTTCCGCCAAGCACTTGGCATTACGAAATGAAAGTCGCGGTTCTCTCGGATTGGAAATTAAAATAAACGAGGTCCCGTGTCGGTAAGGCTGGCACGATAAAGAACCCTGCTGTATATAATGTCATCAGCGCAACGTTCAGACAAAATCCTTGTATTTCGCCTGTAGCTGTCGACGTCTCGATATAAGTGAAATATTCTTGAATGTGACGTTAAACACGATTACTCAACTCTAAATCATTAGTAAATTATGGACCGATAAGATACCCTCTCTAGATTTATCTAATATTTATGATTCCCCACCCAAAGGTGGGGAATCATATTGTTTTCGTTCTGTTTCTTCTTCTTATTATTATTATTATTATTTTTATAATTTTTTTTCTTCCTTAAAATTGTCCGGTGCAGAACTCGGAAACGGTATGATGGGTTTCGATGAAATTTGGTACCAACAATCTGCTATCTTAGTAGATATGGATAAATGATCAAATTTTTTTCTAACTCGACGGCTCAGCGGTCGGTGCGTGTAAATTGCGTAATTTAATTCCAAACATCTTTCTGTCCAATACGTACAAAGATAGATAACTCTTACAGAATCTTCGTCTTCTTTCTTATTCAGTTTCTCAGATATATGAGGGCCCGTTAAAAATGGGTAATCTGAATTAATGTATACAGTTTAGCACTAAACAAAAATGATTGAATGTTAATGAACTACATGTTAATAAAGTGACTAACCTCTTTCTCACATACATAATTTGTTCTTAATAAATTCTCAGTTACTATGTATTAAATTGTTAAAAATATATCAAATTTTTATCAGCACTGCCAAACAAGTTAAACGCATCATTCAATCTCGTTCAAAATTTTAGGATAGGTTCCTGCACCATTAAAGTTTTACATCCATGGGTATTTATTGGGTGAGGGACAGGAAAATGGGGTCTTAAAAACAAAAATCACCAATTTTTCCTTAAACACTTTGCGGTGTGCTATAAAACCATATATAGGGCTTTGTCATAACTCATAAACTAATGAGATCCCCATCCCTGAAGTATATATTTTCTGGTTCCTAATGATAAAATGAAAAGAATGACACTAATCAAAGACACCTAAGGTCCTTTCCCACTGAAGGGTAGGGCTGGGTGGTGCTAAGTTAATTTTAAACTATTGAAATCCCCACCCCTAATTTATGTATTTTCTGGTTCCTTATGAAAAGTTGAATAGAGTGATATTAATAAAGGGCACCTAAGGTCATTTCCCACTGTGGGTGGTGCTATGTATATGTATAGCTTTTAAATAGTTAAAATCCTTTCCACTCATCTGTATATTTTTTTTTGTTCATTATTGACTTTTGAAAAGAGTGATAAAAACCTCCAGGAAATCATTTTCAAGAGAGGGTAGGGGTGGGAAGCCAGAATTCTTAACACCCACCCTCAGTCAAGAAACACTATCTTATGGCATACTTGATTTCATTTCTTAAGGCAAGTTTACAGGATTAAATTCCTATTCAAAGAATTGTAAACAAATTCAATAGCATTATTACATGTTTTGATATGGATAATTGCTTTAATCTCTTTGTCAATTATCCATTAATATGTAGGTTATGGCTACTTCACAGTCATGACACACGTCAATCAAATTTGTTGGTTAAACACCTCACAGTTCGTGAAATAGATTTGCTATCAATCAAAGTTGAATACCTGTCCAATCAAAATACACCAGCTTATAGAATTGCCAATTTAATGGATAGGACCTATGTCAGAAGACAGAACGCATGATTCTGATCTATTAAACTTGTATAATTTACATACATTTCGAATTATAAATTTATACATGCAGATTCGGACTCCCGTGATCAATTGATTTCTTTTAACAAAAAAAACATTGTTGCAACAATGGGGTATGAGGGAATGAAAATATATATTAAAATGAATACTGCTCGAATTATAATTGTACAATTCGATGTTAACTTTAAATTTACTTGTCTTCCGCCCTTTCTCTTAGTCAGCTTTCGATTACTAGTAATGGATACTATCAATCCATCTCGAGATCAGTCCATCAGCAGGTGTATATTTTAGACAATATATAGATTATGGATGGTGGGGAATCATACGTAACTGGTATCCCAGTTACAATCTCTGGTTCAATATGATATTTGTGTAAAGACCGTTTTATCAACATACCAACACTACCCGAGCCGTTAAATAAAGACCGTTTTATCAACATACCAACACTACCCGAGCCGTTATATAAAGACCGTTTTATCAAATTACCAACACTACCCGAGCCGTTATATAAAGACCGTTTTATCAACATGCCAACACTACCTGAGCCGTTTACACTACCTGAGCCCCTACGAACATTTACACGTATATTGGTTCTATTGTTACTTATATATTCATAATCCTTTATTTCTATTGTTTCGTCTTTTCGCAAAAAAAGTTTCAACAGCACACAAAACATCGTAATCACATTACAAAGGAGATCACTGTTTACTTGTTCACGTAGGTGTTCTTAACGCTGATTAGATCGATTTTTCCCGCCCACGATTTTGAAGTCCACCCTTTTGGCGCGAATTACTAGTATATTGTTGTCTGCTATATTCGTGACGATCGCGTTGGTGTTCATGTTTATCAAGTCGATCACCATGTCTGTTACCTGTACATTAGGATGATCACGTGACTGAGGACTGTCTTCATGTTGGCCACGCTTAGGTAAAAGTTTGTTTCCTAACACCTTATATTCCGAATTTTTCCAAGTTCTTTAAGAATAACACGCATATTATTCTGATTAATTCTTTCGGTTGCACTTAGCTAGATCATTGTCAATGTATACTTTATCATAGTCACGGGATTTTTTTCAACGCAGTTTTGAACTTCATTACCTGACGCTTTTGTTCAACCGTCTCGACGGTTGGAATAACCACTCCAATTTTTTTTTCTTGGTCTGACCTGCGGTAATTGACTGAGAGGGGTCTGCGAAACCCAATATGTGTGAAATAGTAGGGAAAAAATAATTGCACTAACTCAACCACCACATGAATTTGTGTTTAAATCTTGAAGATTGTTAAGAAAAAAATTGTTTTTTTTTTTTTTTTTTTTTTTTTTTGATTTGATTAATGAAAAATTGCTAAGTTAACGAAATTCATCATTTAACAAATTAACAAACTTAAAAATAAAGTTAAATTTTAACAAAAATGTCTTTTTTCGAATTCTTAAAAAATCGTTGATTGATGTAAATAAAAATTTGGATGATTCTGGATAAGCCGAGGCGTCTGCCTATAGAATTCAAAATTTTAACAATTTTAACTTGTTATAATAATATTTACAGTTTAAACATCCAAAAGAGAGTACCAAAACGAAACGGTTTTGAATATTAAAAATTTGATAAACATTACATTATGTGTTTAAATATACATTTTAGAATGCTGCATTTCGTACAAGTTGGATTTAAAAAAACGGAATCATAACTTTTCACTTTGCATCAGGCAAATACATTTTCAAAATAACATAGATTTTAAGATACAATTGGGTATTTTACACTTGCTATTTTCTTTCTTTATATGACTTAATGACCTACTTCGATTTGTCAAAGTCGTATTTGTAGAGTATAACTCTGGTAAAGCAATGAGCATGCGCAAAACTCGGTCTAAATCGAACGGAAAGCGAGTTATAGTCGTGTTAAATTCAATATGGAGATCCGGAGATAGTAAAATTTATGTTTGATGATGACGATGAACATGATCTCTTGTTTTTGTTGAAGACATCCGGGTATTTTTTGGCCGTTTACAATAATCTTCCTAGGGACTTGGTTCCTTGAATAAAATATTTTGTTAAACATACTGTCCCTACATATTCAGCTGATGATTTTAGGTAGTGGTTTACTTGTCACACAGATACGGTCGTTTTTGTTCTTGTTCAAGAACATGGTACAACAATGTAGATCAACTTAAAATGTGAATATAATTGTTATTAGGCCGACATTGCTCTGCCTTCAAACAAATTTTAATACTTTGATATATTCCGTTTCGAAAACGGCAGAGCAATCTCGGCCTAAATTGTTATCAAAATTTCATTCAACAATTCCTACTTAATTTCCGCGTCCGCCATGCTAATCTCGGGTTCAACTCGACTAAACTAGCCTAGTGGGTACTATTAATCGGGTTAACGCGAGAAACGCCTACCCGTGACTTACCCTACCTGTTCGATTTAAATTCGAGTTAACACCTTAACACGATTAACACAACTAGGACAAATCGAAGTCGGCCTATTACTCTTCTTTGCTATGAACACTGATGATCTTTCTGAACCTTCTGACGTCATGAAAGCTTATCAAGGAAGGCCGTTGGGATATTCCATTTTAACGATGTGGAGGTTGGCAGTTTACTGTCATATAAAAAAGTTGATTTTTAGGATATATCATCTGAAATTGAACTGAAATGGTTAAAGAAATTGTAAGTATAAGAAATTACATTCTTTTAGTCAGTGTTCATGCGTTATGAACGACAGTGAACTGTCGTAAATTGCATGAACGGCTTCAACGTTCATGTAAAATTTGCGACAGCCCACTGTCGTTCATAACACTTACCAAAAAGAATGTCATTTCTTAATTGTTTCCAAAAATCTATTAAAATCCAAATAATGGCTTGGTAAACTGACTTTAAAATTTTCACTTCGAATTCATTAAATATCTCACAAAATCTGATAACGATATAGGATACAACGTCACGGATAATAAAACTTATAGAAATAAGTCAGATACAAGTAAGTTCCTTTATGGTCATCTTCAGAACACAGGAGATAGTGACCACCATCAAAATCTCTTTAAAATCTTGTACATCTTGACCTCGAGGTCGCTTTTTATTTATGTAAATCTTCAATCAATCGGATAGTGGTAAATACAAATTGTTAATAACATAATAATAATAATAATAATAATGATAATAATAATAATAATGAATTAAGAATAATAAGAATAATAAATAAGAATAAAAAATAATATTATTGTCAAAATTATTATTATTATTATTTTATCAATATTTTCAATATCTTTAAAGCTATCATTAATCACAATCAAATACAAATGTATAACGCACAGGATACATGTAAATATGAAGTTAAATTTTACAGTAGAAAACATACATTTTAAACCAATAGTTTTTCTCTATGCTTAAATGCAAAATCCGAAAATTTTGATAATTTATTTTTAAATAGTGAAACGTCATAAAATGTTTGAATTTATGAATATTTGGCCAATGACAAAAATACTTGGGTAAAAAACTACATCTAAGGTCTAAGTAAGCAGGACAAACTAACAAGAAATGGTATTCGTTTTCGACAGTTTTCATGTTACAACATTTACAAAATCGAAGGTTGTGTTCAGTATTGTTATATCTACTATTTTCAATATTAAGATCATGACTGCTAATTCTTAATTTTGTTACACATTGTCTAAATTTGAAATTATCAATAGAATTTAAATACGATTCAAAAATATGTTTTTCTTTAAGCAATAAATAAGTTTTCATTTTAGAGTATTTGTTCAGTGTCGTTTGCCACTTTGAAAGGACTGATCATTATAATCGTTGATTTAAAAAATTAAAATCAACATATATATGATTCTGGTTTAACCAGAGATCAGTCATACCTAAATCTGATAACAAAGTCTTAACATTGTATGCCAATGCAAGTTCATTTTGTTACATTTTCCACCATCAATGTCAGAAACTAAGAGTGTATACAACTTATATTTCAATGATTGCTTATTGAACAATAACTTTACCCAAAATTTTAGAACTCTACAATATCTAATATGTAAAAAATTAAATCTACCAAATTCACCTAAAACAGCAAAATTACACGCTTTTATGTTAACACCTAAAATTCTTTTACAAAATTTTATATGCAAACGTTCAATATCACCTGCCTTATCAACATTATCATGATATTATTTAATTACCGTAACGGTTTTGTTGTAAAAAGGTACTGAAATAAGACTGCTAACGCTTTTAATTAAATTAAAAAATAAACAACTTAAATATGGCGGCTAATTAGATATGTGATTAAAACTGGAGCTACCAAAGATGGTCTAACATCTTTTTAAAAACTGACACGGCATGTCAGTTACATGTAGGTATGTTTCTTTAAAATAAAAATCGTCGACTTCATCAAGGGCAATGTAGGTCCAGGCATCTCGGGCATACACAGACGTGATTGATCCTCGTACATAACTCCTCGCAAATACTGAAAAAAATGCTAATCCGACGTTAACCAACCAATCTTGCCTGAAAGCTTTTATTTAGGTCGTCTTTGTTGGCGTGGAATTTTGTAAATTTTAAATTTAAAAAAAAAAAAAAAAAAAAAAAAAAAAAAAAAACTTTTACCCGGTGGGTTAACATGTCTTCAGAAATTCGTGTACCACTAGTAATATTCCAAATTGTTTTTAGTATCTCAAGATCATGATTTTTAAAAATAAAAATCTTTGGCAACCAAAGAAACGTGCTGTATTAATACAGTAAATATCCAAAAGTTTAACAAAATAGTTAAGAAGATTTTACGTTCAAGGGTAATTGAGTTGAGAAATGATGTTAAACGTCCCAGTCAAGAATATTTCACTTATATCGAGACGTCACCAGCTATAGGCGAAAGTGCAGAAATTTTGCCTGTACGTTGCGCTGATGGCATTATACAGCAGGGTTCTTAAGCGTACCATGCCGTGACATGGGACCTCGAGCTCGTTTATTTTAAGTTCCCATCCGAAATAACCGTGACTTTCATTTCGTAATGCTGAGTGCTTGGCGAAAGAACAGCCACTACCCACTTTCAAGTCTTGGGTCAGACCAGGTCGGGGTTCGAGCCCACGACCTCCCACTTACGGAGCGAGCACTCTACCAACTGAGCTACCGCAGTTGTCCGTTCAAGGGGTAATGTTTTAGCTTACATCAAACCGACTTCAACAGGTTTTGTTTAGAGTGTAAAAATATCAGCTAAATGTTTATGGCTGTGAGAAGAACAGTTCGATCTTCGATCGAGAAAAGTTTGATCCATAAGCGCCCTTTTTGACCACTCAGCCACTGCGGCCCCTGCTCGAATTCGGGGAAAGGGGATGGGGGGTAAAACAACAATATTCCACTAACAGCTATCGTAAATCATACACCAGAGATACTTTTGAATAAAAGTTTTATTTCTATACATCTCATGTCGTCAAATATATGCTTAATTAAACAGGGATGTTATTCTTTAATACCGTCCTGCTAGATTATTTTCGATAAAAAGGGGAACTCGAATAAAAATCACATTTTAAAAATCATTATCAGATCAAAAACTATAAACCGAATTATCAAAAGGTAAAGTTAAATTACTCAACCGTGTCTTTCTTCAATCATTAAAGATGTCATTTTGTAGTGTCAGTCATTGTATTTGAGGTTCCCCAGGGGGAATTTTTCTGCTATCTATCTTTAGGCTTCTGAGAAGAGATGGTCTGTTTTTTCAATTGGTCATGCTTCTGCTTAAGAGATGGTCCGGTTTTCTTGTCGGCCAGGATTCCGCTCAAGGGATGGTCCGATTTTTATGGTTGGTCAGGCTTCTGCTGAAGATGGTCCGGCTTCTGCAGATATGACTACCTGGTTTCTGATCGATATATGCTTCAGCAGAAGGGATGGAGTGCTTATCTGGTCGGTAAGGTTTCTTCAGGAGGGATGATCCGGTTTTATTTTCGGAAACACTTCTTAGAAGGGATGGTCCTGTTTTTGTCGTACAAGTGTACAAGCGATGATCCAGTTTTCTGGTCGTTCAGGTTTCTGCACAAGGTGGTTATTTTAGTCGGTTCAGCTTCTGCAGATATGACGACCCTGGTTTCTGATCAATATGCTTCTACAGAGGGCTGGTGTGTTTAACTGGTCGGTAAAGCTCCTTAGGGAGGGATGGTCCGGTTTTCTTTTGGGTGAGACTTCTGTAGAGAGGACGGTAATGGTATGTTATCGATAGACTTATGCAAATAGGTTGGTCCGGTTTTCTTCTCGGAAAGACTTTTGTAGAGGGGACCGTCCGGTTTTTTGGTCGTTCAGGCTTTTGTACAAGAGATATTCCGGTTTTCTGGTCGGTAACACTTTTTCAGAGGGGATGGTAGTGGTATCTGGCTCCAGTTTCACAATCATTCACTCAATTTAAATGTTCCTATTTTTTCTCATCAATATTTTAAAAATTTGAAGTTTTATGAGACACCATTTCTTTTTTTTTCAACAAACCTACACTAAACAATTTAAATATAACATTAGATATTCAATTTTAACTGTGTAATGTCTTAAAAATTGACATTAAAATATTCCCTAATTTGAGTTGAGTGACACTTGATTGAGTTTATGATTGTGAAACTGGGGCCTGTTATCTCATGCCAGGTTGCTGTTAAGATTCAGGCTAGGTTCCATAGAGGTAGTGGTCTTGTTAACTCATAGATAAGGTTTCGCAGAGGAGGTGACCCTGTTAACTCATAGATAAGGTTTCGCAGAGGAGGTGACCCTGTTAACTCATAGGTTAGGTTCCGCAGAGGGGTGGTCCTGTTAACTCATAGGCCAGTTTCCGCAGAGAAGGTGGTCCTGTTAACCCATAGGTTAGGTTCCACAGAGGAGGTGACGCTTTTAATTCATAGGCTAGGTTCCGCAAAGGAGGTGGCCCTGTTAATTCATAGGTTTTGTTCCACAGAGGAGGAGGTCCTGTTAACTCATAGGTTAGGTTCCGCAGAGTGGCGGTCCTGTTAACTCATAGGTTAGTTTACGTAGATGAGGTGGCCCTGTTATCTCATGCCAGGTTGCTGTTAAGATTCAGGCTAGGTTCCATAGAGGTAGTGGTCTTGTTAACTCATAGATAAGGTTTCGCAGAGGAGGTGACCCTGTTTACTCATAGATAAGGTTTCGCAGAGGAAGTGACCCTAATAACTCATATGCTAGGTTCCGCAAAGGAGGTGGTCCTGTTAACTCATAGGTTAGGTTCCACAGAGGAGGAGGTCCTGTTAAATCATAGGTTAGGTTCCACAGAGGGGGGGGGGGGGCTGTTAACTCATAGGTTAGGTTCCGCAGAGGGGTGGTCCTGTTAACCCATAGGTTACATTCCGCAGAGGAAGTGGTCCTGTTAATTCCTAGGTTAGGTTCCGCAGATGAGGTGGTCCTGTTAACTCACAGGTTAGGTTCCATAGAAGTGGTAGTGTTGTTAAAGCAGAGGTAAGGTTTCGCAGAGGAGGTGCTCTTGTTTAAACATAAGTTTGGTTCCTTGGTGGAAATTGTCCTGTATTTTAGTGTGTAGGAAGGTATGAAACTAAACTGGGTCTGTATTTCATTGTACAACACATTCGCTCAACATTAAAAAATAAAGATTAAAAAATTATTTGATATGTGTTCTGACAAGACGAACATACGTCTGTCAATGAAAATTTGGAGAGGTGATCAAATAACAATGCAAGTTTTAGCTACAACTGTGCTTGTTTTTATTAAACGACAAAAAGCTATTGTCAAGAACACTTTTTATTAGCTCACCTGAGCTGAAAGCTCAGGTGAGCTATTGCGATGGTTCACCGTCCGTCGTCTGTCGTGCGTCGTGCGTTAACTTTTTACATTTTAATCGTCTCCTCCAAAACCACTGGGCCAAATTTGATGAAACTTGGTAACCATTATGCCTGGGTGAAGCCCTTTCAGATTTGCACAAATGAAGGAGTTATGTCCCCTTGGGGCCCCATAAGGAGGGAAAGAGTGAAAAACTTTGAAAATCTTCTCCTCTGAATCTACAAGAGATATACCTTAGTTATTTCATTTATAACATCCTTTGGTCATCTATTTTCAGATTTGCACAAATGGTAGCCATGGGGCTCAAAATGGGGAAATTGTAAGTCACTGAGTGGGGAAATTGCTAAAAATTATATATTTGTCACTATATCTTGAAAACTATTAACTTTTTGTATAGGCATGTATAATAGAATGTTGTAGATATTGACATGAAGATCATTTTAATATATAGATCAAGGTCATATGTTGAAAGATCAAGGTCACAGCTGCAAAAAAAGACTTAAATTACTAATTATCTCAAAAACTAATAACTTTTTGCATAGGCATGTATATTAGAATATTGTAGGTATTGCAACAACCCTCATTATCATATATGGTACAAGGTCATATGTTGAAAGGTCAAAGTCACAGCTGCAAAAGAAGACTTGAATTGCTAATTATCTTGAAAACTATCAACTTAATGTATAGGCATGTATATTAGAATATTGTAGGTATTGCGACAACAATCATTATGATATATTGTAAAAGGTCATATGCTGATAGATCAAGGTCACAGCTGCAAAAGAAGACGTAAATTGCTAATTATCTTAAAAACTATTAACATATTGTATAGGCATGTATATTAGAATATTGTAGATATTGCGACAACAATCATTTTGATATATGGTTCAAGGTCATATGTTGAAAGATCAAGGTCACAGCTGCAAAAAAAGAATTAAATTGCTAATTATCTTGAAAACCATTAACTTTTTGTATAGGCATGTATATTAGAATATTGTAGGTATTGACATGGTGATCATTTTGATATATGGTTTAAGGTCATATGTGCAAAGGTCAAGGTCACAGCTGCAAAAGAAGACTTAAATTGCAAATTATCTCGAAAACTATTAACTTTTTGTATAGGCATGTATATTAGGATATTGTAGGTATTACGAAAACTATCATTTTGATATATGGTTCAAGGTTATATGTTCAAAGGTCAAGGTCATATCAACATAGGAATACTAAGATTATTAATTATCTTGAAAGCTATTAATTTTATGCATAGGAATGTATATTAGAATATTATAGGTATTGACATGACAACCATATATGGTTCAAGGTCATATATGTTCGAAGGTCAAGAACATAGCTGCATAAGTATACTGAAATTGATTAATGATTTGGAAATTATTCATTGTACTACAGTTACTTCATGCATATTATATAAGCTACTTATGAATGAAATGTGAGTGGATATATTTCTGATTAATTATTGTGGGAGTTCTTAACTTGAGAAAACTTTTAAAGTTTCTGTACTAAATATATTGTCTATTGCACTTTGCAAACAATATTAAACATATCTTCAGGTGAGCGTTAAGGCCCATGGGCCTCTTGTTTATTTATTCATTTATTTATTTATTTATTCATTTATTTATCTATCTATTTATTTATTTATTTAATTATTTTATTTTATCTCATCTTATTTTTATTTTATTTTATTTTTTTTTAATTTAATTTAATTTTATTTTATTTTATTTCATTTCATTTTATTTCATTTATTTTCGGCCATATTATAATTAACAGGTGTATGCAGCTATAAAATGTAATGATAGGATAACGGTTAAACTGCCCGTTAAATATAAAATGTATAAACAAACGAATAAAACTTTAATCCTGAATTGAATTTTAAAGTCTAACTCTTAAACTGTGTTAAAAATTTATCCGGATTAAATAAATCTGATTTCGGGCAGACAACTCTAACGAAGACGAAAAAGCATTTGTCTACACGATATGCACCGGTTTAATTTGATTTTAGATTAATCCAAGTGTCATAAAATCAACAGATAACTTTATCAATTAGATAATTAATCTGCTTAATCCACGTTTTGTTATGTCACATAATTATTCTAATATTTAAAGCTGCATTAAGTTTTCCTATGCATGATAAAAAAAAAACAAAAAAAAACAAAAAAACGGCGCGTTTTTTCTTAACTATGCCTCTTATGAAAAATGTAATCATGTAAAAAATTTACTTATTTGTTGAAATTCACGGGGAAAAATATTGCTAGTTTGATCTACCAAAGATCTTAATTTAGCACATTAATAACGTGATTCTTAATCGAAAACGAGGCAACGTCAAAAAAACACAGCAAAAGACCATGAGTTCAAGAGCAATGCGGCCACGTTGCCGTACGTATCCAAAACAAACTGTTGTTTCGTTTCCAGCCGTTTTTCAATATGAGCATGGCCGTTTCGAATCTTTAGAGAAAGTTTTCCCACTTGGTCCTTGTTCTTTTCTTTGCAGAATCTGTTGTCGTTCTCGTGCAAACACGTTTTGTTTCTACCGACGCCATTGTGTACCTACATGCATAACTTCAGCGCATGCTTCCAGCTGATTATTAACATTTTACCGAGTTGCCCCAAGCTTTTAGGATTTATGAATTTTTTTCAGTGAAATCAAATTTATTTTGGGCTAATTATAGTGAACTTAAGAAAATAAATCGCACAAATCGTAATAACAACAAGTTTAGATTGATAAAAATATTTTTAGAAATTTGTTTTTCAATAATGGGTAAACTTAATGCAGTTTTGAAGCGATAAACAGTTCTTTGATATCCTAGGCCGTTTACGGTTTTTAATAAGAAACTGAACTTAAGTTTAAAAAGAGCTTAATAAAGAGCTTCAGTCTATATTAAGACCGGATGTCCTGCTTATAATCAAAATATATTTA